>OW679199.1:57795057-58015149 GCA_940337035.1 Agriotes lineatus | reverse complement strand
TTTCAGCCAACAAGGAAATCAATTAACGTTGTTGTTTTATAAATAATACTAGTTAATTCCACCAGTTTTAAATAATTATACTGTAATAATCATGTATCAAGATCTTGTTAAATTGTAATTTAAACCGTACGTGACGCAAAATATGTTTGTGGTATTAAATGAAAACCGAAAGGAAACTAAAAGAAGACACGAGACCAAACAGGATTGAAAAAACTCAAGTAGACAGTCGACACAATACTTGAAATAGTGGTTAGTAAAAGAAACAAAAAGTATTGCTCGCGATGGGTTTGACAAGGAAATAGACGAGAATTATAATGCAAATGAAAAATTATTCCAGAGGCTGCCAGGGAACACGAAATTATATATAATTCAAATGGTTAAGCGTTAAGTAGTGCTTGGGCTATTATTATACCAAAATCATCAAGTTCATTGTATTTTAAACGAATCCAGAATGTAGATAAATAATTTAACTCCAAAATATTATAATATAGCTATTTAGAAAAGAGCTGTTACATAAATAGCATACCCATGTTTCGTAGTAAGTACAAAAGTGTTGGTTTGAGTACATGCGCCTGGTATTGATACGACGAAGTTTTTAGCACCATCTAGTACTAACGAAAAACTCTTTAATAGAATGATAGGGTGCACTCTATCACAAAGAATACCGTATTAAAAAACAAGCACTTTGAACAGTCGCCAGATAGTGCGCATATATCAGCGAGATTATTCTTAACAAATAGAAAATGCAACATAAATCCTGAAAATACAAAACTATTAGTGATTTATTCATTCATTCATTGTCTATAGACTCTTTTATCTTTCGGTGTCGACGACCATTCATTTAACAAGTTGATTTAAGCCACCATAGCACAAATGTAATGCGCTTTCCATCGAAGCGAGAAACGCAAGGGCGGTTGCTGCGATCCCGGGTATCCAATATGTGGAATAAAATACCCCTAACCTGCACTGGCTAATAACGTACGCCAGAAGACAGGAGGAATCGCAGTCGGGCCAGAATAGGTTCGATGCTACTAGGTAGCAGGTTCTCTTTCCCCAGTGGGGGATGTGTGTTCCAGCAGACACCATCTAGGGTTTCTCGTCGGAGATAACATAAAGGATACCAGGCGTTACTCTGAAAAAGCCTAAAATTAGGTGAAACATTAGACCACGTCATGGTAGAGCGATAATATTTCCGTATCTAAAATTTTATCTGAATATGTGAATTTACTTCCAAAATACCATTAAATCCTGATTCAATAATATAGGCCCAGTAATTCACCAATCTCATATCAAATCTGCACCCAATTACTGATGATTTTCGGAACACATCCGTCTATTAAACGTTCATCATAAGGAGCTGAAACAGTGCGTCTTACAGTACCGGAAGTAAAATGAAGACTGAAAAAATTTCAAAATTGGTACCAGCAAAATAGCTGTGTCTTAAAGTTATTGACTTACCAAATATTGTATAGGCAACTTACTATAAAATAATAAGACAATTAGAAAGCTGGAAAGATTACCTCCAAAAGCTCTCATGCCCAAAAGGAAAAACTGAAAGTTATGAGGATCGAAAGGAGCAGAACATACATGCAGAACAGTATAAAAACATTGAGGTATTACCCTTTCATATGAAATTTAAAACTACACGAGCAAATTTTGGAACAGCAGATTTACTTAGCATTTATTGGCCAGTTGGATGATTCCCCAGAAAAGTTGCGAGGGAAGGTTTAACGATGAAAGGCATAAAAAATTGAGTGAAGTGATGATGAGTTTTGACATTTATTTCGGCGTGCCTTCATGTCTGAAGAATCGTGACGTTATGGTTATGTACAGTAGTGAACCACAGTTTTATATCGTTGGCGATCTTTTCCATCGCTGAGGTTTGCTTGTAAAGGTTAACCTATGATATGTTTTATTTGGTCTATCCAGCGTGACAGAGATGGATATCTCGGACTCTTGCCTTTGATCGTGCCTCATACTATTAGTTTTTACAAATTGCAGTGGTTTCTTCGTGCGATATGACCGGAAAATGGTGGATAGTCGATCGGTGATACTGAGTTCATTACGAATTGACAGGTTTGTTCTTTTTTCTGCAACACTACATTTCATAGGCATTATGCGGTGTCTATCGGCAGCTTTGATTGTTCATCACTCAGATCCCTATGAGAATATGGAGAAGACTAAGGATCGGACGAGGGATATTTTGTGTTTTTCGTTATTTGTTTGTTCGCCCATATCTTGTTTAAATACATCATCGTTTTGCATCCTCCCGTGTTGGTTATTCAAAACTTCCAAGTAGAAAAACTGGTTAGCTATTTCAATATTTGTTAGTAGATCGCTTAGTTGTACTGTATTTTTCCCATCAACCACCATAAGTTTACTCTTGTTCAAGTAAATGTATAGGCCGAAGTTATTGCTTACGTTTTTAACCAATTCAAGCATCCTGGTCATTTCCTCTTCATCCTTCGCTATTAAGATGGTATCGCCAGCGTATCGGAGATTGTTTAAGATTTTACCGTTGAAAGTTATCTCTCCGTCATTATGTATTCGCCGTAGGCATTCAATAATGTGGGTGACAATATACAACCCTGACGTACCCCTCTGTGGATTTTGAAAGTATTCGATGCATGATATATGCTTGCACGTAACAAGTTGAAGGATGTTAAATATTTGGGCTCTAGTTCCTCTGCCTTTTAAGAAGACTGCTTGTTCGGGAGGTATCTGGGATACCAAGTATTTTAGCAGTCTTCCGTCAATTATTATCAGCAATAACTTGCTAACATGCGGAATTAGAGTAATCGTTCGATAATTTTGACATTTGCATGTGGTTCCTTTTTTTGTGATGGGGATAAAAGCAAATTTAGTCCAATCTTTAGACTGTTGGCCTGTTTGCACCATTTTATTGTAGATTCTGTTAAGTATCTTGACGCCCTCATCATTCAGCAATATTATCATCTCAGAGGAAAAACCGTCCGTTTCTGGGCTTTTCTATGATTTAATATGTGGCCTATTCCTATTCGCTTTTCTACTATATATGATTCCAGTTGATTTGTAGTACTTGATACTTGCTCTTCTATTAATATTGCTGCCTTCTCTTTGCATAGTTCTTCGCAGTATTGTTTTCAGAGATCTAGTACGTCCTTGTCTTCCCAGAAATATTACCGCCTCGTTCCACGATGCAAGACGAATTTGGCTTGAATTTTCAAGTGAGTTCTCGAGCTGTATAGATAGATGGTGGGTTTCGTGGGAATTTTAGTGCTCTCCAATTTCGCTGTTTGTACCTTAGTAGTAGGAATTTTGTGAGGGGTGCCAAGTTGGATGTTACTTAACATTCTCATGGAGGGTTTAATTACAAAGACTGCAAGTAAGATATATGCATGCCATGTAATTTCAATGTATGTTCATGGCCGTGGCGATATTTACAAACAATAAAAGTAATTGAGAATAAATCTTGAGATATGTTATGAAACTGTGACAGCGAGAAAGCTAACGATAAATTGAACAAAACAAATATTATGGTTACAGGAAGTACAAATACCTCAAAGTTAAAGGGGAGATGTTGGAACACGTAAATACACACAAATATTTAGCAATATTATGTACGTGAACATCAGAGGAGATAAGCAAACGGAAATAACAGCAGGAGTGGAGATTGAATCAATCATGTACCACGCAACTATAAATACGTATATTGGGAAAAGAGGTATCTAGAGAAGTGAAGATGAATGTTTTTATTCCCATTCTAGCTTTTGGCTGTACAAGTTGAATGCTTTTGAGTAGACTGAGAAATAAAGTACAGAGTATAGTAATGAAATATCTCTATCACAAACGAGTGTGATACCACTGAAAAAGCTATAGGAAGCAAGAATGCAGAGAGAAGAATTGCGAGAAAAACCCGTGGAAAAAGAACGAAGAAAATGCGGTTTTCAATTACTGCAAACGAAGCCGGACTCTCTGAAACGACGTTTTTGAAAATTGCCTATGAAGATTTTAAGGATGAAAATTTAGAAGTTGGGAAAAAGTTGCGAGTGAGCCTTTTTTTCAAAAATTGTATCATTGGAAGACTCTCCACAAAGCAAGAATCAATTTGGCTTCATAGCGTTGCAGTATATTTAACCATAAAGAACTGATTTGACACCTATCGGTGGTTTTCTGAAGCTAAAAAAGACATCTGCAAGAAAGGCGATTTCGATGACGAACTGGAAGTTTGTAGGGTTACCAAAAAATGTCTTTTCGCTGAGATTTTTTTTATTGGAAAACCTTGCAATAGAGATCGAACCAGTAAAAAATAAAATTGTATTTTGCTTCTGCGTATTTTTATACATAAAAATTTTACGTTGTGAAATAAAGCGCGATAACGGAATTATGCTTAACCTAAAAATTATCACATATAATCTCATAAGAGCATTAATTCTTTCCGGAAATTTTCTTGAGTGCGTTCCAACAACGTCGTATTAATTTGCCCGTGCGGGACGCGAGGGCAAATTAGGACGTTGTTGGAATGCACGAAAAATAATTTCCAGATATGAATTAATGCTCGAATGCAGATTCGGTAAGAAAATCGTAACGACACAAACCCTAAAAATAAGTTATTTCTACCTACAAAAAATTTCCAAGAAATTTTTGTTGTTGTCTTGGTTACGGCTCGTGAACTAATTTTTCTATTGGTCATTAATGAGTGTCGTACGATTTTCTATTTTAAATAATAATCAATTGCAACTAAAGTGGTTTATGCACTGGAGACATTAGAACGCCTTCACACGTTGGAATAGCCGAAGCATTATATAAAACTGTCAATTCGTTATAATAAAAGTCTTCTTTTCGTTGTTTTTTTTTTTATTTATTGAAGAAGTTTAGTATGCCGTGAAATTGATAATCAACTTTAATAACGAAAGGACAAGTACCATCGGATGCGCTGAAGATGACGTTCATTTTAATTTCTTATGCAACAGCCAAAGTCGGTTTTTTCCAATTGCTAATTCAGTGCGGAGAATATTAAAAAGAATGTAATCGCCTGAGTCGCCATCAAGGTAGAGAATAACGAACTGTAAGAACTGCACTGAAATGATTCCAGGTAACCCCTTGATTGCTGCTATGTACTTAAAGAGCTAGTAAACGGTAGTCTGTCATTATTGTCTATAATAAGATGTATTTTTCCAACATTATACATTTACGACACACAAGACGATGATTAAATGATTCAGCAGTTATGGTAGTGGCTTTCTAGCGACTAATTATTTGCTTGTTCGAACAATTTGAATGATTTCGATTTTAAAAATATGCTAAATTGTTAACGGCAAACTGTAAATTACAGTTATTTTAGGCATGGTGTCTCTACAAAACATGTTGACACAGCTTAATCACAGATTCTTGATAGTAAAACAATATTATTTAAGCAGCTTATCCATAAATTCAAGTCGATTCGTTAAGCCAGTATTGTAAGTTAAGGTTATAGCAATGGTGTCGCTTGGATCAATTAAAATGATATCTGAGAAGATAGGTCAATGTCAATGTTAATGTTTTCTTGATACATATTGCTATGCACACTTTTTAAAGCGGTATGATTATAATAATTATAATTATTATTCATGCACATCAAATATTATTTTATAAAATGATACAGAAATGTGCCACATTAATTTCTGTAAATAATATAAAATAGCATTGGCCTTCATAATAACTTCTAAGAAACAGGATTAAAAATAGTGTTAGCCTTGATTTGCACAAAATTTAATAAGAGTAGCTTTTGAAACAATGTGAGATCAAAGATAAACAATTGGGGAAAGGAAGCCAAGCTGAAAAGTGTTGTTAATTTGGCTTCCCCAATAAATAATTGTTAATTTGTGAATACATACCCTTTTCGCAATTCAGTGAGTTTAAAAATTGATTGTATATCCTGTAGGAGTATGCTGTAGTGGAGCGCATTGATTCGTAGCACCTCTGCAGAAGTTTTAAAAAGTGATCTGTGTATCGAGTGTTAGCTTGTATTCCTGTGGATGTTTTGGAGTTTCGGGCAGCGTAATTGAAGCCTTGTGAGCTGAAGGTAGGCAGCGACTTTCATAGAAAGCAGTGTAACCCTAGGTGTGGGAAACGGCGTGAGCTGGAAGCAGTTTTGGTGTCGCAGCGGTTGAGCTACAGGAATCGTTCTGCGAGGGCGTTCAGCGGCTTGAATCCGCAGGCCAACGGAGAAAGACGGGGCCAACCAACATCGTGGGACTTGCTAGGAAGTCGACTTAAGTCCCAATTTCCCTCCCAAAAGCAACCAAGAAGGTCAGAAAACTTCACCTTACAATTGAATTTTGTGAATTTCTTGGTGGCGTCGGTTTTATGAACACTTCCGGCACAACCATCCTTTGAGTGTGTTTCGTTTGTGACGTGTATTTACTTACGCAATTGTTATCACCCTTCAATTACGTAATCACAGATTTTTGTCGAGTATAACGAACTTGTTGTTGCAAACTGTGAGGTTTGAATTAATTTTCTCTTTAGTTAAATAAGATCCTGTATGGTAGCTATTCCATTAGTTAAATCACCGTTACACAAAGTGTTTACTTTTAAATTATTAAAAATAATACCGCGATAATTGATCTAATAGCAAATGTATTTCTTGTAATTTATTACAACTCAAAATAATACTTGCTAGGATGTAGGGGTCTGACCCATATTAACTAAAAGTCATTTATTTTACACTGAATTAAGTTATAATACCCAGTGCACAAGGCTAAAACATAGTAATATGTTATCACTGAAACATTAATGCCCTGATACATGAGCGTCATGACACAGATCAGAGCACACCTTTTTAATGACTAAGGCTTACGATCCGTAAACACATTTCGGGCAGCTTCGGGTCTTGCACGCTTTGAATGTAAAATCGCCTCCAAAAATTCCGAGTATGCAGACTATAAACAAATGAATTCCCAATTTAATGACTGAATATTTTAAACAGAGTTTAACGAGCGATTGCTGGGACTCCGTTATTTTAACATTATTTCGAACGTGCAAGTGTAGTCCCTGAATTCTAGGCGCCAGATGGTTTGAATGAAGAATGCATGGAATTTCTACTGATTTTTATCGCTGGGGTACAGCGACGCCAAAACCTGACCTTGTGCTTTCCAAATTGCCGTAGGTCCCACAGCGGAGCTGTGGACTTAGATATGTCTCAAGGCAGGCGGTTATTCCAGGTCCAGAAGACAGATGCAGAACATGCAAAGATAGCTCAGATAGTGGATTGATCACTAAAGAAGACACAGAGCCGAGGGTCTGCAAATGACAATAAGCCAGTAGCGCCTTGCGAGCTAACCATGAAAAATTTACACGCCGCCTAGAAGGAAGGATGTTCGCTCTTAGATAAACATAAATACACGACACCAGTTAAACCCCAATCAAGGATGGTCATAAGCCGGTTTCTACAAGCACCGAAAGACAAGCGTCAAAATTATTGGGGAACCCTGAAGCAGCCTGCGTCATCAAATTAGACCTGGAACAAAATGAGGTACGAAATTAAGACTAGGAAAGTTTCCCAATAATTGATTAAAGTAAAATCAGCAACATACTCTACACAGGTGCTTAAAGTAACTAAATTCCAAGAAACAGCATAGTTATATGTAAAAGACAAATTCATCAAAAAATTGACTTACGAAAGCACTGAAAAGGGTACTGCGTAATGGCAAAAAGAAGTAATTTGGGCGATTGCAGAATTTCTGCTACCACCACCGTCTTCTCCATATTTTCTAGGGTTATGTTGAATATGGGTTCTGAATATCTATTAAATAATAAAAGGGGTAAGATACATCCTTATCTCACAGCTTCGGTTATTTCATTCTTCAATCTTAATGTTGCGCTTTGTTCCCATTATGTTTTTGTATTATTGATATGTCGTTTCTACCTAAACTCATTTCATACAACATGCTCATAAGTTTATGAAGTTTTACTTGGTCACAAGCTTGTTAGTAATCTAGAAATCATAAGAAGGCATCTTTACGTTTGTCCTTTAATTTCTGTGTCAGTATGTTTAAACTCACCAAGTCGTCACTGGTAGTGAAATCATTTCAACGTTGACTACCGCCTTGTAATTTGGCCTGTTTCTCTATATTTAATTAAAAAGTTGTTATGTTCATCGAACATCTTTTATTAGTTGGTTATCTATTTGGTCAGAACCAACGCAAATAAGACAGCTATATGATCTTGGTCACTTCTTATTTTACGAGATCTGGAGCTGTCTCGTGAATTCCTTCGGACATATACACTTCGTTGAGATTGTCCGAAAAGAGCTGTGATACGTATTTCCGTGAATATTCTTCTTATACTTGTATTATTACTCAATAATTATCGGAACTGTTATCTCCTGATAGTGACTGCGCAATAAGTACTGGAGACCTTGCTGAAATACATAATATATGGGCTGTACTTGCCTTATCCAACTATAAATGTTGAGCGATGCTTGATAATCAAGATATCACAACTGTATGATGGTTTAGCATGACACCCAATATGTGAAACTTTATATCTCAGGGTTTATAAATATCAAATTTAATAAAAAATTGTTATTCTTCTAATCACAAACAACAATTATTTATTGTTTCGTGGGTTCAAAGCGGTTTAAAATGAAGATTAAAGGACTGACTTCGCTTACTTTGTGCTACGATACTGCCCAAACGCCCTTACATCTGCATCTGTCGGTAAAATGGCCGACGTTGGTGATTTGAGTTACGGTTGATGGTCAAGTAGCTACCGGCACCTTTTCCACGATATCCAGAAACCACCACACCTTGCTTACAATTCCTACCTTTCGCTACTGGCACGTACGCCCCTGCACATAGCCAAATTCTTTAAATAAAACTAGTAAAGCTTTTTAAACTGGTTAATTATTTACACATCAATTCCTTTGTTTTGGTACACTGGTACATAAATGATTTCATTTTAGTTATATTTAATATTGAACACAAGTGCCTTCAAAATTTTTTAAAATTTCAAGCCGATATGGTTTTACGCCATTCACCTCTAAGTTAAACCGACATAGTTTCTACGTTATTAATCTGGAAGTGACGACAACATCTTTCCAATTTGTTTTTATACTCAAATTGAGCCACACCCAAAAACGTTTTTCAATTGTTTTCTAAACTAACTGTCATTCGCTGCAAATTTGTCACGTTGACTTAAATGGCGGTTATAAACAAAAGCAAAACGGGTCACGCCACCTGGCTCCACTAAAAATCAATACTTTTGCTTGCAAAACACATACAAAATGCAGGAAACCTGTAACTTGTTGTTTTAAGCGAGTAACTAAACGACGTAACTGGAATTCGTTTGACGGAAGTCCACCTTGTGGATTTTTCGAGCTTTGATAAAGACACCAGGAAGCTTTCACCGGGATGACTGCTACACTACATTTTCGTTGCCTTAAAGTTATGAGTCGTATCAGCGTCCTAGCTTATTCGGGGTTGGCCCAGTTTCAGCCATGCAAGATACAATGTAGTAATCGCCTCATTTTCTAACTTCTTATCGGTGTCTTTGTTTACAGGGTTACATGGACACCTTCACCACATCTTTGTTTGTGTTGGCTGCTCCCTTTACCACTTTGGAAATTGCTCGAAAATTAGTCCGAGGCTGTCGACCGACTCGTCCACACTTGGAGGTACTTTGTAAATATGCCATCGTGATCTCTAGATATTCTCTGATCTGCTGGTGCTTCATCAACTGTTCCTGCTACTCGACCAACATATACGCAGCACTATACTATTATTACTTAGCCCCAGGGCCGTCGTTACAGCAGGTGCGAGCGTGCGGCCGCACCGGGCGGCCGTTTTTGGAGGGCGGCTATTTTTCTTAACAAAATATTATAATATTTTTTTATTATATGATATGATTGCTCCAACGTACGAATATTAATATTACTGAATCTGCCAAATGCTTTTAATCACTTAAAAATAATTTTCAAAGCTGTCGAACAGATGCCTCTTTTAAACAATTATTGGTTGATGCTGGAGAACTGAAACGGGCCAATTCGTGCCACCTGTATTTACCTATTCTATACCGTTTGATTATATACCCAATTAGTAATAAAGCCTGCCAGTATGTGTTCTTATGTTTTATTTACGTAACAACGCAGTATAAGTACGAATCGATGTAAGTAAGCGCAGGCTATAAGTTTCCGAGTGCGAACACACCAGTGCAATGCGCAAACTCTGCAAGATAATTCGGGGATTAACGATCAACGGATCCGAAAACAACGCTGGAAGCAGCAAGGGAACTCATTCACGCTAAAGTTGGTGAACCGCACGGATCGACCTATTCCGACCCTAGTAGGTGAATAGCGCGGATCAATTGATTCGCTGCCAAATTGGCCAAGTGAAGTCTTGTGTGTGTCCACCACGGGGTACGGGCAGCTCTAGGCGAGATGCAAGCCATAGAAGTGAAACTGAAATAACACATTGGAGGCGCCAGCGGTGTCCAAATCGACGGCGCTTGAAGAAAAATTTCGACCGCAGCACCCCAGCGATCCACGGGCTACTTGTTGAACAAAGGGAAACAAGATTAGCCCTGGTGGAAACTGCGCTACGAGGTCAGAAAACAATTACAATATTGTTGATAATTCTTTAACGAACCATTGCTCAACTATGAGCACGGGGCTCGCTGCCAAGTAACGGGGAAGTTCCGGCCGGCATTACGTCATTTGCTGATTTGGCGTCCAGGGGCTGCAAATAGAGAGTATCCAGTTAAGGCACTTTCTCATGTGCAGTGCACAACTGATTTATGTACTTGTTTTTGTGTATATTTCTTTGTGTGTCTATGTTTGCTTACATATTATATGTATTCCTGTAAACGGTTGTATTTTTATTACTATTGGTGTTTGCATTTGCAAGTATAACATTTCAGGTGTCAACGGGCTGACCTCAACAATATTAGTTTACCCTTAGCCGCACTGACGATGTGAATAGAGCCTCATAGCTCACCGACTAGATGAGCTAGCGAACCAGATAATTGTAACGTAATCATGCAGTAGATGTAGGGCTAGGCAAAAGGCCGTATTACAGAACTAACGGGTGAATTGGAAATCGAAGCGAAATTCTCGTCCGAATATAAAGCTCGGCCGAGAAAAAAACCAGGCAATTTTGCAAAGATGCACCGATACAGAACCCTGAGTAAAAGTTCAAAGTTGATATATTTTTTGGTTTGTTGTACACAATAATTCAATATTTTATCTACGACCACCACTAAAAGTAGGCCTTCTAGCGCTAGCTATTTTCACTAAAAGTGACGTTTTATAATTTACCGTGTCTAAAATGAGATCAGCTGTTTACTTTTAGCCCATGTGCTAAAAGTGAAGTGAGGTTATAAACTACAATTTCGAACTGGAAGTGAAGTTGTAAAGTTACTCTAGCTACTTCTTGCGTTACAGGTAAAGTGTTTTTGAAACAATTAAAGTGTTATGTAATGAATACAGTCAGATGTGTAGCATTAATAATTACCTTTGATAACTGACTTTGACAGTATTGGTTTCACAGACACTCGCCCGCATTCCAAGGCCCTCTATTTATAATGACATAAATTCTAACTGTCATAGATGCAGACCTTTGTTAAATCGATATTTATGGATTAATAACAGTAAAATTAAGGTCGTAGATAAAATATTGTATGCAAAGCGTGCTAAAAGTCGTTTATGCACGAGACATGAAAATTATGAAACGAAGCCGAAGGCTGAGTTTCATAACATGTCTCGTGCATAAACGTTGACTTTTAGCACTTATTGCATAAATAGCTATTTTCTACGATTGTATCAAAATGACAACTTTTTGCACAGCTTCTAAAGTCAAAAGTGACGTAACATTAGCGCTCGAATTACGTCTTTTTAACACGTTGCCATTGGAGGCCGCTAGCGCGTTGTGCTTTTAAACTCGTCGCACGTGCTTTAAAGGCGTACTTATACACAAGTATCATAATATACTATAAAAGAAAGATTCGAACTTTTAACGGTTCATGCAGATTATTTTTCTTTTCTTTACAATAATTCATTGCTTTCCACTTTTAATAAAAATGAATTAGTGAAACACTGCATGGATTTGCATACATACTTATCCCATAGTGGTATTTATAATAGTTACATAAACGGCTTGGAACATAAAGATGAGCTGCTCTTATTTATGACTTTGATTGGGTTAAACGAACATGAAACTAATAATCCTTTAAATACGCTTAAGTACATAACAGAAAATAATTTAGAAAACACTTCTTAGAATCGCATTCACTTTACCCATCTCTGTTGCTTCTGGGGAACAAAGTTTCTCGAAATTAAAAATAATCGAAAATTAGTCGCAGGAACGTTTAACTGGTTTGGCATTAATCTCCATCGAACATGAATGTGCCAAGAACTTAAATTATGATAAAATAAAGTCTGTTTTCTGAATAAAAATCCCGAAGATATATTTAGTTTTTTTATGTACCTATGTATTTGTGTCTGAGTCAGATTTTTTAGAGTTTAATTTTTATGTATGTGTTACTATGTAGTATATAGTATATGTATATTTAGCCATTTTTTAATAGTTACAGACATAAGGGCAACAATTTAAAAACCTGCACCGGGCGGCCAAAAGTCTAGCGACGGCCCTGCTTAGCCCACTATTGGTTATGCTCGCACATAATGTAATATTATGTCATTCGACCGCGTGTAAAACTTCCTATTACGAGTGTTTGTTGTACGTCTGTTCCATTTAAGAGTACAGCTGCTTCACTCCAATTATTTTTCTATTGATTTTAACTAAGTTGCATGTTTTTATCCTATTAATTGCGTAATTGTTGTATAGTGCTAATATGAAAACATTTTATTTTATAATACAAATTATTAATATCAAGCTTTCTGCTAGTTTTTAAATAATCTATTAATGGGTTTTGTGAATTTCAAGATGCGCTTTCTCAGCATCGCCATTATTTCTTCAAAAATTAACTTATTTAACGTCAAATGCTCTGTTATAAATTGTGCCCTATTTGTAACTATAGCAGTATACTTTCCAACTTGATGCTAGATGTTCTTCGTCTCAAGCTAGCTGATTGTGTTGATTTAAAATTATTAATGACATATGTTTATGTAAGTGAGTGAACTGTTTAACTCTTTTATCTATTTTATCTACGGCAGTGACTGACTTTTAGTTGGTAGTTTTATGTTTGTAAAACGACTGTTTAATAACATGTTTTCATTTGTTCACGTCGTCAGTAGTAATGCGTTTTAAAATTTTTAACCACGCAAAATTACAACGCTAGTAATACTAATTTACATTAAAAAAATATTTACCGTGTTTTTTAGATTTTATCGTAAATAAAATATTGTACGATACATATGGGTAACGCATTTTTAGTCACTTGCGTGGCTTAAAACACTCGCTCAGTCCCGTTTTAACTCTACCGCACTCGTAACTAAAAACTAGCTTTATGCACTTTCGTAAATTACTATTAAAAGCGTCGTGCCTGGCTTCTCTGTATTTCTGTTCTATCCAGTCATTCTTTGATTTTCTAGTGTGCGAACAAATAGATTTTTGATGGTCCTTGCAATTATAAAACCAATTATATGATTTCTGGAATTTTTAGAACAATACATGAAAACGATTGCTGACAATAATTAATCTGCGTTTTCAATAAACTCCGTTCCGCTCCCCAATATCACATCTACCGGGTGTCTTAAAATGAATTACATCCACCATGCTCTGAATTTCCCATAATACAATCTAACATTTTACTTGAAATTGGCAAGACTGCAAGTCTATGACAAATTCGAGGTTAGCAGGTTAAGTTTTGTGTCAATTTTGACACAAACTGACACAAAACATAACCATAACCTGCCAATTTTAAGTAACATTTTGGATTGCATTATGGGAAATTGAAAGCAAACCAGATGTAATTCTTTTTAAGACACCCGGTAAATATGATTACTTTGAGTTTGGTGTATAGGCTTGATGTTTACGGAATAATTTGAGAGTAGCGACGCTTAGTCCATGCTCTTTTGTCTTAGGATTGTACTAAGACGTTTCAGACAGATGAGGAAATTATCACTTTTACGGGCTTTGAACCACAGAAGATCTTTACGACATACTGTGGGATATTGTTTTAAACTACTACTTTAATAAAAGGCATTCCATGTATAACCTGCTAAATTATTTTCAGTTAATAGTTTCCTAGCAAAGTTTACAAACTCCCATACGTATTAAACACTTCCTTGCCAGCCAAGGTTCTGCAGTTGTGTACAATTTAACGTCTCGCCAAACGAGCACATTTAAAAGAAGCAACTTTCAAGCACCACGAGGCCTCTAGTGCCCATTTGATATCGTCAAGATGCCACTAGCTCTCAGAAGTCGAGATCTACTCCTAACAAGCACAGCTATGATTCTGTGTACATAAAGGAGCGCTGCCGAGTGTTTACCCACGCAGTTCCGATTAATTTCAATACTTTCATGCGAGCACAAAAGACACGGCTCAAAATTGCTGGTTAAAGAGGTCTGTGCAAGACTTAAGGCCACAAAGTTGAAGCTGATCCTAATGAACTGCCGTGGACGATTTTGATGCTAATCGCTGAATTTACATACATCGGCTAGGTCCGACCTCTTATTTAATCGGCTGAAAAATTGTTGCTATATTTCTTTGACGTAACGCTGTTAAAGCTCGCGTTAAAGCAGCTGTTATACATTCGTTTTAAAGGGATTAGTTCAATGGTGAAAAGCAGGACAGGGCACTTAATCTCCGAGGCAGAAAGGGTAAGCCCAATTTTCTTGAACGATATTTATTGTAACAGAGCCCTTGACAGCCACTCTTGTTTGTTTTTAATTGCTACAACTTTTTAAGCATTTTAATTAGGCCAAACTTTTAGGAAGGTAATCCCTTTAGGTGATGCTAATTTACGGCCATTTAGTAAAGGGAGCTGGAATGTAGATGTAACTTTAAATATATTATGTTTTGTTACTATATAAAAATTGAGGACTTACGGGTGTAATATAGTCAATTCCAATTACTCTTCAATAATAATAGTATATTATGTACATTGTAAAGACAAGAAGTAAGTTTTTTTTCCGTCAAGCATCGTTTTGCAGATCAAGCCTTGCAAACGTTACAACAAGCGATATAAAGTGAATCTCTTAATTCCCTCAATAGTCTGTTAAAAATCAGAATAAATAACAGCTTCTGACAAAACTTACAATACAAAATTTAAATTTACACGCAACAGAGTCGCTGTGACGAGATTCTAAATTTTATAAATTATTGCCAGAAGAAACACTTGATGATAGGCAATGATAGGTACCATACCGATAATATAGACAATGTTCCCGATGAAGTTAAATTCAAAGGAAAAGTCAAATTTGTTCGCAACACTAGTTCAAATTAAATCTAGTAAAGAAACGCGACAATTCTTCACAAATAAAAAATAAAATTTGTACAACCGCATTTTTTGACAGAAAATAATTTTTCAGTAATCACGCGGGTGTATTCATATATGTCTAGCCTATTACAAAAGCAACCAAAACCTTAAACTCCAAATATTATTATTATTATTATTATTAATCAACGGAGTCTCCTATTAATGTAACACACCTATTAAAGCGGACCTGCAATGCCTCTAACTTTTAAAACGATTTCCTTCTTGCTTTGCAAACTAGCCCTCCATAGCTTTTATTACCTTTTTGTTAGAAAACAATTTAGTTCCTTTCAAACCCTTTTTAATTTCAGAGAGCCAGATCTGGTGACTGTTAGAGTAATTCGAATTCTACTTATTTACAGCAATATGCGAATTGTGAACAGGCGCGTTGTCTTGCAAAAACAAGACACCAAGACACATTTGGCGTCTGCTTTAACTATTTTGTCTTGTAGAGTTTTAAATAATGTAGAATAATATTATCCAGTTATTGTTTTATATTTATTCCGATAATTTTGAAGAACCACAGTGCTTCCATTCCATCGATTTTGTTTTTGGGTCGTAGAAATGCACCCAAGTTTCAACCATCCCCACAGCATGGCATTAGACACAGATTGAGCGTGACGTTTTCACTTTTGCTCGTTTCTGACCGTCATTCAAGCATGGGAAAAAATCTGAAAAATACAATTACCTAACTAGATTTTTTTAATATCCAAATCGAAGTCTGCTATGTGTTGGACGCGTTCATTTGAAATATTCAGTGTCTGGTATATTCATGCCAGCTAAACTTGACGGTCTCATAATATCATTCACTTCCTGCAGCGATATTTTCGGGGATAGATACAGATATCTGGCTGCTCGCTCTCTTCTCATCTTCAAAGGATAGTTTACCTATTTTGAAGCATGCAAACTATTTTTTCGGAGTCGCATATTAAGAGCACTGCTCACCAGCTGTATTGAACATATCTTCGTAAATCTGCTCAGCCCTGAACCTCTGTAACTACAAATACTTAATGATTACTCGATACCCCAATATGTCGATTATCTCAATTATGGCCGACATGCTCTCTTTGAAATTTTTTCACAGTAATGATTTCAGTGTTTGAAATAGGTCATTGTTTATTGCGATGCTATCGTGATTTTGTTTTATCCAAAGAAAACTGTCTATGCTAATCATGTAGATATCAACAGCTGCTTGTAAATTGCTGTTTTTGATTTGTTTGTAGATAGTTTTGGCGCTATTCACCCATAAAAAATAATTATATCATTAATAACGAAGTTTTGAGTTATATTTGGCAAACTTAAACGTTTAAAAGCCATGGTGTGGATATTTTAAATAATCTTCTTCCTCTTTGTCAGCTTCCCAATCCCTCTCTCCCTATCCACCTTCACTGTGGGCGCCTAACGCTCCTTTGGTGCTGTCTCGGTCGTCATTCCAAAGTTTGTTTTGTCTATTTTACGTCCTCCGATTTAGCCAAGGATATAGGATGAAAGGACATAGAATGAAATTGATAACATTTATAAAGCTGTAATTCAAATTTTTATGTTGTAAACAATACTTATTTTAATTACTAGAACTTAAAAAACTAAAATTTTAAGTAGAAACGTGAATAAACGAGCAATACGCAATTTACAAAAAAGTTAGACGATGAACTTGGAAGTTTTAAAAAATGTTCTTTTACTTCAACTGTTCCTTATATTTAAGTTGTCCGCTTGATTTATTTGATACGGCTGATTTTTTTAAATTTGAGAGGTTTAAAACTTTAAAAACGAAAAAGCATCTGTTGATTCCTTTTTTAACAAAAATCGTCGCATTTTCTCGATGCTGTTAATATGTCAATTTAAAGTAATGGGACATACAATAATATTTTTAATCTATAAAATTAACAAGGAGCTTGTATAAATAGTTATATGTAGGAACTTTTCAAAGTCAGAAAATGTTTAATTAACATTATCTTATAGTTTTGCTACACATTATAAAATTGTTATTTAAATAGTAATCTATCAACTATGAAGCATTAAGCAATAATTCCTTTGTTGTTTCTTAATGAAACGTAAGGATTGTTTACAACAATTTTAATTTAACGTTAATTGGGTCAATTATCTGTGATCGAAATTATATGCAATTATAACTGTATAATCCAAACCGTAAAATTAACTTGTTTGTATTTTATGGTTTCGGCAGCAGCGTAATGAGACAGAACTAACACGGCTACAATTGTATATACAAAACCTAAATATTTAAATTCAATCATAGTGTTGTTGATAAAAATTCGCTATTGGTGATAAAAACGACTTCCTACCCTGAAAAAAATGTTTGCTAATCGCATTATATTTTTGTGTAACTTAGTAACGATGGAATATGCCCAGCAAGCTGCAATGAAGGAATATTCGAAAATATGTATATCTTAGCCAGAAACTCAACTAACAATTTCTATATAGCCTTAAATTGTAATTCAAGCAATGAGAAAAAACACTTTGAAGCTATTAAGAGATATATTTATTTGTCAGATAAATTTAGCAAAAAAAACGAAATTAAGAATTTTCAACGCAAATATAATTAACGTATTGTTGTACGGAGCAGAGACGTGCGCTTATATAAACTAAAGTTAAAAGAACGGTCAACATTGATAAATAAATCCCTAAGAAGAATACTCAAAATATTGCAATCAACACTTTTAAAGCATCTAAAATCATTACCAATTAATAACATTTCAAGCATTTCAAATATTATTTTACAAAATATTCTATATTTTTTTTTGCAAATTTCATTGCGTTTGAGTTAATAATTTGTAAGATCGATATTATATATATTATATATGATCGAAACAAAATTTAATCAGAGCAGGCTCAGAAATAATGAATAACAATGCAAGATGAACGGAAACAAAAGAAAAAAGGGAGAAGCAAAACCAAGCTGTGAGGTGTGTTATTTTGGCTTTTATAATAAGTGCAGTGTCTTTTGAGTAGGCTATGGAGGGGTTGATTTCATTCGTTGCACCCCTACAGGAGTTTTAAAAAGTGTTGAATAGTACGTGGAGTGGTAGCTGGTGTTCCTGTGGCAGTTTCTGGAGTTGTTATGAGGTTAGCATAGCCGCCAAAGCGTGAAAGCGGCAGCGACATTTGTGCTGAGCAGTACTGCGCGTAATGACTGGGGCAAAGACGGAGTTGTAAGCAGTTTTGGAGTGGTGTAAGCTGCAGGCGGCGTTCGAAGAAGTATCTGGCTTGTTACAGTAGGCCAACGGAGAGAAAGAGGAGCCCCTGTCCGTCGTCGGATTTGCTGTGGGGACGCCTGGTGTCCTATTTTGCATCAGGGAAGCCAAATAAGGTTACAAAGTTATTATAAAAATATAATTTGGTAAAATGTTTTAAGTGGCGTCGGTTTTTGCACATTTACGAAAGAAGCGCATCGTGTTTTGTTATGGCGTCTATTTACTTATGTTTTTTAAATCACTTTAAAAGCGAATGTAAAATACAAAATTTCAATTGGTCTCAAGTCAAGGAAATTGCAAAACACAAAAGAGATTGGAAACAGTTTATTGAATTATTGCGTAGCAAGGTAGAGGATTAACATAAACTCACTGGTTTTAAAACTTAAGTGCATAAGTGAAGCGAACATACTGCAAGACTGGCAACCTTGCGCCAACTTTATGTCAACGAAACGTCCAACGGGCGCACTTTGATCCTCTGAGGACCGAATAGGAACGAAGAAGAAAGTTGTATGGGGAAGCCTTTTTGCGTTAGTAGAGAATGGTATCCTGCACATTTGTTATCGATGAGTGTATTTTTTTTTAAATAGAAATTCACTGAAAATTCCTTCAATTTGCAGACACAGGCTCATTTATGGTTGCCAGTAAAAATCATAAGGAAAAATATGAAACTGCTTATTAGGAATTTCAAAAATTTGGGTAAGTATAGAAGAAAGAGGAACAGTGGTCTCAGTAAAGAAATGTTACCTTGGGTCTTCAAACGCTCCACCCATTGTGGAGAAATAGATGATACTACCTACTCCTTGATCGAGGAACTACGTGAATTTAAAATTTTGCATTTTGCAATATTTAAGGATTTTCTTCATTGTTTTAGGTAGCTTTGATTTTTGAGATCAGTAGAACCTATCCACGAAAATAATTCTGTTTCCTTTAAATTCCAGCATTGAAAACATTTGCACTGATTGAAATTACTAACATAAAAACTGACATATAAAAAAATACAAATTTCAAGTGGAAACATTATAGTACCTCTAACCTATATTAAGTATTAAGAACGGTAAGGACATTTTACCGATCGAAGACAATTGTTTGGAGGAGCAGCTATCTAAGATCGGTAATTCCTTAACGTTCGTGATGCTTATGACGTTTTTTGCACGATAGAAATGTATTTTTCTTCAAACGTCAGTAAAATGTAACATTATGCCACAGAGTTGACAAAAATGTATACAATTCATCGGCCACAAATGTTATTAGAGGACTATTCAACGAACAAAATTGGCATTTTAGAGATCATTTTTTAGTAATTAATAAATTATACCACGGCCTCTTGATTACGTTAAGTTACCTTAACAGCCTAATGGAGAAGGTCCTGAATAATATTTAATTTAAATTAAGTTGTACGCTATACAGTTGCTTTGGTGGTAGTGTGAGTATGCATTATTTTGATAAACAAAACACATCAAAGTTTGTGTAATTTTGACATTTTACAAGAAGTGATATAAGTTTCATAGAAAGCGAAGATAATTTACTCTGATTGGTGTAAATAACACAAACACTAAATTATGATTGGTCAATAGTTAACATGGTGAGCTGAATAGTCAGAAGAACTTTAACAATATTTCAGCAAATTTGCAGCAAATCTGTGGCGGTTTTCCAGGGTTTGCAGCAGTTTGTTAAACAATATTACAGTACATTTTCTTGCAATAAATGTTTATAGAGTTTGCAGCAAATTTTTATTACTGCTTTCAATAAATTTGTTATCTTTAGAAAGTTAGCAGCATATTTTTGGCAAGGTTTCAATGATTTTAACGAGTTTTCAGTTTACGCTTTTGTTGGCCCGTAGTAAATTTTCAACGAATTCATAGTAAATTATCGACTAATAACCAGAAATTTCATAGGAATTTCAACAACGTCGCAGCAATTTTTTCAGTCAATTTACGATAAATATAAGGAAATTCTTTAGTGCGTCGGCAACAAATTTTTCAGTTAGTTTCTAATTTTCAGCTAGTTTCAACGGTTTCCAGGAAATGTTTACCAAAGACCAATTTCAATAAATTTGCAATACATTTTTTGTACATTTTCAGAGAAAATTGTTAGAAAATCTTTAGGGTGTAACAATTTTTAAACAAGATTCCGCTAAATTTTCCAACAAAGTAACTTTAAACTTGTGAAAATTATACAATTTTTAGTAGCATTTAGAAAGAGCGTGTTAAATGTTTGACAGAATTAGAGCCTATTAGAGAATTTGTATAAACTCCCAACAAACTATTAAGATCTCTAAAGCGATGTTCGCCAAGTCTACATTTGTATTAAACCAATCGCAGTAAATTTTAAGCAAGCTTTCGGTAATTTTGCTGACGATTGCAGTAATGCTTAAACAAGAATGTAGTAAACTTTTTAACAACGTTGCAATAGTCTTCTATAAAAATTTTAGCCAGTTATAACTTTATAACGCTTTTAACGATTTTTCAGAAAAAATCTAGTAGCTTTTTTCAGCAAATTGCAAACAATTTTAGGCAAATATGCAGCAAATGTTCAACTACTTTGAAACAGTTTTGTAAATAAAACTACAATGAATATTCAATACATTTCCAAGAAATTTTGAAGAAATGCTTAATAATGACTTGAACATTTTTAGCAGGTTTGTAGCATTTTTAATGAAAAATTGCAGTAGAAATTTTAGTAAAAAGTAGTTTTTTTAACTTGCAGTAATTGTTCCAAATTTTTCAAAAAAATTGTAATAAATGTATTACAGATCTCAGTAAAGCTCAGTCACCTGTATTTAGTGTTTACAATACCGGGATTCCGGATTTTGTCTGGTATTGAAAACCGGTATTGATGTAAAAAATACCGCTATCTCGGTATTACCATGTTCCTATAAAAATTACATTTTGTAAAAATACGTCTCATAATGTATCCATTAATCAAAATGTACACATAGACATAATGTAAAGTGAAAGCGTTCTAAATTCTGAAAGAGCGCGTAGCGCCACCCCAGAGTTTAGATACTTCTCACGCCCGGCGTGGTGCGACGGCGCCCGCGCGTTGTAGTAATCCATATACTTCTCCAAAGTTTTCGAGAGCACATTTTAATACAGAAAATTAATATTTTATGGACAATTGTAATTTATTTGTTAGTTGGTTTATTAGTTAAACTTAAAGAAACTTAACTTTGTTATATTTATAAATGTATTATTTGCTATATTTTTTATCTACTTTATTGATTTATTTACTTATAAAGGAAAAACATATTAAGTTAATGGAGTTCATTTTATAGTCAACCTTAATTTTAAAAATACAATTATATTTGTTCGTTGTATACTATTTTTAAATATGTCATAATAACTATGTAAAATCTAACAAGTACATTTTCTAATAGTAATACCCGTGTTAGTACCGGTATCCTGGTATTAGAAATTTTGAATAACGAATACCGGTGTTAAGATTTTTAGCCGGTATTGTAAGCACTACCTGTATTATTTACAGATAATTTTCAGTAAATCTGTAACGCATTTGCACCGTTTCTTCAGTTCATAAATGACGGAATTATGTAACAGTGTGTCTACTTAAGTTGGAATCATATGGAATTCTTTTTTATTATTGGTTTTAGGAAAAAAAGGTATTCTTGATAAAAAGTTCTGCATGGTCCAAAACCTAAAATGCAACCGTCTGATATCAATTTTTTCAAGCCGTATACGAGGTTTGTCAAAAAATATGAACTTTGCTCAAGAGTAAAGTACGTTTATTTTCGACTAAATCGAAAATGTTCAGGTTTATAGTAGATAAGAAAGATAATGTTTCAAAACTAAACGTAATTTATAACGTTTTCAAATATTTATAATCAATGTGTAGAAAAGTTAATAAAAAAACGTACTTTACTCTTGAGCAAAATTCATATTTTTTGACAAACCTCGTATACGGTTTGAAACAATTGATATCTGACTATTGCATTTTAAGTATTGGATCATGAAGAACTTTTTATCAAGAATACCTTTTTTTCCTAAAACGAATAATACATTTTTTCCAGATGATTCCAACTTCAGTAGACACACTGTATATTGAAATGGTATTAAGCCCACAACTTGGCTCTGTTCGCAGTGCAAAATATTCAATCAAATCAACAAAGCACAGAGTTGGGATATTTTATATAATTGCAATTTTAAACAAAAATAAAAATATTAAATGCATTGATTATGAGATGCGAGAAACAGTAATTAGTCGGATAAAGGCACGCAAAGGCAAAACATATTTCAGAGGGTTTAAATTTGGCTTGTGAATAAAGTAATATAATTAGAAATGATAGGTTTGTGCACATGTAAGGCCAGACCGAACGAAAGTAATTGACACAAAAAGGTTATTACGTGCAAAAAGGAGCGTAGTTATCAACAAAAGCCAAGGACAGTGAAAATTGTGAGCAAACAGAAGGGTGAAGCAAGATGAAGGAGAATTTAGAAAATTGCAAAGAGCGATTCCTGAATTGAGGCGACAGAATAAAAGCAAGCAACGTGAAAAGTGCGGAACTCAAATATCAGTGCGTTAATAATTAAAAACATAGTGCAAACGCAGAGCAGTGAAATTAAAAAGTTTGTGAGTGCAACGCTATGGAACAATTACTTATAAGCAAAAAGACCATATTTTTAGATTTTAAGAAAATGTTAGATTGTAATTTATGTACTCAAACTTTATTCCATTTGTTGCAAAAATTATCAATCCTAATTTCTAATTGATAGTAGAATAGCACCGTATCTTAGCAGCAGGATGCTTTGTTGTCATTAAGAGCGAAAAATTGAATAAATTAAATTGAAAGGTTGTTGAATGTGTGCCTCCATTTTAATAGATGTTTTAAAACAATAAACAGTTGTTTTACCACATAAAAAGTATTGCATTCTATTGCCCAAGTGTCCGTGTTTAAGTGGGAATGTTTGTGAGAGGTTCCGCAGCATAAAAAGATAAATTTCCAATATCCTCCTCGCATGGACAACGGGAACCGTTCAGTTGAAATTTTTCCAACATCGTTTCCGGCCCAAGGAAGCATCGGAAGCAAGAGGTCAGCAATCGGGAACACTTTCCAGGTCTGCAAGAGCGTCGCTGTCGTCACCTGTACCCAGGGGAGCGTCTCCAGCAGGAAACACCAGGAGTGTCACCTGATAGCAGCAACGAAGTGAACCTCGAAAGGTAGGAGTGCCTAAAATTTAAGTGTGAGCATTCGGGAAAATGACTTAAACCCAAGATTAAACCTTGCCGAAAAGGGCCAGAGTGTTTTCAAAAGGCTAGTTACTTCGTGGTTGTCAAAAATCGAACGGCGTCACTAGGTTTTGGGACGAAATCGACCAGAAACGGTTGAAAGAGAGGCGTGCATCCAAACAACGAAGGGAAGGTGTGACGTCATTCTAAAAAACAATCAAGGCGAAGTTTTAATAGTTGCCAAGCGGGAATATTCAAATAATTTACCTGACGCGTTTTCACAGTAGTTCACGATTTTAAACGTTCAATTTTACGCTGTACGAAAAAAAAACATTTTGTGTTCATCTGTCAATTTGCGAGACTGTGAATTTTACCTACTAATAACGAGAAAACGAGCTACGTTGGGACAAATAACCTAAAATTTGAGATTCTAGTCCATTTATGAACCCAACTCATGATATAAAGAAGTCTTGTGTGCCGAGAGCTAGCGTAATCAGTAATGCAGTTAAATAAAATAGAAAGAGGGGTATTCAACCATTTTATTTGTGCGATCAATTATTACAGTTCATGTTAACCAGCCTTAATTAACTGGCAGGCAAAGTTTGAGCACAGCAATAAAAATATTAATCTAAGAATTGTGTGTGTACTAGGATCTTTGCCCCTAATTTTAACTTATATTATATTTATACCAAAATAAATAAATAATTGCAAACAGGCACCTAATGGTGGTGCTAGATCAATCATATCATTGCAATATATACATCGGTCTAACCTCCATTGCTCTCTATCGGTCCATAAATTATCTGTCATTTTTCGTGCTCTTAGTTCCTTGCCTACTTCTTCTCTCCAGCTTTTCATGGGCCTTTTTCGTTTCCTTCTTCCACTCGGTGACCATTGTAAAATTTGTTTTGGTAATCTTTCTGTCGTCTACTATTGTATGTTTTATGTACATTATTTCTCTGATTCTTTGATTTGTTAGTTTTTCTCTTTTTGATCTTCCAGCAGCTCTTCTCCAGAAATCTATTTCTGTAGCTGTTAGTATTTTCTCTGTTTTCTGTTTTAACTGCCATACGTCGCTGCCATATGTTATTACACTTCTAATAATGGAATTGTAAATCCTCCTGATATTTTCTTTTGACACGTTTTGGTCCCAAAGAATTTTATTCATCATCGAGATTGCTTCCTACCTTGTGTGGTCCTTTATTGTATTGCTTCGTCTAGTGTTTCATCATTGGTTATTTTAAGGTCCAGATATTTATATTCTCTATAGCATTGTATTGTTTGTCCATTCTCTAGTATTATGTTTTGCTCTTCTTCTCCTATACACATTTTTTTAGTTTTTCCTATATTTATCTCAAGACCCTATTTCCGATACTCTTCTATTAATTTCCTTGTCATGTATTAAAGGTCATCATTATCTTGTGCTAATATCACTTGGTCGTCGGCAAAACATATTGTGTATATAGTGTTGTTTTTAAGAATAGTTCCATATTTTGAGGGCCTGTTCTAAATAATTTTTAAAAAGGGTTGGTGATACACAACATCCCTGTTTAAGTCTCTTGGTAACTGTAAAGCCTTGAGATAATCTACCTTTAACTTTCACTCTGGCAGTCGTATGTTCATATAGTTTTTTTACTGCTTCTATAATACCATTATGAACGTTGGTTTTCTATAATGTTTCCCATAGTTTATTCAACCGTACGTTGTCGTACCCTTTTTGCAAGTATACGTATAGCATATGGATTTTCTGATTAAAGGTCGTATTTTTTCTATAATTTGCGTAATACAGTATAGACGGTCAACTGTAAATCTGCCAGCTCTAAATCCTGCCTGTTCTTCTGCCTCTAAGTCGTTATACTCTTCTTCGATTTTATTCTTTAAGATCTTTCCACATATTTTAGCTAGGGTACTAGTGACAGTCAATCCGCAATATTTTTCGCAATTCCCTTTATTGCCTTTTTTGTGGATGGTGGATATCCAAGATATTCTCCATTCTTTTGGGACTTCTTCACCGTTGATACATTTCTCAATTAGTATTTTTAAGTGTTGGTACAGTTTATCTGATACATATTTGATCAGTTCAGCGGGTAATTCTCCTGATGCAATGGCTTTTCCATTTTTCAGTTGTTTGCATATTTTCTTTATTTCATTTATAATCCTTATTGCCGAAGTTATGACATTTATTTTAGTTTTCTCACTTTCATTGTTTTTGAACTCAGTTCTCTTCTCTGAAGTAATTTTCCCATTTTTCTAAGGTTATTGGTGATATTATATCTCGTTCTTGACTTCGTCGTAGGTTCTATAATAGTTTCCAGCTCTCCGTGCCTTTTCTTCCATCTAGATATGTATTTATCCTATCACAATTCCTTTGACAAGTTTGAATGACGGAATTACTTTTGCTAAATTATCAGCATTGTTAACGACTGGATAAACAACTGTTGTAGGTTATGATGAGAAAATGATTGCGGAAAAGACAGTTTTTTGTACTAATACGGTCAATGGTGACAACTAGCTAGTGTCTACAGTCACCCCAATCAGGCTTTGGTCACCATGGGGTCTCGATGCCTAACAATTCATGCAAGAGGAATAATTAATAAAGGGTAAAGAGGAATAAAATAAAGACTGACGACGCTTCTAATTCACCCACAGTTTTGTTTAAAATATTAAATAAAATTATAAAAAGTAGTTGAAATAAGTTCACTATGTATTGGAGTGATCGATCACTGGCACTGAAGCGATATTTAATATACTTCGTGTACTAATTTACATATGGCCGTTGAAAAAGTAAAATCCTCCTTTTTCCTATTGAGCAATCTCCGAGTGAAAGCAAGGAGCGTGGAACTATTTATAGCCGATTGTTGAATGCAGTTTGCCCTTGAAGGGACCAATTTGTATGCACTTGCTCCGCAAACGAGTCCCTTCTTTAAATTCAAATGCCCGCGGCATGCCGATAAATATTTATAAATTTAAGTTCCTGTTATTAAAAATTAATGTTTCCAGCGTGCATGACAAATAGTTTTAGAAGTTTTATTACGGGACTGATATTTCAATTAGGTTGCTAATAGCATTCCTAAAGGAAGGTGTGTATTACTTAAGGAAACTGAAACATTATTCATGTGTAGTTCCACGGGTCATTTATCTAGCTGACAGCGATTGCGAAATCAATTTTATCCGCAACATATTAATATGTGTACCAGCAAACCTATGATCATATCTTGCCAGCCCACAACCACACCTGTCCGAAATCATAATGCCACATATTAACAGCTTCAGCGAATGTCATAGCAATAGCAAGTCGAAGAATTAAAAAACCGTAATATCTTCAGAAATCTGAAAAATAATAAACAGAGGAATCCGAAACTCAGAATTAAGAGACATGTTGACGGAGACTACAAAAGAATTCTTCGAATACTGCTGAATGAGGATGTGGTAGTGTATAATTTGATAATTGCGGGATAAGCTAATGGACAAAATTATAACCTACACGGTGCAATATATCATGGTTTTGATTTTGCACATGAATTATTGTACTGAGAATTTCCAGAGAGGGCTTCATGGAAGCTTATCGTCGGCCAGAAAAATTCCCGACGTTTAATGAAGCAAATCCGAGGAAGATAAGTTAATTAGATGCCAAAGCAACACTCGAGTATTTTTCAGGAATTTTAATTGCACTCAAATGTTTTAGTTACTGCTGGTTTTATTAAAAGTTACTTTATGTAGGTACTTGCATTTCCAGATTTATATGTAAATGGCATCCTATGGCGAAGTTATCCAAGCGTATGGTAATCAGAGCTTGCATTCAAACTTAAAACGATCTCAACCTAAAAACTAGTTTTTTTAATCGAACCAACCAAGCGATTAATATGGGGAAACAGTAAGTGTAACTGATTCACTGACGAATTTATCCACGACAACCAATCTCGGAGATCTCAAATGAAAAATTGTACACTTATTTGCAACCGTGCTATTGTTTCGCGCAACAGTTGAACCCATCTATCAATCAAATAGTTGCAGGAGGTAAAAGCGTCCAACAAATTGATAATAGTTTAAAATGGTTCGCTCTATTACATTGCTAAAACTACGCGTTGTTAAGAAATGGAGTACAAAACAACTACAGGAGAGCAGGTTTTTCATTTAGCATAGTTTAATGCTTTTTAACAGCAGTATATTTATTCTTAAACGATATTTACATTCTTAACATGTTAAAACGCTTCAATGTTATCCTCGAATTAGGTTAAATGTTAAACAAATACTATTAGTCAACTAGTGAAGCAAAGAAATTTCGAAAATATTTCAAAATATGCAAATGCAAATGATAAGTTCGAATTTTAAAAATCCAAGGGTTACTTCGAAAGGTAGCTCAACATTTATTTTCTTTTTCTGTTTCAGAATTCCAGGAAGATAACAGATCAGCTGTTGTAAGAGACATGTGGAGAACATCCAAAGGATCCTATGTAAGGTTTTTAACATAATCCGATGAGTCTTAACGAGGGAGACAAAAGTACAGCTACAAAAATTATGCTAGTCTACATAAAAAACATAGAAAAGGTTTCCATAATGACAATATATAAATTACAAACTATTCAAGAAGGAACCGAGTGGGCGAGGCAAATATTGAGGATTTACCATATTATCAATATACGTTCAGAATCAAGCATATCTCAGTAGTACAAAATGTAGAAGTTAAATACATAAGGAAATTCAAGACGCTTTAATAACAGCTAAATACATTTGATACATGTGGAATTTTTGTTGTTAGGATGTTAGTTTTTGCGAATTTCAGGTACTATCTTGAGTGTTTGGTTGGGCACTAACGAGTGACCACTATTTATCGTGGGACGGACATATGTTCACACTATATTAGGGTTGGTTACATTATTCTTCTTTTTCTCTTTGTTTTCTGGAGTGTTTTATTTTCAGGGTGGGGTTTGCCTTTGAGCTGTGGCTTGGTTTCGACTTCACTTTTTATGATCGGATGTTTTTGGGTTTAATGCTCTTATTTCTAATGTTTTGTGGTTGAAGATCGAAGCAAATGATTATGAAAGAATTGCCTTTTGTTAGGGGTTTTAGCCAGTCAATTTGTAGATAATGGTCAAGTGGACTTCTCAGTTACTAATACGCGTCATGGTTAAGCGAACAGTTGAGTGACACTGGAGCTCTTCTTTACACCTTTCACTCATCCGACAGCACCTCACGCTTGGAGAAAAGCCTCCACCGCTTTCATTGAAATCCTGTTGGCATGTAATCCCCTTTCGCTTGGATCGTACTCCAGGCGGATGGTATAAAGTCAGAGGTATTTACACTGCTGCCCACATGAATGTTATATTATTATTACCAATATTATCTATATCCCAAGCTGCAGGTGTAGCCAATTCTTTTTTAGTTGGCAGATAACAAGCTACAGTCTATACAACAGCAAGAAGAATAAAACTAAGGTCTATTTACAGCTGTGACTTATTATTGTTATTATTATTGTACTTATGCTGCATTAAAAAAGTTTGAAGGTATCCTGTTTTCCGTTCCTCTGGAATTTCGTTCTATTCCTATACAATATATTTTGGAGGAACCTAAGAACTCTGGCTTTTAGTTTATCTCCGCCATATTTTATTAATTCTCCATTGCCATTGTCACCTTGGGCTTTTTTCTATTTTTCATTTTTCTCAACACTCAAATCTTCCATGGCTATTTCAAAGCTATACAGTACGGTATTTCTTATCTATTCCAGCGTTCCATTTTATGTAAAAATAATTAATAATAAGATAAATAAATAGGGACGTATCACACAGATTACAATAAAATAGTTTTAATAATAAAATTCTGTGTCATGTCAATCTCAGGGCTAATGAAAGTGAAGTAATAATTATTAGTTAAATAAATGGTTAGTGCCCTTACGTATTTTATTTATTTGCAATTTAATTGATTTAAAGCTCCGGTCTAGCATGAAATAAACTCTTAAAATAGGGGTAGGTTCAACAACTTGTATTTCAAATACTTTTGTGTATGACAATTTAACCAGTATGGCATTTACTTAAATTTGTTTCTGACAGCTTTAACCTTCAAATTAACTGTAACTACAAAGATGACCTGCACGTATAAAAATTTGCGTAATTTTACTTCAAACACCAAAATGGCAAAAATCACATCAGGTAAAATATAATGCAAATTATATGACGTAGTTTCCGGCTAACCTGGTTTTGTTTCAGTAACGCAAAATGACACGCGATATGCATTTGTTTAATTTCCTGCCCTGGACCAAACTTCTGGCTTCGGACGCAAAATCGAAGGACGCTAGCTCGATTATATGAATCTGCGTGAATCTCTGCAGCTGGGACCACGTTCACGACCTCGTACAATGTGTGATCTTGACACAACCCTGGCTTTACGAGTCTTCAGCAACAGCTTTCCCGTGAATTTTACCTTGCAAAGGGCTGCGTATGCTGGCTTCATCCAGGCGAAGGACGTCACGGCAATTACGGACTTGGTGATGGCTTCTTCCTCCAAATTTCTACACCCAGGCACTCATTAAGGACTACTCCAAGCGTAACACACACGATTCTTGCTGAAGGATACCTCCAAGTAGTCTAAAAGGGGCTCCGAAGTTGATCGCACTTGGGCAAATCTTGTTGGGATGATCACTGTTCACTGGCATATTTTATCACAACGAAAATTACTCTCAAGAATACCCTGCACACTGGTGAATATGGAAAACATACAAATAACTTTTTTATTAACAATTTTACCCAAAACTGGGAGCACTTCTTGCACCCAACATAAAAATTACAAGCTTGTTTTCGATATTGAACAATTGACTGTCTCGTGTCCTAGTAACATAGATTGACAATTGTTTTTATGAAAAGAGCTTCGGTATCATGTTTTTACTTATGAACTATAGTTTTGATGTACTGTTTTTGCTTAAATACTAAACTGTCTTTTCTTGGAAATTGTTACACTTTAAATCTCTGGTTTTTAATCACCTCAGTCTTAAATGCACTGTTTCATATGTTTATTTTAGCACTACACGATGTCTGTTTCCTATGATAGGTAGCCTAATTGCTCTTTGAAATCTTTACTTTCTTGTACTGCTTTGCTTTACCTGTCAGTTGTCTTGCCGTTTGCAGGTGATCCAAACTTTTAATTATAACGCTCATATAATTTTTGTAACTACACAAACCATCTCTGTATTATTAAAATTCATATCATTGTATTGATTTCACCAAACTCAAATCTGTCAGCTTCATAAATTTAGCTGCGTTTGCCATAACTAGCATCAATCATTGACTGAAACGCTGAACGTAACCCTTCTGAATCCTGTCTTATATAATGCTAACCTTTCTCACTCCAATTATAATTCTCCATGGCCCTGTTATATCTCGTTCTAGAGATTTCACAAATTTCTACCAATCTTCCCTTTTTGTTTTCCTAGCTAGTCCTCTAACTACCGCACTACTTCATTTAATATTGTATTTCGCCTTCTAGAGTCCAAATGTGCCATTTTTTCATTTTCCCTCTTTTAATTCCAATAGCTCCGGCGGTTCCCGGCTTGTTATTCCCACTCTCTCTCTCTCTATTGATTTTCTGTTTCGTTGCTTAAATAGTGCTTTATTTTCAATTAATAAAGATTTCTTGCACTGGAATCTTCCAATAGATGACTTGTTTAGTCAACTGTTCCATTAATTTTCTTATTTTTTTATTTATGTCAATTTTACTAACTAAAATATAGTGATTACTTTATACTTCGCTTGTTCTGTATAGTCTCACGTCAGTTGCTGCAGCTTTGAGTTTTTGATTTATAATGTTAACATCTATAATACACTTTAGTCCTCTAGCTTTCTGTGTATACTTATGGTTATCCTTAACTTTGAAATACGTGTTTATAATTCCTAAATTATTTAACAGATAAAAGTCTCTTAATTGGTCTCCATTTATATTTCTAACGGTTTACAGTCATCTATTGGGGTATGGCCGATTCTAGCATTCATGTCTCCAGCTAGTGTCAGATAACCGTGCTTGTTGCACGAGCTTATAGCTTGTAGATGACTGTAGGAATTCCCTACTTCTGTTTTCTCACTGCCTTGTGTTGGAGCGTATACACACACCTATTAATATGACTTCTTCCTGTCTTTATTCGTAACGTTACGATCCTTTCCGGTACCCACGAGTACTATGCGATGTCTTCTTTCAGTTTTATAAGTTTCCGATATTGTCAAAAATAAAGTTTTCCATATGAAACAACTTAAAAAAAATGTGAAAAACAAAAAACCTGATTTTCATCGTAGATAGGTACAATTGGATATTTGAACGTAGTTTTAGATTCTAATCAACTTTTCTTAATAACAATTTTCGATATTGTCACAAATAAAGGTACTTTACTCTTGATCAGAATTCATATTTTTGACATTCCTCGTATACGGCTTAAAAAAATTGATATCTGATGATTGATTTTAAGTTTCGGACCATGCAGAACTTTTTATAAAGAATAACTTTTTTTCGTAAAATTAATAATAAAAAAGTTTTCCATATGGTGCGAACTTAAGCAGACACACTGTATAAATAGTTATTTCTACTCACTGTATAGAAAGTCAGCTTTTGCGCCTTAGTTTTAGGAAACAAAGCTGTCAATTTCCAACGAGCGGGAGCCAATTTTTATTGACTCCCGGCGGGAGCCCATATTTTTTACCTCCCGCATTTGTGTTTATGTCACCATGGATATCACACCAAAGCTTTACAACGTTATGTTGATTTGGAAATTAGACAAAATATCTATCTATATTGCGGGTTCAGTATTTACATTAGTTCTATATAATATACTAAAGTAATATATCTGTACCGATTAGGTAATTGTAACACACTGAAATACAACATATTGTTGTCTACCCGATCCCACTACGCCACGCCTCTCTGTCCCACACTTGATCTTCTTCTAAGTTTCTTTCTACCATTGCCCTTCGTATGCCTTCTTCCAAGATCTTGGTCTACCCCTTTTCTTTCTTCTGGGAGGTTTCATTCGAAAATCTTCTTTGGCCATATACAATAGTCTTGTATCCTCATTAGGTGACCAAGCCATTTAAGACTTCTCTTCTCTACTCTTTCAACCACTGTTTCATTCCTATTCATTATATTCCTAATTTCTGTATTTGCTATATAATCCATTCTGGAGATTTGTGCACTCCGTCGTAAGTAATCCATTTCCACTACTTCTATCTTTCTTCTTGTATCCGCGTTGAGGCTCCACACTTCACACCCGTAGCAGAGGACCGATTCTACCATAGCTTCCCCTATTCGTACCTCTAGGTATATATTAAATAAGAGTGGAGATAGGCTGCACCTTTGCCTAAGTACTTTTGTTGTTATTATGGTTCTTGGCAGGCTATTTCCTTGCTTAATGTGTGAAACATTATTTTTATACATATTTTGTATTACTTTAATTAGTCGTGAGTCCACTTGTATGATTTCCAACGCTCCCCACAGTTTACTTCTTGGAACTGAGTCATACGCTTTTTCCAAATCTATAAATGCCAAGTGTACTTCCTTCCCTATCGCTATCTGTTTCTCTAATACCTGCTTCAAAACAAACAGGTTGTCAACACAAGATCTACCCGGTGTAAATTCACTTTGATCATCTTCTATTCTCAGTTTATTTTGTAATACTTTTCCGTACAGTCTGCTAAGGGTGGTATTTACACTTAGGCTTCTATAGCATTTAGGGTCATTCTTATTACCTTTTTTAAAAATAGAAACCAGATGTGCTTCTTTCCATTCTTTAGGAACTTCCTTAATCTTAAGGCAATTATTTAATAGGTTGGTTATCCGGTCTAATAACTCTTTTCCTCCACATTTTATAAGCTCTATAAAGATTCGCCTGGTCCAGGTGATCGTCCGTTTTTCATTAAACTTATACTTTTATTAGACAAAATATCACTACAGAAATCTAGAGTCACAATAATGATTTCCTAAAGCAACATTTTTGAAATTTCGAGCTATAGAACATGCGTTCGAAGAAAAAATCATATTATATATATCACTGCAGCAAAGGTTCATTTCCCTATTACACTATCAAACTCCGAAATAAAAGAAAACGGGGGCTTTTATACAGACAACATTGAGGACGTCGCTAATGATGTTAGATATAAGAAAAAAGCTAAATTTGAGGACCAATTACTAGTGTGGTGCGCCATTTCGGAAGCTAGTATTTCAGGACCTTATGCTGGGCGAGTTAGGGGTGAAGCTGTAAATGCAGACATTTATATTCGAAGAAGCCTCCCCAAATTGGTAAATTTTATTCAAACGCACCATATTAATGACAATATTATGTTCTGGCATCGTGTCATTATGCGAGAATAACCCAAGATTGGTTAAGGCAAAAAATACTCCCTGTGTACCTCGAGAGGATAACCCCCCGAATGTACCTCAGGCGCGTCCTATAGAACAGTTTTGGGCTTTAATCGGTAGAAAAGTTTACGACGGTGGGCGGGAAGCCCAAAATGAAGAAGAACTGCGACGAAGAATCTATCAAAACCGTCCAAGAGGTGATGAGAGGCATCCGCAACAAATTGCGAATCATTGAAACCCATGGCCCTTTAGCTGCTATGTGATAAATTATAATTATTAAAATATTAAGTAATAAACAGGTTTGTGTAGTATAAATTTAAATAAAACAGTTATAGTTTGTATTATTAGAATTTAAAAAATCTCAAAACTTTTGTTTCATACGTTAATTACTGACAAAACTTAAAAAGCAGATAATCATTTTTTGAAAAAGCCTCATGAACTGGAATCACCAGAAGGCAAAAATTTCTATATGCCTCTAAATCCACCATTTCTGATAGACCAAAAACAAAAGCTAACCGAGTGCAAGTCTGTATGTTTACAAATTATCATTTTTCTTTCAATGCTGTAAATGCATGGAAATTTATTGTTTATATTTTTAAAAAATCCCAGTTGTCCGTTGGTATTTTAAGAAATTTTCTACAAATAGAGAAGTAGTATCTTTAAAGTGTTCTACTGCTGTGTCTTATAAGTTGTGGTTTTCCAAACATACAGGGATCAAGGCTAACGTTTGCTCTTCTTGGTATCATTACATAAGAGAATGTTAACCCTTTAATTTCAAGAAGTGCTACATCTAATTAGCTATAGAAAATTCATGCCAAATGGCCTGGGTGTCATGTCAAAGTAATACATCTTTCGGACATTTTTAAATAATGGACAGCTAAAAGTCAAGCAATATAGCACGGCTGTAGATTAGTAATAAGTCTCCATTGTATGGTAATGTTGGCAGCGGCACCCATCCCTTAAGTGTTGATTGTTGTTGTGAATGTAATAAACTTAATGTATTTGCGCACCCAAACATGTTCTCCATCAAGAAGTACGTAAAGCCAACCGCAAACGGCTAATTGCGGCATAATTTTTTTACGAGCGTCGTAAGATCTTCCTGTCATTGTGTAGTTTTCCCCAGCTGCAACTGCGTGTAAAAATTTGAAATGCAGATTGCCTCCCGCGCTGCCAACTGTTTAGTGACTCACGACTGCAAAAAATCGCAATTACCCGCAAGTCGCAGGAGAGGCCTTTGTTTAAGGACTCCTGGACGATAAGGTTTGTGGTTTTGCATACAGAAAGTCTGCGCGCCAAGGACAAGGTGGAGTTATGAGGAATGCATTTCTTTATATGACATGTTTACATTATGTGACAACTGACAAGTCTTGTTCGGCTAGCGTTTTGCGAGTTATTGATCTCTCCTTGCCATATTTGTAAGGCCGCGATTCCGTTTTTATGGTGTACACCAAGTACATAACGGCAAAATTTTAAGTGCTGACTTGGAGAAGTCAGCGAACTTACCTCATAAATAAAAATTGATAAAAACGGCGAAAAAGGGTGCCTATTCCTATTTTTTTAAAAGCACAGTTATTGACAAAAACCGCTTTTTTACTACTTTTATTAGTCAAATAAGTGTGCTGTTCCAGCATTTCAAAAGCTAACCGACAAATTTTAGCCATGTTTGTCAAGCGTGCCACATTAAATTATCATAAATGCAAATTTGCCCACTGAGCTCCTGTAACAGCCCATCGAAATTAACAAAATAACGCCCAAGAATGCACCGTTGCTAATTAAAAAATACACAACATTTTTTTCTCTGCCACAAAAAAGCCTATAAACAGGAAGCATTTCATACAGCACCTTGAATTTAGAACGTTACTATGCAAATTGCAGGTCGAATGTAAAGTGGTCATATTATTCGATATTTGCAGAAAATACAAGTTATTTAAATTATTTGCCAAAGCACAAAAGCATGCAACTCTACTAACTAAAACAATCGAACTATGACACTAGAATTATAAGCAAAATCTAATTAAACCATTAGATTAAAACTGAACTTAAAAAACAGCATCGCATTCTCAGCTATATTATGTAACTGCCACAGTTTTGGGAAATATTCCATTCTAAAATAACAAAGCTTAGATCATTTTGCTCATTTCTGCGCAGTTTTTTGCCTTTTTTTGCAAAAACCTAGTAGCAGGGAGCAAAACAAACCTTGGCCACCAAGGCTGCCAAAACCAAAACTGAATGAATAAACACGCCTGGAGAGAAAGTACTGCTCGTAGTATAGAAAAAATTGCTACAAAAACAACCAGAATGGAAGGTATTTTCGTGTTATTGAAAGGTGCTAATGGACTGAAATCACTTAAGATCAACACGAAAGTCACAGTTTTGCGTTTCATGAAATTCAAACATGCATCAAACTGGACATGCATATAAAATCTACAGAATTAGAAAAGGTAACCACACACATGGCTATCAAATTACGTGGAGTAAATTGTAGTTTATTAGCGTTACATCTAGTTTTTGTGGTTTTTGAAATCGATTTTTTTCTAGTTTGTCGATTCTAGGCAAATAGATTTATGATGGGCCAAAATTAGTGGCCTGCGGGGTTGTGGTTTAGATGGTTTCATTCGTGGAATTACTAATCTCCAATACTCTACTACAACCGCAAATATGAATTGCTATCATTGTAGTTGGCCTGGAACTTGAAACGGTACACCGCATTTTTTTTAAATAGATGAATATTTAATGGGACTGGCTTAACACTTAAAAAAATGTTTATTCATTGAGAACGTGGGGTTTTAACAATTTTAAACATTATTTTTTTCGATCTTTTACAAGGAATTTCTATGAGCCGCAATAATTTCAATTTACTAAATAAGATTTACGAAAACCTCCCGCGAAATTAATTGAAATTGTAGGAAAAGTAATACATTTTCAGGTATAAATCATATATTTCTACAGCAACAAATTTTGTAAGAAGTTGACCAAGGAATTTAACCGTGTTGGATTAATAGACGTAATCAATCTGCTATGCGAAAATCAAATACCTCACAGAATACTATACTCTGGAGTAGCTAAATATGCAATTAAACTAGAAGTCAACAATTTTCCCAGAGCCTTTCATATATTGTCAATAAACACAGCAGAGGTATTGTTATGATTAGTGTTAGTATTGTGTAACAAATAGGCATGCAGCTATACCAGTAACGTGTTACAGCCATTTTGGCGTTAGCCTCAATTTTTACTTTGTTTACTAACGTTAGCTCTAACACTTTAACTCACCTTAGTTTTCCTCTAAAAGCTACTTATTAGCAATGCAAATTTAAAGGATATAGGTGGATTTTTTCCCATTACGAGGTTGCGTTGAGAATTGCATAAGTACGTTTCTGTTGTATCTTCTAACCTCCGGATTTTGTTAAGCCCCTTTTGAAAGAGTTAAATGGGTTAATTAACTCGGAGAGCTCGATATTTACCTGGTAAACTAAGTGTTTATTTTGGCATGTTGAAGGTTGACAACTGCCATTCAAGTGCAGTAGGCAGTGTCTCTTGTACAACTTGTGTGACTATTATTTGAAAGCTCATTCCTAATATTACATTGTCTCAGACGTTTAGCGAATTGCAGAATCTGCTTCACGAATTTTGCGTTGGGTCGCAGTGAGCCTTGGCAAGATAGTTTAGTATCTTCCGTTCTACTAGTGGGTGTTGTTTTGGTTGCCAAGTGCACAGGGACTAGCTAAAAACAATTAATAGAAATCGTAAGACTTTGCGTCTGAATCGCCTGAAATGACCATGCTTCTCTGTTATTTTTCCTTTTGTTTATGGTCGTTCAGTATGATGGAATTTGGGAAAGTACATCAGCGGGTGAATCTATTCGAGATAGCAATTGTAGGCCATTTGTCTTTACGCAATTTTCATCCTATCTTTAGATGTGTTTTGATAATTCTGTACCCCCTGATTATGCTGCGTACGAGTGGGGAGAAAACGTTCAGCCGACTTACACCAGAAATAAGTTATCTAAAGCAGCTCAGCTTCTATGCGCTAATCGTGTTCTATTATTTTAATTTTTCTCCTGTTGATTTATTGATTTGTGTCTTTATGTTTGTATTTACTGATATTGGGATTTATAGGTTTCGCTTTCTAGTTGCTAGATTTGGTTTGATGGATTTTCGATATTTGGGTTTATGAATTGAACAGATTGGAGTTTCTAGTTGAGGTTTTACCCCTCAACTTCGTAAGATTCTATATATATTAAATTGAGGTTTTAACCGTGTAAAGAAATATAGACCAATACAAGTACAATTGAAGGCAAAAAATATAACTGCCAAAGAAATTTCGTTGACTCAGAATGCAACTAAGTTGAGAAAGTAGGGAGAAAACACCAAAGCTTTAACATGTACCCAAAAATCTAGAAAATAACTGGTGCTTTCTGCAAGAGCAGTTACTAAAGAGGAAATAATCAGATACTGGCAGAAAAAGGGAGATAGGCCAACAATAGAAATGGGTGAGAATATTCAACCACCAAATAATCTAAGAACACTCACATCAGGAGTGGGATATGCAGTAAAACAACTAAGAAATAGAAAATCTGCTGGCCCCAACAAAGTTCAAGTAGAACTTACAAGAGCAATAAAGCAAAACGTCATAGATATACTGACGACCTGTTTTAATTATATTTATCTTCGACGGGTAACTTCTCAGAAGAATTGTTCAAATCGGTAATTATATATATGTAAAGAACAGCATAGCTAAACACAATCCGATTTCCGTAGTAGTCAAGCCGCAGGAGACGCGTTATTTTATATAAATATACTTGCCTAAAAACGCCATAGTCATCATAAAGCACTTTTATATGTTCTATTGACTTCAAAAAGCCATTTGATCGACTTGAGTGCGCCAAATTGATTGAATGCTGGCAATAGCTAAGAATAACTTAAAACAATGTACATTCTAGCCTTCTCAATATTGCAACGTTTTACGTTTTATTGCGGCTTCCTGGTTGGGCAACCTTTCCATATCACAAGTTCAAGACAATCTTTCTGTATGAGAAGTTCAAATGAATTCTAAGTTAGAGATGTTTTTACTACATATTGTGAGGGAATTTTTGACATTATTGGCAAATTTTTAGGGCGTCTTTTGTTTTCAAGACGAGTTCTTAATTTCGTATTGTTGAAGAACAAATACACTTAGGGGCTGATAAAGCAAGTACGGGGGAAAGTACATACATTTTCTTAGAAAATGCTAGGGCTATAATTGGCTCCTTTTGATATCTGTGCCGCGCATTAACGACACGTTTGTGATTGCTGCGTTCTTAAAGGAAGCGCGTCCATACTAAGATGGGCATTTTAGTATTGCACTTACGGCTTCTAATCCCTAACGCTAGCTAAGGGGTGAGTTTAGTTTTATTGCCTAGCATTTTGGTATTAGTTCGTGTGAGTTTTTATCTGTAGACTGCGTGGTCACACTACCATCTGATATATGTTTCACCAGAACGTCTGGAAACGAAATACCGCCTATTTCTTACACTTCCATTGTAAATTGTATGTATCATGTACAGAATTTAGATGTTATCGAAATAGATGCAATGTCTGGCGTCTGTGTGAGTATATAACGAAAGTATGCTATCTATATTTTTAACCTAAATCTCACTAAATCAAATATAGAATTTTCCTTCCTAACTGTTGAATTAATGCATCCTATTTTAAATTTGCAGATCTTATTACACCAAGTGAAATAAAGACAGGGAGGCACCCCAAGTTTACTCCGATTCAACCTGATTGGAAACTGTTCTAAGAGACCACGAGAACGGAAAAGGAATGTTGGAAGACCCCTTGCAAGGTGGAAAAAACGATTGCGAGCCTGGAGGAGGCCTACATCCAGCAGTGGATGGTAACGGGCTGAGAAGAAGAAGAAGAGCATCATACCTCTCTTTTTGTCTGCCACGAGCACGTATTTAGAAAGGAAGACGACAAGGTAGAAAAAGCCGCAAGAAATGGAAACTGATATAAAATAGACCCTTAGGAAGATCTGTAAGCACATGGTACTGTAGTTGGCAGTCGACCTCGCTTTAACGTAGATGATCCAAGTCTCAGGCCTAAATTAAAAGAAAGTAGTTGTTTTATTCATTATTTCGCATATTATGTAAGTTAAGATAATTTTTGTACTATAATTACACTACAGTAACTGGTAAATCTCCTGAAACAAAACAAATTTAGTATGTAAAATGATTAACTGCATATGTTAAAATAATTCAGATAAACACTTTCACATCCACATATGATGATAATACAGAACTATTACATAAAGATGGAATCAGAGCACGCAACGAAAAAATTTGCAAACACGAAATTATCATGAAACAGAAAAATAAAGGTATGTAGAGAATTATGGACTGGGACAAAGAAACCACACAATACACATGTTGATACGTATTCTAGAAGACCAACTACTATACGCGATTAACACCTTCTTCAATAAGAAACAACAACGCAAATGGACCTGGATAAGCCCGGATGGCAGAACAAAAAATAAAATAGATTATATCCTATCGTCATCCAGAGATATCACCACACTAAATTCATTTCACACTGGCAGTAACCACCGAATAGTTCGAGCAAAAGTCACTATAACAACAAAGAGAAACAAACATAACCCAAAACAATAGTAATAGATACAGAAATCCCCAAACAGAAAACTTACGAATTTCAATAACCCAGATAAAGAAAACAGAAGAAACAGAAGGTGGAATGGTCAAAGCGACAAAACAAATAAGCAATGTCATAATAAGCAGCTTTGAAAGTAGTAAAGAAAACACCGAAACACAGCAGCAAAATAACACCAGAAACAAAAATAATGATTGAAAAAAGGCGATCACTATATAGAAAATGAAAATATGCTACAAATTAATGCAGAGAAATAAGAAAACAAACGAGGAAAATGATGCGGAAATACCTAGATTAACACTTTGAAGATATGGCACAAAATAAAAATCTGAAATGTTTAAAAAGGAATTTAGGCAAACATAAAATAACAACATTAAAAGATAAAAATGGAAAAGACAATGACAGAATATTGAACACTGCTGAAGATTACTACAAGACCTTTTATATGCATTAAAAAATTTAAAAACAAGAACAAGTGGAGATGAAAGTAATGAACATAGGCTCGGAAGACATCCCTGAAATCACGGAAGAGGAGATAGGCTATGCCTTGCAGTCAATCAAAAACAACAAAGCGCCGGGAGAAGATGAAATACTGGTAGAAGTGCTAATAGAAGGGCAAGAAATAGTAATACTTAAATTAAAACAGCTTTTTAACATTTTCCTTAAAGAAAAAACAATACCAAAGGACTGGACTAATGCTGAAGTGGTAATTTTATTAAAAAAAGAAGATAGATTACCCATCCAGAACTATATGCCAATAAGTCTACTGTTTCAAATGTACAAGCTTCTAATGGAAATAATAACGAATCGAATTACGATCAAGCTAGATGACTATCAATTCGCAGAGCAGGCTGTATTCAGAAATGGTTTTGGTACTTGTGATCACCTCTTCACAATAAAGCCACTAATAGAGAAGAACGTTGTGGTTGGCGTTCATTGACCACGAAAAGGCATTCGACTTTATCGACCAGTGGGCAATTATGAAAGAGCTAGACTGTGCCCGCATTGATCATAGGTACAAAGAGCTACTCTACAACATCTACAATCAAGCCAAATCAAAAATAAAATTACACCAATCCAATCCCAAACAATAGAGGCATCCGACTGGGGGTACCATATCACGCAAACTTTTTATAATGGCGCTGGAGGGAGTGTTCAAGAAAATGGAATAGGACTAAAAATGAATTTGGACAAAACCAAAATAGTGTGTCCGCAAGAAACACATGTAACAGTAAACAACACGGTTGTAGACAATGTACAAAAATATACAGGGTATTTCAAAATTGCACGGAACACATATAAGGGTTTTATTCTGCATCAAAAAAAAAAAAAACTTATAGTACCTGTTCGAAGTAATATCTTTCTTCTCAGTCACTCATAGTAATTTTGACAGTTGTAAGTAAAACATACAGATAAGGAAAACAAAATACCAGTCTACTAAATCTAAACGTTTTAAAAACTAATTGATATCTTTAATTCTTTAAGTAAGGATCCCTTTGAAATGAATGATTTTAGGATATATGTTTATTAGAGTTCTTCTCTTATTTTTTTATTCAGAATAACGCCCTTATATTTGTTCCTTGCAGTTTTGAAACATCATGCATGTACCTTGGTCAATTAATACAAATGAGCAAAGAAACTAAGAATACAAAGGTGGAAAGAAGAATGCGATTAGGTTGGGCAGCATTTAACAAGCTATCGAAGATCTTAAAGAAGAAGAACATCCCCAAATATATAAAATCACGAATATTCGACCAGTGCATACTCCCTATACTAATGTATGATTCACAAATATGGACGCTTACCAAACAACTAGTCACAAAGCTGGGAGTTAGATAGTGAACCATGTTGAGGTCGATGATTGCTATCACCCTTAGAGATAGAAAAAGGAATAACTGGATAAGACAAACACCCAAAATTACAGACGTAATAAACAGAATCACATAATTGAAATGGAGTGTTGCGGGTCACGTAGCAGGATTAACGTATAACAGGTAGAACGCTAAAATTATACGCTGGAAACCATGAACAGGAGGAAGAAACAGACCAAGTGCACGATGGTATGACGATATTAAGAGGGTTGCAGGATTGAGATGGACGGACACAGCACAGAATAGAGAGTTTGAGAATCAAATTGGATTTCTTGATGTCTATGTTCAATACTGGGCGCTGCAAGGCTGAAAGAGAGAAGAGAAAGAATATATGGATATATGGAAAAACCACAAATAAGGAGCTGGGAGCCCTTTATATCTGGTAGATTTTCAAAATTATCATCTACAAACGAAACACAGAAATTGTGTTGACATCTGACTAAAATTGTTTGTTAAATCTATTATGCTTTTGCCAATCTAAGAACTTACAAATGATAAGGTCAATTAATAAAAATATCATTTCGATGATTTATACATTTTAGGATTCATAAAATCATTAAACTTTCCATGGAGACATACAGAAGATGATAAATTGGGTTATGGCGCTCGATTATCGTAAACTGTTGTGAAGTATGATTGTTTTTGGTGAGAAAGAATTGAAGAAAATTCGTTTTTTAAGATGAGTGACTTCTACAGCTTATCTCCTGATCGTTTCATCTCTCTTACTTGAAAAATCAATGCCAACGTCTTTAGTTTCTTGGGCCTACTATTGGTTAAGGTTTATAAATATCTAGGAAGAAAAATTGATATCAGCACGCATACATAATTGATCATATTTTTAAAAGGAAACGGGAAGGCTATCGGATTAAACAACAATTTTAAGCTATATACCTAGTAGGTAATTATTACGTTTTTGCAAAAAGCTGATAATAGTATCAATACCCCTGCCACTATATTTGCCATTTTTTCAAAGTACACAAAATGTGTGATTAGTATCACATGTAATAGCTAACGATTCAATACATTTTGATATCATTTATATCATGTTTATTTAAAAAATATATTGTAATGAGCTATTAGGGTGCTAACATGGTAATTAAAATAATTATCTAACTGATACGAGCGGGCTAAGTAGGATGTATCAAACAGCTGCATATAAAATTGTTTATGATATTTGCTGGGTTTCAACCATGGTAAATAAAATAAAAGAATTCGTGTTGGTAGATTTAAAACAGTTGACATATTAACGTTTTAATATTTTAGTTGGGCAAAATGCCTAAAACATCATGAACGAGGGGTATATGTTGAAACTATTTTTTATTTCATAAACTTTTATTGGGTTGCCCATATAAATGCGCGGTTTTGCTGAACAATAGTTAAATAGTTACGCGATTTTAAAAATAAAAAAATAGAAATAATATTTTTTAGGAAGGAAAAAATATGTGCTCTCGAGGATCATTAAAACGGCCAGTGCCTGTCACAATTCACGATATAACTTTTGTTTTTCAACTATCTCTGGCTTTGCCTAACTTATCAACTTTGTTGAAAATGCTGCTGTCACAAGGTCATGGCACTTGACATATGACATAATGCATCTGAGATCTTCAAACCGAATTAGAAGTAATGATAACCAGCTGTAGTGGCAGTCATTAATTACACTTACTGGCTTTTTAATTGGTTCAAATCGCAAAGCCAGCCGTCCCATTAATTTTGAATTGCTGGAAGGCACTATTGCTGCTATCAGGTTATTCATACTTTCAAACTGCAGTTTACATTGAAATCAATTGTGCTTAAACCAACAGGTTATTTCTACAAATTTAATATGCAACTGCATAGATTGCATCGAAACTAGCATAATGTCTGCAGCTGCCCTTTTGCATTTAGTTACGTCTAGCCGTTTTTGGCACCTTGACTTTTAGAATTTAACTGCAATGTTTACAGTCTAACTGAAAGTGCACTTTAGTAATGTGCTACCGGATAATAATGATTTGGGCTACTGACATTTAGTTACAACTACGTAAAACACAGCAGCTGCATGCTTTTTGTAAATTGTCACTTAGGCGTTATCTAATGCCAGATTGATAGATGTCTGTCACCAGGATCTGATTAAGGTTGGATAATAATTGTACAAGCAACAAGTAAGGACTGCCCAAAACAGATATCAATCTAATTGAGATTATTGAAACCTGCAGCTAACAGTACGTTTCTTTTTCAAATTTAAAAGGCTTTTTCCAACTGTTATTGCGAGAGTTATGGGAGGTAAGGTTAGCTGCCCACGTGCATTTTAAATGCACCGCACCTATAAAAGCTTCATTTATAGGAGTTAATCGAAACCCGTTTCTGATCGGGATTGATGAAGCAGTGAATCACATTTTATTAGGAATTGACAGTAATAATCTCTGAAACCTTAGGCGCGACTAAATATGCTAATAATGCACATTTGCTGAAATATGGCCGCCTATTTCATCTGCGATTTATTTACTAAATTGGATGAGGCGATCTCTAGAACGATTTGGTTATTTTGCCGTAATTGACTCTATATTTTGCAATTTGCGTTGGTGTCGAGTACATTAAACCGAATTACCAATTATTTCATGAATGAGCGAATTTTAATCATTAACGATGTCTTGATTTAAATATTGAAATGGATGCGATGTCCTTTTTAACTCTGCACAAATCTACGTCGCTCCTTATTTTTGCCATGTTCTTCTCCTCGACTTTATGGTTTTGCAACCATGTAGTTACATGATCCCATGTTGGATCCGGTCTTACTCTTTTCTTTTTCGTCGATTACATACAGTGCCATATTTGTTTTACTTTTCTGCCATTATTCACCCTCTACTGATGTCTCCGCCAGTTTAGCTGTATTTTCTCTATAAATTATAAAACTGATTATTTCATAGTTAGTAAAACACCCGGAGAAAGATTAAAGACGTTAAAGTTAAAAGAGGCCCTGAAATGGGCAGCGATCACTTTTTGCTAGTGATAAAATGGGAAAACGAAAATAGTAGTACAGAAAACGGGCAGAAAAGGAAAGTAGTTAATAGAAAAATTAGATGCTATAAGCTGGGAGAACCCCAGAAAAGAGAGAGATATAAAAAATACTGCAATAAAAACTGAAAAACGCCAAGACACTCAAGAAAACTGAACATATATGGAACAATTTTAAAAGAATCATTTGGAAACTGCGGAACAAATATGTGGAATAACAAAAATAATAAATACACAAACCAAAAAGACACACTGGTGGTCTGGGACAATAAAAGAAGCAATTAAAAAAGAAACAAAGCTGGAAAAATATCTCAGTACAAAATCCCAGGTAGACTATGAGAAATATAAAAAGGAAATAAGGGAGGTGAAAAGACTAGTAAAGAAATAAAAAGAAAAAACATGGGTAGCATTCGGAGAAAAAATGAAAAATGCGTACAGAGAAAATCAAAAACTGTTTTTTGGGGTTATTAAAAATACCAGAACAACCAACGAATAAAGTTACAATACTTACCAACATAAAATATAAAAATGATCAGATACTTACAGAGGAACAAGATATTATGGAAAGGACAATATGTTAGAGGGAAATGATATAATAACAAAAGGAAACACAAATAGAATACAAATAAGTCAAACAAAGCCTTTGAACCAACCGTACGATGAGGACATAACGAGCAAAGAAATACACGAGGCCATAAAGAAGATGAAGGTAGAGAAAGCACCAGGGCGAGATCAGATAACAGCAGACGTGATAAAGGCAGGAGATGAGCAGATAATAGACACACTAAAACTTATTTCAAACAAGATATTGAATACAGGGAAAGCTCCAGACGACTGGAAAAAGGGAATAATAACACCAATATATAAAAAAGGAGACACAAAAAACTGCAATAACTACAGAGGGATTACCCCGTTAAGTACAGTAGGTAAAATAGGACACTGGAAAAGAAACTAAGGGAAATGTTAGAAGAAACAATCGAAGATTCACAGCAGGGCTTTAGACCAAACCGAGGCACAACAGATGCAAATTTTGTAATCCGACAAATAGAAAAAGCAATTGCGGAAGACGGAGAGATCCACATATGTTTTATTGATTTAGAGAAAGCGTTCGACAGGGTGGACAGAGATTACATATGGAGTATTTTAGAGAAACAAGGAATAGAGATAAAATCAATGCAAGGAGTAAAACCTTTATACGAAGGAACTAATAACTATGTAAGAGTGAGGCAAGAGACATCAGAGATGTTCGAAACAACAAAGGGAGTACGACAGGGGTGCATATTAAGCCCCCTACTATTTTCGGTAGCGCTAGAAGAAGAAATAAAAAAGCAAAAACAATGTGAAACAGTACAAAACACGACATTGGAAAATGGAAGATGTGAAAATATCTGAAATGCTGTACGCGGATGACATGATGATAATTGCCAAAGACGAAAAACACTTAACGAGAATCTAAAAATATACAACAGTAGAAGAGAGGAACATGAAAATCATTAAGCAGAAGACGAAAACAATGATAATAAGTAGAAAAGAGAAGACACATGAGATAAAAATAGGAGATACAAAGCTAGAACAAGTTAAGGTTTTAATATCTAGGCTCGGTAATATCACAGGATGGAAGACTTGATGATGAAATTGAAGAAAGGACAGGAGCAGCGGGGAAACATTTCAATGCCATAAAAAACCAATTTTTGGCAAAAAGAGAAATTCCAAAAGAAATAAAAACCTAAATAGTCAAGAAAGTGGCCACCCCAGTCTTGATATACGGTTCAGAAACATGGACACTAACACAAAAACAAAAAAGTAGAATACAAAGCACATAAATGAGGTTCCTTAGAAAAATAGAAAGTAAAACCAGGCAAGACAGAATAAAGAACTCCACATTTAGAGAAAAATTGAAAATAAAATCAACCCTGCAAGCAGTCGAAGAAAGACAGATGAGATAGTTCGGACACATAAATAGGATGGGAGATGAGAAAATAGTAAGACGGATATTTGAGGCAAGAACTTTTAAGAGACGAAAGAAAGGACGACCCAGAAGAACCTGGACCGAAGAAATTAAATCGACAGTGGAAAACGAAGTGTTACCTGGGTAGAGGGGAATCAAAAAACTAAAAACAGAAAAGAATGGAAAGGGTGTGGAGGAAAAAACCTACGCAATAACTCAACTCCCACTTGCCTTGCACCTGAAAAGGTAGGAAGGCATCAGGATTAAGTAAGTAAATTATAAGACTGATACTAGTTCTAGTTCCTCTCTTATGTCCCTATTTCTAAGTCTGTTTATCCTTCTGACTCAGATCACTTTTATGGGGTATTTAATTTTTGTTGTCTGCATGTTTGCTTTTCTATATATCCGGTAATACCTGTCTTGTATATATTAATCTCCGTTCTTTACACATCTAAATAACGGGAGTAGATGCAAAGTGCGTTAAAAAATATCGAGAGGTATTTTACTAGATTTTGTCTTACTATTGCATGTCGGTGATTATTACATCGCTCTACCCAGAATTTAGCGCGCTCGATTACTTGAATTGTCAGTTGTCAACTGTCAAATAGCGTTTACCTGTTAGAAGCTTTAATTATTTTGTTCATGTGTAAATAGTTCTTTTCAGAATTGAACTGCAACTTGATTGCTGTAAAATGGTTTTTACTACTGAACAACATAGTTTTTATGTCAAAAGTAAGGTTGTGTATATAGGCAATCCATAAAATAAGTTACGACATAACTTTCAAAAATGACTGTTTGACAAAAGGTCGCTTGATAATGTTTTTTTAACTCACGTTACTTGTTCTTACTTGTGAGGGATAAATATCTCTCACTGCTTTTCTGTTACTGCCACTACGTTTGTTTTGCTCTTGTTTATTTCCATGATAGGATTTCCTTGCAAATATTCAGGCTTTCATGTAGATCCTGTTCAGTTTTTGCCATACGTAAAAACGATTTGATCTGCAAACTCACATTTGGAGATTTGGACTTTTCGCAGTTTTCTGTACCCTACATATAGTCTCTTGACTTGTTCACAGCATTTTTTAATAATTTCGTCCATTAATCATGAACATACTGTGAAACTCAATCCTCCTCCTTTCCTAAGCCCCTCTTCTGTTGCAAATAATTTCGATCTCATAAGCTTATTAGGTAGTTAGGATTTTTCTGTACAAGAATTGAATTGTTGATGATAACTTTATACGCACTTACGTACTCTCTGTTAAACTGTTCCATATTCTAGGCACTTTATTACAGACTTTCACTAGATCTATGATAGCCAGATAAACATTTTTACAGCTCGCCCTTTTTCTTTTCCATTGTTTGAGTGATTGTGTATATATGGCCTTGTACACTTCTTCCTTTTCTATATCCGCTTTGTGCCTCTGAGAAAGTAGGGTCTATAACTTTAGTTATATGTATAGAATTTGTTGACATAGTTTGGAAATCGCATTCCTTAAGATAATACCTCTAATTATTGCAATTCTTGTTATCCTATTTTTAGAAGATGGGTAGAAGAACTCCGATTTCTCAACCATTAGATATAATTATGTGCTTCTCTTCAAGAATTCTTTCAAAATTTGTAGTTATATACTTGTGTCCCTTTACCCTTTTTATCCCAGTTGCTATATAATTTCTGCTTTCATTTTATTGTATTCTGGGGATCTTTCATTTTTTTGCTTATTTATTTTGTCATTTCTATTGCTGCTATTACTTCTATTCTGTTACCTTTTCTTAGTGCCGTTGCATTTTCCTGTGTATTCAGTACTTTACCTAATTTCTAGACTCGACGTTCTTCAAAAGTGCATGGCTTTTTACTTTTTCTATGTATTTTAATTAATTTATTTAATAAAACACACACATAACACACAATGGTTGCTACGCTACGCAAGCACGAACGGCGCGCTCCAACTGTGTATCTCCAAAGAATATAGATCTATATTCTTTGGTATCTCGCAACTCGGGGCAGGTTGAGCACTACACCGCCAGATGCTAGCGTACAAAGCAGCAGCCTCTACACCGCTAAGGTAACAAGAGGTTAACGATTATACATACATACATACATAATATAAACTTTAAGCTATTAATTTTAAATGTGTCAAACTTTAATTCTCCACTTATTGCAGCTTAACCTTTATTAATTTTATAAGCTCAACTTTGCACACGCGTTTTCAACGTAGAAGCTTCTCATGCAACCACATTTTGGCCTGAAGGTGGAACCTGTGTGTCGGTTTCTAAATACGTCTCCAACGCCACCTTTTTAAGTTTATTATACAATAAACTTTGTGCAGAAGAATTTTTTCAATACAGTAGAGAATATATTTTATTTTTTATCAACAGCCTTTAATTCAAAGTCTTTCTATGAGTTTTATTTGGGCGTTGATATCAGTAGATTCTCCAATTTCTTTGACGTTGGCTTCTTTGCCCTTATAGGCTTGTACTTTCTATATGCCCCGCTATCTTTTTCCGTAACTTCCTGTCCGGGGCCTCTCTCAGATCCTCTTTTACCGCTTCCAGCCATTTCTTCTTTGGTCTGGCTCTCTTTCTCTTCCCTCCTTTGGCTAGTAATATTTTTTTATTGTATTTGGTTGCATTCTTTCTAGATGTCTCAATCATCTGACTCTTTGGTCCTTAATTCTTCTTATTATTGTTGTTTTTTCCAAAATTTCCATAATTTATTTATTACTGGTTCTTCGTCTCCAGTTACTTTCGTCCTCATTGATCCATTCATAAATACTCCTCAACATCTTCCTCTCCCAAGCGTTTAATTTCTGTATCTCCTGCATATTCATAACCCAAAATTTAAAAACCGTACAGGACGGTGGGGTATATTAATGTTCTATAAAGCCGAATCTTGGCTACCAAGAAAACATGTTTGGACCTTAACAATTCTCTTAGTGTTCCGGCCGCTTTACTTCCTTTTCCTGTTCTTTTATCTATTTATACTGTTTCTTCACTCTTGTTAGTTGTTGTCACTCCTAAACATTTTCATACACTTCGTTCTTTCAGTATTCACCTGCAGCCCATCCTGGCTTGCTTTACTTTCCAAACCTTTGAATACCCCTTTTAACTCCTCCACTGATCTGCTGATTAGAGCCACATCAACCGCAAAAGCAATACGTTGGTTCTTATTTTGATAAATAATCCCTACAGTTCTGATGTTATTTTTCCTCATTGTGGCCTCGACCACTAAGTTGCACAGCGTAGTCGAAGGCGGGTCTTGCCTCAGCCCCAGTTCCACTCTAAACTCTCTCGAGGGGATTCCTCTCAAAACTACTCTGCTTTTCGTATAGGTGTTATACCAAATAATCGAATTGTTTTTTCCGGAATTCGAAGTTTCTTCATTGCGTCGTATATTTTTCCCTTATGACCCTGTCATATTGTTATCTAAAGTCAATAAACAGTATGTTCAATGATAAGCCTTGGTCATAACCTCTTAACTTGTCGCTAGTATTTGTTTCAGCACAAAGATTTGGTCGGTAGTGGATCGCTCCTAAACTCCCCTTGGTACCCTCCTATGTGGGGTCTAGGACAACTCGGCGCCGCCGTCTCGGCGCCGCCACTTCGGCGCCGCCATCTCGGCGCGGGGCCAGCTCGGCGCGGGGACAACTCGGCGCGGAGCCATCTCGACGCCAGCCGACTCGGCGCGAGGCCATCTCGGCGCCGAATTTAAATTCGCAAACTACAGTGTGCACTACGTAAGAAAATTATTATAAACAAATAATAAATAAAGTGATCCCCAAAAAGCTGGCATCAAAAGAAAAAAAATATTTAGAATTTCTGGGAAAATCAAACACTAACGACCAGAGGTAATTGCAAAGTGATTACAAATGGGCCAAACAAAAGTTGTCACATGACTTCCGTTATCAGTAAAATTTTACATTTTTTAAAAATAATTACGAAACACGCATTGAAATTTATTATGAAATAGAAAACTTGGTTAAAAATATTTGTTTTTCCATAGCAGTTTTTGTTAAAAGTAAAGTTCTTTGATATGGGACCTAAACATAAAAGAAAATGTGAGAGATCAAAGTTGGCCAGGGATTTTGAAATTTTGGTATAGGAGCCTAGATGTTGATTCTAAACAACTTTTCTTAATAACTTTTTGTCGTATTTTCTACATAAAAGGCACTCTACTCTACAGTAAAATAGGTTTTTTGAAAACTTCAAAGGCATACTTGATTTTTCAAAACTGAAATGCTGTTCGAAATTCGCTTTTAACCAAGCAGGGCTGAACCCCAAAAAAGTTCCTTGACCCAAAATATGATTTAACTCAACTTACCTATATACAAAGTTGCTTAGTCTTCAAAAATGATTAACTTTTTAAAATTTTTTCAAGTAAGTCGAAAAATCTGATAGATTTTATTAGTTTTTTGGCCATGCGTTTGTACCAATAAACTACAGCTTTTTGTGGAATAAACCTCAATTTCGAAAATTACAAGGTGTTTAAAAACGTTGTCATAATAAATTATCCATCCATATTTTTTAATCTCCTGTATAATCACAACCAATGTTTTTTTTGTGAATAGCTACTTCAGTTTAGAAGCTATTTCCTCTCTTACAAAATTTTAGTTCGGTAAACGGTTTAGCCACAAAAAATATTTTCTAATTTTCTACAAGCCTGAATCAGTAATTGTAACTTAACACTAGGTTTGTAGCGATTTAGAAAATATTTTTTTGTGGCTCAACCGTTCACCCAACTAAAATATTGTAAGAGAGGAAATAGCTTCTAAATTAAAGTAACTATTTAAAAAAAATTGTAGTGATTATACAGGAGGTTGAAACATTTAAAAAAGTTAATCATTTTTAAAGCCCTCTAGCGGCTCAACTAAGCAACTTTATATATAGGTAAGTTGAGTTAAATAATCATATTTTGGGCAAAGAAATTTGTGATGTTTTGTTGTACACGTATTTTCCAGACACACTATATACAGGGTGATTTTTAAGTTGATTCTTTCCGTTTACCAGGAAATAAAGCTACAAAAATAAGATTTTTCTTTATTTACCACTTTTCCGAAATATGAAAACTAACGAAGGTGTTAGAGTTTTAAATTAAAAACTAAACTTTGGCGCAAAGGCGGCTGGACAATTTTATTTTTGTTTATCTCTGTTGTAAAGCAATGACCTGTCAACTAGTTTTCCATTGGAATTTTCTTAATGTTATTGATACAATAATGGCTCATGTTTATGAAAATAATGAATGAGTGAATATGCTTAATATTTATTGGGAGTGTCGTCAAAATGCCGCTGCCACATCGCTCTGATACGCGGAACGTGTGTGTATATCATTTAAGTTAGATTAAGTTTAGTTTAATTTTCGTTAAGTAATTTTAGTTCTTAATTTAAAACTTTAACACCTTGTTTGTACCTCCGTTAGTTTTGATATTTCGCAAAACTGGTAAATGAAAAAAGCTTACTTTTTTAAACTTTATATCCTGGTAAAAAAACTTATCGTATTGACTAAAAAACAGTGGCGTACCAGATTTTTCTAAAATAAAGTAACTTAGGTGGCCCCTATGCACGCCACTGGTGGAAATCAATTAAATTTATTTTGACGAAACAATGCCACTTTATGAAATACTATCACACACCAAGTTTCATTAGAATACCTCTAGGCGTTGTCCAAATTTTTGAAAAAGAAATAATTGTTTTTTAAACTTCAACACCCTGTATCTTGTGAACGAAGCCGTTTTGGTTCCATGTTTGTATGAACTTTTTATGGTAGAATTGATCACGGAATCACCCCTTAAAGTTTGTCTACGTACTTAATTGACACCCTGTATATAGATTAGTTTTAACTGACTGAACAATCTCAAGGCCAGAAAACTTTGTTTCGTAAAATGTGTCTCTATCTCAACTAGTAAATGCATGTTTCGTAATTATTTTTAAAAAATGTAAAATTTTACTGATAACGGAAGTCACGTGACAACTTTTGTTTGTCCCATTTTGCAACCACCTCTGGTCGTCAGTGTTTGATTTTCCAAGAAATTCTCAATAATTTTTTTTTCATTTGATGACAGCTTTTTGGCGATCACTTTATTTATTATTTTTTTATAATAATTTTCTTACGTAGTGCACAATGTATTTTGCAAATTTGAATTCGGCGCCGAGATAGCCTCGCGCCGAGTTGGCTGGCGCCGAGATGGCTCCGCGCCGAGTTGTCCCGGCGCCGAGCTGGCCCCGCGCCGAGATGGCGGCGCCGAGTTGTCCGGCTATAATATTTACCAGAATTTTATAAGTTATGTCCAGCAATGCGATTCCTCGAAAATTATTACACAAAGTGATATCCCCTTTTTTATATATGAGATATAGGTATAGCTGCGCCACCTGCTTGGCATCCTGTCTCTTCCACACTTCTTTTATTATGTTTGTTATCCATATCAGTAGCAATGGTATGCTAAAATTGAAACAGAATTTATCAAACACAATTAAATTAGCACAAGGAAAACGTTATAGCACCTAGTTTTTCAGACAGGTATAATCTTTAAAAGAGTTAACCCCCTTAATAGTTTTAGCATTATTAGAAATTAAGTAATAAGTCAATTACTCAGAAAAGTAGCAAGAAGCGTAGTATAAAAATGGTGCTTTGTTTCGGTTTCTTTATAATATTTTTTCTATTTTAAAATGTTAAGAATTGATAATTCCTCTTTTATAGTGTATATGCAGAGTGCATGGAAGATGAAACATTGCCTTCTTTTACAAGCAAATATGGAAAAATGCTTCGCTTATAGAAAGAATAATATGCACATCATGAAAAGTAAAATTTAATTACCGGATCTTCAAAACTTTAAGAAATGAAAAATATACGCAATACTGAGCTAAGCCTTTTTATTCAACAGCAAAATAGGAAAATGTCTTAAAATATTGTAAGATTAAATTTGCTTCTGTTAAATGCTTTTTCTCTAGAGGTGAAATCTGCAAATTTCATAAAACACATTTTATTTGTCATTTTGCTCTTTAATGCATTTAACATTTTCTAATTTTTTAAATGTCCAATAGACTAACGTTTCGTACTTACTTTTTCGATCAGCAAGTTTTTAAATGTAAATAATATTTCATTTCCACAGTGCATTCGGCCATTTTGACGTCATTGTGTTTACAACATTGCCTATACAGTTTTTGTGATTTTTCGATTCGTAATTGGCATTCCTTTTTTGACAACTTTGCGTAGATACAACTTCATAGTAGAGCAATTTCCGGTTCTCATTTTTGGAAATTTTTGGTATCGTAACTGTACTTCCAATTCTGTAACATTAATTTTTGGGGATTTGTTTAATGACGTTTAGTAAACAAATTTATCTTGAAAACTCGTTGGTAACCTGATGTAGATTTGCTTTTTATTGTTTGGGAAATTATTACATTAAATCAGGTTTTCCTAGTGTTTGGAAGAAAAACAGAGATTTTTGTTCAAGCTTTTGTGCTCTCTGCGTCGCAACCAGCACCTTTCCGCTTCCGGTCGTGATTATTACCACGTCCGTTATGGAGATTACTAATTGTAGATTTAAATGTATTATAATTTGGCAACTAGTGAACAACCATCAGCTGTTCATCAATTGCACTTGCTTAATAATGTATAACTAACAATCAACCATCGCTGTTCACCAATTTCATTTGCTGATTATTTGTATGTGCTGCGAGCTACTTGGCGATTGTGTGAGGAGCGATTTTTTAAATGTGATAAACAGCGCCATTTCTATAATTGGATCTGTCCGATGAGGCCTCATCGTATGGCGGAACGCGCAAATAATTTTACTCATTAGTTTTTCAATGTTACGTGATGCTTTTTCAGTTAGGGATTTTTACTACTAATCCGAATCGGTTCCAGCGATGTTGTTAAGTCGAATCCTTTTATTCTTATATGACGCCCATTTACTGCTTATTTTTGAAGGTATTTATATTATAATAATTTTAATGTAAACTATTTATCTGTGTTTGTGTCTTTGTTTGGTACTTGATCTTATATATCGTTCAAGATTCAGATTGTGGAGCAGCCCCACAGAGTATTACCAGCAAAGTAAGGCCGTTTAAACGTTATAAATGTATCCTCTCCAACACAAAATTATAGTAACTTGTTTTGGTTAATTGATTAATATGGTGAAAGCACAGCTTTCTCATTGCAATACCTTAGCTTCGATAAAGACATACTGTTGCTTCATTGATGCCATTCTTCAAGGCCGTCCTCTTTTGCTCTTCTCCTCTTCTTTATGAGCCATTTCCATTGAAAATTTTCTCCATCCCTGTAGCAACTTTTAGTTTCGACACTGCTGCTTGAAATAACTGACTTGAATTACAGTTCTTAGGTTACGCAGCCTTGACATCCTTCTTCTGCCCATAGTACGCTTTCTTTGGATCTTTCCCTTGCATAACAACTTGCAAATTTGGTATTTTCCTCATAATTTAACAAAATATTGAAGCTTTCGGTGTTTGATGCCTGCTAACTTTTCTTCGTATGTTTGTTCTTTTAAGCATTTCCGTGTTAGAATCTCTGTCTAACCATAAGATTTTTGGAATCCGTTACAGATTTCAAATGTTTTGTTCGTACAGTTTTTATGAAATATTTATGCTTCCATGCCAATCCTGCCATATGGGGGTATAAAATAAATACGGCATTTAACTAATCGTATTTCTAATCATAACATCACATCTTGATCACAGTTGATGCTACCGAACGTACTTCTTGCTTTTTTATTCTTGTAGTCGTTGTTTTCATATATTCATTTTCGTCACTTACTAATGTCCCCAGGCAATTGTAGTTCAGCACTCTGTTCAATTTGAATATAAAGGGTATTTCGAAAAGAACGCAATTTTTAATTTTAAAATAAAACGCAAGTTTTTTTGAGGGATTGCTGATATTTCTATTGAATTTTAAAGTAGACATGTTCCGATTAATTATGGAATAAAATATCTTTCAAATGGCCCCCTCGACTCTGGACGCAGACCCTTGCTCTTTCGATGAAATTATATATGACGTTTTCTTAGAGTTGCGGCTCTACCTCAGTAATTACCCGTTGGGTATCGGCATTGACCTCAGGAATTGTTCGATGATTATTCGCATAGACCTGAGATTTCAAAAAAGCCCCAAAGAAAGAAGTCGCACTGCGTCAAATCGCATGATCTCTGTGACCAACTCCCCTTGGCGTTTCAGAAGACAAGGCGGTCCAAAAGTCGTTTTCCCAAAAAATCAATTATTTCACGCGCAGTGTGGCAGGTTGCACCGACTTGCTGAAACCACAGGTCTTCCAGGTCCATACCTTCCACTCGAGGCCACAAGAACTCCGTTATTACGTGTAGTGACGTTCGCAGATTTTCAGCAAAACTCACATTCACAGTTGCAATGTTTTCTAGCGATCGACCGGAACGACAATATACAGGAGATTTACTGTCCACAATTGATCGAATTTTTACCAATTTCCTAATCAAATTTTAAAAAGTGGACAGATTTGGTGCACTTTCACAACTGAAAATTTCACGAAAGTTGCGAACGGCCACTTTATCCATTTTGATAATCGGTTTTCACGATGATAAGGCGTTGTTCTTTCGTGTAGCGCTCCATAACTAAAAACGCAAAAATCATAGATGATAGATGTCAAATTTTTAGAGTTGCAACTTTTACAGAAAAAAAATGGTGCGAAATTTGAAAATTGAGTTCTTTTTAAAACACCCGTTACACATTAGCGTAACGTAACAATAGTACCTATTTGACAAAATGACATGTAACAAAATGTTACAATTATTTACAAATGTGAACAAAGTATTGATCACGCCAATAAGGAAGCGCTTGAGATGAATCGCAGAGACACAAATAGGAAACCACCAGGTAGGGTTCAAAACAGAAAGAGAGACAACTGATAAAGTTTTCGCAATAGAAGAAGCTTTCGCACTCTTTAACCCAGCAATATTTTTCTAAATTTATTTGTTAAAACTATGTTCAGCAGGTTGCAGCAATCCATAAAGTCACCGCAGCAAGAATGTGCTGCCATCAAAATTCGGCATATTAATCTCGCGTTTTAGCTTCAGCAGAACGAATTAGTAGGACATATGAGTAAAAATAAATGTTTTATTTGTATGTTTTCCACTATTAAGTTATTTATTTATGTAAAGGATTCAAATTTAGTCAATAAATCAACATTAATCTTGACGGTTTTACTCACTCAACACCAAGGGTATGCTTTCCACGCCATAAAATTGGCCTCTACGGTTGAAGACCGGTATAGCATCAACCCTTAATCAGAAGATGGCCTTCCAAGCCAAAACTATTTGGTTTATGAGGCTGTAGACAGGCGATCCCCTATAATCAACTATCACTACGAAAAGTCGCTGATACAGATCAATACACTCGTTATGAATACAGGATCCCAACAGTTGTATTATCTATACTTAAAAAAAGAGCAAGTTCATAGAAACCAGCATTTTACAATTTGACTAAATAAATGTTGAAATCAGGTAGCAACACAAAGTATGCTTTCAAAGTTAAACTGATTAACAATTTAACAAATCCATCATAGTATTTACGCCTGCAACGCTTCAACGTAATTTACGAATGGCATATGCTACATATTTTACAGCTTTAGTAGTTTTTATATTTTGCTCTCAATCCAAATTGTACTGATAATCTAGTTGGTGAGTTGGTAATGTTTAAATATGTTTTTATATAAAAATATGGAAATTGATGTATAGTGAGTGCTGAAATAATAAACGAGGTTCTTTATAAATATCCAAAAATTCTGACATTGGCCAGTGTAAACTTTTAAAATTCGTGGTTAGTTTGTTTAAATTAGCATTTTGCACAATATAATTTTGAATAATTCAGTAACATTTAATCCAATTCAAAGAAATAACTTATGACGTCCATATTTTTTAAATTATGAAACCTTTTAGCCCATGTTTTAAACATTTTATAATCTTCTAGTTGTGGAAAAAGCACCTACTCCTAATTTAAATCATAAAGCTTTTAGAAATAAATCGAAAATCGTTCCATTGACGTCTGTCATGTAGCGAAAAATAAATCAGTGCAAACTTTTTGTCTGTGTAGGCAGGATTGCGCAAAAACTAATCCTCTGATAAATGTTCTAAACTGAAAGGACTGCCATCGCCGAAGGACTATTAAAACACTTTTTGAGCGGGTAAAAATTAAAATAAATCACGCCGAGCGACAGAGCTAATTTTATTTACGAGAATCATGTCCATGCAGTACGGATTGAACGAACAAACCGCTGGTATAATTATGGGCGTTTGATGTCCATTAAAATGTACTGTCATGTAGCATGTGGAGCAAAACTACAGAATTGATTTCTTGTTTCCATTAGTTCGACAAGATGTGTAATGAGTTTTAATGGTTCTGTACTCCAAACGATGGGAAATGCCTTGCTTCTGATGCTACAGCGAATTAGCAACAAGTAATTGGCGGAAATTGTCTCTCTAAACGGCAATGTCGGTGATAAAAGCGTTTTGCTGTCGTTTTTGAGCGACAGGACTCAAACTGCGCAGCAACAAATTTATGATCGTAAGGATTGCGTTTTTATGCACCAATGCACTTGCTGCACTTTCCATGCCAGTGTAACGCTGTACCGTTCCTTCGGACGTTTAATCAAAGCTGCAGTTTCGCAACGAAAAAGTTAATTAGCAAATAAACGACTACAATCCATAATTTATGCACTGCAGATATCCAAGACATTAATTTTAGCGCATGCTAAACGCTGTTGCTAAAACAAATCATGACAATGATAGATGGAGCGACTACCGCTCTTACAACATTCTTTGTAGCGGAGGTCAACAATACACTCCTGGGCCATTTTTCTTTTTCGCAAACTTATGGTTTGGCCTCTGTTTTATTAACTTGTAAAGTGCAAATAATAAATTTACAGGTACCCCAGTCACAGTTACATACCATATGCCACCGTCGGAAACGGCGGAAGCCCACTCGAAAATCTGTTACGATAAATTATTAATTTTCTCTTTAATTAATGGCTAGCATTTTCGGCGTGGGACTGGATGTATAAATTCTATAGGTGGAAGCCTCTCTATTCGTGTCAAGTTTTTAATTACAACAAATTGACCAAGCATAGAAAATTTGAATTTTGGCATGGAGAGTCATCCATGTTTGGTAGTAGGGATTTAACATTTTTAGTTAAAAACGCTGTAATATTAAGAGTCTAACTTTCACATCATACACTGTTTTGTTTTACACTCACCCACAATTTTCTTCGGATTTTTCATTTTATTTCCTTTGTGTTCCCTGAAACTAGTTTTTTTAAATATAATTTTGTCTATCGTATTGCAATCAATATATTTTGAAATAGAACCCCCTTTTGATCCCCACTTGAGGTGCAAATTGGTATATATCTAAGCTCCACTTTGTAAGCCAATTGTGATATATCTCATATCTCGAGTTCCACTTACGGTGTTAATTGTAATATTTATCAACCACACTTGTAGTATCAAATGATATATACTCTTTTACTAATTATTATAAAGAAATACTATCATTTACAGTTCATTTATATGCATACCTTATTTCTTAATGCGATAAGTAGAAATTGACGTATCTCCTAAATCAATTTGACATTTGAAATTATGTCATGTAATTATTATTGTTTAAGCTACGACTAGTTAGTTTTATGAGCAATGAGACTCCTAATTCCCAGCTGAATGGATTAACCAACTAACAGCTTCCTCTATATCTAAAGACTGAATTCCTTTTAAAATATAATAACTATTTAATTTTATGAATCAAATACAAGTTTCAGATACTTCATAAACTTAAATTCGTACGTTCAGTTTGTTAGTAAAACATAGAGGTGTGATCTGACATTACAGAATAAAATACAGATTGTCAAAAAGTAATTTAATCAATTGTTAATATTTCCAAACTTGATTGAATTAAATTTAAAGTTCTAAATGTTATTCTACCTCCAAATGTTCAAATTTCAAAATATAATTGTCGATATCGTTGAGTACTCAAATCACTTTTGAATTTAAAAAAATAACTCTTCTAAAAGTATCTTCTAAATATAATTACAATAGATTAAAGATTTATCGCACCAAACTTACTTTATAATTTCTTATTATTTTGTAAGAAATTGTCACTAACCTTCTGAATGTTTATTTCTTGTACCTGAATGCTCTGCCTCAGCTCCTAACTGGACAGATTCTAGTCAGAAAACCCCTTCTGGTTGTTCCCAAATCACAAGCTCGCTGTAGCTCATTGAAAACTCCATTACTTGAATAGACAGTTCTACAGCATACCACAAGACTGACTTTCACTGGTTTTCATGGTTTCGTAGTATTCTAATATTTACAATAGAATATACTACGTTAAATGAATTCAAATAATCTTGAATTATGTACTTGAATAATATTTGTGACTTGAAGTCAAATTTGATCGTAGAGAATGATTTATTTCTACTACATATCAAATTATCAATTATTATTTTCTCACAATTAATGGGAATTTAACCCTTAACGTGACTATTTCTCGTAGATTCTGAATTCAAGTTATTTTGTTACTCAAAAAACAAACAACCTTGTAGTTACCCTTACTACCCCACCAGTTAAAAACGTACAACTGTTATATCACATAATATCCAATAGATATCTGGATATAAATATTTAAATTAAATGTATCATACATCCTGTATGCTGCATTACACTCTTTTAGCAAATAATAGCGTACGGGTATCGTACAAATTTACAGTAATTCTCTTTTTCACACTAATAGTTTTGCTTCTGTCCATATTTTTCTATTTGCTTCAGTATTTCTTCGATAGTTCCATCGCAGTTATGTCGTGGTCCTGGTCGTTTTTTTGTTATTTCTGTTTAAGCTTCTCATACTTTGTTATTCTCCTTTCTTTTGTGAACCTCTAACTTTCCTCGGATATTTCATTTCGATCTAGTATTTTATTTCCCTCGTGTCTTGTTAGAACTCAAGTTTCGCGCTTTACGTTAGTACTTATCGGTCTGTATATTGCTTTATATTCATTTATTCTCGTTTTGAATGATATTTCTTGCTTATTTATGAAATCGTTCAAAGTGTAGGTAGTCGAGTTTTGTTGGTTTATTTCCTGTCTGCCAATATACTCTATTGTTACTTCTAGATCTAGAAAGATATCTTCTTGTATATCGTTATATCTTCTATTTTATATTTAAACCCGCCTTTTATTTTTCTACTACCAATATCAGAGCATTCTCATCCACAACTTTAAATTTCTCTATAAGTCTTGTTCACTTCCTGTAATTATTACTAAGTCGTCTGCGAATGCTGCCTCAGATATATAAAGTTTCTGTATGCAACATGTGACTTTTTTTCTATATTATAAACCACACCGGGAGTAATCTACTTCCTTGGTTAATCCCTTCATTCATACTTCTGCATTTTCTGCGATTCCTCTGTGTCTCGTGTATTCGGCACAAATGGTTATAATCGTTTGTCAACTATTAATTTCCAGATTTATTGTTACATCCATGGGGATGCGGCGTCGACCTTCCTTTTTAAAAAGGATTAAGCGTTAAGATCGCATGATTGCAAAATCCGAATAGGAGATTTTTTTGTTAACTGCTTTCCAATGGATACCACTCGTCCCCTAATGATAGAATGTAGAATGAGACAAGGGACATCGATGAGGATGTGTAGACTTCAGAGGACCAAAATAGAAATACAAATGAGGGAATATAAAGTAGGAACATTTTGAACCATCTGAGATACGCAGGCAATGTGGCTTTCGTGTAGGACAACTATGACAATGCAAAGTATCGTGATAGAACTCAAAGATGAATCAGAAAAACGGCTACGATATGCAGATGGCACAGTAGTGATTTCGGATACTCAAGAAAGTTTGTAACGTTTAATGGATACAATTGTAACGGAAGGTGACTCCGTGGATTTTAAAATAAACACCAGAAAGATGAAGGTAGTGGTATGTGGCAAAAATTTGAACATCCAAGCTGACATCCTAGTATATGGTACACATTGCAAGAGTCCTTAAATTTCGAAACCTTGGATGCTGGTTGACAGAAGACTTAGAGCCTGATTTAGAGGTACGAGCTAGCAAGAGCAACTTTTACGGACATACAAAAACTGCTAACTAACAGCAGCCTGAACCTAACAACACGCTTCCGTTTCATTCAGTGCTACATATATTTAACGTTGCTATGGTGAATAAACCTGGACAATAAAATAAAATAAAAAATAAAGAAAACTACAAACGTTTGAATTCTGGATATTCCGAAGAATGCTTCGCATATCATGGATGGATCATGTCACCAATGAAGACGTATTATGAAAAATGAGAAGGAACAGAGAACTATTATATACGGTAAAAACACAGAAAACATCTTATCTCGGACATGTTTACCGGAATAACAAGTATGACTTCTGCAATTACTTATGGAGGGAAAAATAGAAGAGAGGAGAGGACCAGGCAGAAGAACGTGTTCGTGGCTCAAGAACATTCGAGATTGGACAGGGAAGGACAGCAATTCATTAATTAGAACAACCAAGAACAGAAACAATTTTGTCCAAATTGTAGCCAACATTCATCAATGGAGACGGCACTGTTAAGAAGAAGAATAGCATACAGACCAATACAGGTGATTATTCACTAAATATAGGCCAAAAATAAGGTGAACCTCAAAACATATAAACTCCTTCTACCTGACAGCAGGTCAACGTTTACAACAATTCAAAATGTAAAAAGTACAACCAATAACAGATTAAAAGTGTAACGAAGACTAAATTAGGCTCCAGGGATGGAAATCATTAAATGTAGGTAGTAGTTTAGCTGCACAAATGGATCCTGAGGTAAACTCATGTAAGGGAACTTTAAATGACAGCAAAGGTATAAATGTAAAACCCATGGAATTCTGATGGAATCCAGGCAGAACCTTCAGCAAAGTAGATAAGGTACTCAAAACAACGGATCATTGCACACAGCGTTCAATTGGTTTTAAATAAAAGGGAATAATACATGTTACATAAATTTCCTTTCGTTGAGCTCCAGGCCAACTCAAATAGCTCACGTATGGCTAGCACAGGATAACGGAGGCTAAGCCAGGGCAAATATCGAATGCTCGCTCCTGGAATCTTGCATTCCAGGCAGTGACTCATTCGTTAACCGCACGTGGAACTGCGAACCTTGTAAGGGCAGCCTATTGATTATTTGGGGCTCCAAACTTGCAGGTATAAGGAATACCCAAAATGGAATAAGGAAAGTCTCAAAACGTGAAGCTTCAATAAACTTTACCCAAATCTGGGCGACGTGCAAATGAATTCAAACAGCTCGCAAACAAAAAACCCGCCAAGAATTGACATGAGGGAGAACTATTTCGTAAAACCGCCAAAGCTACATTAAAAAATCAACGAGGACGCTCTGGACGACCAGGAAAGGCGCGCGCGAAGTTCAAATTGTGCGCCATAGACCCCGGAATATACTGTGCTCAAAGACCTGTAAACTTGTAAAGACGCCCTCTGATCGTAAGATGTTAAACCTATATCTAATATATAAATGCAAAACATATTTCTATTTCGATTAACACCCTATTAACTTCAAATATCGTACTTAAAAATGTAACAACAATTAAAAATCAATTAGCGTAATGTAGACTAATACGAATTTAAACAAAACTTAATCATAAAGTAATATCTTGCTTAATAATAAATTGTCTGCATATTTCTTTCTCAACCAAAAAATTTAGAGGCAATCGTTTCTCAGCTTTAAGCAAAAAATCTAATACAAATTCTGAAAAAGTGAGAGAAAGAACCAATGCTACCGGGGCAAGTAAATTACCATGTCGCTTTCGGGATGGTTTAGAAGGAGAACATTATAATGTTGGTATGATAATTACATTAGAATATTTTGTGAAATTATTGAAGTTTTGTGTAGCCTAAGGGATTGTTTTAAATCTTTCACGATTGAACACTTAATAAACATGGCGTTTTGGAAAAAGCAATAATAGAGGATACGCTGTTACGTCACTCACGACAGGGAAGTAGAAGGCAGTCGACTTCTCAGCCGGAGCTGGTCGTAAGTTAAACGAGAGACTCTCAAACTGGAAAAAAATATGGACTCCTAGTAGCAACTAACTCAAGCACTTTGCTTATCAAATTAAAGGTACAAGTCGAAAGGAGTTACTAGACCAATTCCTAAAAAATGAGTGAGGACGGCAAGGGCATATAAAATAAAGTGATTGCAACACGTCTGCCGAATGAAAAAATAACAACACCAAAGAACATGCTTCGAAGCTGTTGCATAAAGAATTTCACCAGACTAAAGGAAGAAATCTAGAGCAAATGCAAAAGAAATCTTGACTCAACAGCGTAGCAAATTGATGCAAAGTAGTGGCCACCAGTGGCGGCTCGTGGAGAATTTTGATGGTAGAGCCAACCACCGAAAGAAAAATGCATTTTCCACCCCTCACAGATAAAGACAGGTTCCGATATCACGAGATTTAAATATGTCGTGTATGGACTGGCAAAGGTGTCTGCTTTTTATTGAGCTCATACAATTTCAAATCCAGAAAAATCACAAAAAAATTAATAACATTCATATTTTTGCATTATAAATACAGTAAAATAAGTTCGCTGATAAATATCTGAACTAAAAGTCTTTATAAACCTTCACTGGAGTTTATGCAAGCAGAATTCTAAAACTGCGACGGAGCTATGGAGATAATTGAGACGCGAGATGCATGTAGGGAAGTGGGGACGCGATGCCTACTGCCGTCCGTCAACCGATTTTTAGACTTTATTTAAATTTAATTTAATATTTCATCTAAAATTTGAGTAAAAATTATGATGTATACCCCAACGCCTTCTAAACATATGTATTCAACTTTTTTAAACAATAAAAACATTCGATTTACGCTTTAGTTTTATAAAAAAATGCAGTTTAAGGCATAAATGATTAAATTCCACTTACATTTTTGCGGGTTTAAATCGAGATTTATTTTACGGTAAGAGACGATCCATTCTGCAGGTTTGAAAAATTTGAAAAGACATATTTGGTGCGAAAGGAATTTTAAGTTTTAGATGAGGATATTGTTTATTTTCGAAACGATACGTACGTCCTACAGTTGTAACCAAGCATCTGTAACCGAACACACGCTACGCTCTAACGCAGACCGGGGCAGTGGAGACTGCTTGAGCCTAAAGGCACAAAGCTCCCATTGCAATGCTTCCCGGTATATTTTTTCAATAATAGCATTAATTAACTTTGTCCAAATAAGTGGGTAGCTTTTCTTGGATCCAGGTTCGATTTAAATTAACTTTGACTGGATCAAAGAATACCAAATACCAGAAATTACATTTATTCACCACTATTTACAATTCAAATATTAAGTATAAAAAATACATCAGTATGTAAATTATTTAGAATCTAATGTACAAAATTAATATTTAATTATATTCCCCTCTGTTAAACCACCCAACTGGCAGGAGCGGGCTTGGCTCAAAACTGGTCGGCTGCCACTGGCATTCCTAGGGTATTTCGGCTGACGTTGGCAGTACTGTGGATGCAAACAAATGTAAGCAAAAGTGTAATGAAGGTACGATGTTATCAGTGACTTTATTTACCTAATAAATGCAAATAAATGTTCAAATACCACCTTGATTTACTTTCTCGTGTTTCCCACATGCTCGACTGAGGAATTTGGTCGATAATGGATGGACCGCGCGTGCCAAGGTCGTGTAAATACAACGGTCAAGGTAGATTAATTTTTGATCTGGTGAAATTGCATATTATGCCGGAAATTTCGGGCTACGTCTCGACCAAGTAAACGCTGTTTCCTGCGGCGCCGATTTCCTGGCACCGGCTTAGCAACAGCTAAGAAACTACGGGGTTTTCGGAAATTTAAATTGGCTGGGGTAATGTGCCCCGAATCACCAGGTATGCGTCGTTTTAAATTAAATAATTATGAAGGTCTCGTGAATATGAACTGGAAAATCTTGGCGCGCCCTGGTCTCTAGGTATGCGTTGTTTTAAATTAAGAAACTATGGGAAGTTGGTGACTATTTACCTAAAGTAGTTTATCCACAGGACGGATAATAACTTAATGGAGCGGGTCAGATATATCGTTCGGGAATCTGAATCTAAATTTTCTAGAAGATCTGGTATAGTTCTGTTCACAATTCTGGTGGCCCAGCTGAGGCAGGATCAAAGCTCTGTCTTAGCTGAGGCAGGATCAAAGCTCTTTCTCAGTTGAGGACCGCGGGATCGGCCTGGAGAAGCAAAGTTCGCTTTACCGGAATACTTCCCGGATTAATTCTCTTCGAGTTAGCGGAACAATTTCGTTTTACACGTGGTTGATCTCCCCCTCTGAAGAGACTTCAAAGTGGAAATTGCGCGGCGGCGGACGATTGCGCTTAATCAAGAGCAAAACGTTACACCATTGAATCTCAAAAATCCGTATCTTTCTACCTACTTCTTGCCGCTGGAACCCGCTCCAGTCTAACAATTGTCAGAAAGCAGAGAAGCCGCTTCGATCCAATGCGACCGTAAAAGCAAGCAGCGCTTATCCTACAATTCATATTGATGTAATAAAAATTACTTGTGAATAATGAAAAATAAGTAGGTACAAAAGATGTATCTTTCAGAAGAAAGGAATCTTGAATGAGTGGTTTGTTATGATAGAGCCATGACGAGAATCGAGATGGAGAATCGACGTTCGAAGATTTTCAAGGATTTCTAGAGAATCAACTTTCGAGAATTTTGGAGATCGAGATCGAGAATGGGCAAGTCTCGTCTCGTCTCGTCTCCCGGCAATACTAATCTTATGGTAGATTTGTCGATAGCATTACATTTTCAGTAACACAACTGTAATGAACGTATTTCCTATTCCAGTTTTTATGATATCTTAATTCGGCTTCTTACTACGCTTCCCATTTGCCCACAGTGATTTATGACGAAATAAGCAGAGGATTATGTTCGATTTTTATGTCGGAAGCCTATAAACTAGTTCTAGGCCGGTCGAATTAGCTAACAACGGATTTATCGCTGTAAAGCTGACATTCCGCTCGTTTGGGGGCCACAGGCTGGAGAAATCGCCTGAACGTGTATGGAAATCTTGAGAGAAACATGTCCAGCGTTTCCGGTTCTTATAGCTGGCCAATACCATGAAGTATCGGCTTGCTGATAAGTGGTAGCTGTCATTTGGCGTTATATCAAATCCACACCCAGGGTCATACGCATTGTAGCAAAACGTGGTGTTAAGGAATTTGTAGTATGCAAAATACCGCACAAGTGAGCGCTCTTAGCAAATTTATATATGTAATAAGGTGTGGCAATGCCTTTGGTTTATCATGTTGCGACTTAATTAGTGTTTCAAAAGGATACATTTACAACAAATAATGAGGGCCCTTTAAATTGGCTCGTTAAGTTGAAAGGACTGTTGCCTCAAATGCTGGCTTGTATGCAGATTAACGTTTACGCAAATGGAGTTGATAAATGAGGTTTTATTGGTGTTTTACAGCGTCCGCAGTATCTCCTGTAAATGCTAATTTCGAGAATTCCATACCGTATCTTTCATACGAATTGTGTACGTTTTTTATGCGGCTTGCATATTAAGTTGTTTTCCCTGCTTAAAAAAGTATTACACGATCCCACTTTTAATTGGTAGCGGAAATAACGCAGAGATTGCTATCGACACAGCCTGGATTACACGTATTTATCTTACTTCGTAGAAACATAAAAAATTGCAGCACTTAAAACACACTTGGCTCTCGGCTCTCGTTAACATGGCATGTAGAACAACAGTCGAACTCATTTGAAGCCTTGTTTCTATTTTAAACTAAGAGATAGCTTTTTAAGTAATGAGGAACATAATACACTCAGCTGCCCATTAGTAGCTACCAAGTTATCGTCTTCAATAAAGGAGTTTGCGTACAAAACTCTTTAGGATTTTATTGGAATTTTAGCGGTTTTTCTTATTCAGCCAGCTTCTTGTTTATCCAATCGCTGTTGAGGATGACATTCCTATTGCCTGCCTGCCTCATTCCTTTCAAGAACCTTCGCACAGTTCGCTTGGTCTGATCTTTTGCTTCTTGAAATCGCTCTAGTAGGTAAGATTTTGGAGATATTGTTGTTGTGAGTTTCTAGTGCTTTCCCTCGTCCTCTTACCCCCTTCCTTACTCTCATTACTTACTGTTCTTTTAAACTTACATATACAGCCACACCACCTAAGCAGTTCTTCTCTTATTTTCGCTAGCGATGTGCTGTTCGTTTTTCCTCTAATTTCGTCATTTCAGACCCTATCCCTTTTGTTTGCCCTTTCAACATCCATATATACTCGTATCTTCATTGCTTATAATATAGATGTTCATTTCTAGGTTAGTACATACTCATGTTTCGCTTCCATAAATGAGAGAAATTAAATTTCTTATTATTGATAAGAGTTCGGAGTTAGTGATGTCGCCGAGACGAGAAAATTATCGATCTTGCCTGGTCTTCGAAATTCGAGATCGAGATTGAAATTTTCCCGTCTCGAATATTCGAGACGAGATTAACAAAATTCTCGATCTCAACAGTTTTACAATAGCATTTAAAACACGCATAATACCCAAATAGAACAGTTATATGACTTAATTTTTTATAAAATGTTCACATGGGTTACCTTAGGATGACCGCAGCCTCATTTTGGTACGCACAACGCATATTTAAGTTTAAGAATCGAGGTTTTCGGGTTCGAGATCGATAATCGACGTTCGATCGAGAATGGGTAAACCTCGTCTCGTCTCGTCTAGCGACAAAACTACTTGGGGTTTGTAAAGCTTAGCTTAATATTGCTTTAAAACGCTTTAAGAAAAAAACCCTGTTCGTTGGGAATACTAGAAATATTTGCGTAACTTAGTGACATTATCTATCAGGAATAAAAATACAGCTTATCTTAACCATACATTTGCCCAACGCAATGTTAAAGATTTCTGGAAGGATTTGAAGCAATGTACGGGTCTTGCTAATAAAAAGTCAAATAAAATTCCACTACACCTTAAAGATGTTAATATTATTAATAATTCTTTATTGATTCTCCGTAGCAGTTTGGTGATCCTGCAGTCTTCCAGCTTTATGCACAAGTAAGATCTGATGTCTCCTCCCAATTTAAATTTATTTTAGTGTCCGAAACTGATATAATTAAATATTTGAGAATAATTAAATCTAATGCTATTGGGTCTAATAATATCAATTTGCTAATGATCAACTTTTGCTGTTCCTGTATAGTTCCATATATTACTCATATTATTGATACTTACGGTTCGGAATGTATATTTCCCGAGCAGTGAAAGATTGCAAGAATATTGCGTTTGGCTAAAGTAACGTCTCCCAAAGAGGTTAAAGATTTGAGGCCGATTAGTATTGTACCAGTGTTGTCGAAAGTCTCGGAAAAGATTATGGATTATCAAATTAGAATATTCTTAGATGATAATCAGCTTTTTCCATCACTACACATTTAGATCAAAGTACAGTTGCATGATAGCGCTGCTTAATGTTTCTGATGATATTATACGGGCAACGGATCAAGGAAAAGCGACGGCATTAGTATTGCTTGAATTTTCCAAGGCTTTTGATACTATCGACCACTCCCTGATGCTTGCGATTTTACATAGCTTCGGGTTTTAATGCGTTGTTTTAGAAAATGATACGTCCGATTTAAAAACTGTTGCTCGAGGTGTGCATCAGGGATCAATCTTGGGTCCATTGCATTATGGAATTTATACATGAACTTTGTCTAGCATGCTATCCCACTGCTCTTATCATCAGTATGCTGATGACACGCATATATACCTATCTTTTGATATAAAAGATCGTCTAAATTCATCAACATTAATTAATGAAGATCTGAGTAAGCTAATGGAGTTTGCAGCTTCATATTGCCTTCGAGTTAATCCAGCTAAATCTGTAGTTATGAACGTTGGATCTGGTTCTTCAAGATACATATTGCTGCAGGACTTCGTTGTTCGGATAAATAATGTACCGTTGCCTGTCTCTGAAACCGCCAGGAGTTTGGGGGTGTTTTTTGATTAAAATCTTCGATTTCGAGAGGATGCCAATTCTTGCATTCGAAAAGCCTATAGTAACCTAAAGTTGTTATATAACCATAGACGAGTATAAAACAAGGAAAATAAAACTGTTCTTTGTGAGGCATTAGTTTTCTCTAATTTTAATTACTGTGATGTTCGTTATGGCCCTTGCCACTACAGTAACACAGCTCAGAAAATCCAAGTTGTCCAAAATTGTCAGTAGCTATAATTTTCTGCTTTCGTTTTGTTGTATTTGTAAACCAACAACAACTACATGTACGTTTTTAGCGGCGGTATGGTAGAGCAGTGGCTTTTTTTTAGTAACAGCCACCTAAATACCTTCGTTTTTCGAAATGTATGTGTGTAATAGTTTTATTAATTAATGTATATTATTTTGGAAATAAAACTTATATTATTATTATTATTAACCACAGAAGAAGTTAAAAAAGTCTTAAGATACATAAAATGGATTAAAACTAAAAAGGACGCAATGTATCAACAAATAATATAAAAGGAAAATCTACTTTTAAATATAAAAAGTTTACTTCAATTTCTAAAAAATACTGAAATACTATACAATTTGAAAATGCTAATGTTATATTGCTGTATAAGAAAGTGCAAAAACAAATTATGAAAATTATTGAACAATCGATCCGTCTGTTGCCTCATATGTGAAAATGTTAACGTAAATCATTAATAACAAATTGACAAGGAAACTAGATGAATATCAACCCCGGTAACAAGCTGGTTTTACACAAAAATATAGTACTAGCTACCATATCTTAACCGTGAACACAGTAATAGAAAAATATAACAAATAAGGGCTTTCATTTAAAGATTTCCAAAAGGTTTTTGGTAGCTTTGAACACTTGATAATATTTAATGCACTAGAAACAGCAGCATTGATAATATATATATAACACTCATAAAGCAAAATAAGAAACTACAGCAACCTATAAATTACATGAAAAAGCAAAATAGGGAGGTGATATGTGGTATGGGGGCCTACTTTTCCGAAATTCTTCACATTGGTACTTAAAACTCAAGAAAAGTGATTGGACGGCGAAAGGAATAAACCTGAACGGAGGACGATTAATTAATTACCATATCCGACAATGTCGTTTTCCTATCAGAAAACGTGGAAGAATTAAAGGACCTCAGTAGAGAATTTCAAAAAGTAGGGTTAAAATAAATTTTACCAAAATCATGTATCCTGGATCAGACATAGATGTAAAACTGGAAAACCCTAAATTGAAAAAGTAAAAGAACACAGTTACCTAGAACAGAGAATTGAATTAGGAAGAGGCAGACAAAAAGAAGAAATTAGAAGAAGATCAAGAATGGGATGGGTCGCATTTCGACGTTTATCCTTTATTCTGAGAAGTAATAAAATATCTCAACGCCTAAAAACTAAAGTATGTGATTATTCTGTCTTATCAACAATGATATATGAAATGGAAAACTTAACAACAACAAAAAGACAATATTGAAACCATCAGAATAGCTCAAAGGGTAATGAAAAGAGCCATGTTAAACATCACGAGAATACAAAATAACAATAGAATAAGAAAATGTAAGAGATATCGGCATCAAAATAGTACAATGAAAGGGGAGTTATGCCGGTCATGTGATCAGACTCAACACAAGCAGGTGGAATCGTAAAATCATAGAACGGAGACTGTGCGAACATAAAAGAGGAAGACCACCTATGTGATGGTATGCTGATTTTAAAAAATGGCCGAAGTAGCACGGATACAAATAGCACAAAACCATAAACGTTAGAAAGAATTAGATAAAGCTGCTGTTCAAAGATGGACTTTAAAGAGCTAAGAAACCGAAGAAAATATATACGATGGAAAATTTCTCAGAAGAATGGTTCAAGTCAATATTTATATCATTACTCAAAGAAACACAGCGACGACACGTATTCAGATTTTTATCTCAGCCAAGCACAGTTCGGTTTCTCGTTCCGTATGTATCTACTAGCCTCAAAACTCCTTGACCGTCAGAAATATGGTTTTAGTTTTATTGAATTTCAAAAGGCGTTTGATAGAGTTCTGCACCTCAAATTGATTGAACAAATTTAACATTGAAAGATGAGTTTGTCAGGGGTGTGTACTGTACGGAGTATTAAATCATGTAGATAAAGGAATGAAGATAAATAGTATGGCATAGTTTTGCTAATACTACAGCGCGTAGCAGATAATGAAGAAGACCTTCAACGTTTATTGAAACTAGTAAACGAAAAGTGTGTAAGAACTGGATTAAGAGCCAACGCTTCCAAGACTAGAAGGCTCATACACAACATGAACCTACTTCTTGACAGAAACACCATAAAGCACGTACAGCAGCAATTTGAAAACCGTGAGTGCAGTTCGAAGAAAAAATATGATCCCAATCAAGAAGCAAAATGTCTTATTGAAATCGGTAGAAGCTTTTCTATGTGAATGAAGAGCTTTCTTTATAATAGAAATCTCAACTATACAGTAAGAAGGAAGGCCGTCGAGTGTTACATCTTATAAGTTTAGAAACTTGGACACTAAGAATGGCGGCTATTAACCCTGTCTAGAACTTTTCTAAGTAAGGCAAACAACGAAGCGGTCCTTTGGCTGGCAAATAAAGAGCGACAGAACTATTTAGTAAAATGAAAATCTGCAAAGCCGAATATCTGAACCATCTTATATGCAATGAAAGATATGTACTACAGCTAATTATTATCACAGGTAGGATAGAAGGTAAGAGAGGAGTAGCTATTTCATGGTTAAAAAAATTGCGAACATTAACGGGCGTACAAGCTCGGATAGCACGAGACAGGCTGAAAAAGAAGCGTTTATCGGTTATATGCTCGACACAGAAAGATAAATGAAATTAACGATAACGAATGATAACGCAATAATGTTGTCGTCCATCCATCCGTTCAAGTTTCCAATTTGTAGACTGGTTGCAATCAGCTTTCAATTGTAAAGTTCAAGTACTTTCATTCCACACGTGGGAGAGACTCGACGTGTCAGGGTCGCCGAAATATCTCGTTCAATGGTATTCCATATTATGATTTACTACATACTGTAGGCTGGGTTATTTTAGAAGGGTTTTCCTTCTATTAGTTGTCCTTCCAGAAGTGTTTAAAAAATTCTTCAGAACGTATCAACTCACCTTTCTTTTCCACAACTTTCATTTATTCTTTGCTCTTTTTAATATATTTCTATAATTTGGATTTTTGTATTATTTTTGACTTTCAACACTTCTGCTCTACTACATTTGGTCAAACTACAATATCCAATTACTCGCACTTTTGGTATCTCCAGAGGGTCGAGGATTTATTGAAATATTCGGGTAAACACAAAAAAGGAACAGAAATAAATCTGTTGTTCTCTTATAAATACATAAAATGTTTTCTAAACTAAGAAATGATTGTCAATTCGTGGATATGCAGCACTAACACAATGAATTGATTTGTCGGTGCTCGTGGATAGGCAACTAGTCCGGCAGCGGTGTTGAGAGGGACGCTGTGGTGGGGTCTAGAACTAATTTGGCGATCGGGCATAAAGATACAGCCATGCGGCGACATAGTTCAAAATGACGTACCTTCTATTGCTGTCACTCTCAGTGGTTGAATTACGTATATCGCTATCCTTTAGAGAGGTACCATTGCTTGCATAGAAAAATGTGTTGGTGGGACTGTAAGTCTATATCAAATTCGAGGTTACCAGGTTAGGTTTTGCGTCAGTCCCTAACCTGCTAACATCGAATTTGACATAGACTTACAGTGCCACCAACAAATTTTTCAAAATAGAATTTTTTACTGTCCCACTTTTCTATGCAAGCAATGGTACTTTGATGCGATATTGAGAGAAGTTCGGACAAAATACATTTAACTTGTGTAACACGGAACCAAAAATAGTCTTTGTTGTCTCAATATAGCAATCAAAACCATGAAAACGGCAGTTTGACTGGTAAATCTGCTAACCAGTTAAATGTTCAAAGACTGCGGCAAAGCAAATCTCTTTTATTTTAGTGGCATGTCGGAGTCCTGGAGCTAATTTATCGCGGCCGGCGATGCAGGGAGTGAATACAAACTGGAATCAGGGGACGCTACCGTGTAATCAACTGCGAGAAGATGTCTTGGTGTTGCAGAAAGTAAACAGATACTGGAGCTAGAAATGCGGTCCAAATATCCGGCTACGTGATGAAAGGGGCACCCCGACGGATAACTATCAAGCGAACTTGAGTTTGGAGACCCAGTTGGTGAGCTCGTAGTCCAGAGTGAAAATTGAAAATTGTCTTTTAGTGGTGAAACCGCTTGTATTTATACTCATGCATACCTTCTAGGCTGACTTGAGAGGAGAATTGTATTACCATGATAAAGACGCTGGCCTACGTGCAGAATCGAGCATTTTACCTGCTTTGGAATGTTATCATCGCACGAGCATCAAAAAGCGGCAAGTGTGGCTGGAGATTAGCTACGCGCACATTATAAATGCATTCATTGTGTTTCTCAATTAGTTTGAGCAAGGATAATGTTAGAAATACTTCGTCAATCTAACTAATCTTCAGAGTTCTCCCAATCACCATGTCGCTAGAGTTCCCAACTTTTTCTAATAGCTGTCGTACATATCGTCCATGATTCACATTCGCACAGGGCGATATGTAACATAAGTTTTAATAAGCCGAATGCAATTATTTTAGTTCCTATTTAATATGATAACATAATAAGGTCTTCGCTCTTCGCTTAAACTGGAGGTGAAGAGCAAGTATGTTTAATGATATAATTAGAGCATAAACGTTGATTTGAGTATACTGCCATTCACTATTTTTAGCAGTTGTTTTAAACTACCTTAACACGTCCCTCATAAGACGGACTTTCGGTTTTTCTTCAACCACATTTAGCATTTTTTCTTCCTTTCGGGTCTTTTTGCAATCTTTCCCCTACACAACACATCGTAGACCAATTCTTCAGATGACCTATATTCTTTATTTGGATCATTTTCTGTATGAAAATGAACAGCCAAACGCTCAGTGATGTGAATTACACTAATTAGTCAGCAAGTCAATAAGATCGAACCTACGCTCTTAGTGGGAATCTCATTTGTACTCAGACGGCTTAGTCATCCGCCAGGAATTTTACGTACGAGGCCAAAATCTCCCGTCCTGACATATTTACAGGTATGGCAACGGGTCAAAATTTCGGTAAGATATTGGTTCATGTCTTATAACCTTTGGAAAAACAAACATGGGTTTATGTCAATTAGTTCTCTTATAACTGATACTTGTTCATCACGATGGCAGAAGTCTTGAAAATTGAGTATTGAACTTTTATGAAATTCCTTACTCGAGAAGGTTTTTTCCCTCAAAGCGTCATCAATGATCGGCTGGATTGGGTGTACGGGAAAAATTCCCGTCTTATTTCGTTACGAATGGGGCAAGAATCTCTAGAAGATGATGCAAGAACGCGAAGGACGGTGGAAGTGGTGACGGATAACAAGATTGCCCTTGTTAAGCCTGAAGCTGAAAAAGTATCAAGAATTTTGGGGCTTTCAGATACAAGCGTTTGCCAAATCCTCTACGATTTTTTAGGCACGAATAAAGTTAGTGCAAGGTGGGTTCCCCAAACATCTCTCAGCAGTTCAGCGCCAGCGTCGTGTTGAATGTGCTCGATAGCTTTGTGAAGACAAACCTGTGGACGTGTTGGAGACAATTGTCACAGGGGATGAAACTATGATTCTTCTTGCCCAAAACAGAGTCGATGGAATGGAGGCCAAAAGGGGAAGCACTGCCGAGAAGGTTCAGAGTCTGTCAGTCGACAAAAAAGATTACGATTTTTTGTGATTTTGAGTGCATTCTTCGCATAGAGTTTAAAGAACACAACACCACAGTCAACGGGGCATATTATGCAGCACTCCTGCACAAATTACGACAAATTATTCGGCAGAGAAGGCGTGGGAAACTGGCCAGGGGCGTTTGTTTGTTGCATGACAATGCAGCCGCGCACACTGCTGGAATTGTGCAAGCCGCGGTTTCGAAGAAATCGATCGCCCCCCCCCCCCGTATAGTCCAGATACGGCCCCCAGTGACTATTGCCTGTTTGGAAATTTGTAAATGGACCTTCGCGGGCGTCATTTCAGCGACGACGCGACGTAGAGGCGAATGCTGCTGTTTGGGCACATTTTGAAGGCAAACCTAAGGAATATATTTGAGGAATATTGAATTGTTCCTGAAACGATGTAATAAGTGCATGGATCACAGGGGAGACTATATTGAAAATTAAAATTTAATTGTGAGTCTACACTGTTCCTTTCATAGTTACACCAGGAAATTTTGGCGCTCACCTCGTAACACACAAACTTATCATAGTTTTATGAAGTGGTGTGGACGTATGGAAGTAAGCAGGATAGCAGTCGAAGCAAACTCAATCAGTGACGATTTAACGTGACGGACGCACGCAAGCAGTTTTACTAGCTTTTATATATACGATATCTAAAAACACATAGAGTTTCGTTTAAAAAAAAGTGATCATTTGTACAAGTAATAATTTCTTCTATTCGCTTGAGTTACAATAAATTTTTGTTAAATACAAATTAATTGCACTTCTCTACTTCTGCTATAAATATTATTATTTTGTAGTACCCTTATAAAGTAGAGCTATAGCCTTTGCTTTACGTCAATATCACGTTCATAATAATTTTGTGCCCCAGCAGCGGGAATGTGATTAATGTTAATAAAGGAGCAGAAAAATTAAGTTTAAATATCAACTTCTCCTAAAAATTATATTAAAAAACTTTGATGCTAACACTAAATGGCTTATTCTTAACATCAAATAATTGTCAACACCCACGAAGTATTAGAAAACGAAAATAGCTGTATCACGTGAATGACGTCATCAAGCTCAAACAAACACAGGAAAGTAAATAATCCCACGTTGCATGTTCGAACTTAATATTTTACCCTGTAATAAGGACTAATTAGCGAGTACATATTGGTGTGCCAATTTCGGCCTAATTAGCGTATTATGTATATCACCGTAGCTTTTGGATGTCATAACGAGGGTTAATGACTTAATAAGCACCACGGCCACTTAATAGCTTTTTTCCTATGAAAAGTACGATACCGACAGGGCCACCGAGGTCCACTAATATGTCCTTATGTGGCCAACGAAAATATCCTACTTTCGTTCTGAACAAATTCATTACGCCTGGCACAAATGAACTTCATAATAGCCACTGTGCTAATACACCTCACGAATTGTATTTGTTTTCGCCTCTGACGTATTGTGTCGTGTCACTGAAAGCAGTCCATGATAAAATACTATAAATGAACTAAAAAGTACGCCATCTATTTTAACAATTTAAAAACAGAAACATACAATTTTGAAAAAGGCTGAATAAATAAAAGAATTATTTATAAGTAAGGCAAGATTAGAATTTACTAAGGAAATGCGTTTCGAACTTTAAAAGGAATTACGAAAGAAATTCAAAACAAGGTAATGTGTTACCTTTACAAAATTTTATCAGGAGATCTTATACTAATACATCGTGTAACTGATAAGAAAAATTATAGAATCGTGGGTGACTGTGAAATTATCTCGATGAAGCATTAACCGAGTTTAATAACGCTAGGAGCGTTGCATTGGTTGGACAATGGCAATGAAGAACCACTAATGCGATACATTAGTAATGCATGTGCTGCTACTTAAAATGTGTTTAGGACGATAGACTAGTTCGAAACTCTATTTAAAAAATTAATATTATGTACAGAGTGTTCTATACTTAGCTTCCAGAAAAAAATCTGAAAATATATACTTTAAAGTGTGGTATCTTAAAGGGTTACAGTATTGGGACTTTATTTGTTATTATTATTCATATTGTCTCTCTAAAGTTAAATAACTGCTACTATCTAAATATTTGAAGTTTGTAGAAGATAGTGCCAGCAGCAACATTAAAAACTGAAGTTACTCGATTATTAGAACCAAATTAACATATGGTACTACTTAAGAAGCGTCCGGGGCTAGGGAAAATTTGGTTCAATATTACTTCGACACGAAGTGTACGAAGTATTGAAATTCCCTCATATCGAAAACCACTCTCAGTCAAATATCTCTAAAATTCGAGCCAACCGACTAATGAACCCACTATATCAAATCTCCGTCTCGGCGGTGCGGATCTTTTGGTGAAGATCCTAGCCCACTAGATCAATCCCCCGTATTGGGGGGTGCCTAAACGTGCTGTGCGGGGGATGTATGTTCGTATGTGTACACCAGGGATCGGCAACCTTTTTCGGACGGCGGGCCATTTTCAAAATAATTTTTTTTATGCGGGCCGCACATTCAAATGTAACTTAAATAGTGCTTTTATATCATATACGAGTATAAATATTATTAAAAATAAATATTGAAAAAATTTATTCTTTATTGACATGCTATAATAACAATAATGTTAGAGAACAAACATTTTACAATTCTTAAAAGGGAAAAAAAAGAAAATACAATTCCAATTAAATATGTATAAATATGTAAATATAAAATATATAAATATAAAAAATATAAAATATTGTAGTGAAACGTCATACGGCTGTCAACATGAACGCACATATGAACATACAGTAGCAAACTGGCGAAATGAAAGAATTAGTGATGGGCCTATCCGGAATGAATAATCGGAAAGTTTCCGATTGTTCAAAAAATCGGAAGGTTCCTATTATTTCAGAACTTTTCGGAATTCGATTATTTTACTGCTCGGTGCACAAAATTCGGAACTTTCGGAATTCGATTATTTTACTATTCGGTACACAAAATGAGAAAACGAAATGCCAATTTGAACTGAACGGAATACGGAATGTTGTATTGACTCACTTGACTGCTATATGCTGGTTGGCGAATGTCGACGGGTCGCGCCGTGTGCGCACGTGTATGATACGTGAATGGCACTAATGGCAGTGGTATTTCGTAGATTAATTATTAGATAGTACACCTACAGACTTCAAATTCAAGTATTGTTTTATACTATCTATTATGTACTTTATGTGCCATTAAACTTTAAAATATCACTACCATTTTCCGAAAGTCTATTAACGTAACTACTGTAATAATTTGAAAAAATATTTTATTTCCTCATATCCCACTGTAATAATTTGAAAAAATATTTTATTTCCTCATATCCCACTGTGCGACTCAAACTCATAAATTGTTTTTTAGGATACTGCATTGCTAACTAGCGTCTACATAGTTACAAACGAGTCCGGTAAACGCTAGTTACCAATGCAGTATCCTAAAAAATCTTATACGATACACGACCGGTAGAATTCTTATGGCCTTGCCAAACATACAGGTCTCGCCTTACGGTTCGACCTGTAAAGTATTGGCGCGGCCATAAAAATGTTGCTACCGGTCTAATAACGTAAATAGCTATTACTGACCGTCCTACAAACCCAAACAATAGATGCCAACGCAGATAAGGGCTTACGGCGCGACGGCGAGTGCTCTCATCGTAAATTTGCACGCACTTCATCTTCCTTCCGCTTGTTGTTATTTCGCTCGTTTTCCCTTGCTTGCATTTACGGAATGTAAAATAATCGGATGATATTCCGATTTTATAGACATTCCGAAATGGAACATTCCGATTATTGAAATCATCCGAATATGCCCATCACTAGAAAGAATGCTACACTTGCTAAGCAGACGTCGTATTCGCTGGGGAGTGGGGATTAAACTTGCGCAGTAAAATAGGTTTCCCACTATGCTTCTGTTTGTCGAGCATTTTTGTCACCGGCCACATTTCGGCACGCTTACGCTCTAAGTTTGTTGATTTTTCCTAAAGTTATATTGGTGCTTTGGCGGGCCGCGCAAAAAGTTGCAAAGGGCCGCATGCGGCCCGCGGGCCGCAGGTTGCCGACCCCTGGTGTACACGATTCCGGTCGCCAGGAACCTTCCTGAAGTCTTGGATCGTTTTCATACGATAGGTCCTCCGAAAATGAAGCCAACATCAACTTTTGAGCTATAGTCGTCGGGGAAAAAAAAGATTTTTTTTTTGTTTTTTTTTTTTCTTATAAATAACTGGTTCATAGCATTTCATTGTATTAGCGAAACGGAGTGATGCTGAGTATCGAAGTATTCTTGGAAAGCACGGAAGGGCGCTTTTCTTGGGTGGGGGGTACCGTATATTTCAGTTTGTTTTTCTAAAAATGGGCGATAAATATTTTTAGTGGGAACCTTTAACGTAAGAGGAATTGTTAAAAGAAATGGAAAAAGAGAGAAGTATAATCAGAAAATACATTAAATAATTGTAGTAAGTGGGTAGGAAGTGGTAAAAGCAAGACTTACAAACCACTGGAAAGGAATATTTATTTTCAGAATCAGTTTCGAAGGATGTTTAACGCCTATAGATACATTTTCAATATCTTTGGAACCACTATTAGAAAAAATCATTTTTATGATCAATTTTTATGTTATTCAGCGGGGAAAATCAATAAATCTGACAAGGGAAGACCTTTTATTTTCTTAGCAGTTACAGGTTACCATCGTAGAAGCACTATTGGTTCCCCATTAATGACTTAAGAGTAAAATATGTAAGTTCTGCTATGTCACAGGTTTGTATTCTCTTCCGTTTACATATAAACGACAATGTATTAATACCAAATAGTAATAAGGACAATCTAGGACTAAGACCCTTGATAACACAACTAAGTGATACATTTGAAGAATCGTCTAAACGGAGTGAAGCCTATCAAGCGTAACTACAAGCTATGGTGTATGGCAGACTAAAAAGAATATATACTGAAATTTGATGTTTATCAAGGGAAAAGCAAAAAAACTGAACCACTATTAGAAAAAATCATTTTTATGATCAATTTTTATGTTATTCAGCGGGGAAAATCACTAAATCTGACAAGGGAAGACCTTTTATTTTCTTAGCAGTTACAGGTTACCATCGTAGAAGCACTATTGGTTCCCCATTAATGACTTAAGAGTAAAATATGTAAGTTCTGCTATGTCACATGTTTGTATTCTCTTCCGTTTACATATAAACGACAATGTATTAATACCAAATAGTAATAAGGACAATCTAGGACTAAGACCCTTGATAACACAACTAAGTGATACATTTGAAGAATCGTCTAAACGGAGTGAAGCCTATCAAGCGTAACTACAAGCTATGGTGTATGGCAGACTAAAAAGAATATATACTGAAATTTGATGTTTATCAAGGGAAAAGCAAAAAAACTGATAACAAATTTGAAGGTTTTGATTTAGAACTAAACAAATTCTTGCTATCTCTCTTTTTCTCTTTCCCTGTTTCAGCTTTCTTTGTTCATCCAATAATAGACGTAAGCATTCCCCTTTTAACTCCATAACTCTTTATTCCAAGTAATTCTGTCCCATGGCTTGCTCTTATTTTCTCCTGCCCGTCTAATGACTCGTTTAGCCCACTCTCGTTTCCGTTTTCCACCCTTTCCCTGATCTTCTACACTTTCATAATATCTCTGATTCACCCTTTTGCCCTGTGGTCTCGAAGATTTATACATAATATGGTCATCTCCATTGTTTGTTGACTAACTTGCAGCATGTTAATGTTAGATTTTATGAAGGATTGTGGCTTCGATTGAAACAATATGTTTGTTTCGCTCCTCCGTCGCGACTTGAAATTGAAATTAAACGTCTCGTACGCCTTACTCTGGTTGTTTATCTAGCTAGCTTAGTAACTGACTTCAAACACATGCACAAGAAGAAACGCCAGTTTGTTTACACAAATACGTTTCTTTAAAACACATAAAAACAATAAAGAAAATAAAAAAAGATTGGATTAAAACCTAGAATGACCGGCCATTCCTAAACACAAATATAAAATACGATATAGCTCAGTGCTACTCGCATTTATCTTTACACAATGCTATACAGATACATTCAAGCAATATTAAAAATGCGCCCAAATAACTCTGTTTTGAAATGCGCAAATGCTAATGTGGATGACAAGTACGCCCATGTACGCGATTTCATGCGCGAAAACCAGGCACAAGTCACGTATGTAAGCGCATTGCTTTAAGTTAGCGCCAGTTTCACACATATTTAGCAACCGACTATCGCTGAAGCAACCATCATTTCCTGTAGATATTGAGTTACCTGGGAATCGAACTGTGAGGATTGCAACGTACCCTTTGAATTGGGCTCGCTTTTGGTTGCGTCATCAACCCTGGTCTGCGCGACGCGTGGAAATTTACCACACACGATGTCGTGAAATTACCCTGGCTGTAACTTTGGTGCCGTTACGATGGCAGGCGTCACGTACCCACAATGAACGTCGCCAATATAAGTGGCTGCTTCTCAATTTGTGTACTCACTCTATAAAGGATGAAAATAGTTTTTCCTGAACAAGCAAACACTACAAACTTTGTACCGATCTAATATTGTTTAAAAACCATCCTCCTTAATTTACAAATCCTCCGCAACAAAATCATAAATAACCCGTGTTTATGTTCAATGCAATTGGTTTCAATATAATTACCTGAAATTACCATGGCGCCCAGTATGTATTTTTAAATTATTCTTTTGATGAACCAACAAGGAATTCTACAAGGTTTTATTCGAACTAACCTCCCATGTGCTTGGTCTACGACTGTATTTTTTAGCTGCCAGGCTTATGCAACACACTTGAAAAACTGCAAAGCCTATTAGACCACATCTGGTTAACTTGTCGTAGGCACAATTCACTGTGAACCTCTTAAAGATGCTCTGGGCATCGCACGCAAGCATCTGATGGTTAAGTTGAATATCCCCGCGAACACCGTTGAAGAATCCATATCGAGCTCTGCACACTCAAATTTGATTGATTCATGCACCATAGAGTCTAACTCTTTCAGCTTCGGCTATGCAATTTACAATGTTTAAGCCTAATTAACAATAAAAAAGCATGTAAGTACAAACTTGCCATAAACGTAGAATGAATATGAACAATACAGGCAAGGGAGCCAGATTGTCATTTCACGATCCATATTTGAAAGGATACACTGATTGTAATGCTGCCCATTCTAGGCGTATCCTCGTTTTGATTTTGTATTCTCTGCTGTTGCCCAACATTCTGACAGTTAATTTTCATATTGTAGGATCGTAAGTCCATGTTTGGCATAATTTTTAGTTTAGGTTTTCCCTTGAGTGGTATCTTGTAACTGATTCAGCATGCCCTACTTCTTCTGTGGGCTTTCTGAGATTGATACTGTCACCTACAAACGTGACAATAATTCTACATTGATATTGGTTTTCACGTCAGACAAGGTTTTGGAAAAATGTGTTCTTTTGCCTTATACCACGTTCTTCGGTTTATCAAAAGTCTTAATAGGAGCTGTCGTATTATTATAAAAGTTGGATATAAGTTGAAAGTGGCTGGCGTTAACTTTACTTCTTTATAATCATAACAATATCCTTCTTCGTTTAGAAATAAATCCATAGAAAGTAGATAATACCAGTAACGAAATGCAAATAATAGTGAAAGAATCCGGGTGAAATTCTCTTATTCGGGGTGGTTCGATAATCTAGTTAAGTACTTGATTATATTAATTACACTCTTTTAACTGTCTTTTATTTAATATAGCTTCAATAGGATAAACTTAAAAACCCATCTCAACAACTTTCACTTTTTCTGCTGGAATGTCACGTCCAAAAACAACACTCCTCCTGATGTCCACAGTCTGGATCCCCTAGTTAGACTTGTATTAATGTGCTGCTTAATGACAGATATGCACCGATCTGTCAAAACCCTGGCTGCTAACAGGAAAGGTCCCATACCACCTCAGCAAAACTCCTATCACCTTCCAGACGTTCCCTCATTCCAACTGGTTCACGGCAAGTTTGCTATTCTAGATGATCCTTGATTAATATTCTTCTTTTATAGCTCCAACTGCAGCAATATCTGTCGTGAGTGACCAACAGTACTGCCAAGTCCTGAAGTCCCTCTGCTGTCCTCCGTGGTCAGATCCTCACGTCCTCAGTACTCCATCGACATCTTCCGCAATGTGTAACTTTTATTAATGTACCTTCTTATCACTTGTATTAATGAAAATAAATAACTCTATCTAAAACTTATCCTCTTCTAGCTTCTTTTACTTGCTTGTATCTAACTAAATAACCTTCCAATACTCTTCTATAACTGCATCTTCACAAATTATATCTGGTTTAAGTTTCTCATTATATTCATCATGTCAATTTATTAAAACCTTTTTTAAAATGTATTTGACTAATTAACATAATAAAATTAGGGTAAATATCTATTTTTTATTGGAATTGAAAAATTGTATCAAAATTACATTTTATGTTTTATTAGTTGTTGATTTTCTAATAATGGTAACAAAAGCTGCTTAGCTTCTAAGTTCTAAGTTCTAAGTTCTACCTACTCATCTTATTATTTCAATAGAAATTGTATTTGTCATATGTAATCTGCGCATATATTTATCTTATACCTTTTAAAACCATTAAAGAATACTCAAATGCTATACATATCATCTTAGTTTGCATCAAAATTAAATTCTATTAATGACTTTCAATTAAACAGGCAATTCTTTTATAAATTTCTATTATTTGATTATATTGATATACCAAATTTTATATTTAAATTATTAATATAGACTGTCCTTTATATATGATAGCTATATAAACGCTAAAATTTGTAGATTTTAATAACACAAAAGCAATATAAAATAACACAAAAAATAATTAAAGAATAATAATGTGAAGCATTAATTCTAGAAAAATCTCTAACTAAATAGAAGATAGAACAACAAAACACTAGTTAATACAAAGTACAGTATAACGAGTCAAGAATTGTCTATATATTAACCTTATTCAAAATAGATTGAAAATGCCAGTATTCACTGTATTATCAATGTAAGAACCAACTCGTTTAAAAAATAGCAGTGTCATAAAAGCAGTTGTAGCACTGAAACAAGTTTTGACCTTCGTTAGCACATCAATTTCACATGATATATGAAAAAGGCAAAATCTAATAATGACGGTTCAGTGATATCTCTGTTAGCTTCGCGATCGAATATGTGCTAACAATACGTTAATTTTTCGCACGTCGATCATATTTCAGCAAATTTATGTGTATGCAGTTACCTCACGGCTTATTAACCTTTCGGATATTGCATGTGGGCTGTAATGATAGTGTGTTTGGCGGTGGATAGCAATTACTCCATGCATTGAGCGACACCCTCGGCGTGAGTGAGAGGTGCAGAACCGCTGCCGCGTTTTTCTACTTTCAGTTCTATCGCATTCCGGAGCTGAATGGTTACTTCCATTTACGGAGGTAATATTTTGCACCAAGTGTAAACTGATAGTAGTGGCACCGTTGCGTACAGAAGGAGCATTCTTTAAAAACCTACAATTGCCTGCTGTACACCACCGTCAAAAACGAAAGCGATGTAAAACCAGACGAACTATAAGAATAGTTAGGGAAAACATGCATAAAATCTCAGGTTTCCAACAAGTAATACCTATTTAGTTACTTAAGTCCAAATACAGAGGTTCATTCCTTTTACGTTAGCAGCTGTTAAAAAGTTTAGTGTAATAAATACATCGACTTTAAACAATTACAGCAAGGACTATTGGTTAACACGTTAACAGCAAAAGAGCTCCTAGTGTACCTCATATAATAATAAGAAAAATCCTACAATAATGATTTGTTTGACCCGTAAACTACCAATCAGAGTATTTTTGAGACGCCAGAGAGCTTTTTACATTTCCTGCGTTTAATATCTTTTTATGAATTATTTCCGTTTGTGTAAATATGCATTCCTTGTTTTTTTTTATAAATTTGGGACCTCACTGAGCTTTTTTAATTTTTTAAAGTTGTTTAGCAGTTTAGCTGCCGGTATATGAGGTGCTCTATGAAAATTTGCAAACGAAATGCATTATTTTTGTGTAAAGTTACCATAATTTTACTTTTTATTTTTTTTAATTACATTTTGTCGTTCTTAGAACAGAAAAGGTACTTTATCCGAATAAAAAATCTCGTTCGTGAGCGGTGCTGCAGATCAATTCAACATTGCATTAACATTTTCACCTTAACTCCAAAGAATAACCCTTTCTCACTAATTTACACTCACCCAGTATAATGTGTGTGGTTTAAAATGTAGATTGAAGCCTTCTTTTAAGTGTAAAATTAAACCTAGAGTGCGTCTATCGCATAAAATTCCAAGGCAATGGATTTAGTTTCAAAGTGACTCAGTATTAGACTGCACTGCGCCAGTTTTCGTTTCCACCACTACATTCATCACCTCATTACAATATTTCTTTGGTGAAATACCAATAATACTAGCCGATTAATGACTTGTAAGTACTGCAAGTTTTGAGTATTGAAAATAATTAGTTTCGCCAAACATTCGGTGTCAAGCGCATTGAGTGGTAACAAAAATGCCTCGCCGTAGTTTACATGTTGACGAGAGACAGAACAGTGGTGGATTTAATATGAGTTGGTAAAACAAGATTCAAGTACGACAACCCGGTAATTCTTTATCTGCGTCGAAGAAATCAGTCAAAGGAAGATAGCAGCACGAACACTCTTAAATACATACGTGTTCATTTTACTGCGAGCAAATCAGTAATGCAGAAGAGAATGCCAATAGTTTGGCATCGTTTCGGATAACTACCAGCGCTAACAACTTGGAGTTGTATATTCGCTAAACGTACTCCAAACGTGCACTACAGGTTGAAAATGATTTCAGCTCGAAATATTCTTCTAATTAGATAGTAATTTTTGTATTCGATTAGCTGTTGGCTGTCAACTGAATACAGAATAAAGATATCCTATTTTTATATTATTTTTTTTCAGTATTGTTTAAATTGTGGTAATGAATTATAAGTTGATTATAAAATACCGTCATTGAATACTAACGGCTTTCAATCGGCAAAATTGAATGTATTTATTTATTTATTACATAACATTGTATTAGTTACTCTTTCTTCAGTATTTTCTTAATTCTATCTCAATATCATCCAAGTAAAACTTACTCTTCTTATCTATCATCAAAGAGAAATGATTTTTTCATTATTAACGGCACAATAAAATTAAATTTGCAGTAATTGGGATCAGATCTCTAAAAATCTAGTTAATTCAGTAAAATCAATTATGTTATGGTTACCGTATCTAATGTCTTTACAGAAGTGCAGAACGCTTTATGAAAATAATAGTATTGAATTTTTAACCATACTTTTAATTGGGAGAGTGTGGATTACCAGTGATATGATCTGCCTACTTATCTGTTGGAACCCAACACATAACATTTTATCTACCCTAGTTGAAAAAGTTTTACCTAGAATTCAGAAAACTATTATTGAATCAAATTAATGATGGGTACATTCGTGCAACGGGGCCTCAGCGAACAAACATGGTTTATAAACATGGTACTACTGTCTATCGCAAAGAAAACTCTTCGCACAATAACCAAATAGAGACCATAAATCAACGAAACTACCCAGCTATTATTCTTGACAGAAATAAAACAGAATAATTTCGAAAAATTCTGTATAGTATCTGATGTATAATCAATCCTACAGACGGGGAACACATTTGCCGTAGATAACGTGACGAGTATTCGGAAGTTAATCAAAAAAAGAAGTGTCCAATCTGACAGAACGTCAGACCATGGGAAGGTAGAGCGATAGCAGTTCCGGTGGTTTTACTTCCAAAATGGCAAAAAACCCTGATTCAATCACACATGTGCAGCAATTCGCTAATCCATAGTATAACATTTACGTTTCATGATAAATTAACTTACTAAATGTTACCTAAAAGGTGCGTCTTACAGCAGCGGAAGTAAAGCGAAAACTAAAAAATTCACAAAAATAGGAACCAAAAATACCTCTACTCTGAATTTGTTTAAGATAATTTTAAAAATTTAATGTCCCTTAGGAATTTAAAAGTTACCAAAAGCTATATAGGCAACCAGATATATACAATGACGTGAAAAGTTGCCGAAGATACTGTAAAAATAGGTGAAAAGCATAATTAATATTTTAGGATCTTTGAAGGTTGGAAATTTCCAAAAAATGAATAGCAAAAAGGTATCTTATAAAGGTACCTACGTAACAACGTACGGAAATAACTTTGGAGCTCGTAACAAACAAACGACGAGGATAACTCTTAGTAGATGAAACCAAGAAAGAAATTAGTATGACTCTTCCAGGTACCCTCTGGGTAGCTACAGTGGATAATTAATGCATTTTAGAGGAATAGTGATAGTTATTTTGTTATTCATGGCCAAGCTTTTTATATGTTTACCCAACACTAGGATGCCTTGATGTCAATTTGACGTATTTGTCCTTTCCAGGTAACGGACATATAGTTGTTTCCTCTCATTCTAAAGTACTTTAGAATGGGAAGGGACAATTCTCTGTCCGTACCCTGGTCGTAGTTCCCTCTCACTTTAAAGTGCTTTAGAGTGAGGGGACAACGATCTGTCCGTACCCTGGAAAGGACAAATACGTCAAATTGACATCAAGGCATCCCATCCAACACCTCCTAGTTCTAAAGCTATTACTAGATACACCACTAGTAAGATAAAAACCATGTCCCATGTTACTCACTACTGCATTGTTGGTAGCAATATTAAGCTATGCCAAACTCGAGAATTGCAGATTAAGTTTTGCGTCAGTCTGTGTCAAATAACGAACAAAACCTAACCTACTAACCTCGAACTTAACATAGACTGACAATACACTTTAGTACTGCCAAATGCATAACACGAATCACAGGCGACTCTAATTATACTCTTATTATTTCAATGCACGTAAAACACTAACGAAACCATTTTAACATCTAAAATTAAGAGCTATGCTAAAGTTTACTTATGTATTTCTAATATGGAAACACTTCTGCAGGTAACTTATAACCAAGAATATGTTTACAATGCAATGTTTATGATACCTTAAACTTTCACACTTAATTAAGAAACTTGTGTTTGTGTATTCGAGAAATAAACTTCGTGTGCGTTAAGAAAAGTCACTAAACTTGCACTTTAGAGAAAAACGACTATAGTTAAAGATGCTTAGAAATATAGTGATTGTCAAAGTTGTTGCCATTACATTGCTTTAAAGTCTCTGCATATACTTAGTAAAAATTTCAGTGACGTTATAACATTTATTTTCGCAAAACGTTAACAATAAATTAGGTTATCTACAAAAGTTATTAATCATATTTGTACGTACAATGCCGCCAGTATATTCGCATTTTCAACATAACTATTGAAGAAAGTTACAAGTGTTATTTTATCAAAACGTGTACAATATTCTTTAACAATATACTACAATTATATGCATGTTTTCGTAGGTTTTACTGTACTATCAAATAAATAAATATAATACAAATTACTCTTATCTCGTGGGTCGGGTCTCTACATCCTAGCAATTACTATAAATTATAGAAACTAATTCAAATACATTTTCTAACAAATTTAATATTTGGGTCTTTTTATAATTATTTTAAAAACTAAAAGCTTTGAATAATACACATTTAACTACTGGGATCGCTTCTATGCGGAAATTATAGCTAATAGGAGCTCAAGTTTAATTGTGGCGTTCCAACACATTGCGTTCAGTTCAGTTTTACGTCATTACAGGTTTCTTAGGCGATAACAAAAGGGTAAGTAAATAGACGCCACAAAACAAAACGCTCAAGGGACGCTCTTGCCGGAAGTTGATATAAACGAGACGCCACTTCACAACTTTAAGAATAATGCTTTCTAGAATCACTTTCCTGACCTGTTCTGCTGCTCCCCCGATGGATAATAGGGCTAAAAAAAACCGTAAATCCCACGTCGCTGCTGGCCCTGGTTGCGCCTGTGCTGGTGAATATGGCTGTAATGATCCACACATCTTGTTTGGTTGCCTCCCGGAACTTTCTCGGCTGCTACTCTGTACCGCTCCGTCTTTTATCCCGCCCTAGGGCTCCAAACTGCTCCAGGACAAACCACTGCTTCGTTCACACTCGCCCCCAGACTTCAATTACGTTGTCTGCCACTATTTTACCTGGGCAGAAGCACTACCAAGCACCGGAAAAACTTTCACAGTTTCCACAAGACACTCCCAATAAATTATACAACTTTATTAGAAACTGGGGTATTTATTTATTGATAATTTAAGTTTAAATTGGTGAAGACAAAATGAACAAGCTTCCTTTCCCCAATTGTTTTGTTTAAAGATTTTATTGTTGTCATGACAATCCAAAGCCTACTCTGATTACATTTGTTCGCTGCTAAGCTAATGTGACTTCAATACAGTTTTTAACAAAATTATTGTCACATTCAGAGCCATATTGTACAAAGATGAAATTACAAATCAGCTAATTATGGAACATTTTTAGATATTATTTAGCGTTGATGAAATGTTATTAATTACAGTAATAATTATAGAGGCTTAAAATTGTGTTCATAGCAATACATTTATACTGCATGCTAAGGAAAAGCATCGTATTCAAATATTCACAACATAAATATAGCAATGTCACCAAATGTCTTCAACCCACTCTTTCCTCTTTATAATTATTTTCCTTCATTCGTTAATTTCGAGATTTATAATATCTTGGCTTTCTCATCTTGTCTTGTTTATTCTTGTCGTTCTGTCTGATGTGAGTATCTCTCAGATGCACTTCTATCTATTTCGCTTCTTTATTATTAGTGCTTTTTCTGTGCACCTGTCCTTTCCTATTAGTGCTGTCGTTTGCTGTTACGTGTAGAATGCGTCTATCTAGGTTTACAAGTCTAGGAGTGCGGTCTGGTTGAATTTTGGGTCTATAGCGCTTTTAGTTTGAACTCTGCGCTTTAGCCTTCCTTGTCGTGGTGAATTTTTGTCGGTACGTGAAACGATAAAATGGCCGTTGTGGAGTTTTGCTTCCTCTTTCATTTGTGCAACGTTTTCGAACAGTTAATCATCTTTTTGGGTCGCCCAGGGGTCGACAAGTTTTCTGTGGCAGTTATGCAGTGAAATATTGGGTTAGCCCTCGCTGTGTTAGCGGATTAAGCATCTCTGGCCGACTTTTTGAAGAGTAATATTCTCTTATGCTATTTTGCGGTGCCTGGTAGCCAGCTGTTGGGATTTCGTTTTGTACGTGGTCCATTTTTGGGGTAAGTTCGTCTAACCTTTTGTTTGTATCGCGTATTTAGACATTTTGTAATATCTTTGTGCATTTTTAGCAGTTAATATGGGGTCAAGATCTTCGAGCACATGGCGTCCTTGATCTATGATTGGAGCAGTCATTTTTCCGAGTCCCTCCTGCTTGGATGCGAGCCGCAGTACCGCCATTTCTCAGAATTCAAGTGTTGAAGTCTCATTTGGATGCCAGATTTCCTGCAGTTAGTGACTTTGACCTGGCCATCGTCCCTGTACGGTGCTGTAACGTTCGACGATCTAGAGCTATTTGGTGCCAGAAGGTCAAGCTACGAGCCGCTATAATAGTGTATCGCTTCACCACTATTTGAATTTATAATTGGTGTACTGTGCTGCTCATGGTGAAATCCGTCAGATCTTTTGGGACGTTTCTGTGCCTATTTAGTACTCTCGCAACTGGTTTTGCTGAACTGTGTTGTAAGCAAGGGCGTGGGCTCATTCAGAAACCCGTGGATATTACGTTTGCATTGAACTATTGCCGTCAATTGTAGTTTGCTTAACGGTCTTAATGGGTACCCTTTAGGGCCCATTCGAGCTCTTAAACTTGATTCAGTTAATGATTTTCCTCCTCTGAGCTTAGTGTTAGTCTCCGCAACACTTTTAATTTGTTTGTTGGTTCTAACTAACGTAGTCTGTCTGTCCTTATACCTTTTAGGATATTATAAATGTAAATTTGTTAGTAATATTATTCGAGTTTATGTGTTTTGAGGTACACCTGATATTTATGTAAATTTATTGAATAATCTTATATATACTGTGCTAGCTTTGTATACAAGTTATTAACTGTGATCATAATACATTGCTATTATTACATTGTCTTGTTTATGTTATTACTACCTAGTTTTGTGTGCTTTTGAGACTACTTTTGAGTTTACGACTTGTCGTTGATACCTGTATACACTTGCCGTAACTAAAAGATTCGTAGGGGCCCTTGAGTGCTATTTTATTAACATTAGTTTAAGCTCAACCGCATTCCGTCTTCACTGAGGTTGGCGGCCAGCAATCGTATCCACCTAGTTACTCAATTTTGAAAGAATATAGCCTATGAATCAAAATTTGGTATCACTGCATACGCTCTACTATCGCCTTCACATTCTTATCATTCTGTTAAATAATGTCGGCGATCAATTAAATATCTCCCTGTCCTTTTTTTGTTTCCATGCTAAACTCGTCTATGGTTTCTTCATTTACTGCGAAATAGAATTTAAAACGTAATAATGGTTACATATGTTTATTTCACATCGTTAAATATGAACTTATGTATAGTGAATTGGAATACAATGTTATAGAAGGTACTTAATGCAGTGAGTAAATCAATCTAGGAATTTCAACAAAAGTTACATGCCTACTTACTTTTATCCATAACTTCTGAGCTGTTCCATTCGGACTAAAAGAGTACTCAAAGAGTGCATTTGTGAAGCCATGACGTCTGCAAATGCTTTCTAAGTAAAACCTGGCCCTGAACAAGAAACACTTGATGGCCCTCGTAGTGTGCACTACTCCCGACTTGTTGTTACATTGTGCTGCATAACACAAGTGGCAGGAACCCTCGAGAGCTACATGCTTCATGCTACCGATCCGAGACCTATGAGCTCAGCATTAATTGTAAATGTGTAACAAAAACTTTTTGTTCGGACGCCATTGTCTGGTTGCAACTCCACTTCACGCTAAGAGCAACTGGCTGTAATTTCTGTTTCAAACGCAACTAAACCTCTCCTAGTTCACTTATGCAAATCTAAGTAGCTGCAAGATCAAGAAATGCAAGGCTGGAGGAAGTTGGAAGTTGACATATGGCGGCGTTCAGATTTACGAAATTCAGATATCGGATTGGAAGGCTATGTTCGATACTTATGTTACATATTTTTAAAGCCTTTTATTGTCACTGAATGGCTATTAATTTTTCTTAAAATCATATCAAATGTATTAAATATTTGTGTCGGTAAGTCTGTATCGGGCTGTACTTCTCAATCTATTTTAGTTAATGTTATCACCATGACTTATCCAGGGGCAGAGTATAATCTTCCTGCAGTCGTGTTCAAATTGTGGCTAAAAGACACGCAGAAACTGAACAATCTTAGTTACACGTACAAATAATAGAGCATCTTATGAGAGAATTTAAGAAATACAAAGAAAATGCACATAATTCGGATTGGGAAACAACGCCAAAATGTGATCGAACGCAGGAAGTGGAAAAATCACTGCTAAAAATATGTTAAGAACACAAAACTAAAAGAGAAAAGAATAAGTTACGGAAAAAAAGTCCTGGATCTAATAAAAGACATAAAAGTTAGAAGCAAGAAGGAAGCTGGATACAAAAATAAACAAAAGGATATTTGACATAAAATCAAATTAAAGAGAGAAATGATTAATAAAAATTAGAAAACAAACACCACAGCTTTAACGTATTGAAACAATTTTTTGGCTTTGCCTAATTGTTTCGCCATTTATCCAATTATTTCAGGCTTAACCTGTATATTTTTAGTTAAATTATAATTCCTTTTGCATTTCGAATTCGTAAATTTTCCAAACCAACGCATTTTGTACCTGCATCAAGTTCTTATCGTTTGCGCAATGCCCTCTCTGACCTGTGCTATCTCTTATCAGAGTGCGAGCCTTCCTCGAGGAAACAAAATCTTCGTCCGGGCATTTTGCTGTCTTCGCTTGAGCCCGCCGATACCGGCGAGGCTAAGCCTTGTTTTTAATTATGTCGAATTACGTGCGCTCAACCAATTTCAACGAGCAGTGTATTTTCTAAGGGCTGATTGTAATCAGGTACGATTGCGCTTTTTCTGTTTTATTATCTCCATACTAATTATATCTTTCTTAGCTCTTAATCTTAATTATCCGTTTCAACAACGAGTTTATCTCGGAGGCCAAGTCTTATCGCATTTTCGACACCTGCTGGGTCCGGCGTATTTGCTGCCGTTTGAAGATGCTATTGCAGTAATTTTCGGCGCTTCCCCGGCGACTTCAACAATGATTATTGCCGTTCACGTCCAGCTTACGTTTCGAGGTTAGTTAGTGCTACTCCGAGATTTATATTACTTCGACTTATTTTCAATACCAGAAATTTACATCTGTGTATTTTAAACCCGTCAATATTTAAAATTTAAATTCATACGTTTTGCCATTATTAACCTGTAATGTTCAATTTCATACATCCTGTTATTTTAATATTTAAAGTTTTATGCTCAGTTTTTAAAGTTGCTATTTTGATGTGTATTTCGACCCTCTGTAAAAGGTACAGTCACGCTATTTATTTTCAATAGCCTAACAGAAGGTTTTATTAGATGACTGTGATAAGCTTATCCCACGAGTGTTTTTTGTAAAGTTTTTAAAATAACCCGAAAGGGGTTCTTAATTTTATGCGTGTCGAAACCTTCAGTTAAGATACACAATTGTGTTATTACATTATTTACATTTTAATTGTTCTGATTATTGATTATTGACATTGCAAAACTTCTTATTGTTGATTAATTAAACGCTAGTCACTTGCAATTTATTTTTCTTCTTGTTATTTGAAATCTTTTGATTTCTGGCGCCCATTTCCATTTTCCTTTCCTTTTTTGAAGACATTCCAGGGTACATAGCTGATGATCTGAACCTACGATCTAAGGCCGCCGATATTTGAGCTAGTCGGCCATCGCGGTGAGTAAGAAACAGTTTTTCAGAGCTGCCGTGGTGTATAAATGGTAGGGGGGTTGATCTGCGATTTTTACTACCATTGCTTATTTTATTAATTAATCGCAGGTCGGCTTTCTTATTGTTTCACTGGCGCGACCAACGCTATGGGGCTTGATTTTGGTAGTTACATCAGCTGTGTTTACCTGGATGTCTTTATTTATCAATATTTAATTTTGTATTCATTTTTCTATTCACTTTTGTAATTTTCACATCTTGTTGCAGTGCACGTATTTATATTTGACTTTCTTTTCTTTTCCTTCCTTTACTTATCCTTTCGTTCGGTTGTTTATTGACTTTTCTTCTCTCATCTTTCTTGACGAATGATTGGTTTAGCGGTATGTTTATAGGTAGTGTGATGGACTTTGTTGAAAGGGTATGCTTTGGTGAGTGAGGTTTCTGAATGGTTTCTTTGATTGGTTGCGTGTGTGCTTTGGTAGGTAGTATGTCTGTTTTTTCCTTATCTTTCCTTTGGTTGTTTATCGGTGGGTCGAAGGCCTGCGTGAATTACTTGTGCGGTTTGGTGTAGTTTACTCCATCTTTGGGAATTTTTAAGTAATTGCCTTGCCGTACTTGTATTTACTCAGGGTCTCGACGGGTTGTTTCCGGGTCGTTCTTTCTCTGGCTTTTCTTTTTTGAATGCGTTTATGCATTTCCTTTTGGATGCGATTTTGAATGCGGGGTTTTTGTTGGCTGCGTCCGATGTGAGGCAGTCCTTCCTGTGTCCGATGGGGTGCAAGTTTGTCTTCTGTCAGACGTGACAGAGGATTTGAGCCAGTTTTGGATGCGCAATTGCATCTTGTTGCTCGTTTTATTTTTGCAATTTTTTGCGTCTTTTTTACGCACATATTTTGGGTGCGGATTTTTTTTCTTTGCGATTGAAGGCGGTTTGCTTTCTTGTGTTTCCTCGTCTTTAAGCGTGTCCATGTCTCCGTAAACCCGGGTCAAGGCATGGAATAGTAGACCTAGCCAGTCGAAGCTTGGATGAGTGGGTGTGGCAGCGTGAGTTTTTCCAAACTCTGGTTTTTTGGTTCATTTTCCTCTCTTTCCTTTTCTCTTTTCCTTATGACCTGTTTTTCTTCTGTTTTTAAAAGTTGCTGTAGGGTATGTTCCCTATGGATCTTGCATTCTAGTGCTTTTCACTTTCCTTTTTACTTACCATTACTTCCGTCTCATTTGAGGATTTTTTCAAAAGCGCTTCGCTTATTTGGATTTGGACTATGGTATTATAGGATATTGTGACCGTGGAAACACCTACAGTGTCTCTTTTAAAAACTTGTTTTTTGTGCTTTTTGTTTCTTGCTAGGGTGGTAGGTTGGGCATGCAGGGAAGGTCACTGTTTGGGAACGTCATTATCTAGTTCTTCCCCTTTGTAACGTATAGGGTGGTAGGTTGGGCATGCAGGGAAGGTCACGATTTAGGAGCAACGTCATCTTGTTCTCTCTCTAAGCAACGCTAGCAGTTGGGGTCATTTCTTTCCATATTTTGGGATATTTTTTAAGAGTGCTTTCCCCATCCGTGTTTGTGTTCGCTTAGAACCTTGATCGATTTGATTTTCAGATCGTTGTTCATGGCTTTTTAGCTATGTTGTTTTTATGTGATTTTTTTTCGAGACGAGTTTATACTTGTCTGGGGTTTTTTTTAAATTTTATTGTTATTTGGGTTGGTTTTTTCGGCCTTGTGGAGATTTCTGGGGGTTGGGGCGAGCGATTGTGTTGCCATCCGACTCAGTGAGGGAGCCACATTCAGTCCGTCATCGGCGCGCCTTTTCCATCTAGCTGCGACGACTGGCTGAATGCCCGAGCGGGGTTTGGTGGTTTTGCGGTCGTTCCTTCCGGCTTCTGGGGTCTCTACCTAAATTCGGGGCGGGCATATGGTTTTTAGGATGTTTTCCTGGGTTTTCACCCGAATCTTTTTGTCGCAGTACTTACTGTGTTTCATTTTTTTCAAGATATTTTTTCCCTTTCATACTTTTTTGATATTGGGTTATCTTAGATTTAGATTGAGTGATGATGATGCGGTGCGAGCTTTTCGGATTTTTGTGAGTTTTTCGGATGTTTGTACTAAGGTGGATTGTGTCCTATGTGATGCAGTCGGTTTTTGCTGTGTTTAAGCAGTTTTTTAGGCTTCTGTCCGGTTTAGACAGAACGTCTATTTTTTTGGCGGTGTCCTATGTGGTGCCCCAGTTATTTTTGAGCCGATTTATAAGGGTTGTTTCCCTTGGCTTATCTTCTCGAAAGAGGATTTTTCGATAGCGTTTCGCTTTGTGTGTTGGCATCATCGATCTCATTCTGAAATTCTTTGGTTCCCTAAGTTTTTTAATGTTTTCATAGTTTAAACCTTTTTATTTCTCTTGGCCGTGGGGAGTGAAACAATTTTTTGGCTTTGCCTAATTGTTTCGCCATTTATCCAATTATTTCAGGCTTAACCTGTATATTTTTAGTTAAATTATAATTCCTTTTGCATTTCGAATTCGTAAATTTTCCAAACCAACGCATTTTGTACCTGCATCAAGTTCTTATCGTTTGCGCAATGCCCTCTCTGACCTGTGCTATCTCTTATCAGAGTGCGAGCCTTCCTCGAGGAAACAAAATCTTCGTCCGGGCATTTTGCTGTCTTCGCTTGAGCCCGCCGATACCGGCGAGGCTAAGCCTTGTTTTTAATTATGTCGAATTACGTGCGCTCAACCAATTTCAACGAGCAGTGTATTTTCTAAGGGCTGATTGTAATCAGGTACGATTGCGCTTTTTCTGTTTTATTATCTCCATACTAATTATATCTTTCTTAGCTCTTAATCTTAATTATCCGTTTCAACAACGAGTTTATCTCGGAGGCCAAGTCTTATCGCATTTTCGACACCTGCTGGGTCCGGCGTATTTGCTGCCGTTTGAAGATGCTATTGCAGTAATTTTCGGCGCTTCCCCGGCGACTTCAACAATGATTATTGCCGTTCACGTCCAGCTTACGTTTCGAGGTTAGTTAGTGCTACTCCGAGATTTATATTACTTCGACTTATTTTCAATACCAGAAATTTACATCTGTGTATTTTAAACCCGTCAATATTTAAAATTTAAATTCATACGTTTTGCCATTATTAACCTGTAATGTTCAATTTCATACATCCTGTTATTTTAATATTTAAAGTTTTATGCTCAGTTTTTAAAGTTGCTATTTTGATGTGTATTTCGACCCTCTGTAAAAGGTACAGTCACGCTATTTATTTTCAATAGCCTAACAGAAGGTTTTATTAGATGACTGTGATAAGCTTATCCCACGAGTGTTTTTTGTAAAGTTTTTAAAATAACCCGAAAGGGGTTCTTAATTTTATGCGTGTCGAAACCTTCAGTTAAGATACACAATTGTGTTATTACATTATTTACATTTTAATTGTTCTGATTATTGATTATTGACATTTCAAAACTTCTTATTGTTGATTAATTAAACGCTAGTCACTTGCAATTTATTTTTCTTCTTGTTATTTGAAATCTTTTGATTTCTGGCGCCCATTTCCATTTTCCTTTCCTTTTTTGAAGACATTCCAGGGTACATAGCTGATGATCTGAACCTACGATCTAAGGCCGCCGATATTTGAGCTAGTCGGCCATCGCGGTGAGTAAGAAACAGTTTTTCAGAGCTGCCGTGGTGTATAAATGGTAGGGGGGTTGATCTGCGATTTTTACTACCATTGCTTATTTTATTAATTAATCGCAGGTCGGCTTTCTTATTGTTTCAGTATAAGACCTTAATCTGCAATACCAGAGGAGTAGATGTTACACACTTAAAGAATAGGTAAGAAAAACAATACAGCAGAAAAAATTGCACAGGAGAAGTTCTGCAATTAATTATCAGCGGAGAAACATAGAGAACGTATGGCTGATTTATATAATATAATCCAATATAAATGTGTAATAGAGAGAATATTATATAGGACTAGTAGACTAGTACCCAAAAAAGTCAATGAATAATGTGTACACAACTAGAACCACAAGTGTAATGCGAGGCATATAACTATAAAGCTGCTAGCCACGAGCCTACGGTAACCTGATACAGCGAATGTTTGCCGGCCTGTGTAAAGATGTTGTTAGCGTAAAGGAATGCGCTTAATGGACAAATAAATAGTACGCAATTTGATTGTGTACATTGTTGGAAGTTATTTTCAGCTCCCGAGAATACAAATGCAAACCAGCTTTCTGTTTTAGCAGATATTGACACTTCCTAGTCAAGCGAAGAGGTAAATATAGAGTTTCATGTGTACTGAGCTAGCTAGCTGAACAAGGGCAAATCGTTTATAAAAATACTGAGGCATACGAAACGTCTCATTTTAAATTAGCGCCCCACCGAAGGGGCTATGAATAGACTCATTCCAAAAGTAAGGATACAAAGATATTGTGATGTAAATCAAGAAGTCTACTGGTATTTGGTAGACTCTCAGCATGTTTGATTATGTCCAACTTTGAAAATCGATCGATATGTTGCAAAAATCAGGTCTGAATAACACGTGCCCTACAGCATTACATTTTTCTGATGATACTAATATGTTGCAGTAGCTGAACACTTATAGAAAGCACAATAAAGTGTTAGGACGCTTTGGAATACTGGTGCTACAAAATAATTCTCAGAATCTCGTGGACATATCACTTGAAATATTGGAATATGCAGGGTGTTCGAAAAAGAATGGGACACCGATTAGTCATAGATTTGCTAGGTTATAATGAATCGATGAAACCTAATATACCTTAGTACAAAGTCCCTCCAGGAAGAAGTTATAGGCCCTTAAAGTAAAATTTTTAATTTTTTATTTTTATGATGATTGATACAAATGCAAAGATATCGATTTCAATATTGGCACACTTGCTTACTATTATATACTGCACTAAGATAAAATTTTCATAACCTAGAGTAAGATTAAATGATATTTCATTCTCTGAAAATATTTCATGAGGACGTAGATATGTCTCAGGTATGAATTATATCTAATAAAGAACATTAAACAGATACATTCCTCATTATTTTTAAATATTTCATTACAGGTAGGTACTGACTTTGCTTCGCAATGGTTTAGTAAACGCTTTTATTATTTATTATATTTTTGGAAGTTCCAAGCAGTGTACTACGATTACTAACAACTAATTGGGTGTAGAAAGCTAATGAGAGCGGCTAGAAGCAGAAGTAATGTTTTCTTGGTAAAAATCGCCGAGTTTTATAATATCAGCTAACCATCCCTCAGGTGAGGCTCTGCGAGTGAAGATAAGGTTGTTAGCGAGGTAAGAAATACATTTTAATCGATATTAAATAGATACGTAAGGTATTGATGTAAAAATTTCACGGTGGTTTGTTACAGTCTAAAGCTGATTTAAGCACCACAAACTAAAATATGAACCCATAGCTCAGTGGAGGACGGAGGGGTGATTCTATGTTTCTGTTTTCTTGCCCAACGTCAAAATATGGTCGTACCAAAGGGTTACAAGGCAATTCGGTAAATTGGTGAACATCTCTATTTTGATTTTATTGGTAAATTCGCAAGATTCGATTTGTAAAGTTGCTTTGTACATATATTCTTTATAAAGCTGTATATCTGGAATCTATTCGACAATCGTCTAAGGCAAATACAAAATTTATTTCAATAGTGCCGAATGCCCTTTCGTTGTCTGTGATAGCAAGTATCACCGCCACTGGATTATGAGGGACAAGAAAATTTGATTAAAGATTAACATTTCATACTCTAAAATCATGTCTAGAAAAGGAAGTGAATAGAGAAATTGTAGAAAAAATTGACCCGTATGTGTATCTGGGTCATAGGATAAAGATGGGTTCAGCAAAAATTTGGATAGTGGTAACTCAAATTTAACAAATATTCTTTGAAAGACATGGCACGGTTATGTTATACGAGTAATGCATGTGTATTATCTGTGCTAACGTATGGCATTGATGCAATGGTCTTTACCAAGAAATACATAAGAGGACAATGCGGAGAGAAATTTTGGGCACTTTACTTCAATATAGCGTTACATATAAAAGAATTAAAGAACTGATACGTGTGGCAAATGTGACAGAAAAAGCAGCTAGATTGAAGTGGAGCTGGGCTGGGGATGTTCTGAGAGCTGAAAATGAAAGATGGTCTGGAGTATTGCTTGACTAGAGATCACGAATAGAAAGACGTAGCTTTCACCGACCAATGACTAGTTGGGTTGGCGATATTGCTAAAGTATGAATATATTATCTACGGGTGTAGAGCCGTGCTGTGTACGCGTGAATCTGGCGGCGCAGTGCTCAACTTGCCCCGAATTCGGATTACAAATTTGGAGCGCGCCCCCTTTGCGCTTGCATAGCAACCATTGCGTTATGTGTATGACTTGGTGATGTGTTGACCTTCTTACTCTATCCCTTAGGTCTATGGTTCTGAGTAGAGCACAGTTAATTTGGAGCCCAACTGTGAATGGTCGAGGGCCGACGACTAGCTTAATGCAAACCTAACGCTCTACTTACTCAGTTATTCGGCTTCTCTGAGCTGTTCGGCTTCTTTATAGCTAAAGTAGCAACCAAGAAACTCGAGACAAGTAGAAGATTAGAGGAGTAGACTACATTCGGGAGTGAAATCACGTCTGACAAAGAAAAGATCTGAACTGGCCGGTGACGTCACGATGGCGCAGTCTACAAATTACAATTTTGAATAGTCTCTAACAGCCCTACAGTCGCGCATGTTACCTTAGAGTTTATCAATTGACAACACAAGGCAACTGCCAAGACAGTACAGTAGAAAGTAATTTATACACGGCTAAGCCTTATACATAATAAAGAAAGTCTCTACTGTTAATAAAGGCTTTTGATAGTAGTCTGATATTTTTTCGAAAAACATAGTAGTACTGCATCTATAATTTTCATATTTTATGATGTCATAAAATGATGTCACAGGTGTGAAGTAAACGTAACTTTATAAACTTGCGTTAGCTAAGTGTTTTGTTACCTGCCAGCTTTTAAAATCTTTCCTTAAATTTTTAACACTGTTTTACGAGAAAACTAAGCCCGAATTATATGATTTCTAGGTGACCTCCTTTCGAATGATTTTTCTGACGGCGGTATTTCTAAAAGAATTTATTTGACAAGGGGGAACGACGACAGTATTTTTAAGAGTATTACATTTAAACTCGCCTTCTTGAAGGGCATGTTCTTAATATGTATAACATTTGCTGCCGCAATATTATCACTACACGATAGAGCTATACAAGCCCAAATTACGGGATGAATAGTTTCCGGCCTAGGAAGAAAAACAACAGGATGTTGGGTAAAAAACTATTTTCTTTTTCGGCATAGTCTTCTTCTTTGCCAATAAACTCATTCCAGATATTCAAGAGCCTTCATGCCATCCTTATAGGCCGATAAGTGTTTGTCGCAGCAATTCGACGAGTATTTTTTATCAGCGTAAAACTTTTTCAGATTCGAAGGCACACTATAGTCCAACGGGGCTGGTTTATTTATCAAGTTTGGAAGCCTGCAGCAGATTGAAAAATGCTGCGTGTCGTATCCTCGAGGGTGTGACTATAGTTGCCAGTTCATTCCCGCTATTGCATTGTTTGGCGTATTTAGTCGAACCTGCGCGTGATACCCCGTACAGTCCTAGATTTTCAGGCGTTTTCTATTAGATTTTGGCGTATGGTCTACTCTATTTCGCGAATTTATCCCATCGCCACCACGAGTCCTAGCGCGGTAGCTTAGAAATTTCCTTCTGCGATCACACATCACTTTTCAAGGTATTGCGTATTAGAGCGTTCAGCAGTCACATGCAGCCAGCATTTCTAACACAGCGATATGAATTACTGCAGAAATATCATTCGGCAAAACTATTGAATTCGATATTATCATTGAGTTTTCAAAGGATACTTGACAATTACATTAGTGTAGGGGATATTTTTGACAATGGTATTCCTTGAAATAGTTTTATTACTTGTCTATATTTAAAAAAAAATCCTATTAATTTTCTGGAAGCTGTAATACTGTAAAACCATATAAAACGCAACACGTTTAAGGTGACAGGTTAAGAAGGTCGCATCTTTCCTGAATTTTTGAGGTTACACTTAGGGAAGGTCTGCAGTTTTCAGGTAATAGTTTAATTATTAACTTACTTAATTGTAATTATTAGTACACGTTTTGCTGCAAACTGGTCACAATATTATTTTACAGAAATGTAATTTTTGACAAAAAACTATTGGAAGTGACATAGATTTCCACATTTTTAATACTCTGAAATGTTACCATAACGACATTGCTCGGCAACACTTTTGAAGGTGAAGGCGAAGTGATACTAAAAGAGACATTTTTAAAGCTGACAGTTGTTACAGTAATATTGTTATTCGGCGACATGTTGAAGGTATTATCTTCTTTTGGTGAGTGGTATATCTGAAAGTGATATTAATGAAGGAAATATTTTTGAAGGCTGTTTCTAAGGTGTTGCTACATCATTACTCTTGTACCAGTCTTATTGGTATCAAGTTTCCACGTTGCATAATTTGGAGGAAGCCATTGAACTTGACAGCTATTACTACAACACAACCGGTAGGTGATATTCATTTTTGAATATCATATTACCATTAAGACGAATTTTGGAAAAGATTACTGAATTCGACCCTTTTGATTTTACCACAACACAGGAAATTACTGCATGGTTTTATTGGTGAAAAGTATCAATACATTTTGAAGAAGTTGCTCGAGTTGGCATTTGCAAATTGTTACTTTTCGGGCACTAATCCGCGCCTAATCTTCCCTAAGTTTTTAGCAGTTCACGGGGGCGCATATTTCTAGCGCCGCGACGCCCGTCTAATGTCTGTGATTAATAACGCGGCATATTTAGACGGGAAAATTAACACAACAATGAGAAAAATGCGGTGGCATTGAGAATTTATTGCCTGCTTAATGGGCTACTTGTCGACTTTACTGCTGCATTCGCGTTGCTCACCGAGTTGAGAAAGTCAAACTGCAGCAGATGCGATTCGAGGAATTAACACATTAACACATCCGTTTTGAATTGTTCTTATTATTTCAGTGCATTTCCTGTTTTTGTGCTCTGTATCAACAGAAACCATGCGATAAACGCGCTGCACTCTGCTATCGCATATTCCGCAGACAGGAGTTATTAATTCTGGCCGACGAACGGTACTGAATATATAAATGTCAGCTTTTAACGCCCCACAAAAAGAAAACTTTCCCAAGGTTTTTGGCTGCGATTTAATCGCAGAATTTAATTTTTGTAAGTAAAAAGTCAGAATAATTTAATTAGTATGTTTTAGTGAGCGAAGTTTCCTGGCATTTCCTCTGTTGAATGAGATTTAAAAATATTATATTTCTAAACAATGTAAATGGCAGACGATACAAGCTTTTTTTTTGTAATAAAACTAGGATGGCATTTATTTTTTAATTAAAATAGTTATTTGTCTACGGCAGTCTACTGCGTATTTTAACAACATAGTCATAAAGTTAGGTAGTAGGTGATATTCGTTAGCCTTTTCTATCAGTGGTGTCACCCTAAGAAGGTGGGATATACTGTACCCTTTCCAGAATCCAGCCTTCTTTACTCTTTTATTATACTTCTATTCAGCTTTACACATTTAACTGATGTATATATCCCGTAGCTATGGAGTTCTCGCCTGTGGTTCATCAATTTTACAAAATTTTTAGTAGGTATTTATGTTATCATGATAGTCTCCAGTCTTTTTATTACATTTAAATATAAGTGATGCATTGTTGATGAAACCGTTTTCGTTTCCAGCATGAACTATCAACAATTTATTACTTATTTTGTGTAAATTTTGACCCATCTTGCCAAATCCTCCTATCACCTCTTTTATTGAATACCCAAGTTCCATCTAAAAATACTGGCTGAAAAATATTTTCTTGTTTCACCCGTCTGTAACAATCCAAAAATGAAAGTCGTTTGAATCTAATACTGGGCACTTCCATTAAGTAATTTCTGTTTTTTTTTTCTTTTCTAAATTTGAATCCAATTTGTATTATCCGCTTCCTTATTGATGAAACTGAACAAGTTCACCTGTGGAAACTCTTGTTTTAGGTGTTCATGTATACTTTTTGTATTGACTGGTTTTCGGCCAGCGTACATTTTATATATAATATCAGGAAGCCAGGAATATGATTTAGCATCGATTTTATTTTTGGCAACAGCCACTTTCTGCAACATATTTTCTGCGAATTCTTTATCGGAAGCTCTCCATCCTTTCTTCAATATGTATAAAATACTCTTTTTAAGTTTTAATGCTTTTGAAGCGTTTTCAATTGCTCGATGATGGTTACCTTCTTCATTTTCGAAGTATTTTATAACATTTAAAATAGGTGTTTTCGATTCATCCGAAATTCTTTTCATTTTGAAATGAAAAAGGAAATACTGACAGTGTCAAACTAACAATTGTCGTTAATTATTTTAAGTTACGACGATCAGTTATTTTGGTGATTTTTTGTTTCACTCAGTTCGGGGAAGAAGGAAAGAGATAACAATTTCTACTGGGGTAAAAATTTCACTATAGCATCTTCGATAACGTATCTTTCTATAAATAGGAACTACTCTATTTCACTTTTGTCTCCTCATTGGGTGATATCCAAGTTCACTTTCTACTGAGTTTTTTCCGGAAGAAAGTATTCACACTATAAGTATTGCAATAGCGTCATTCCTCTGTCATTGCAAATCAAATCACCAGCGCAGCTAATTAAAGGCACAACTTACATGTTAAAGGCATAACTTACATGTTACTAACACTCCTCCTGGCCATCTGGGAGTTCCTGCGACATCTCCAGGTGAAATTATAGCACCGCTGTGAAGTCGGGCTCTATGCCAGCGTGCGGGCCTTTTCAGAGCTCATTTTTTCCAGCACGCAGCTCGCCTGCCCTCACAAATTGGCGTAAAACGTTCTATAACCCTGCACCTTCGATACGTCGAAGAGACCTAGGAGTTAACTATTCTTAAAACGAATGCATACGAGCCCGGTTTCATTTCTCAATAAACGTCGCCATTTAATGTTGTTAGTTTTAGGCTTATCCCTAGACAAATTAAAGCAGCATCCCCTGGGGCCTCCTTTGCTGACCTGCCGTAGGGGGTTGCAGACCCACGTAGGCGCCTACCTTCTGGCCGGCATCTGCTTTTTTGTTTCTTTTTAGCCGCTATCCGTCCATCCTTGAATATAGGCCTTTCCCAATTTCCTCCATTCACTTCTCTTCTGGGCCTTCTGATGCTAACTGTTAACCGGCCATTTGCTTTACGTGCAATTTATGCCGCCCAGTGTAGATCCCTTTGTCTTACAACAGGCACAGCCCATTGCCATTTCAGTTCGGCTACTCTTTCAATTATATCGGTGACTTGTACTCTTCTTCTAATATCCTCGATCCCAATTCTGCCCCTCAAAGAGACGCAGAGTATTGCAACGGGTAGAATGCCGGCGTCTATTAACTCGAATTTGTTTTATTTTGGTTTTACACTCGACATAGGTTTTAGTCTCAAGTTTATTTACGACAAAGAGATGTAATAGTAGAAACAATATACTTAATTTTTCCAAAGTGTTCTAAGTCTAAGCAGTCGAAGCAATCAAGAACTCTATTTCTGGCTATCGCCAAAGGCAGTTATATGCGAAAAAGCAGTTAAAATATAGAAATTATGTTGCAACTACGAGTATATCTATCTGATATCACTTTATCACCTCTAGCACTACATTAACTTTTCCTGTTTATAGTTCTAATATTTCACGTTCCAAATTTTCTTTCCTTTTCCTTTCCGTTTTTCGGCTTTCGCACTGTTAGATATCGTTGACAATGTACAGCACTTGCTCTTACTTCGTTCCATGCTATCACTTACCGGTGCAGAATAGCAATAATTAATTAAATTCTTGGTCTATTTGGAGTGTTTTCTTAGCTCACTCTCCAATACACTATCTGTTAACTGTTTTGAGTAACTTTCGCTTAGCGCATTGATTTTTGACGGGACACGACGACTGCTTGACTTACAAGCTTTTAAATAAAAAGCAACTAAAATATAGAAATCAACACCTAAATGAAACAACAGTTGAAAACAATAAAATAATTTCGTTACACTCTTGTGTGTAATGCCCTGTACCAGTTTTTGACATAAGTGCTAAGTTTGCACATGACATATTTAGCGGTTGTAAGTAGCATTTGTGAAACGCCACATCCAGTCCTCTTAGAATTCCTTTTGAGTACCATGCACCTTCGTTCCTTCTCTCGTTAGTCTTTGTTGCATTGTTCTTTGTGTGTTTTCCCTTAGCTTTAGAGGCTACCTAGCTCGCGAACTCTAAGTGATAACAACGAGAAAATTACTAAAGTTAAGTATCAATGGAAACGTTTGAATACTTAAGACTCTTATTTGACATAATTATAGCTAAATAGTAGTTTGTATACTCTCATGTAGCTTATTTGCCGTGGCCCTACGGGCCTCGGCAACTAAATTCACATTCTTGATAAAAAGTTAAACTTCAGTGCCGAGGTGTACACTATGATTTATTTGAAATCGTGAAATTACAACATTTTAACTAACGTTTATAGGTTATGTTGACGTTTATCTGTCGCCTCGTCACCTACAAAAAAGTCGTAAAACAATGGATTACTTCACTGCCGATTTCTCGTATTTTAATGACGATTTCGGCGTACTTCACTGCCGATTTCAAATAAAACTTATTTATTGTTCTTTATCCTAGGTATTACCAAAGCTAAATGATTGTAACCTCAATGAAGAACAGAGTATTGTCAGCAAACATCTTAAATCCACAGAAATATAATATAGCGTGAGCTCGTTATATTGCGTTACGCAGAAACTTCCAGCTTTAATTAAAATCTCAGGTTTTTATTGTGCGGTAGAAAAATGTAAATTAAAGCAAGAAATGCAAAGGCATGGTTTTAATTCCAGCCATTTGCGTCCGAACATGCAATTAAAATAACAAGGAAATAAATCTAAATGGTCCAGATCTTTTATAGCTGGCAATTAATTAATTATCCTTTACAGAGTAAAAAGCACCGTTTAAGTAGAACTATTTCATTTTTATTGCTGCTTTTTACATGCACTTTATTTTAACATTGTTTGATGTTTTAACTCGGAAAATCTATTAAAAGCTACGCTATTTTCCGGGATTTTGGTGGGTTTTCGCCAAAACAGCAAGCTCGTCTTTCAAGAGGCGAAGCCGGTAAATCACAAAATAAACGTCCAGGCCACCACAAAAATCCTGATAAATATGGAGAAGACATGAACCCTTGTGGGCATGCACGCAGCATTTAAATTGGTCGCCGGGGAACGAAATCTCGCTTTGATTTATGAACTATGAAGTAACGACGACACTTGCTACGGCTCTCAACAAACGCACGTACACCTGTTTAAAAATCACGTACCTGAGCACAACGCATTCAACAGCGAGAATAACTAACTGGTTATCAATTCTTACAATAAAGCTACAAAAACCTGCGTTTGCAGGAACATACGTTTCCCTCTGTCAAATGGCGCACCCATGCCACTCGGAAGACACGACGCGAGATAAACATGTGAGATATACATCGCATGGTTCTACAAACTTCTTAGCTAACTGTTTTTTAATACAGTTGTAATATTTAGGATTTTTACCGTGCCGTACTTGGTGCTGAGCGACCGGTTGCTTCATCTATCTTACCCAACCATTACCATTGCGGTATAGTTTGTAAAAAGGCCAGTTCCTGCAGAAAAACGGCTGAAGACAATCCCATATTTAACTTTAGATCCAACCAACTGTGTGAAACTTCCAGTAATGCCAGTGCGAATTTATATAACTTTAGAACAATTTCTATTAATTATATTGAATAATGAAATTACACATTATTAAGCTGCTTAATTCTTAGGTCAAAAACTAAATAGTAACATTCAGTAATTACTACTTATACTGTAGAAATTTCCAACTTATAATATACAAGGTCATTACAGTGGTGGCCATGGAACACGCTGAGATGTCCAGCTAACTGTGCGTATTTTGAAGAGAACCTGCTTTCATTTAGCCCTTATATATGACATTCAGATTATGCTCTATTCACGTGTACACTAGCAGTTGGCTTCTTTCCTTTGGGGAAGCTATTGGTTGCTGAAAAGTGCTGAAGGATGAGCATCTTCATCTAAGATAATAGTCGGGAAGGAATGCAATAGTTGTAGCATTCCACAGTCCGAGCTACTAAAATACAATAAATATCAATTGTAACAAAACCTGAAAGTTAGACAACTTAAAGTGCTTAGAAGAAATACAGGTTGCAGAATCTTCGTCTAGTATTTCATTTCAAATAGAGAGCTAATTTGGGAATTTTCAAATTAAAATAAAAGAGAAAAACCACTTCCTGTTTTGAATAAAAAACAAATTGGGGCTTGACAGCGTCCAGCGACGAAAGTTCAAAAGCCTAACAGAATTTGAAATCTTTCATCTGTAAGGTTATAATTAATCTAATTTTGCATTATATTATAGAGTAACGGTTTTTCAGGCAAATAGATTTAATTCATTGGGCAGATTAATAATAGAAAAATCAGTTACAAAATAACTGGTAGGTACATACATCGGTGATCAGTATATATCCTAATAGAAGTGTCTTTGGTGTAGCTTTTTGCTTCCTCTACAATTCTTTGTTGTCTTTGAGCACGGAACACTAAGATTCGGTTGGATAATATCCCTTGAAGTCTCGACGAAGCCTTTTGGAGTGCCTAATTGAAATAGATGATAAAGTTAGACCAGCACTAAACCTCGTTAAGAATTTCTCACCACAAAAACCGCTTCATTAGTCTGGCGATGAAATTGTTTCCTGTTTAACTTGATGGGCAAGGCAACAGTTCTTGGCTGCATAGGATCGGCTTCTGTTAGTCAGTCCTAAACCGCAGCAAAATTATATGAAACTATACAGTTCAGTTATAACCAAAAATATGTCAAAGTTTAAATGTACCTATGAAATTTAATCTACCGTCAATAACTTCAGAAGAATGTAATAAGAAAATTTAATTATTTTTTCAGTAGCAATGCTAAAAGGGAACGAAATGGATAGGTTATATTTTGTAAATGTCAATTAGGATGTAATGTTATACCATAGGTATGTGTCAAATAATGGGCATTTCTTATACTTCAGAAATGTGAATTGAGTTATCCGATAAGTCATTTAACAGCCGTCATTGCGAACAGAAATAGGTTAAGAGGGTATAAAGAGCTCTTTAAGTTTATCTTAGCTGAATGTGCAGAATTTCAGAAAAAGACAGAAAACCTTTCTATAAAACTCATGATTAATTAAACAATTTAAATCAAATTGATATGAACTCTAATTCGGTATTTCAGTATGGTGTCATTTATGAACTACCATAGTAGATAAACCTTTATTATATTAAACTCATAACTAATCAATTAACATAACCCCTAAATTACATGATTGGATGTATACCGGGTGCTGACTTGCGCGACGCACCATAGGAATTTGCATAGTAAATTCTTTATGTTCAATTATTTGCTCCCCTAATTATTTTAGAGCTAAAGTGTAACTACATTTTTTGTAGAGAATAAAATACTCTATTGATTCATAATGTTGCTAACAATTTTTCATTTTCCGGAACCGTAGGAATGCAAAAAATCAAACTAGCATTTTTACAAAAATCAGTGATGCCATGGAATTATTGAAACAAGCCAATGCCAACGCAAGTACGTGCGGGGCGATCATCCAGTCACTGCCGTCAAAAGATTGAACGTATTGTCGTTTTTCTCGTTTTGGTGTAAGTTTTGAACCTTATTATTGCACCTACAATTATTTAATAACCTATCTGTAGTCTTAAACTTAAAATGAATCAGTTTATTAATGATTGTACTGTTTGGAATTTGCCGATACGGATATTTTACAATAAACAAGGAGCTTACTTAACGAACGTCCAGCATACTCGTAAAACCATTTTTGTTATGGACAAGGTCTAGGTACCTTAGAGACATTAAGCAGAACATAATTAATAATGAATTATTATAAACGTCAAACATCAATGACAAACAAACAAACAGCACATATTGTCGCGCCGCACGCATTTGCGTTGGCATGGGCTTGTTTCGATAATTCCATGGCATCCCTGATTTTTGTGAAAATGCTAGTTTGTTTTTTGCATTCCTTCGGTTCCGGAAAATGGAAATTGTTAGCAACAGTATGAATGGATGCAGTATTTTTGTCTCTACAGTTTACACTTTAACTCTAAAATAATTAGGGGAGCAAATAATTGAACATAAAGAATTTACTATGCAAATTCCTATGGTGCGTCGCGCAAGTCAGCACCCGGTATATAAATGTTATAGAGAAAAATAACAATTTAATAAGGTTGTTGGCGCCCAATACTTCTTTCTTAGTGAACGTAAAACCTCTATGCGAAAGTAAAGTAAACAAAAATCCCACATTTATCATACCTGTATCGCAGCCAAGGATTGAGCTAGTCGAAGTTATGTGAGCCTTCTAAGGTAGGTTGCAATAGTTGGTACATAGTGTTGAAACCTCCCTATCGCTGTGTCATCTATTCTTCGGTAGGAACGAATACCTATCATAACAGCATATTGATCGGGTGCAACATTATTTGGGCTTCTTGATGTTGCACGAGCAAATACCTAATGGTCAGGTAAGATTTCACTATATGGTAGTAATTTTTCCTTAATTCAACACAGTACGTCACCACACAATATTGTATGTGCTGTGTCCTTCTGTTAATTATTTTATAGCGGCTCCATCGCTTTGATATACAACGTTGCTCTTCATATTACATAATTGGGTTGTTAGTACCGGTTTACTTATGTGTTCTTTTTTCACTAGGTGATATTCAGGCATTCAGGTGACGTGGTCATTCTACTTTTCACCTTACAGTTATCTCTCCGGTCTTCTGAATGTGTCACTCCTCTCTTATCCAGTCTGTTCGTCTGTTACTGGTTATTTTCCGAAGAGTTTTCATTTCAGTTATTTCTGCGATCGGTAGTAGCAAAACTTCTGGTTAACACAAGTTTTTCAAATGCGATTTGAGCAATCGTCCGTTACAATGATATCTAATCATCTAATCAATTTGCAGGATAGTCGCAATACCACCTAGTTAATCCACTTTTGCCAACAATATCCTCCAATTCAATAGTATCTTTGATCTCAACAATGATTTAAAATTTTGCATTTTGCTAGGAAAAATGGACTACTCTTTGTTTACACTAGTAATAGTTAGCAAGGATTACAGGGATCATTTTGATAGTACAGGTGGCCTTTTGACAACTTTTGTAATAATCTGTATTTTTTCCAATGTTTTTAACTTTTAAAATTTCTGCTATACTAAATTTTTCAAATCGCAACTACCAATTACTTGCCCTTTTGGTAACTACAGAGAGCGCGAGTGCGTTTAAATATTCGAGTAAGCAGAAATAACCAACAGAAATGTATAAATAGGTCTATTGTTCTTTTATAAATACATAAAATGTTTATCTAAACTAAGATTTGTACACTTTTATGAACAGAATATAATACATCGATTCTCCTCACTCATGGATAGGCAACCAGTCCAACAGCGGTGTTGAACTGGACGACGTGGTGGTGTCTGAAACTGGTTTATCGATCAGCCTCAGGTCGAAGCCGCGTAGCGGCAAAGACTGGAACTGGAATATTGATCTGTAACAGGACGATTAGTATACAAAGATGGCAGATGATTTCTGACTAACTCGGTGGTTCAGTGGTGGTTTTCGCCTTTAGTACTGCCCTAGGGGAAGTTTAGCCCGTTAAGCGGGTTCGCGTTAGTGACTCACTCTGTAAGGGTCTCCCCCTTTTGACGCTTGAATCCGCCATCGACGGCGTTCAAGCAAATTTTGCCTATACTTTGGTGGTGTGTCAGTATTCTGGCTTTGATTTACTCAATGGCAGCGTTGCAGGGGGAAACAAATACTGGAGTCAGGTTACGGTCCGAATGACAGCCATGTGGAGAACGGTGCACCTCACTGACACCGAGTGCCGTGTCAAGAGGGTATACAGGAAGGAGCTCTCTTCCTGTATACCCGACATGCTACTGTCCAGCGAGCTCGGCGTTGGAGAACCAAAAGGTAGCACTGCATTCCAGGCGGCGCTTGGAAAATACGCGCCTTTTAGTGGCAACACCGCTTGTATTTATACTCCCCCGCTATCTTTTAGGTTGATTGGGGGGGGGGGATGGTTTTGTCATGATGAAGACTCCAGGACTGAGTGCGCGATCAGGATATTTGTATTGGAATTTTGTTCTGCCGTCGCTTAAGGCTGTACATGTGCAGAATCGAACATTTTACCTACCTTGGAATTTTATCATCGAGGTGAGGGTAGAAAAGCGTCAAATGTAACAGGATATTAGCTACGCGCCAATTTTTAACGCATCAATCGTGTTTTTAATTAAATTGTGCAAGGATAACGTCACACTTTTTCTGTTAGAAAATTAAATCTAGCAGCCTTATTTCGGTGCTCTCATATTTCAACGTTCTCTTCGAATAACAAACATGTTTTGCTTAAGATTTGTTATAATAACGGAGCGTACATCTAGAGACAATTTTAATTAGTTAGTATGAAGTATTTCGCCTGGTAAGTATGCAACCAAATATGGTTTGGGTTTTAAATGGACGCTCACATTTCCTGTTCTTCAAGTGATTAGGCAGCGTTGAGGAAAGTTCAGTGTGAAGAAAATTTGGGACCTTTTTGGAGATTTCTTCGAACTCAAAGATGCCGGGGTTAAATTGAGCGGCAAATCCGTGTAAGAAGCTTTGTTGTTTGTTTGATGAGGAAATTTTCAAGTGTTATTTTCACACTACTTTCAGCCACGTTCTGCGTGATTGAATAATTACCGGTTTTGAAGCCTGATAGGGAGGCGAACTTTGCCCTTTCTATGGAGGAGGCTTAAGAGGCGAATTTCGATATCTTAACCTGATTTGTGCTGTCAGAGGTTGCTTCGAGAGATCCTGTGAGCGGTTTGGTGATCCTTCGGTGGGATTAACTCTTTGCTCAACGTCTCAGACAGTTTTTGATAGAGGGATTTTTGATCCAGAAATTCTTCTGGGCATTATCGTAGTTATGCTCGAGGCCGTTGCTTGTGCTGTTACTTGCGAAGACCCTCAGGTATCCTGGTAGTAGAACCAGTTGTACACACAGAGAAGCAATGTAATTAAATTGAATTGAAGCATCGTTGCATAATTTGGAGGCTTCACTTCACGTTGTAGGAAATTTCACTATATATTGTTGAATTTTGTTCATTCAAATGGGGATTTGTCTATTGCAACCACCTGGGCTTTATCCTCTTAATTTTCTAGCAGTTTGAACAGTAAGTTCGTTGCGAAGATGCATATTTAATACAGGTTAAGAATAGCAATTGCACCAAATCCGGAATTGCTGATTTGCTGATTTTTTTACATGATTAGTGACATTTTGGGGTGCGACGATTCGTGTTAAAACAGTGGATCTTTTAAATCAGTTGTGTGCGGGCCTTTAAGAAATTTCGGAGCTGTGCAGCAATTGTGGACGCGCATTTTAGAAGTCGTTTTAACGTCAAATTTGAGTAATGTTGTAGCGCAAAGAATGTAAATGGACTTTTCTAGCGTCTCGCTAAATGAAATTTCTAAAAATGACAGTTCTCTTAACAGCAAGCATTTTCTATCAACACAGCGGGAGTTCCATATACTCTTATTGCGTCATCGAAAACAGGCAATTGCAGGGAGCATTAATGGACGAACGTCTCGGCTAAAAATAGGCCAAGGAAAGTGAGAGTCAACCCTGCTGGACAATGGGACCATAAGACTCGAGCCCAGAAAAAGTGAAATGGAATTACGTTTAGGCGAAAGTTATTTCAACCTCTAGTGCGAAAATAGAGAAGAAGCCCTGCCTGGTAAATCCAGTTGTGTGAGAAGAATAGGAAATACTTTCTGTTGTACAAGCGACATACGTAGACATTCTGGGAATCTTCACATCCCGATTTGACTTACTTTGACCGAATCCAGGGCACGGGTTAGATAACTTAGACTCTAATTACAAAATCAGCTTACGGCGTGCGCTTAGACGTAATTCACAATTCGTATTTGTAATTTGTGTTCTAATAAAAATAAATGGATGGTTAGTATTTTCCGCTGTCGTTTCTGTTTTATTGTATCAATTTAATTTCAAAGTGGTGAACCCGGCAAGAACATCATAACAGTCCCTAAAGTACAAACCACCTTAACGGTGACCTGCGACTGAACAACATTAACTAAACAATAACTTTTGCCTAAACTAGTCATAAGTAATTTTTTGTATGGTCTGTTATAGGATTCCAGTACTTTTAAGTACGGTTTAGATGTGACGCTTCTAATCAAGTACTTAAGTATGGCATGCGATGTTTAAGTACACTTTGGTTTGGTCGGTGATCTTCACTGTTTTGTGTTTGTGTCTGTATACATTTCAATGTTTTCGAATGTTTGTGGAATACCAGTACTTAAAATAGTTTTATTATATTTCACTTGTTATCATTTAAAGGTCATATTTTACTAGCACTATGTGACCTTTGTTACTTGGGTGTCATTTGCTATTTTTGCTTTGTTTGGGGCGTTTAGTTTCTAGTTGTTTCAAGTACTCAACAGCGAAAGTGCCAGATAGAACCACTTGGCGCCTTTCATTTTAGTTATCATCAAGGTAAATTGACCCCGACCCCTTTCGTTAATGGTCAAAAATACTGTAACAATGTTTTCTCCTGCAATCCCTTATTGGTAGTACATTTCTGCTTTGATGGTGATAAAAAGGCATTTTCAAGACGTTCTAGAAATATATTGGACTTCTTGTTATTGTAACTTACCTACTGCCCTGGTGGCCTAGTGGTTAGAGTGGCAGAGTAGTAATCACAGCGATCAGCGGTCCCGGGTTCAAACCCCGGGGGAGGCACACATTTACGTTGAAAAACATACAATATCAGTTCTTCTCAGGACTAACCAGGAACACCTGAAGACGGGAGTAGAACAAAACACTCGAAACGTTGTGTGATTTACACCCTAGACAGTAGAAAAACATATAATATTCAGAATATACTTATTTGCAGGTAGAAGAGAAGACACACAAATCCTCTACAAGGGACTAGAAGAGCTACATGATTTGATATGATGAATTAGTCGATATGTATTATGTATATTGTCATAAAAGCAAACCTTAGGCTAACCTAGAACAAACTTTAAATAAGAATGGCGTATCATTATAACTTGCCAGTTTTAGTACTATTAAAATAATTAATACTTTTACCTGCAAGACAGACATTAATATATACACATTCGAGATATAAGAGGTGCTAGATCTCTTATTGTTTATATAATAGCTAGGAGAGCAACAGCATCGTTACCTTTAGGTATTTATGTCAAAAATATCACAGATGCACTACTTTTGAGTGGTAAAATCTGATCCGTGCATGAAAATAAAGCAGATTTCTCTGCAAACGAGTTGAAAAAATAAAGATCAATATTTAGTAGTCAATAATTTAAGTCTAGTGGAATCTGACTCAGATGTAGAACCTAGCGTTCTAGAACATACAACCTGGATCTGATCCCCAGAGACCTTAATCGCCACCAAAATCTAGTGCTGATTTCACTGCGACTCCCCAATCCGGCTTTACCAATTGTGGGATATCAATGCCTAAAGCTGTTCCGAAAAAAGAGAAGGAAATGCTCCAACAGTGTGAAATTAAATCTGAATATAAGAAACGGTTTACAAATCACATATGTTAATTGAACAGAACAGGCAAACTTCGAAAAAAACATGAGCAAAACGTGTCCCGAGCATCCATTGCGGTAGTTAGAAAATCTATTAAAGAATTTCCTCAATACCTAACTAATAGGGATCACTTGTAGTAAAACTAAAATTGAAACTAATCTGAATGAAAATAATAATAGTTTAGATCCTACTTTAAAAAATTAGGGGGTCAAAAAATTGCAGCAGCACATTTTCATGCAAAATACAGTTGTTTGTCTGTTGTTTCTAAAAACCGCTGGCAAAACAAAACGAAAATAGGATAACAGGATAGCTGCATAATTGATTGATAAAATATATTAGAGCCTAGGTAGTAGTTATACTCTCTCAGGTAGGTTATAAGTTTATTAAAAGTGGCCCCTTAATAATTTTTGAGTATTATAAGTATATTATTCATGGCGTTAGGCAAGGATACCGCTTATTATCAACTCTATTTCTACAAGGATGACCTACACCTTCTTCATTTGAAATTCAGAAAGTGTAACATGTAATTCAGATTAGTAAACTGTAATTCAGAAAGCATCAATTGTAATTCAGAAATGAAGAGAGGACCTTTATGTAGATACATACATACTGGCCGTATGTAACATTTGCAAGAAATTTCACATTTATTGTACTGAAGCAATAAAACCAAATAATCTTCCCCACGAATATTTATTGTGAAATTGTGAGTGGCGACATGTTTCGAAACCAAACTGGCTTCATCATTAGGCCATAATGATCATCTACAGAGGCATATGGTTAACAATGATCTACATATTAAAGAACACCACTTACTGCTATTAGTAATCGGAGCACATGTCAAAGTGAGGTTAAAATTTAAAAAAAGTGAAAACGTGATAAAAAAAGAGCACCACATGGAGAAGTAACTAATTAACCAGCAAACTACATTGTAAAAACTGTTGTGCTAGTTAATACCTAAAAATAAAAATTTGAAAAATTTAAGGGGTGACAGGCATTCAGTTCATTATTATTGTACATAATTTCAAAAATTTCAAGTAAATTCAACAAAATACATTTATCAGCTATATGCAAAATGTAATTTTTATTAGAATCAAAACTGTAGTTAAACTGCAAAATGTGATTAGCAAAAGCAGATTTATTGGGATGATCGATTGTAAAATTGTTGTTTCTGATACAAGCGGAATGTTCTTTAATTATTTTTCTGAAAGTACGTCCAGTTTGACCAATATAAAAACAGGCGCACGACGAACAGTCAAGAGAAGGTTTCTACTACCAAATCCCACCCCTTGAATAAAACAATCTGGTATCTACTGTCTTGACTGTTCGTCGTGCGACTGTTTTTATATTGGTCAAAGTTTTCAATTTGCTTGCTGCGTTTGCAGACAACACAACTTCCGATATCGCCTTCCTTCCACCCATTATCCAAAATCTTTCTCTCAAGATGGCAAGTAAACCTTGAACTCCCACGTGACAATGACATTCATCCACCTGTCTTATAATAAGTTTAACCACTGGATACCCTTTAGGTAGAAGAACTGGTAATCTGAAATCATGGTTGTCAGGTGTGTGAGTTCAGGTCTTAAGACTTAAGACGGATGACTCCACCGTGATCCTCAAACGGTTGTAGGCAGAAAATATTTTTATCAATAACTCCACTAAAACATTCCTCCTGGGTGTACTTTAACACCTTCATTTCCTCACCTTTGATTAATTTCATCGGCAGTGAGCGTTCTTGTCTTCTTTATAACGTAATATACAGCAAAAACTCTGCAATTATTAAGAAATCTGTAAATCCAAGCTATCATTCAGTTGATCTTTCTGGAAGGAAATTTTACCAGTACGCAGCAAAGAAGAAATCACTGACTTCCTCTTCTCTTTCATAATAGTCTCTTCATTAAAGACACTTTCCGATGAGGGCCATTTATCCAATGTCTTCCGCAATCAGTTAACAATGGGTACTGATCGTAATCTAGTAAACACCAATGATAAATCAAGTAATAATGTTGGAGACAGAGACATTTTACGTTTACGAAAATGCCGCGACATAACGAAATATTCAATGCTATACAAAACTTCGACAGACATTTTAAGGTAACCGATTGCGCTCAAGCTTATGAACTAAGAATAGCTTATTATTACGCTTTTTAATTCCCCTTCAGATAATATTCTAATTTTAAAAAAATCTTACAGATAACAAAGTTAGAGCTGAAACAAATTCTAAAGATAGGTAAAGTGCCTCTTACAGTCAAGTCTAGTTTACGATTTTTTTTCCATTAGTACACTACATAATAGTATGTGTACCAAAGTTGAGATCGATATTATTTTATTTGTGAAAGTTAAAATAAAGGTAAAAAAAATTTAAATTTAATTTTAAGGATCTATAACTTCTTACTGGAGGAGCTTCGTACTAATGTAGGTTTAATCAGTTTACTATAGCCCAAGCAATCTACGACCAATCGGTGTCCCATTCTTTTCGAGACACCCTGTATAATGGAAGGTTACAGCATTTCTAAACGGGCCCCGAAGTACAAACCGGAAAAAGGAAGAGATTTAAACAAACCAAGAAAACTGTCGCATGGAATAAACAACCGTAATAGGAAATTATGTCTAATACTTCAAAGGAAGATGATGACGATGATGATAACAGAGTTAGATCAAGCAGTTGATGGTTATATACAATATCACTGTTTTTCTATCTCCATATTTTTTCAAACTTCCTTAGACAAGCATCAAGAATGTGTGCTAACGTAGCATTGAAGTCTCTCAGCACGACCTGCTATGTTCCGTTCAGGCTGCCATTACACACTAAATCAATATTTGGCAAAACCCACACCTGGTGCAAAGCCTAGTCGCCACCTTCGGAATTTTAAACACTGGAATTTGGAAGTGTAATATTTGTTGCCGAAGTCCGCTCGGTCATTATTAATTGTGTTCATTAATTATTCCTCTGTTTGGACTCGGGCTACCGTTCATTTCCACTCTGAACCGGTTCCCGGTGCAAATTTGCCTCAAACCATTCATTTTGCTGGCTGCCTAATTCTGCATCTACATATTCGCAATCAACTACCACTATAGATCAATAGGAACGTATAATAAAATACGCGAGATGACATCATGCGAGACAGCTGCTCAGGCAACAAGAAATCCGAGCCGCTGACTCAAAACCGTTGGCATCGCGATAATACAGGAGGCGGTTCACCTTCAAAATCAAAATCTTCCAGGCATTGTGAACGTGCCAAGGCGCAATAGGCAGTTTAGGAACTGATGAACGGTAATAGCGTTAATTTCGGCCAGAGCTGATGACCCAATCTGATTTCGGCGAGTGGATTTATAATTCGCGCCAATTATCAGGACGTTTTTATTGAGGAATCAGCTCGAATCTGCGATGAGAATGCCGATATGGGGAAATGCCAATAAATTGCCGCTGCGAAACTAATCCATAAGACAAAGGCACAAAAAACTTTTCACCAACCAAAGACCAGTTGTACATGGGAATGTAAGGAAACAATGCGCTAATTAAGGAATGGAGATATTTTAATCAAGACAAAATAGCGCAAGACTTTCCCTGGACTTAGCTAGGTACCCATTACCGTAATAAGTACCTTTTAGTTCGCCGTAATTGGTAATATCCATGCGGCTACCTTTGCACAAATGCACTTTGTAGAAATGAGATTTCTAAAAGTAGTAGCAGTGCATACCCGTTTTAATAGGAGGAAAATACTGACGTTTAAAATGAGTTGAACGCCCGGATCATGAATGAACGATCCATCAACGCAGCAGAACATACGAACGCAGGGAGCGTTGAAACTGATAATAAAGTTACATGCAGTTAAAAACCCTAAATGCAAGATATTGATAAATGCTGGCTCTCACTATTATAATGATATAATCTGTTATATGACCTGAATAATTTCTAATGGTAGCAGAAAACCCTGTACTAGTAACTTAACTAATAAATAGAAATATTAATTAAAACCGAGCATCCTCAATATTAGACGGAACTCGGTATGTTAATTGGAACTACGAAAACAGTTTATTATAACCCCTACGACAACCGATTTAAACTTTAAATTCTTTTAGTTCCGCATGTTCGTATAGTAGTTAATGATAAAAAAATATATTGTTATGCTTTATGTTCTTTTAACTCTTTACTTTAATTTATTATTACTTGTGATATACCTACAACATAGCTTATTTTGAATTTTATATTGCCTCTCTCTTCTGGCTAATTAAAAATATGATTATTTAAATTATGCTTTACTTTAATAAAGGTATGTTGTTTTCTATATTTTATTCATTTGCAACTTATCAAAAATTATGCACCGGCTAGCAATTTGAGACTCGTATCTGCAGGGTTAGGTTGTTACACTGTTGATAAATTTAACCACTGTATGGCAAATTTTCGATTCTAACCGATGTTCGAAACACAGAATTCAGCGTATTTTGAACACAAATGAAAGAACAATCAATCAGTTCACCTCAGGTAAATTATAACAATGCTTTTTAAACCATGAAGTTGATAATCTGGAATTTGTTTTTCAAGTGCAAAAAGACGCCAACTTGCATTTGTTTTCCCTCCAAGAAACGCCGATCCCGCTTCTGGTCTCCACAAAAGGACGCCACGCTTGTATCTGCTTCCTGGCTATATTTCAGCTGCTGCTGCCTACCTTTGGCTAACGAACCAAGCCTCGTCTAGCTCCTGCACCTTGCTATCCGCTTCTCACAGCTCCCAATCTTGTTGAATCTCAGCTTCGAAGACAATCTGACACATGCTAAGCTCCAGGTCCAATTTACTCTGAACTGCACTTCGGAATACTGCCAATTTAATTACAGCTGGCCTCCGCATACAGGCAAATAAATAAAACATACAACTGGGCACAAAGTATTTCCTTTTATCAACAAAATTTATCAAAATCGGGCGGGGAACCAAACAACACACAAGCTTTCGGCTTAGCTTCCCCAACATACAGTAGCAAACGGCTCTTTAGATAACCGTAGCAACGTAATTTACAATTGCTTATCTGTAAGTGTACATTCTTTGATCTTAATTTATAATTGTTTTTGTAAATGTCACTCTAACCTCACAATTGGTCGCATTTTTTTACTTGAGTTCCACTTTCAGTTAATAAACACTGATTCACAATCCGCTAGCAAATTCTTGTAATCTTCAGTAATTCTTCGGGTTGCTTCTTATATGCTCTTTGCATGTCTGTGCCTTTTGCATTCCTATTTAATCCCTTTAGCTGCGTCATCTATTGTTGGAACCTCGATATGAATACAAACGCTGCCTTAAACTTCTGTAACGCTTCGAATCACCTTTGTACTAAAGCGACTTCATTATCGTGTCCTGACGTTACACTAAAGCGACTTCATTATCGTGTCCTGATGTTACACAATTAATCTGTCGGTCATCATAAATTTAGCTACATTTGCCATATTGAGCACAAATTTGAATACAAGCTGATCGCAACCCTGGCGATACTGTTTTATACAATTACTAATATCTGTTAATTAATTACAGTTATTGCTAATCATGTTTTATGTCATTATTAATGTTTACTAGTGACTCTTACAGTTGCAATAAATGCTATACTAATCATGGGCCTATTTGAATCTTTCATTAACATTCGTAGGTTGGCAGTGCAACCAGAATTGCTATAAGCATCATACCATTACAATATATGTTATATATACCAAGAAAACCAATTGAAACTGCGGCCACATGCGAAAAAATAAAAATATAATTGAAAACTATTGCACGAAAAACAATAGCATGGCAGGGGCGCGAGGGATCGAAAGCGTGCGTGTAGCCGAGCGGTAACGTTTTGTGTCGCGTGAAATTTTCGTTTATGTGTATGTACTGTAATTACAAATAGGTGCCGTAATTTGTTGCATCCGTGAGCAATGTTCTCAAACTGTGCTTGATGCGAGAGCTATGCTGAAAGGCAAGGTAGGTGGTTAATTTCGATTGCTGTTCAAAGTAAATTTGCTATCGTTATCACAGTCCATGATTCAGGTTTAGGATAAATGGCACTAGAGTAGTGTAGATAGTTATGGATTGTAGTATATTCCTCTTCTTCTTCTTTTTCTTGGGCACTCTGCAATTCATTTTTTGATATAGTCCTCTCCCTACTACGCCAACTATGTCTGTTTTGCTTATCACAGGCACCCGAAACCAATGTGTCACCTTATATCTCCTGCCCTTCGCATATTCGGTCTGCCTCTTCTACTTTTACTGATTCATGGGCACCATTGTTGAGTCGGAGACGTCCATCTTTTGTTCTTTTGTCTTGCATTGTGGTTGCCAAACTTATATTTTAATGTTACGATTCACTCTACTACATCCAAGACTTTGCAATGCTCTCGGATCCAATTGCTTGTCTTACAAACATTTAAATTAACGTTCAACATTTGCTTTTTCATGGCTTTTTGAGTTTTTGGAATTCTTCGAACTTTTTCCATGATATCCGAGTCTGTGTTAAGATGCGATTATGGTAAACACACACTGATCGAGATATTGTTAAATGTTGGGTACTTAATAAGTTCATGATTTTTTAAAATAAATTTTAGTATGTCTGAAAAAGTTAGCGCGTTACATAGCTAACGGATACTGTCTGTATAATTAATTTTCAAAAAATCATAATGAACTCTCCTAAGACAATAAAACTGCAGAAGTTGCCAAAGAAACTTGTTATAATAAAGAAGAAAGAATGAATGATGGACGAAATTTTAACCCAAGTGGAATAGAGAAGAATACTTAAAAATAAAATAAAGATAATGAAACCATTTTAGTGCAGGACTTCAAATTGTACGTTAAAATGATACTTTAAACGCCTAGTAGGTAGGCAATTATTGGTGTAAATCATTCGAGATTTGAGTGATTGGCAGCTCCTAGGTGGCGTTCGGGAAAATGTCAACGCTTCCGGTTGAATTTGGTCGAAGTGATGAAGTGTGTAGAACTCGCTGCTCGATTTTTCTACATTCATTGTGCTAAGAGCTCCCTTTTTCGCCTTTGTTGCGATGAAAATCCGCTAGAAGCAGTTGTACAATTCGAAAATCTTCCGAAGTAGTTTCATGTAGTTCTAACCTAAAAGCACATGGAAGGTGCTATGCTGATCTTTTTTGGAGTGAATGAAAGGCATATTTGGTAAGAGCACTAATTTTGTATGGGCTAGCTTTCTATTTTTGTATGTTTTAATTAACCTATCTTGTACGGGGCTAGGAATAAAAATTTGCTGGTGGTGTGAAAGATTCAAGGATGCTGTAGGGCAGGGTTCCATTTTTAAGCCGTTCTATATCCCTAGTGAAGGAATATTGATCGCACTTCATTCCACCAGTCGTTATGGCTATCGTACGTCTCAAGTATTTGGGGTTTGAACTCACAACCTTTAGTTGCAATGCATTTAGGTTTCAATTTATATATTTTCATTGATGTATGGTTTCACCGTTCAGATATAATTGTAATTTATGTTTAACACTATAAATAATGTTCTCTCGCTAGCTATTGCTGAGGGATGTTTTCAGGAATAAGCTTATACAATATTTAGGCAATTTTTAAAGTTGAATGGGTAATGGAATAATTTGTACAAACGTTCCCAAGTTTAGTTCGCTAGTTTATAAACTTGTAAGCTGGGTTACTATTTCCGCCCTTCATATTTTTGTGTTTTACAAGCGAACATAGAGGCGCCTGAATGTTAAGCAACTCGTTTTACATTACGAAATTCTTTGGAAAGTTGTATTGGGATTATATTCATTCGGCAAACGGGTTTATTTTCTAAATTAAGGGAGTTTCAGTATTGCTTTAGCACTGTACAGTGTGTTTCCAAAATGTTGCGCCAAACTGTACAGGCGACTTATACAGCTCAAAATAGTTAAAAACGTTTATACGAACACATGTCCGCAAAGTCTTTGTTTTCGAGCTATTACTCGTTTTCTACAACATTGGGGATAAAACAATTTACACATTTTTCGATTTTATATGTTATATAATGTTTGAGGCTTTCGCGGTTTGCTTGCATAATCAAAGTCAAAGTTGCAAAGAGCAACTTTGACTCTGATGATGCAAGCATGTCTTGCGAAACGTTAGTCTCTTAATAACACGCACCATATCATGGGTGGCTTTTAAGAGTTCACGGGCCACCAAATAACATAACGGTTACACAAACCCTTGCTTCAGTTCACAAGGTGTTAGGCACCTGAAACCAATAAATGCTGGGTGTTTATCTACAAAGACGACGCGGTCTAAGCCGAAATGTGTCAAAGTGGTTTATGTATTGATTAATTTAAGTGTCACTTAGTGATAGTTATTGTGCTTCAAATTTGATCTGAAACGATGGTATAACCGTTTGCTGATATGGCAGATATGCATTTCTATTATGGGAGATCAAACCGCGATGCAAGAGAAGCACGTCGCTTCGATGAAGAAGCATTTCCACAACGCCAAATTCCAGACAGAGGTACGTTTAGTAGAATTCACCAACGCTTAAGAGAAACTGGTACTTTTGTTACTCGAAGGGTGGACCGTGGTAGACCGAGAACCGTACGTACTGCAGAAGTTGAAGAACGGATTTTGGATATGGTTGCTGAAGATCCTTCAACTAGCACTAGAAGAATGGGAAAACTTCAGAATCCGGGGCACGTTCCCCTGCTATTGTTAATAGTAATCATTATTAACAATGTTTCTCTAGTAACCGTAACCAAAATTATAATGGAAGCAAGTAAAAGGATGGGAATTTGCCCCGGATTCTGCAGTTTAGCCAGAAGAATTGCTTTAGCCGAAGGAGTTTCTAGTAAGAGTGTTTGGAATGTACTGCATGAACAACTTCTTTATCCTTACCATATCCAATGGGTACAAGCTTAGAATATTGGAGATTATCCGTTAAGGCTGGAGTTTTCCCAATGGTTTTTACAGCAATGTAACGGTGACCCCCTTTTCATATCGCATGTGTAGTTCACTGATGAAACTGCATTTATTCGAAACGACATCTTAAATTTTCATAACAGTCATCAATGGGCCGATGTAAATCCACATGCGATAGTACAGTCGAGGCATCAACAGCGCTTTGTTGTTAACGTGTGGGCAGGTATCATTGCCGATAGAATACTGGGGACGTTTATTCTACCAAACGGTACACGGAATCTATTTATCTTGACTTTCTGCAAACTACATTACCTGGATCGATGCAAGTTATTCCCATTGGGACAACATGGTTTATGCAAAATGTTGCACTTCCTCATTTCAGTATTGTAATACGACAGTATTTTAATAGAATTTATCCTGGACTTTGGATAGGTCGAGGTGGGCCTGTTGCCTGGCTTGTACGCTCACCCGATTTAAATCCATATACTCTTTTTGTGGGGAGAATTGAAACGATTAGTATACTCTGCAACAAGAGAAAATATAGAAGTGCTAGAACAACGGGTTATCGATCTTGTTTAAAATCGACCGGAAATTATCCAGCGTGTACGACAGTCAATGATGCATCGTGTGCAGTCTTGGACAACATTTTAAACAATTAGGTACTATAGTTATTGTTACGGCAAATTAATATAAACCACTGTTGTAGACAACGAGTCAACTCGAAAAGAAAGAGTTTGCGGACATGTGTTCATATAAATTTTTAGACTATTTTGAGCTGTAGAAGTCGCGTGTAAAGTTTCGCGCAACATTTTGAAAACACCCTGTAAAGTACCTTGTGAGCATATTCGAGAAACCAAGAGCTGTCTTCAATACAATGAAAACATCTTTCGTCTGCAGGAGCTTAAGTTTACCTCTTCAGATAAGGATGATCATATGCTACATCCTTCCCGTTCCTTTATACGGTGTCGACGAATCGTAAATGAAGAAGCTCGAAGCGGTCGAGATGTGGACCTATGCCTCCATCTTTTAGCACTAGCATGTTACTAACGAGGCAGTACTGAGAAGATTGGGCAAAACAAAGAAAGTAGCGTACACAGTAAAAAGTCGAACAATTTAGTACTTTAGATACATTATGAAAAGTGACTGCTGCACGTACTTTGCAGGGCAAGGTCGACAGTAAAATGGGAGGGGAGGAAGAAGCAATTCGTGGTTGTAAGACGCCAGCGGTTTGGGAAGACATCTGTACAGCTATATAGACTGCAAGTCGATAAAATGAGAATAGCCACGTTAATCGTCAGCGTTCGTAGAGAATTAGACACCGTGAAGAAAGAAGAAAACGATTTAGTTCGAATAATTCGTAAAGCATGTCACCTTTTTCATTCCTTTATCCATGTCTACAATATTCTATCTTCTGCGCTCAGTCAGTTAATTTACGGTCCAGCTTATCGTTGAAATCCTCAATAACCATTGTGTACGTGGTTTTGTCTCCCTTTGTCACACTCGTCACGTGGTTTGTTGTTAGTAAACACACCTGTGGCATTTTCAACGATGTTGGTTTATTTATTTAAGCACGAGGTATGCCACTGTATCGCAGATACATTTGTATGTAGTAATATTTGAGGCTTTTGTTTGAATTTTAAAAGGTATTGGTATTGCTACTACCCAGTCGCTTTAAATAATTGGGAACCTGCGTTCGTGAGAACAACGGGTAATAATGCGGTTGTCTAATGCGCGATGCTCACCACATCACCACGTGTCATGAATTGGACACGCGACAGCCGGGTGTGAGAGCGAGGATACGGAAGCTCTGACCTTCCGCCTTGCAGGCCAAGCTCCTTCATGGGGTGTTAGTGCCTTACCCTTATTATAGTATTGCTACTACGAACGTCATTACTCTAGTTGTAAGCTGGACGACATCAAATGAGGGAGTTGCCCTACAAGTACTCATCGCTTAAAGCCACTAAAGGAGTGTTCCTCAGGTTCCATTCTTGGTTCTTTTGTTGTTCCCAATGTACACACATTTATTTGTAAAAATATTAGAACACTTACCGCACTTATATACTGATAATACTCAGTTATAACATTATTTTGATCATGAAAACTGCGGAACTGCTATCAATGATATTCACCATGGTTAAGATATTCACATCTTTTTGACAACATTCAATAATAATTAATTCTACTGAATTTATTATGTTACTTTTTGGCAACATATCTAACAACAGTTTCAAATACAGGAGTCAAATTACTAACTTTAGCAAACATGCTAACTTAAAGCTAATATTAATATATCCTCACAGACGATCTCTGGCATACATGATTAGAGCAATATGCCCTGTGAAACCATAGTTCTTCGTAATTTTTCTTATTTTTCAGAGATATTGTAATAGTATCCCGTTTAAAATATAATAATACGGTTTTTAAATAAAATAATTGTGGCAAGGGATACTACACTTTATAAATTGTTAAGTTTCAACTAAGAACTTGCCTGTCAAACTCAGGGCAAATTAAAAGAATATATTATTTATTAGCAAAAATAAAATGGTTTATTGCTCATCCTTATTTTATCCATTTGCAATAAATTAGTGCTTAACTTCGGTGAACATGAAACAAATCTTAACTCAGGGTGTCGGTTCATAAAATTAAGAAAAAAATCTTGCATGACAAATAATTCCTTGTATGACAATTACTCTCAATTATTAGGGCAAATGCATAATTTCCATCTGACAATTATAACCTCTAAATTTGACTGCCACAACAAAATGATCTGTGGTCGCAAGAAACAGCGTAAAATTGAAGCTTATACACTAAAATGGCAAGGAGGCATCGGGTAAATACGATTAATTCTGTGAGGTAGCAACTGCTAACTTCGTTTTCTTTGTACTGCGACGTCAACACTCATGAGCGATTGATTTTTGTTCTGCATCCAGCAAAAATTGAAAATTCCGCGTCAACTCACACTTTTCAGAGATGCTATCGAATTTACTCGAAGCTTGACGGACCTGGACAACTAGGACTTGGTGCTACACCTCGTAGACAGTTTGAACTTGAAGAACCCCGCGAATTATGGGGCTTCCTGTGAAATTCTACCTCAATCGGAGACCTTACGGACGCTGGATACACTTTTCAATGACGCCACGGGAATTACTAACTTGGGAAAGGCTTGTTAGTTGAAATTTCTACACCCACGGACTGCTCAAGGTCCTCTCTACACGTAGCAGACACTATTTTTGCTGGGCGATGCTGCTTACATATGGAAATGTGCCCACGAAGTTACTCCCACTTGAACGAATCTTGCTGCTGGGTAAACTGCCATACCTGGATCTCTTAACACATGGAAAACTATACCCAAAGATGCCCTGCACACTGGTGAATAACTTTACACACAACTGGTATTACACAAGACTTTTTATTTATAATTTTATGCGATAAAATGTGGAGCTCAATCTGCCCCCATCACAAATTTTACAAGCTTATTTTGTAATCATCGACAAAAGATTTCGCGTCACTTAGCAACTAGATTTTCAATTTTTATAAAAGCAATTAGGATTGATGACATGTTTGACCTTATGGACTATTGTCGTTTTCTTGGAATAAATGTCACTACACTTTGCTCTGCTTTTAAATCACTTTGGTTTATAATGCACTGATACACTTGGAGTTCCTTCAGCATCTTCCTATCGGTTGCCTTACATTTTTAATTGCTCTACTACAATTATTATTTTGCTAACACTCTTTCGTTTTTCTCTGAATGTCATTTTTTGGTAGTGGTCTATTATGATATGTTTTTCGGAATTTTTCCACTGTCTAGGGTGTAAATCACACAACGTTTCGGGAGTTTTGATCTACTCCCGTCTTCAGGTGTTCCTGGTTAGTCCTGAAAAGGACTGATATTATACGTTTTTCTACGTAAATTTGTGCTTGCCCCGGGGTTTGAACCCGGGACCGCTGATCGCTAGTCTGCCACTCTAACCACTAGGCCTCTTTCGTTTACCTTTCAGCTAATTTGCCGTTTGCTGGCTTATACACTTTTAATACATTTTAGACACATTATGTTTGACATTAATAAGCTCAAATCCGTCAGTTACAAATTAAATTGCATTGGCCCTTCCGAACATTTATTATATCTGAAACTCTGAACGTAAAACTTCTGAAACCTCCCTTATATGCTAACTTTTATCCCTCAAATTATTACTTACTGCTGCTCACATCAAGTTCATTTATTAATGTAAAGTACTGATTATCTTGCAATAAATCAAATATTTAATCCTGTGCTCATTTTGACCTTATTCATTTAGTTAATTCGGCAATCAGAATTGCTGTGGGAAGTAAACCATTAGAATATATGACCTTTGTATTATATTAGTAACGAATTCACTTGCAGAATTTATTAGATTCAATATTCATGCTTAAAATTTTTAATCGGAAAATTGATTCGCTTATGGAACCAGAAATCTTCTTTATCATGGATCAACATACAAAATAGAATATTGTTGAGGGCTGCTTGCTTTTATCATCAGATTGTCACAACAAAAGGTGTTGCGTACTATCTCTACATCAAAATCGCTTTTAGATAACAAATGTGAAATCTCCCTAGCTTTCCATTGAACTTTCTATATGAAGAATCAATCTTTTAAATATACAGGGTGATACCAAATCTCTGAGTAGGAAATCTTACTACCAAAATGTTTGTATTGGTCTTCATACATCCTCACGAGTGGTAGACAAAAACTTTTTTTTTACAATAAAGTACCTTTTCTGTTTTGTTCAAAATATAAACTTGTGGTCCCATGCAAAATTTAAGAAATATCGGCTCACTTTTATGAAACCACGTGTATTAGATGAAGTACTTTTGCGGTACGTAACACGGTTTCATAAAAATAAGCTGATATTTCTGAAATTGGCATTGGACTGTAATTTTAACTTTTGAACAACTTTCCTCGACCATTTTTTGGCGTAATTTAGAAAATGTACTTTACGTGAAAAAAAAGTTTTTATCTACATCTTCTGGGGGCTCATGAAGATCAATCCAACATTTTGGTATTCAAATTTTCTACTTGAAATGTTGGAAGGGTATCACCACGTGTGGTTTTTCCGCCATTTTAGTAACACTATGTATATAAAACAATTCAGTTCCTTTGAGTACTCAAAACTGTTTCTTAAGCCGCTTTAATGTCTCTATGGTCAATCACTGTTTACCATATGCACATATTTTTAAACTTATTCCTTTATTGATATTTTTGGAGGCCATGCTCTTTGTCATTCAATTGCTTCAACTGCTTAGGATGAAAATTAATGTAATCTGTGTTATATTAGTTTAGACGAGGCAGTGAGTACTGTACTATATTTGTTTTTAATCAACGATGTGGTGGAAGACCAACAGCTGTGGTTATAGTTGAACAACAGTCTTGTGGTTCCCACAATGTACCAATGGATTTATTATTCTATATATTTTTTTTCTATAAAAATAGTAATAAACATCAATATTATTCTTAACTCTTCCACAAATGTATAATCCACGTCACTTCTTAGAAAAAGCAATCTCAGGTTACCCATAGTACTATTCAAAACTCGCGTAAGTACGAAGCAGCAGTTATCTTAAAGAATGTCATTATTGTCCTCCGCTCCAAAAAGAGGTGCAGGTGCTATACGTGCGCGAGTCAAAGACACCTCTTAATTGGGCCAACACCTGTGCAACCCTTCATCATTTCGTTCGTTCTGAAAGGACCGACGATGATAGAGCGCATAATGCAGAACAACTGTGCAAGCGAACGGTTCATTAAACCCGATGTTTGCGTCTCCGAGCTGAAAAACGCGCGCCGTACTTTTTGCATACTTTGTCGGGCCAAACAACTTCGTTGTTCCATTGACCGAAGTGCATCGCAATTTATTCGGTCAACAGGATCAGTTCAAGGTTGGCCAACTTCTCCGAAGCTCCTCCAGCGGACACACAAACAGACTGAATGATTGATGAACGCGAGCTTGCGCTGATCACTTTTCGCAGTTTATATGGGGAAATAATTATTTCGTGATTCACGATTTGTTGACTCCGGCTTAATTTAAGAAAATGAGGGCATAAATATTGCAGACAATTACTGCCATGCAGATAGCTGGAGTATAAACATTTGCAGGATAGTAAATGAGGAGGCAAACACTGCCTTCTCACGTTGGTAATAAAGCGGTTTATGTGCCCATTACACATACTTACGAACATTGTTTGAACGTCCAAGATATAAATCTCGCTTTTCGGCATCCTTAAATAAACGCTAATGTTGTGAATAAGCCGCTAATTTTAATTTTTGGAATATATTTGGTAAAGCTTCGCTGGCGGCGACTTACCGCTAAAGCCGTTTAATGATTAACGGGTAAGGTTCGTATTATAACAGAATGCATTTTTACTGGAGAAAATACATTCTTTAACTACTTGTATAATTCAAAACGTCTAACGATCTTCAGAGTTCTGAGAGCCATTGCAAAGTCTGCAACAATACAGAAGTACAAAGTTTGTTAACAAATGAAAGCGTTAGATTTAAAATTAACTATTCTAAAAACCAAGTCCAAGAAAAGAAGCCACAACATATTTGATGGCAGAGGTGGAATCCATCAAATAATAGAAAAATCAACAGATATAAATAGACCCCTTCTTGGTGGAAGGTTAGAAATATGATCTTACTACACTAAACTGATTTTCTCTTATTTAACATGTTAAGTTTAAGGAATCTTTTCGATGAAGTATAAATTTAATTGCTATAAATATTGTATTCTGTTACCATCATCCAATACTCCTTCCAGTTATTATATCCCTGATGGCCATTGTAGAGAAGAAGGGATAGCTAAGAGGTGTAACGTTAGCATCTGCAAAAAATCATTTAAAGCATAGATATTATGGTAGGAATTTGTAGGGCGCTAATATGTTACAATCAACGGTTGCATCAGACGAACGCACGGATCGAAGATAAAGCAAACAAATCCAGTGATGCGCGAAGTCACGTGAAACAGAGATCCGCGTCATCGCACTTATAACCCCCCCCCCCCACAACAAGGGGGCCAAAAGAGGGTAAAATGAAAGCGCTTGGCTTGCTGAAGCGACTTGAGTCCAAGGAACCCACTTTTTCTAACTACCTAGAACACTCCTGAAACCATTTTTTTTTCGGAAGCAGATGCAACTGCCCCAAGAGACAATTCGGAATATTCCGCGTTGTAGCAGACGAGCCTGCTCGGCGGTGTATATTTTCCTTAACCCGTTAGAATCGTTTCCTTGGAGGCAGACGACCCTGCTTCAAGAACAACGCTACAATTTACCCGAAAACCGGTCTCCTATCTGAAATCAGGGTTCCAACACTATTGCACGAGAAGCGATAGAGAATTCGCTTACAAAGAGGTTACAACGAATGCTCCTCTGGAGTCGTTCTCCAGGTCATTTCTGAGCCAAAGGCAAATAAGGACACGACATACCTGCTAAAAGGGTAGTTTCCATCAAGCACCATCAGAGGAAAATATCAGATTCCGGGCAAAGCACAAAAATCGAGCCCAATTTATCGGCAACGTCAAACTTCATCCGGGTATGAATTTGGCCTTTGCGTCATTCTGGGCCCTCTCAAAGGTGACACCAGTTATCATCTAACACCAGAACCGATTGATTTAGCCCACAATAAAAAATTAAACCCCGACTAGTCACCGAAACTTAATAACATTAGTTTGGCGCAGAAAGGTAAATACCGCCATTTGCAAGCACGTTTAATTTTATAATTTCAGACTCGGCTCATCTGAAAAACGCGCTGTTCAAGGCGAACTTTATTGAGAACTTGTGCCATACCAAGGTCTAGTTTATGTACGGGGTTGCAGATCTCCCAGGACCAGCGTGCAAGACCTACGGTCCAGAAATAAACTTTATTTGTAATTATCAGATTGTACATACGTTATTTCCTAGTTACCTAATTTAAGAGCTAATTTCTAACTATGTTGAACAATATAAATTTTATTTCTACTGTCTTTCTCTGTCTATGCATTTAAGTTATTAATCGGACCCCGGGCGTCTGATCTACCTGGAGCAATATTGAAATAAATTATAAAAGCTTTAGGGAAAACTACCGCAAGTTACAGAACTTGGTAGTTGGACAGTTGGTAGGTACATATCGGTTTAGGTTGGTAGCTCGCCTTTAGGAATGGGGTTCCAACGAAGCGAAGACCCCATGCAAAAAAAGAAACGAAGTAATGGGCGCCAGGTACTAAACGAGTAATACTCCATGGGTCCGACCTCCCTAACGTTTCCACCGCAGTTTCAATAATAATAACACTTGGTCAAGCTAGTATCGAGATTTATTGCAACAAGTTCTGCTAACAGTCTATAGTGGAGCCAGCATTGTAATAAGCAATTTCAAAAACAGTATAAATAAGACAATTGGCCGAACAATTCACTGAAAACATACAGAAAGCGAATACTTTGTCTATCTGGAGAAATACAAGCTAACAAAGTGGGCTAGAATACAATCGTAAATCATTTGTGAAAATAGAGTAAACGCAATGTAAGCTTAAATTAGTCTCAAGTGACACCTGAATTTTAAAAGCCATATCTTGCTTAACAATAAATGTATATTTGCATAATGGAAAATGTTATTGAAATTGTTAAACATATAATCCTTTCCATAAATAGTACTATACACAATATACGTCTTCAAAATAACGTAATTGAAAGCATTAAAAGAACGGCGAAGGTTTTGATGAAACCAGATACAGCATCGCCGGCGAATGCCGCTACCATGCTGCCAAAGAGTTGGCCGACTAACTTCTGCAAGCTCCCAGGGACACAGAACCATAAAGTCCCAAACGTAATTTCGACTGACTTTCGGGAGAGTCGGCGTTCTCCAGGTAATGGATATGTAGCCTACATCGGATCTAACCTTATCGGTGAGATGCCTGCAGGTGCAGCGATGAAGCAGATGACGTCTCCCTCGGAGCATGCCGATCCACGAAGGCTTCCAAGAACCTCGTTGCGGCCAGACAGGTTAAGCGAGAGCTGGAGTTCCACCCAAACAAATCCTGACTAGATGAAAGCTCCAGCTAAGCTTAATCTGACTGTACAATAGCTGGACTATGCAGTAGCTCGTAGAAATCAGAGCTATTCCGTAACTCGTAACTCGTACTAAGCCATTTACCCTAAAGTGACAGATGAACAGAAGATACCATGTGCTTGACGAGGTTGCGCCAAGCGATAAGAACAAATGTGAGTTCAAATACAATTAACACAACTTCAAAATACAAGAACCCTAATAGAGTTGGTTGCTCCCAGATTCTCAAAAAAACGGGTACGCTATGTAAACACTTGAAATGGACCAACGAAACTCAGTGCAACATTACTCGTACGAAGCTAGAGCAGAACCGGACTAATAAAAAACTGGCCAAAAACTGCTAGGTTGAATGCTGCGAAGGATACGACTAAAGTTGATAAAGCTGCAGAGCAGGCTATAAGTGAAAACTAACCGTAACAGACAAGTGGAAAAAATTCAACTGTAATATTTAATCTACAAAATATTCATCATGGACATCACAAACTTCAACAATTCGATCAAGTTTTGCAATATGCAGCTACTAAACCGTTCATTTTTTACCATTACAGATGGTACAGTGTTTCACTAGAAGTAATAACCATAATCGTAATTCCTGTCATATGTTACTATTGCTGTTGTAAATGTAATTTTCTTTTTATCTCAACATTTAAAAATTGGTTTCCTAGCGGTAACACGTTGTAAAGCTTATATTGTAACTAGAGCTTGGTAGCGCAGTTGTTACGTTCAATTTTTTGAAAAATGTATGTATGTATGTATGTATTATCGTTAACCTCGTTTTACCTTTCGGTGTAGAGGCTGGTGCTTTGTGTGCTTGCAACTACTAACTCTTTCGTTTCAGCTAGCTGAATTTACAACAAATGACCTCGTAGTTTTATCTTACCCATGGTTACGAATGGCCAACGCAACATCACCCGTTTACCCAATTGCAGCTTAAAAATGGCAATTTTGAAACATAACTGTGTAAACTAATAATATAAAACTACGAGCATTAGCTGATTTCTACTCGCGTTTACACGTCAAATACTTAGATGGTAACTATGTCGGAAACACATTTACATTTAAACAATATAAAGGGAACGCCAGAATAACTGTCATATACGCGAACCTTAAACTGCATCGAAATTCGTCGTCAATATTTGATGCATAAAATCTAGATTTTCACGAAACGCATAGCTCACGGGGTTTCGCGTTGTAAGATGATATACCCGCGGTGAGTGACGCTTAACGTCACTGGTGGTTGAAACAATTGCTTTAGGACCAGCCTAAAAACACTTCTTGCTTTGAGACGCAAGTTGATGTAATGTGGTGAAATTAGCCATTTTCATAATATTAAAACGGGGAGGATCACCACATCAACACTGGAAGTCTTACAGCTCCATCGATTGCAGCACATAGCTGGAGATGCTGCCAGCTTGTATTTACAACTGACTATTATTGAGAACTCGTAGGATTACGCAGGGATCTGACTCGAATTTGTTGAAGCCGGGACATATCAACGCCTCGTACTGAAATGTCTTTCCTGGACGCTGGTCCAGTTCGGCGTTTCACACCACGAATCAAAGAACGTTCGCAATATTGCAAACACAGAAAATGCGTTTCCATGGTAAAAACCTCCAATTTCGTCAGATTATTAAATTCACTGTATAAGCGAAACCATAGCGTGTTCTGCCAGATGCATGCATATTGGCGACTCTGTTAAATCTATTCTAATTTAAACAAACTTAACCAAATGGACTTAAATATATCTCAATATTACAAGATATAGACGTACAAATTGGTTGTATGTATATCGACAAATTATTAATTACTGTTAGTATGTGCTGAAATGAAATAAGGTCAAATTACGTTTCTATATTTGTACTAATAGTCATTGCTATCATGAGTACAAGCTGTCTTAATTAAAGCACAAGTGAGCAGAATCAATGATGTATATGTAGATTTTTTAGGTAAGGGCGAAGAACATCCGAGAAACTTCGTTGATCTGCCCAATTCTCAATTAGATGTCTCAAGAGTCGACCAGCTACCAAATCTATACGTTATTTTATCGTCTTCTACATTTCTGCTGACATTTTTCTTGTCAATCTATTGTTTCATTTCACATATATATTTTGTATGCCTATACCTACCTTTTGTGTTTTGATAACTCATTATTATTATCTTAAAACCCTGAAGGGGCGAAGTTGTTATAAACTGTCGTAATTATTGTGCCATGAATTATTTACTTGTTATTTTGTTTACCACATTTAGTTATTTCTTATCAGTTATTGAGTGATGTTAATTGGATTCCCAGTGTTCACTAGCATAGTTCCAATTTGACCAATTATCACCAGCTTGCACCTTGAGCTAGTAAATATGATATTGTAATCTATCAAAACTCCTCAGAGTCTTTGATCTCTGAGAAATCTGCAAGTTCTGCAAGATAATTACATTACTGCCGTTTTTTACAACAAGTGGTTTGCAACTAAAATTTAGAAGTTTAACTTTAAAAATAATATTAAAACAACTTTAATTGATGTACAAATTGTCTGAAAAAACTTCCAAAGCTGCTCTCCAAGTTTAATTCAAGAAAGTAAGTGCATCTATGAAAATGCAATTCTGGATGATGATAACAACTGATCACAGTTTTAGTGAGTCCATGTGATAGTTAAGTAAAATGCTTTATTGCCTTTTTACCTTGATAACAGATTTCGTCCTTGCAATTCTCAAAGGCTTGGAAAATGTAGCGAATTTTAACGTTACACTTATGGCTGAATTTGTTTATAAAGAGTTCCCCGTAGTCCCCTTGTACCATGTACGATGTTTTATAACTATTTGTTAACTTGTTGCGATTTTTTAGTAGCTACTGATTTGTAATTGTTATATTTATTGAGATGGTATTCGGCCAACAACTTGGCTCTGTTTACAGTACAGGATAATTGACGGATTCAATAAGCACAGAGTTGGGATGTTTTATGCAATTGCAATGTTAAACTAAGTAAAATATTAAATGCATTGACAATGAGATGCGAGAGACAGTAGAGTAGCCGAGAAAGGAACGCAAAGGCAAAGCTTATTTTCACAAGGTTCGAAATTGACTTTTAAATAAATTAAAATAATAAAAGAATAGGTTTGTGCATAATGTAAAGCCAGACCGAGAGAAATTAATAGACACAAAAGGTTTGTTATGTGCATATTAAAAGGAGCGTAGTTTTCAATAAAACCAAGCAGAGTGAAAATTGTGAGGAATCTGAAAGGTGAACTAAGCAAGATGAAAGATAACCGAATATTGCAAAGAGCAATTCGAGAGGAAGGCAAAAGGAAAGGAAGTAAACGAAGGAAAATGGTAGAACTCTAATATGCCAGTGCGTTAATAATTAATAAGAATAGTGCAGTAGTGATCAAATAATAAAAAAACGTTTGTGTGTGTGACGCAATAGAACCATTTTAGTTGTAAGAAAAAGACAATAATCTCGATTTTAAGAAAAATGTTAATTCTAATTTATGTATTCAAATTTATTTCCTTTTATGTCCATTAATTATCAAACCTAATTTCCATTAACACCGTATCCTAGCAACTAGATGCTATATTGTTTTAAAACAAGGAGAACAAATGAATTAAAATTATTACATGTTTGTCAGTTTTGTGCTCCACCTTAAAATACATTTTTGACCATTAAACGAGTTATTTACAATCTAAAAAGTGTTGCATTTTATTATCAAAGTGCCCAAGTGCCTGTATAAGTGTTTGCAGCAGTTTTCGCAGCACAAAATTATAAAAACCCCCAACCCATCTGCGACGAGGGAACGGCAGCCGAGCAGTTCAAAATTACGAAGTAGCTACGAGCAAATAAGGCAGTGGAAACCAGAGGACAGCAGCCCAGGGCATAGCACGAGTCTGCAAGAACGTCCCAACCACCTTCTGCAGCCAGACGAGTATCTCCAGCCGAATAAAATCAACGGGCGTTCCAGAGTAGCTCCGTTCCAGCTCGGCCAGATTTTATGAAGTGAGTTAGGAAATTAGCCTAAACGTTAAGTGCCAGAGTTGGGGGAAAGCAGCTAAATACGAGACCAAACCTTGCCGAAGAAGATTAGCTCGTTTCCAAGGTTCCAGCTACGCCGTAATTTGCGTAATAAGCAAGGCGTCATCAAATTTTGCGAGTTTAGCGAGAATTCCAAGCCACCAGAAATAAGTGCACGTTTTGGGGTCTCTCCTATGTCATGAAATAAGCGGTTCTTTCCTACGTCATCACTGAAACCAAACAGTATTAATTGTTTGCCAAACGCGAAAATTTGAATAATTACCTGATGTTTTCTCATATTTTCACGAGTTTAAACGTTGACAGAATCGCTGTTGCACTGGGAGAACATTTTGTGTAATTGACAGATTGTGAATATTTGAACTAACGTTGCGTATGTAGACTACTGATTTAGAATTGCTGAGCAAGAGCTTATGTTTTGCCATTGAGCTAGCGTAATAAATAATTTCAATTGAATAAAATAGAAAGAGGGGCATGGAACCATTTATTTGAATAATTGAGTGTTATATTTCATTTTTAACCAGCCTAAATTTACTCACAGATAAAAACTTTGAGCAGGGCTTAAAATATTAACTTATTAAATATTACATTTATTGGCATCCGAAACTTAGAGCTCAGAGAGCTTCCTTTGCATTATATATGCATTATTAGTAACTTCTTTTTACGTACCGGTATGAATTTCCTTTGTATCGCTTATCAATAATAATAATAATAGTAATAAATGTTTAGCACAGCGGCAAGGCGTTGTATACCGCTGCTCTTTCGCTTAACCTGCACTGAAAAAAACGCAATTGAGAAGTAAAACCGGTGCATAGATTTTAAAAACTCAATAATTATCCAACAATGCATAATTAATAGTCAAATATTATTCAACTACTTCCAAAGGTTCTGCCTTTCCAATAAATCTATTTTAATTGTCTTTTAAATTGACTTAGTTCTAGAACATGGAAAATATCATAACAACTATTAAAACACTTTGCGATTCAAAAACTAAATGATCTCTGAAACAGTTGAATTTGATGTGAAGTTATGTTAGTAAGCCTCTATGCCGTACATTTACATTATGTACACTTGCTTTCAAAAGTTTCGCGTACACATTCAAAATCAAGTAACAACGATTTTGCAAAATTTTAGCTGTGTGAACGGGTAATTTTGAGATTAGGTTAAAAATGACATTGACAGCATGTGCTCTGTCAGTCGAGGCATTTTGAATTTTCAAAAATTTAAATGTCAGAGATGATTAATTACAACCCTGATTTAATACAGCGAAAAATAGGTGTACGCGAAAGTTTTGAAAGCAAGTGTACATCTGTACGAAAGATTAATATTTTGAATAAATATGGAGGACATTTGCTCATAAAAATGTTCTAATAGGTATCGTCTATTATCTATGGTAAGCCATCCGATTTCTTGCAGTTTGTGAGATATTCTGTCAAACCGTCGTGTACCATTCAAGCGCAGACAAGAATTTTATAATTTCTGGATACGCTTGGTATCTATAGAGTCTAGACATTGGCCATACATCATGTCACAGTACCTTAACTTAGACAACACCAAAAGATTCACATAAGATCGATTTAATTCTTACATTTAAAATACCTCCTCCTATGTAAAATAGTTTGAAGGTTACAATATGCAATCTGGAAACATATACTAATATGACGTTTGAAACGTAGTGTATGATCCACTTCCAGACCCATATTTTTAACATTATTTTGCAAAGGCAAATTATTACCATCGATTTGTATTTTAATGTTATCAATATTTTTTATTTCATCATTTAATCAATTATTTATTCGGATTTAGTTGTAAACAATGTTTTAAAAAGATTTGATGCAAAACCTGAAGATCCTAACAGTATGACAAGCAGCGACCGTCTCACTATGATAAAAAGGGTAATATAAGTGATCAGGATGAAGCTTGTAGTGGACTGTACGTTTTTTAATTTTGACAATTCCAGATTAAATCTTAGGGGTGCAGAAATGTAAAAGGATGCAAACCAACGGTTTTGTGCAGTCTCACACAAAAATGTAGCAAATACTTGGTTCAGTTGATTAAGGATGAAATGCCAGAACGCCTTGTGCAGTCTCCCACCAGGAATTTAATAAGACTTGGATTCGTTCGGCAGAGGTTCGTGAACACAGAAAGATATTTTTAACTGCATTAGTTTATTGACTAGAAAGTTCCTATACATATATACATAACAATATGGGGTAAATTACAAAGGTTGTGTACATTGTCCCAGATCAACTTGCATATCTACTTGCGTTTATTCGCCAGTTCAGTGAAGGTGTGCCGACTGCTGGTCAAGCATTTATATTTGCAGCCGGTAGTTACAAAATACACGCACAATTAACTATAAAAGTTCAAAATCCTGTTTTGGTTCTTAAAGAATAAGTGAGTGTCATCGGCGTACAGATGAGAATTGTAAGCTTGTAGTTTTTCGGCGAATGTAGATGTGCATATAGTAAATAATCATGGTCCTAAGATAGATCCCTGAGGTACTCCGGAGGTAATATTAGTTGATAAACGTAATTTCCCTATTAAAATTCCTTTTGGGTTCTATTAGTAATACAATATTCGAAGAGTTTGATCCCACTTTGATGAAATCCAATAAAATGTAAAATAATAAAATGTCAATGATTTATTGTATCAAAAGCTTTAAATAAGTCGAATAGTACAAGCAAAGTGAGTTTATTTTGATCAGTAGCCTTAGTAATGTCATCGGTTATATTTAAAGAAACAGTTGTGCAGCTGTAGCCAAGCTGAAAACCTGATTAATTCCTAGGTAATATACTAGTAGCAATAACAATATCACGTACCTGAATTTCCATAGCCTTCTCTATAACATTAGATAGAGTGGGAAACAAACTTATAGGACGCAGTTCAGAAATTGAATTTAGAAGAAGCAACTTTTGGTAATAAAACTTGTAATGATTAATTGTTACTTGGCGGGTAGATTTGGACAGGTCGTTATGATTTCAAATACTTTTATTATAGGTGATTTTAGAATAAGTAAAAAAAAAATTAATTCTATCACTAAAATTTACTTATAAAGAAACAATATATTTATTTTTATGCTGAATAATGTATTCGTATATATTTTGTAGAAAACTTTATAGCCAACCATCATGTCAAAAACAATTATTTCTTGGTCTATACAAGCTTGATAGTATTTCCCATTAGAAACTAGGTTAGAAAACCAGCGAACTATAGAATTATAGAACTAAAGACGACCATGTGAATTTTTATTCTTAAATCGGTGTTATCAATACGCAAATATTTTCACATATAATCTCATAAGAGCATTAATTCTTTCCAGATTTTTTTTTGAGCGCGTTTGTCGTATTAATTTTCCCGAGCGGGACGCTATATAGGTAATATAAAAAACTGAAAAAGTGTGAAAATTCACCCCTTTATTTTCGATAGATTTGTCTGGCAGGTATTAAGCGCTTTAATTATTAAAATATTCACTTGTCACACATTTAGTTACTTCCTAATCACCTTCGACATGCCAAAGTTGCTCAAATTAGCATGGAATATATTTCTAAAATCAAATTTGTATTCTACAGTTTTGTTATTTCTGTAAATTCGTGTAGTCATGTAGAACATGTTTTTCTGAAGTAATATATAATTAAAGGTTTACATTAATATATACAAATGTACTCTAATATAGGCGGCAGTTGTTTTGACGTGAAAGACGTAGAATCGTCATTTTCAAAGTTTTTCTTGGTTGAATACAACTAAAATGATTTAAGGGTTACGGGTTTCGTGGTTTAGCTTCACGTTGAAATCTTTCACAAAACTCAAGCTGCAAGTCGTAATTTATGGCTGTTTATTGAATTATAAATAAATATCTGGTATTTATGGCTTTTGGGGTACACATATGTTACATAAATTACCCATTGTCCTGTACGGCTCTCTAAGAACGCTACAACGTATCACATCTAATGAAAACGAATAGCTAGCGCATGTTTGTGCATGAAAGAATGTCATAATTGCTGTTTTCATATGTATGAGTTATTCACAAAAATGTGATGAAGTAGTATTTGCTATTCCCGTGTTATCACAACAGGTGTATGGTGGGAAAGTTAGACAAATTGGCTGGTAGAACATTCCTGTAGTTTTTGGATAATTAATTATTTTGGCACTGTACCAAGCGCAATGACTGTTTGGTTTGCATAGCACGCATAGCAACTATCTTTAATAACAGCCAAACCAGGAGGATTAATAAAAAGGCTGTTCAAAATGTCAAAAGTTTAAATCGTCTCTTAATTGAAGAGGAAAGTTACACGAAATACCAAACTAATTCATCTTTCATGTTTTGTAGTATTTCTTGCCCTCTTCTATTGCTAAAAGTGTTAACAGTATTTTCGCCCCTTTTTTAAATAGAAATCTGGACGTAGCCAGGCTCAAGCGTGTTCAAAACAATATTACTTGAAAAAAGCTTCATGCTCTAAAATAAAATACTCCGAAGTAAAATCACATCTACATACATATCTATCATGCTCCTATAATGGAATAAAATTTAAATTATAATAATTTTTGCTTCATTGTGCGGAAAACACACCTGCTTTAGCGCTATTAAACGGAACTCGCTGATTTCAAAAATATTTTTCAATAATTTTTATTAACAACTATAATGATGTCAGTTGTTAGGATTTAACAGTTTTTGTAGGCTCTAATTGATGTACTTGAATGATAATTCATCAATATTGCATTTATTATAGGACCTCATCAATGTCAACGATAATTATAGCTGAAGTTGTCGTTTGGTGAAGGGAAATTTTATATCGAATTAATGCCGATCATGAATCATGCTGTTATTTCTTCTTCCTATTCTGTTGTCGCCCTGGGTGACGGGTATCCATTAAAATAACACCCACATAGAGTATACCACGAACAAAAGAGCAAGGCTACAGGTAGCCTTTGGCAAGGTGTGGAAATTAAAAAATAGAATTAGTCGAAATCGCCGCCGGTGGACTAATTTCTAATCATCTTAACTGCCTGTAATTTAGAAGCGTCGGGTTCGATTTGGTTTCATATGACACGTCTAGAATATATCATGTAGTTAAATGTTAGTACCTGTTTTATTAAACAGAATTTATTGGAGGTTTCTAATAACCATTTTTAATAATTTAATTAAAAGCGCTTGTAGATCTAATTATTATCACACTGATATTCAATTACAGATCATATCTGTTCTCTTAATGTTTATGTTTATTTTCAATAGTAGCAAATTCAAAAAATATATAACAGGTTCAGGTTATCTGTTTTAGTAGAAACTGATGTCTCAAATATACTACAACTACCATATCATCGAATACTTTTATCATCTAGAAGAATGTTCAGTGGTTATCATAATAAGTCGCCGTTGACTATTCTCTCAAAATCAGTAGATAAAGTGACTACTTGGATACAATTGCCGGCCGACCAGCTAGTTTCAGGGACGGTGTGTTCAATTCTTAAAATACTCAAAAAGGACGCCAACGGAATTTTTTATCAAATATCCGCAAGTGTATCCAGGCATTCAAACGGGAATACGCAAACTCAGGTAGCACAATAAATCTGAAAGAGAAGCTTAACTCAAGTATAGATCGCAGTAACAAATAAAGCCAGAATGCAAATATCACAGTATAATTTCCAAGAATTCAGGATCACAGTACATATAAATATCACAATATAGATCCACCATCAGAATCCTAGGCGACCACAATATTACTTGCTACGACTAATTATATTTAGCAAATATTACATATTGAAATAGATTTATGGCCAAGCAAAGACTACAGCAGCAAATCCTGTGAGTGCTTGGTATCTGAGGAAATGCACAATGCGATTCCAGGTACGAAATCATGGCCCAATGACGTCACAATATTCGGAATCCTTTGACCTCAAGTTCGGGCTCCCAGAAGCTGGTGGCTAGAGGGGACTTCACCGTACGATACTGGGACAAATCAGATCTGAAGGTAATCCTCCTTGTCGGATTTTTTTCTGTGCTCAAACAGCATCTGCAGCAAGGGTGAAAGCGGGTCCGGAGATCCAGAAAAATACAAGCGCATGAAACGTCCGCTCGTGAAAATGAAAACCAGCTGTAGCTAAAGCCTCAAATCGGCCCTCCGGCACGAGGTGGAGGGAGGAAGAAATCCACGATAGCATACAAGACCGACAGAATATTTCGAACCGAACTCTTTACTTATCCCGGACGAAATTCCAGGCAATTTGCGAAACACGTGGCAGCATGAAAATTCCGCCAACGGCGTGGGAGTCAAGCTTCCGTTATATCAAAATTCGGCGACTAGAAAATCCACTTCAGGATGTAGGCTCACATAAACACCATCGAAACTAACGGCAGTCCAAAATTAATCCTCCGAAATTCTAACTACCACCCCGCATCGTGTCGTTTCGCCAGCGAGGTTGGAAAGAACGCGTCTCGAAACAAATGCTAGTTCTTAGAACTTATCTACGCGAGACCAAGAAAGAAGCCGTAGCGTAGCGGAGATACAAACGGCGTACTCACAGAACCACGCGAGGGGATGCGTAACAATGCGAACTGAACACTACAGAACGCAAAATTGGAAGATGGCGCAAATGAATCGTAACAGTGGAGTTCGTATTTATTAAAATTCATAATATCAATTCCGCAGCCCTCAAATAGGTACAGGTGTTTGATCATACTGTTCGTCAGATAAGTCGCTGTTAGAGTAAGAAGAATTCTATAACGTACTGTGCTGTTGGCAACACTCCACGAATCTGTCAAAAGAGTGATAACATTTTCTAAAAGGAATATGATGTGTATCGTTATGGTCAATTTGTACTTATTGCATGCTTTATTAGAATTAGCTCTTCTTATAGTGCATTATCTCCATTTATTTAAGGATTTAGTCGCCAAGTTTTCTATATCTGAGGCAACTTTTGTTGCACTTGCTGAAATTTTGATTTATAGCTGGAGAGGCATTTCTTTATTAGTTCTGGTAAAGTGAATTGAGGCTTTGCAATTCTTCGGCCGGTTTTTCTCTAGTTTCGTACGAGTAAGCTTGGGCTTAGGTTTGTTGGTCTATTTCAAGCTGCTTCATAACTGACCGTTTTTTGGGGATCTGAGAGCAACCAGTCCTATTAGCATTCTGGTATTTTAAAGGTGTATTAACCGTATTTGAACTCACCTTTGCCCTTATCGCTTTTCGAGGATTTATTGGCGCAACCTCATCAAGCACATGGCACCCTCTGGCCATCTGTTACCTTAAGCCAAGTGGCTAATTGCTGCACATTTTGGCACAATTGCTATAGCTAGGAATTTCTATTTTAGCCTGCTTCGCTGGAGCTACGAAATAGCCTTGCTTTGCATGAGCCACTAAATAGTCCGGCTATTGTACTAGCTATTATACAGTTAGATTAAGCTTAGCTAGAACTTTTGTCTAGTCAGGATTTATTTGGGTCGAACTCTTACATAACTTGCCTGGCCGCAACGAGGTCCTTGCAATCTGAGTCATTGTCGTGCCTCCAGACATCTCACCAATAAGGTTAGATCTAGTGTAACCTAGATATCTATTACCTGGAGAACGCAGGCCCTCCCGATAGCCACTCGAGACCACGTTTGGGGTACTAGATTGCTTTATGTCCCTGGGAGTCTCCAGAATCTAGCTGATCAATACTTAGGCTGCTTGGTAGTTGCCTTCGCCAGGCAGGTTGCATCTACGTTCTGGTTTCGTCGAAGACCTTCGCCGTTCGTCCAGGGCTGTAGGTTACGTTGTTTTGAAAGTGTATACTGTATCGTGCCATTTATTATTATGTATTCGTGGGAAACCACATATGACGTTTTTAGCAGGTTTACTTACCTGGCTGTCGATATACAGATTGGTGGTGGACAATGTGAACATACAAATTCAAATGGGTTAGAATACAGTTTATGGACTTTGTATGCGTTAGACATCAATAGGCTAATTATGCCATTAACATCTAGTATCAGCAAAATCAAGGTGTTTTTTAAGAAAACACTGATTTCTCGAATACTCGATTTTAAGTCTTGTATGTCAAAATTATGTCACTAGTCCTAGTTGTGGCTGATACACGAACTACGTGAATTTTTGATTTGCTGCGATAATTTTGATCTGATGATTCCAATTATTCTGTTAGCGTAAGTAGATCTTACCTAGTCAACTACTTATACATGAATTTCTTTGAAGGAAATAACATATTTTTATAAGGCCTTGTAACCTGGTGTTCCCCGCCTGTTCCAAATCTTGGGTAGTTAAAGTCAGCCTACCAGCTAGCTACCGGTGTTCAAGTAGCACTGCAATACTTGCCCCGTCTTTGCCTCGTTCAAATAACATTTTTGATCTATGAATTATTATACGTAGGGCGTATCACCTACTCGCTGGTGCGATGCATTTTATTTCCATGCCATTTTGAGTCTTTTCATATTGTTACTGCATGCCATATCACATGCGCTTTTTACTTCTCCTGCATTCCCGTCCTACATGTTTTAGTTTTAAATCATTATTATTACTATTCTAGTATATTTTCTTATTTTCACTTGTCATTAGTATCAAACTTGGGTTTTTTGTCATTGAATGGCTTGACTTTCAATGTAATATTTTAGTTGTAAATGCATGTAGTGGTAAATTGTAATTGGATTGATGCATTTGCGTAAATAAATACGTTTAACGATTTCAATAGCATTTTCCAAATAGTCAAATATGCATTTATTGTTAGACAATCTAATTTTATGTGTCGCTTCAGACTAATTTAAACTTACATTGCGTTTTCTCTATTTTCACAAATTTAAAACTTCTCGCTGGTTCATTGTATTCTAGCTCATTTGGCTAATTTGTATTTATCATCAGGGTAAACAAACTAAGTATTCGCTTTCTGTATGTTTTTAGTGAATTGTTCGGCCGGTTGTTTCATTGTCTTATTTATATTATTTTCCGTTGATCATTTATTTATGGGTTTCATTAATGTATGTTTGGCCACCACTGTTATATAGCTTCTCATCAGTTGCGTTAGTGGAGGGTTTATCGCCTCTTGGTGGCAAGATGGACTCTCGCTTTCTTGAAAGCGCAATTAGACATTGTTTCCCGTTTCTACGCCGGAGAATTGAAATTGCTTTATTATCTTCTTGCTGAAGCCGGGCGTCTTCTCAGCTAGAAAATAATATTATAGTTGGTTTTTTTCCTGCTGACGTTCAATGGTATTTCGTCACTCCATGAGCAGTCGTCGCTATTGTTCAAAAAGGTTTAGAGGCTACCTTCAGTTTATCCTCGGGAACCTCACTGCTTGCAGATGGCGTAAGGTCACCGAGATTTGAAGTTTAAATTGCGTGCTTTTCATATTGCAAATGCAATACGTCACTAGCGACACTAATTATACAGTTTAGGATACTAGTCACTCACTAGGACGTAGCGTTACATACAAAGTTAGTTGCCCACTGATTTAAGCTAAACTGTTTGTCGTTATGAAGTTATGACATTCTGCGCTGATTTTGTGTGCCCTTTTGCGTGATCATTTATGGACGCTGCATTCGGCTGTAACAGTATATCTGCTACTGCTTTAGATGCTTTACTGATACTGTTTACAGCTATTATTATATATATTAATACTACTTTTTGCATGTACCAATAATCACATCCTTAAATAAATTTGTTTTACTCTTTATCAAATTACCTTTAATGTAAGTATTTCTTACATTTGGTATTTCTTACAGACAGTAAACATCATTATATTATGCTGAAGTATAAAAACTTTTGTATAAAAATAAATAAATAATAAAACCTTCTTAACAAGAATAATCTATAAAATATTTTAGTCAGTGCAAACAAAACACAAAAAATATTGAAACTACCTTGGATATGTTGTAATTGGCTAGATCAATAGTTCTACAAAAATCATCGATATAATAAAGGACACTTATAAACCACAATTAAAGCAACTGTTTACAAAAAGAGCATAGTCAAACAGGTCAATTTTGAGTTTTATATTGGAACCCTTAGTTTCGGGGGCGGTACATGGATGTATTTACTCAATTTGCTTCAAAGCAATCATAGTCACGAGCCAGGCACTTCTAAATATTCAGTAATTTTGAGAAAAACCGTCCTAATTCAACCTGTTCTAACATAAATTACCATTGTTCTGACAAAGGTAGTCTTTATAGAATATTTTTATAATATATCATCAGCCTCCTCCATTTCTTTCCATAATGTTTTATCTGTGGCCTTTCTTGACCAATCATAACCACCGACTTTTTTTATATCATCCGCCCAACGAAGCAACGGGCTTCTTCTATTTCTCTTTCTTCTCCATGGTCTCCACTGTTGTACTTAGTAATTCCATCTGTTGTCTGTATACCTTGCATTGTGGCCTGCCCATTTCCATTTTATTTGACTTACATGTGTCACTATATCCTTGACATTAGTCCTTCGGCGGATTTCGTTATTTCGTATTTTATCTTTCAAGGATGCACGTAACATCTTGCACCATCTTATCTTAGATGTGTGATATATAAATATTTTAATCACTTTACTGAACAAGATCGTAAAAAATGCTTAATAATTTTAACTCAGTGTCGACTAAACAGAACAAAACGCACCTGGACGGACTAATATTATATGCTCCAGAACGTCTTCCAACAAAAAAGGAGCGACACGAAACTATGGTTGGAGAAAATAGTGAGACGTCCTCCGATAAAGGTCAACGAGAGCAGGAACACATACAAAGTAAGAGTTAATGATTCTGAAGCTCGATGGTACTTCAAAAATGTTCTTAGCATACGTGGTTTTCCAAGGGTAAGAGCAAGACAAATTCAAGAACATTTAAAAGAAGAAGTTAAATCACCTACAGATGCACACGGGATCAGTACCAGTTATGTATTTTTTGTGAGTCAGTTGTGGTACATACAGCTTTGGTGTGTATGATTTATAAAATCAGTGGTGGTTTACTATAAACCCATAGCGAAAAAAGGTCACACGGAAGTTCAAAGTCGTGTGTATTATCCTAACTAGCACCAAAGTACCGGTAACTAAGATAAGAACCTTGAAAGAGTAACCATTACTGAACCGTCACTAAAACTATGGCTTTCATGTATATTTATTTATTTATTTATGTATAAATAATTTCATTTGAACAATTGATAATTGCTGCCATGTAGTTTTTACCACTATGGTTATTTTGTAGCTGTATATCATTTGTACAATGCTTTCCCGTTATTGAAAACGTCGTAGTTTCCTTTGGGATGGCCTGAACGGTTTAAGACCTTGAATATGACTGACGATGTTAGCATTAGGTGTCGCATGCTACTGAAATGCCACTTTAAATTTGCAATTACTTTCAAGTAGTTTTCATAGTTGCCGCGACGTTCTAGCGACCTTCACTATCCCTTTTTAGTGGAACTTGTAATATTTATTAGTGCTTATGCTGTCTATTGTTGTGTAGTGTATAGTAATGTAGATAAGTACTCAGCAATGTAGATTTTAGAAATAATGAGTTTACAAAGGCAAAATTGTCATGAACAAGAAAGAATTTACCAAGATTCTACAAACTTTTATAGAAAAATTGAGCTTTTATTCTATATTTCATTTTAAAATAAACTTATAAACACTCTGTGTGATGCCGGCATCTAAAGAAAATGTTGGATTAAAAACTAGATCGCTGTTCAAGTTTCATGTGAAACCATGAAGTGGTAACGGGAACTTTGAACACGCAGTTTGTGGTAATCACAACTCTGCCGGAACCTTCAAGCAACGCTGCAGTTCCAGTCAGTACTTTGTAGTAAATATAACTTTAAAGTTACATATTTGCAGCTCCCGTTCCAATATTGCCCAGTAGTAATTACCTGAAGTAATATTTATCAGCTAAAACGACTCGAAACTTGATTTATCCGAAATACGGCATTTGTATGGGCAAAACTTACAAGGCCATTATAAAAAATTGAACCTTCACGCCACAAAGGGTTACACAACGGGTTAAAAATATTAATTTACCATCGTTTCTGCTTCAAATATAATATTTTAATACACAATTTCAAGTTTCAAAGAACTAAAGAAATTTTCATATTCTTGTATGATGTTAAATATTTTAATTTAAAAATGAAATTTTGAATAGCGCGTGGTCTGATGTGGACGTATCATCACTATGTTTGGCAGTAAACTTGCATTCCTTTCAGTTTGGCGTTTAGACTATCGGGAAATAGCCTAAGTTTTGTTCTCTAATATGCATTACTTCTATAGTATTCGGTTTAGCTCTTGAGCTAGGGAAATGGATAAAAGATCATAGAGGAACGAAACATAAGTATAACAAAATCAGTTGCAAGACAAAGCAAGCACCACTATCCAAAAAGTGTAGTATAGTACGGTGAACGTAACGTAACCACAACGTCATTGGAACGTAACCGAACAAGTTCCAGCAACGTCGCCTAAACGTTGCACACACCTTGCCTTTTTCTTGTAACCATTAAACATCTCGCCTCATATTTTCGAATACTCTTTGAAGCAATTCTATTACGGTTTTTGTTATAGCTCTAGAAAAGTACGACGAATAATTTAAAATATCGAGGTTTTTAGGGGGCAAACAAGAAGTGGTGTAAAGGAGTAAGATCACAAAATCTAGTTGGCCAAAACGCCCTGACATTGCGTTAGGTACTTCAGAGTTGATCCAGTTACATTATTCTGCGGAAAATGCAATTCGTTGTCGCCACTTTAGTCATCCAAGCATATAAGACTAATGATGCTTCGTAAGCAACCTGCGCATACTCATATTTTGGAAGAATATAAAGACGCTTCCCCAAAGAAATATAGTAGTAAAACTAAGACTCATTAGCAAACAAATCAAGTACGAAATATCTTTTAAATGTTCAATGAACCAGTTACTCGTTTCTTTGAAAGTTGTCACAATACGTTCTACGTAACGAAAAAGGCCGTTCTCCGTTACTACAGCATCCGGAAAGTTTATCTTAAATCCATATAGAAGTTTTATGTGTTTTTTAACATTCAAAAAAATTTTTTACTTTAAATCTTAGGTACATATTTATAACAACTCCATTAAACTCTAATAAAAGTGACAAAACTTGTCATTGACGCAGACGGTGGATGATTTCGTGGTGTTAAAATATAGTATACGATTTCAAAATTCCAAAAGCTCCTCTCGTAAATTTACTCTTTGCTCGCACTATATTATCAACATTAGCTTTTGAAAGAGTCTACAATTTGCAATAATTTTCGACAAGCAAAAACAAGATATTGAGCATTGTTTATGTTACGAAGGTAGAGTCGGCTCTGGGCCGCCAAAATCCGCAATTTATGTAACAGCCAACCCAACCCTGGGCCTGTTGCGTGCCGATTTAGCAAATCCGCGTATTAGTGCAGTCAGACGTGCAATTATCGATTCAATGTGAATGCAACAATGAGTGCATCCACCTCGGCCGGACCTGTTTACCTCCAAATTTCGAAGCGTTTGGTATTCTTACCGATCGACCTTTCGTAGGTTACCATTCCGCCTCATTTACATTTTAAACGGCTAATATTTTTGACAGATCATGCGAATTACCACAGTAATATGTTAGGACATACATTATCTAAATGAAGCTACATCTATTTTTGGACATGACAGAGATAGTTACGAAGGGCAAGGCTGGATGTAGCTACTTTTATTTTTAAGAGTGGGTAGGGTAAAAACATACAAAATAGTAGAAGTTATGGTAGAACATATTTACATATACTATATTACAAATTGTTGTGAATTATAAAAAAGTTCACATCCTACAAACTATCACAGTAGAAAAGAAAACGGGAGTACTATCCATGTTCGTGATAAATTTATTAATCCACTCGCTTTGCATCGCTCGCTCGTAAATTAAACGTTGAAAAATCTCACTTTTCTTAACTTGTAGAACAATCTACTATTAAATACGCCTAACATGAGGCTGAATGACGAAAATATGTAACTTACCTAAGTATACAGGAAGGAGCATTGGATTTGTTAATTGTCTGACAGCAAATTTTTATTTAGATTTTGTAGAACACTAAGTGGTGATCCAATTGGCGCAACTTGAGCATTTTTTATTGGCTCAGTTCGAAAATACTGTTTTTACCCCTTTATACGAGAGCGGCATTTTCTGTCGCCTGTTAGGGTTTTCCGAAAATATACGTTTGGTTCCTTGGTAAGTTTCCAATGGCAGTGGGAGGGAATATAATACATTGACTGCCGTTGCCATTAGAGACGGGAGCTAATGTGAATATTGATTAATAATAAATCAACTAGCCTCCTGGTTTTCATATTTAAATATTTTTTAATGAGGCTGAATACAAGAGATAGTCTCATCATAAAATGTAAAATTGTTGTAAATATAACTCTGGACTAAAACGTCATTTCCTCCCTTGCACGATTACAATTGATTAGCTACTGTTCTCGCTAACGCTGAAGAATTAAACTACATCCGCGGGAGGGAATGATACATTTTGCTCCCTAGTAATACAAATAGCTATAAAAAATGTGTTAGCTAACTTTTGAAATTTTAAAACAAAATATCAATTTGGTGTTGATCAGGGACTGTTGAAAGTTGACAGGTGACTGATAAACCTAGTTGGAAACGGCTGATTAAAATACGAATTTGTACATCAGATACAATAATAAAATAGATTTGCTCAAGCAGGTAACAATGAAGTCATTTTTACATTAAAGAGACATTTATACCATGTGTTCAAAAAGAAATTATATAATGGTTGGCCATGGTAAATAAAACTTATGTTGACAGCAAGCTTGTTATTTGCTACATGGGGAATTTCTGTACACAAAAAAAAGAAGAAATTAATATATAATTTACAACACGGCGGTTCAGGAACTCTCTCGTGGTGTAGCAAATTTTTGCCAGCTACTTCCTGAGCAGGAATGGTGGGGGGTGTCCGGTAGCGCCACTGGTTCGAGATGATCCAAATTAGCTGTTTCATAAAAATAATAATAGACAGAAAACACCAGAGCTTGAAATAACCTAATTGTTTATTTACAGTATGTACACATACAAACTCTGCACCATACTCGAAGGAGGCAAAACAAGTTTGTGATAGAATATTTGTTTGTAATTGGAATAGTAGATTTAATTTAGTTTTACTTATACAATGTACAAGGTTGAAGTTTCAATAAATTTGAAGTGAACAACAAAAGCTCTATGATTTTAATTCGCAATTCGCTGGAGTACACGTATCTCCACTATAAGGATATAGTGACTTAAAAATCAAGTACTGCGATATCGATAAACGGGAGTCTCATCAAATCGCTTCAACAATCAATGAATTTTTATAAACGCTACCTAATAGAATGGTACCATTACGTCGAGGGTGTTCTACACTTAACTGTGTATTTTCAGCGCTAAAAAGGAGTTGTTTTTAATATTTAATCTCCCGGAGATCCTCGCAAAAGCAATTAAATTTAAAAACAAACGTTGAGTTCAGTTCACGAGCTGAACGCGACCCAAAAACGCTAACAACGTAGCCAATCTAGAAAATATTAAATAATTATAAATTGAAAATAAGCTATTTCGCACAACGAAGCGCTCAAGGTGAATACATCGCAGTTACACAATTCTTAACTTCTCGGCACCATCGGCCAGGGATTTCACAGCATAAAACGGTAGGCAAAACGTTTAGAGTTTTCATATTAACAGTACTAACAATATTTTCCTTTTCGAAAATCAGATGGCTAACTACACGAAATGTGCACACGCATCTTCTGTTGTTGCGTAGCAGGGCAGCTTCGTCAGAGTAGCTATGCAAGGTGGTGGACTGGAGCATGCTGCTCACCAAGCACGTGCAAAACTAGGTGTCGCATGCTTTTCTCCAACTATTGCACTGGGGAGAAGACCTTGTGGACCAAACTTCGGAAAGCTGTTAGACTGGGAAAAAGTCGTGTGGTCAAAGTTTCGAAGGCTACCACATGAGTCGAGGATGCTCAGAACCCTGCAGGAGTTGGTCCTCAAGGTGCTTTAGCAAGCGACAGCCGAAGGGCAGAATATGGCAAGAGTAAGACGAAAAAAGGAAAAGGAGGCCTAAAATCACACAATATCGAATTCGCTGTTCAGACGGAACTATAAAGAACATACCAGAGCTGGAAGGTGGTCTCAGGCTTCATTCTAGCAATATCACACAGAATTTCTTGCGGGTGAACGACGATTTACATCGTAATTCTGGAATCGTAGATCTGCATGGGCCAAAATTCCAGAAAAATCAGCTACATCACCCAGAAACAATCACACCAGAAATCAGAGGCATAAAATGGCCTTCGGAAATCGTACTAACAAGCTATTTTGAAAACTTACTGTAATCCCCTATAAATTCAAGGTTTTTCAAAAATCCCAAAAATTAGAAATTTATATGCAACCAAATACACACCTAGAAACTGCAGGTTGCTCGAAACATCTAAACTGCATCTAAATGTGAAATTACAAGTAACAAGCTTTAGAGACAGCAATTTTTAGAATTTTCAATCACGATGTATAATATAAACTTACGACAACAACAGTGATGACAGTTAATGAATTCTAAAGCTTGCTGTTGACATTACTTCTGCTTTCATAGTTTTACTTCAAATTTCAAAATCTTATCAACATCTTTAATAATACATATTGCTTTTAAGTTTAGGGCAATAAAATAACATATCTGAAATTATGTAAATTGGGTCACTATGCACTGTTCTTTTAAAAAACGAATGGAAACTATTTGAATGCCTTGTAGATAGCATGAGGGTTTTGTATGTTTCGTTCGTCAACGCAGCACCCTGCGTAACGTAAAGGAGTAATGTTGGATGAGGTGAGCGGAATTATAAGAAAGTCGCGATTTTTATAAGACACTATTCCTTCTTCTTCTTGTGCCTTGTACGTTACCGAACGTTGGCTATCATATTGGCTATGATAATTTTATCAACAGCGACCCGAAATAATTTTGTTGTAGATCTGCTGTACCAGTCTCGCAGGTTTCGAAGCCAAGATGTTCGTCTTCGGCCTGGGCCTCTTTTACAGATTATTTTGCCTTTCATTACGAGATGCAAGATATTGCATCGTGTGGGATATCGCATTACATGCCCGAAGTACTGAAGTTTTCTTATTTTTATGGTTTTAATTATTTCTACTTCTTTCTCCATTCGACGCAGTTTGTCTTCGTTGCGGACTCTATTAACCCAACCCACTCGAAGTATTCTCCGGTATACCCACATTTCAAAAGCTTCTAGTTTTTTTAATAGCGTGTTTGTTAACGTCTAGCTTTCTACTCCATATAATAGTGTGTGTGTGTAGATCCTAGCCGGTTCGGCCACAGCGATCATTGCTAAATTTTAGTCTATATCCTGATGTGTTTTCTGGTGACTATGCCACCCCACTTTATTTCTAAAGACTCTGCCACAGTGAGAGCAGTACAAGTTTCCGTTTTCATCATAGGTGTAGATAATGACGAGAGTCTGCCTTTGTTTTAAGTCCTGTCTCTTCCTGTCTAGTTCTTGAAGTCGCCCTTGCTCATATTCTTCGACTCTGGAGTTTATGTACCTCCTCCAGAGATTACGATTAGTAGCATCGCCCTCCCATGTGGCTAAGGGTATATTACATCGTTTTATGTGGCGTTTCATCACATCCTTATACCTAAGAGTTTGCCCCCCTACTTCCCGTTCTCCATATAGTAGCTCCGAATAAAGTAGTTGTTTCGGATATCTGCTAGAAGGCATTCGAAGGACGTGTCCACACCAACGTAGCTGTTGTTGCATAAGCATGGCTTCCATGCCTTGCATGTGAGCTCTCCTTAAGACATCCGTGTTAGTAACGTAGTCCTGCCATTTTATGTTCATTATAGAACGAATGCATTTCAGATGGAACTGGTCTAGTTTTTTGATGTGACGTCTATATACACACCAGGTTTCAGACCCATACATAAGTGTGGGAATAACTGCTGCTTTATACACTCTTAACATTTCACAAGTCTTATCTTCAACTTAAGGTTGATATTTCTGCCACAGAGTATTTTTTTTTCATTTTAAAAAACGCAGTTCGCGATTTCTCTATGCGGACTTTTATTTTAATGGTCATGTCCCAGTTATCGTTGACTTGGCATTCCCGGTACGTTATTTTAGTTGTTTTCTCGAGTGGTATGCCATACGCTGTAAGTCTTGGAACATTCTCTGGTGATTTGCTAACGATCATAAACCTGGTCTTCTTGGTATTAAGCTTTAGGCCGTAGGTGTCACAATTTCTTGTCAGGCTATCAACAAGAACTTGCAGTTCTGGCAGGCTGCTAGATATTAGGATGGTGTCGTCTGCGAATGTTAAATTAACTATTCCAGATTTTTAATAGTAATTGAAGCTAATATGCTGCAACAGTCCGTGAAAATTATGCACTAGGTGCCAGTATACAAAGCAGCATATGTGCATTACAAGGCAAGAAAGCGACAAAGAATCGATAATTTACAAAATTTCAATGCAAGAATGCAGTAAACTTATGCGGCGTTTTTAAATTGTATTAGTACCATAACCCAAACTGCATTTTGGAGTCAACCAGGCATGGAATTTTTCAACGCAGTACATTTTATTTATTTGTTTTACTCTGTTCAAATGTTGTTATCGCATTTTGGCGGTTTAGTTCAATTCCTCAGCCAAAAACGTAATTTTCTGGACTTAACGGCTGTTACACTTGCACAGCAGTATAACACTATGCTAGTACATCGTTTAAGACAAGCAAATTGAAATGAATAAATAAGTATTATGAACCAATACCGTCTAATGAAGCTATTTTAAATTATATTTTTACTGTAGGTATTGTAATCTGTAATGTACTTACTGCAAATATAGTTTTAGCGTCTTGCACAATAATTGTTAGTATCACGATTACAAGCTACAGATCACATTTACATACACGCACCAGAGCTCGTGCACGCGTCGTACAAAATGCAAAAGTTGCTGTTATTCGACTCGTCAAACGAAATAATAGATTAGGCTTATATTGAGCCGCGAATACCCTATTGTGATTTGCATAATATGTAACTTAATAAGACCTTATCTTATTTTTGGCGTTCTGGAGATTTGGTACCCTATCGAAGCACTATTTCAGTCATTGAAATACCACAAAGTAATTCAATTACCTCGACTAATTTCAATTACCACAGGTAATTCAAATACTTGAAAAGTAATTTAAATACTTTAGGGTAATTTAATTACACAAAAGTAATTGACTACTTGAATGCAGTAAGTAATTACTTTCAAAAAGTAATTTTCAAGTACTTTCTAACAAAAATGGCAATTCCCAATTACAATCAGGGCATTTTAAAAAGTAATTCAATTCAAAGGCAAATAAACAAACAGGAATTTAATTCGTAATTTAATTACAAAGTAATTAATTACGGCCCAGCTCTGTCTGTAATTGACCAATCTATTCCTTTCGTTTAAGTTTTAGGTGTCGTCGCGGTACCCGTATTACTATAAAATTGCTTGAAATACTCTTTCTTCTGAGCACCATAGGAATCTCTTTCTACAGCTACCGTAAAGCTTTTCCAATGCTTTTCGTTTATTTTTTCTTGAATTTAATTTGTTTCTTACCATTACCTAAGTAGTTTTCATATTTTACAGCTGTATTTCTATTCCTGTAATTCAAGCCTCTGGTCTAGAATAATAAAATTTGAGTTCGATCATTAGGCCAATAAATTCTAGTGTTGACTACACTTCTCAAAGCCGAAAGGCCGATTTTCCTCCAATAGCAAGGCCGAGAATGACAAAAATCAAAAAATTTATCACTATTATAGTTCATTTATACTCACTATAACTTTCCATTCGGTAGATGTCTTGCAGAATCACCTTGTATAATTATGTACCGTATTTTAAAAGTAAGGTATGTTAAGGAGGAGATAACTACTTACAGCCAGTCTTATAAAGGCCACTAATCTGACGTTAACTTTAATTCGTTGTTAAAATAAACAAAAGCGCATCAATACGATAGTGCTTATGACATTTTATTCATTAGTAAACAAATTTTGATGCGCTTTTGTTTATTTTAACAGCGAATTAAAGTTAACACCAGATTAGTGGCCTTTATAAGACTGGCTGAATCTCGTAAAATCATTCTGTTATTAAAAACAGTTCGTTTTTGAATATAGGTATTTATTGATAATCGTGCAAACTACGTGACGTCAGAATAGCGTGTAGATGCACATCTGAATTCACAAAAAACTGCAGGGGAGCCGTTTGGAGCCAGGGTATAAATAAGGCGAGTCTAAATGTCAGTTTGATCGGTTTTGGCTTAAAGAGATGCCTTCCAGTTTCTCGTAATTAATTAATACTTGCGCAGTTGGCAGAGCGACAAAGTTACTGCATCATTAGTACATGCACATCCTTGAACCAAATTATTGCATTTCGACATGAAATATAAGGTTTGTCAGATAATATAAACGGCAGACTTCTATTTACGATGCGATTTGACTGGCGGATAACGGTTACATTTAATAACGAAATTTACGAGGCAGTGACGTACATGATCGTAATTTAAGAACACTTATTTTAATTAGTATGCTGTTTTTATTGCAGAAGTCTGTTAAACTGAAACAAAACATAAAACATCTAAACAGGGCGTTGACACTGCACAATGCACTTTCGAGAGGACGGAAATATCCAAAGAATAATTAATAGAGTTATCAACCTTGTAACATTTGGTCAAAGTACTTGTTAAAGCAAACTGTTGGATTTCTAGATATTCAGTTCTGATGTTAGAATTTGCATGGCCCCATTGTTCAGTATTTTACTAAAATAGCACCATAAAACGCTTAGTTCAACTATTATTGTTGTGTTCTATATACTTGACATTTACTCATTTATATAATTTTACGTGTCAGTAAAAAAAACGGGTTCATTAAACCCAGAAATTTGGATATAAACCGTGATTGACCAAATATAAGAGGGAGAGAAAGTTCGAAACAAAACAAAATGTTTTTATTTAACAAAATCCCTGTTTTGATGCTGTAAAAGGTATCATTTAATCTGAAAGCTGTTGAGTGCTACAAAGAAAACTAGAAATGTGCTTCAATGACTGCAAAAGAAACAATTGGAGATATTGAAGAATAAGAAATTTATAGTACTTTATTAAAGATTTAAAATATAAAAGTTATGCAAAAGAAAGAACGCGTACAGACTTCTATTTCTACTTAAGCAAACATAGTGTTCAGTTTGCAAATAATACGTATTGTAATGGTTGTATATAAGATGAATTTAAGTATTAAAAAGGGATATCATAATTATCAACATGTATTTGTTAAAAGAATTGAATAGAATTTGAATTCAGTTGAACAATGAAAAATAAAACAGAGGGGTTCTAACATGATTTAAATATTACCTGACAGATTGGAAGATTGATATCAAATACTTATTTGAGAAATTGTATTCAATATAGCGGGTGTTAAACTAAATGTGATAATAGATTATAGAGTGTTGAACTTTAACAATATGTAAAAAACAATATCACTAGGGAGATATTAATAGCTATGTACACAAATAAATTTTGATAGAAAACATGTTATAATATTTTGTAAAAGGCTGAAATTTAAAATAAACCTTTCATAATATGATTTTAATAATCTATTTGGTCCTTGAAAGGATATAATTAATATAAAATTGTCGAGAAGAGAAATAAAGCAAATTTTAAAACAAGAAGATTATATAATGAAGATATAGAGAGGATGTGTACAGTAGGAGGACCACAATTTGGAATACTGCAGACTATTGAAGTAATTTCTGGAATTGGATGTTTAGTTTATTGTTAATTAATTACATCATGTGAATTGGATAACGCGAGCTGCCTTTATTGAAAGTAGGACATATCAAGTTTCTAGAGTGAACATCTTGAGAATTGGAAAAGGTTTTTCATCTAGGTAACAGTATTGTACTTTGCTGAGCTTCTTATTGGAGTGACGTCTTGTGAATTGCACTCATCGAGGTTCGCGTTATTTGGGTTGTCAACGTCTTATTTGGAAGGGACACATTGCATTTACTGCTGGAGGATCTTCTCGAGGTGCGTGTTGCTGAGTTGTATGATGATTGAGGAATTGGAAAGGAAACATTCCAGATGGTGTTTGTAGTTCCTGACAGTTGGTTGAGTCTATACTGGGGTTAGTCTGCAGCTTGAGAAACTTCTGTGAGCAGTTGGTATGCATTTGAATCATTGAAAAGGCAGATCAAGTTCTTTGGACGGGTTACAGCTACAGGTATTTATTGAGCAAAATAAAATAAACAGTAAAAGAGTTGAGTGAAGTAATAAAAAAGGGACTATTTACTATTTCATGATTATTGAATGACAGGTAGTGTAACGAAGAGGTATTTGTGATTGATATTCCGCTTGCATAATCTGAAGTGACACTGACGTTCATAGAAATTGTCACATAATTTTGAAGTAAGTTTTCATTAAACAAAAGATTTTTCAGGAGTAATAACGGTCTCGATAATGCGTGAACCGACTTGTTTTGAGAGTAATCATGTTCTGATCAGCTAGAAATATTTAATAATTTATTATTAATAATTTATACTAAAGGGCATATAAATTAGATGAATTCATCTTAAAAGAGAATTTGTCTAAACCTAAATAGAAAGAGAAAAGTCAAATATAACCAATTTTGTCATAACGTATCAATATTAATACTTGTTGGGCAAAACAGTAAATAAATGTAAATACGTTCTATGTATACAATACATAAGCATAGAAAGTTAGGTGCCGCAACGTAAACATAGCACAAAAATTGTCGGCACAACGTGGAGCAAATACAAATAGTGTAATAAAGATTAAAAAGCTTAAGTTAAAAGTTAAAAGTAAATTTAAAAAAGGGGGCTTTATAAAATAAAATCAATACCTAATTTAAAATAAGAATAGACAGAAATACAAACATTAACAAATGAGAATTTAATAAAGGTAACATACATGCTGATTATAAATAACTGAGGAACAAAATAAAAAGTCGGATATTATTGATAAAAGGTTTATTAATTAATTTATTAACTGACTATAAATAAATGCACATTAATTTCAATATTTAAATAAAATTACTGATAAACGAGTAACACGACAAACCAAGAGAACAAAAGAAGAGGAACAGCATGAAATGGAAGCAATAACAATTACTACTGAAGCAGAAATGGAAGAACAGCAAGAGATAGGTGTGCAAGCAGATCAGGTAAGGGATCAAGAGGAGCATACAATAAAGGATGTCAGCATCAGACAGTTAATGGAAAAGATGTTTCAGTCAATGCAAGAAAATGAGAAGAAGGCAAAGGAAAATAAGAAAGATTTGCAAGAGTCAATCCAAAATATGGCTGAGAAGCTGAGGCAAGAAAATGAGAAGAAGGCTGAGGGAATGGTAAATAGATTACTACTTTCAATTCTGTTTGGTGCTGTTATTTGTATTTTGATAGAATGTTTATGTTGATTTATTCTTTTCTTTAAGTTTTGTTTTGTTTGGCCTATGTATTGCGCATTGCAATTATTACAGTTTAAGTGATATATTTTATTTGTTTAATTTCTGATTAATTTTTGAATTTACTAAAAAAGTTTTGGCCTATTGTATTATGATTTTTAAGAGCAATTTGGAAGTTATATTTTTTAAATTCTTTTCTAATAATTTGAATAATGTAGGAATACAATAGGGTAATGTTATGATACTTACTTCTTTATTTTATTGACTGATGTTAAATTCATTTAAAAAAATAGGTTGTAAGTTAGTTGATTCATCATTTGTTTAAACTTGATTTAAACACACATAAATTTTATTTTCTAAAATTTACGAAATCCAGTTGCATGCTTTTAAATGCAATTCCCATTTATTAGCAAGAACTGTTTAATGTTGCAATCACCAGTCTTTGCCTCATAATTACTAAATTTAATATGTTTAAATTAGATTAAAAACTATATATTTCAGTTCAAATTTATGAAACATTATTCGTAATTTAAAAGCCAGTGTTATTACACAATCATACGAGTTAAAGACCAGGAAAATGCAATTCTGCACTCCTTGCATAATATCGACCTACAGTAGTAAGTTCAACGGGCGACCTTCGCTCTATCAGGAAATAAAAACTGCACAAATTGCTTATCTGCTGTTTTGTAATTTAAACACTTTGTCCTAATAAACTGTATATATGAACTTTGATATTGTTACTGCGTTAAGCATTTTTTGTTTTGTATAAATACTAGTCTATTTTCATAATAAAAATCAATCTGCATTTAATGTTTGATTCATTCACTACCCTTTCTAAGCCATAATATTTATGGGGCATGAGGCTGTGCTCCAAGGGTGGTTTTTTACTGTCGTCCGTTCAAGTACCATTGACTACATTGGTTTAAAACGTAAACACAGTCTTGTTTACGTGCTTGACGGATAGAATCAGCGCAAAGTAACGGAATCCTGAATCAGCCTCTCAGGCAATTCTGTTCACAAGATTTGTAAGTATTGTATTTATGTTTTCCTTTATGTATAATAAATGGCATTTTTATTTGCACTTGTTTATTTGTCTTTTCATACCTACCGATTAATACAGAGAATTGAGTTAGATTATTTGTTGGCTTTTGGTTGTTCAATTGTTGGATGCTGGTTGGGAATACTTTAATGTGTATAGTTGGCCCTCAGTTGGGAAATCGATGGTTGGGGTTTGACTGTAAAAGAGGACATTACATACCGTTGGCCAACTGTGGGACACTTCAATGAGCCAACGTTGGCCCAACCATTTTGTGCTACTAGGGTAAAGCTTAACCATTCTAAATCTTAAAATTAAACGTCGTTTTATTGCTTCGCAACAAGTGAAAGGTCTATTTACCCCCGTTTAGGAAACCAATGCACTTGCTTTAAAGCGAGGCTTGCAATTTTATTAATAGAAATCCTACGCATGTAGTGCGAGCACAGCAACAGATTAAGTTACCCTATTAGTAACACTTGCTTGGCTGGCTTACAGCTAATTACACCTGAATTTGGTTTAAGAGTTGCAATGGCTATACAGTCTTACCAACTTGGTGGAATTTCCACTAAATCTGGTAGATTGACAGCACCATCTAGTGGCGAAATTTGGTAGTTAGTGGTATAGTGGAAAATCTGGTGAAATGAGGTTTTTAATTTAAGTAGAAATATACGTATGCAGGACAAATTTAAAAATGAGTATATTTTGATTATGAGTAGATTTATTTGAAAAGTTTTATGACAATTTAAAGAAATATATCGACAGGCCCTGCATTATCGAGTGGCATAACTATATCTGCTATATATTATGTTAGGATTATTGCCGGTAGGCGCTTAAATTCGAACTGAACTTTTTCAAATTGTTTATTAAAAAATGAGGAGGGGGAAAAGGTTAGTGGAATTCTGGTGGATTTTGTTTTCCCATTTAGTGAAATGGAATTTCCCAGTGTTGGCAACACTGATGATTAATAACGAACGCAATTATTAACAACAATTCTCCTGAGAATGTGTTGATAAATCAATTGAATTCTGTTATTAGATGCTTAAAGGTAGTAATTAGTATTTTCACAACTTGTGCTCGAAAATGAGCTGTTATATCTAGTAAATAAAGCCACTTTTGCACATGCTAATGAAACCTGGATTGTTGAAGGAAAGCTCTGGCTCTCGAATGTGGACGATTTTTGTTCCCCTTTTCGAATTACAGATGTCTTCTTGGTTCGTTTTTCGGACGACCAATTAAATGTTGACACACAAAAATTAAGCCATTTTTATCTTTAGTTCTTGACCATCCTACTGACTGCGCAAATTCCAATTTACGAAACTTGTTAAATCAAAAGAAATATATTCAAGTTACGGAGTTATATATATGCAGTTTACAATTCGACTACTAAATGATAACTGAGATAAGATCTGGCTGAATACAGCGAATAACATTTCTTATCACTAAAGATTTTACGAAACTTGAAGCTCGAGGCTGGGAATTACTTAAGTAAGCACGTAGATAACATATCACCTAATATAATCCGCCGCAGTCTATAAACTGTCAAAAAACTGAGAGCCGTTTCGACAAATACGTCCGTGAAAGTAAGCAGCATTCAGTTCATATTCATAAAATAAAAATTACTCGTGCTTTGTTTAAGCTTAAATTCCAGAATAATGATAAAAAAATTAATACAAAAAATGTTTCTTTTACAACAAAAACAATCTAAATGACTGGTTTGTTATGGTAGAGCCATGGCTCCTTGGTTATCTATAGCAAACCGTCACAGGATATCAGTAGCAGCAAAAACAACTTTACTTCCAGCTACTACAGAATAAGCATACACAGTCTATATCCAAACAGCATGTCGAAATGCAACCCACAGTTGCCAAGCATACAATATGGGAATGAAACGGCAAAACAATATTCCATTCTTAATGAGAAACGAAATTCAATAAAACCATGTAGAATTGCGCAAACGATTCAAACTTTTGTCCTGGGATGTACTCAAACAACTTGAAGATGGTATTATGTAAAAATAATAACACTATTATTGATAACTCTTGTTTATTACCACTTTATACGTCACCGTCTTACATAAAAATCAACTTATATCCGCTACCTAGAAGAAGCTACATCACTGTCTTTTATCAACAATAAGAATCCTGTGAGATAGTAACTTATCCTACTTATAACTACATACGTAACACGATTCAGTCCACCGCATATCTTCCTTTTTTATAAATAACTTTTTTATAAATGAACTTAATAATATGTTAAATGTAGGCATGAACTTATTTTCTTACCTACGTTCTTAACGTATACTTTGTTACTACATTCTAAGTTACTTTCACTGGCTTTCCTTTTCCGATCTGCGTACAATCTCCATTTTGCTTTTTCCCATTTTTCCGATCCTCTATTTCCTTCTTTTCCGAGCTTCAAGTGTTGGGCAGCTTATCTCTAAATTGTCTTTTGAAGAATAACTCCGAAAGAGATTTATCTGTGACAAAGCGAGGCATGCTATTTTACATCATCAGAAAATGTTGCAATTCAGGATTCAAGATTTTTCCAGCGGTCTAGCTAATATTTAATCTTTGGGGTATGCTGCGATTTTGTCTTACAACTTCACAATTATTATATTTTGATCAGTACGGTATAGCGTTATGGTATTCCCCATACAGAAGTTTCTTAGTTCTTTATTGGAAAGCTGTCCTCCATGGTCTACTATAATTGATACAGGAAGACTCAGCCTTCAAAAAACCTCTCAAAGTGTGTTAATAGTCTGCCGTTGTAAAAATGGGAGTGTGACAAATCAGGAGCAGGTGCTACTGTACATTCTTTGCATTTACTGATCGTTTCTTCAGAATTAGCATCAATATTAAGCCACCATACTCCCGTAATCTGTTCTTCATTGCCAAGATGCCAGGATGCCCTTTCTTTCTGAGTTTTCCTAGAATAACAATTTTGTCATAGCGGAGAAAAATTTCTCCACAAAAGTAGGGCTACCGTTCAAAATTCTTATATGTTTATGCCATTTTCTATCGAAGAGTGTTGTTTGAACGTACTGCATTTCTAAATCCTCTTTAGATTGAAACGGGTTAATTCGTGCCACCTGTATTTATTCAAATTATATCTGTTCATTATATGCTAATTAGCAACAAAGCTTAACAGTAGGTGTTCTGGTGTTCATTTATGTAACTTCGCACTATAGAGTAATAATTAAGGTATACACTGGCAATGACTATAAGTGCGTTGTGCTACGAGTTCGTGAAACAATGCTCCGAAAAGGCAGTTTTAGCGCGGCATTAACCGGTGAATCAACGCCGGAGGTCTGCAAGAAGAGCATTCGCGCCCAAGTGGTTAAATAGCGCTAATCAAGGGATTCGCTCCCAGATTGTTAACAAGTGCTGGTCGTCGCGAGTTCGCTGATCGAACTCGCGAATTGTCAGTAACACGAAGCGGGTTAATAACAGCCCTAAACAGCGCAGCATGTATTGTGTAGTAGCCGGCATTATTCGCCGTCGGCTCATCGTGCCTCTGAAAGAAACGCCAGCACCCAAAAGCAGCCAAATCCTGACGCAATTGCAGCCTAGTCAGAAGACAGCTATCGTTGCGACATCTTAGGAAAAGCACCTGCCTTAGTATACAGCTGTAACACTTGTGAGCCCTCAAAAGCCAGGTTAGTTAATAGCCATAATCACCGTGCAAGCGAAATAATATTGCACCAGCTGAAGCCATTACCCTTGTGATCGTTAGCACGGGGAATTACCTGCTGATTGAGCTTCGCAGTTACATCATCCCAACGTGCACTCACTATCTTTGAAGGCCGGTATCCGGTTACGAGCCTGTTCAAGAAGGGACAGCGTAGCGTTGAATTTACTAGTGCACGCTATTTAACTTTGCGCCTATTAATGAACTTCTACGTATCTGTTTGAACCATTTTCATATATATAGCGTGTTAGCGCTATATTTTGGATGTACTTATATGTATTTTCTTGTGTGTATATTGGTTTGCAGATTATAGGTCTTTATTGTAAACTGTTTAGCTTCTTATGGTCATTCATATTTGCATTGGTGCGTACAAAATTTCAGGTGTCCACGAGCTGGCCTTGAACAATATTTGTTGGCCTCAAATAACATTAGCTTTCCCTTAGCCACTCTGCGAATATAAAAAAGAGTCTCACAAGCATACCGACTGAATCAGCTAGCCAACCTAGGGCAAAGTAAAGTAATAATTCAGTAAGTGTAGGTAGGTAAAAGTCGCCACGCTTCAAGATTTCTTTTAAATTTCCTCCAAAAAAAAATGCTATTAGTCTTGGATATTTTACAATTTGTTGCATGATCTTCACAAACAAAAGATGAAACAGTCGCAGTCGCATAATCTTGAAAAAAAATCTCCAATATTGGATTTGCTTGGTTGGTATATAATTTTGTATCTACAAGACCGGAGCCGTTACTCCCAATGCACAACAAGGTTTTGATTTTGGGTTAAAAATTTCCTCTTGAGACTTACGGTCCGTGGCCAGCTCGAATTCGTTTATTCCACAAAGAAACATATGAAAATGTTCAACTGACTATACAAGTACCAGAACTTCTTTTTCGGTCTGGCAGTAACTTTTCTCACAGTAGATTAAGCTCGTATTATTGCCTGCTATAACACGTGGATCTTTTTTTAGCAAATTGGATGCCGAAAAGTATCCATAGCATGGACGTGGCTATCTACAGGCCCTATTCCATTTCCTGAAAGAACATTCCCAAGAAACGTAATTGTTTCTACTTTACACATACATTTTTATCGCTAAGTTCCATACCATGTTTTTTAAATATTTTTAAAGTTTTATGGAGCCTCAGGTCGTCAATGAAGCTCAATGTATCTTCGCGGTCAATTAAAATTTTCACTTAAAATTTATTGAAAGGTTTCGTGGTCTTAGTTCTTTACCGTTTAATTTTATAATGCTACTATCATGTTTTACCTAAATTGGGTATCAGTAACTTCATATTTTTATTTTTCCCGACTATCCCATTTTCTTTTATAGGTTTTCGTATTAGTTTATTCGCTTCTAAATACGCGATGATTTTTTGTTTTTCTTTTTGCATCAGTGGCCTTTTCTTTCAAATCGGAATTACGGTGTCTGTAAGAGTTTCTTTTATCCGGTTTCTTTGAAAGGATCGGCATTTTGGGCTGATTTTATGATTTCTGTGGTTAGTACATTATTGAATTCGTTATTTTCCAACGGTTTCTTATTTCACTTTCCTAAATGTGTCATGCACGCCGCAATGATTTACGACAATGCTTTAGACCGAGCACAATATTGTTGTTCAAATATATCGTTGTTCGAATATATCTTGTTCAATTAAGGTCCACATCCTGTTCAGGTTGACCGAAGTTCTAAAAGATCAAAGCGCGTGAAGAAAAGGGGGGTTAAGAAATTGAACTTCATTATTTATAGTGACTCATACTACCACCTAATTAAATTATTTACATTACTTGCAGAATCTGAGCTTTACATTACTATAATAAACAAATCTAAAAATCTTAGCTTTTATTTTAGTCATAATTAGAGAAATATATAAATTCTAGTATAAATACAAGAAGAGCAACCAACAACCCCAAAGTCCACCAAATGAACAATCCCTCCAAATGTTTCATCTCAAGGGTAACTTTTCCACTTTCTTCTACAGTTTTTATCTTATTTTTGGGAATTTGATTATAATACAACTTTTGAAAGATACCGCACTCAAGGATTCGTGTGCTGAGCAAATTAAATACTGAGAGAAAATAATGACCTTTTCTCATACTCAGTTTTATTTCCACGGGCAAAAGTCTTGTATCTTGCGTTATCACATCAACCAGTATTCTATATTCAGAGTAAACTCTTGTCAGCATCATTCGACCCAACATACTACTAACATTTCGATAGTACGCAGTATATACTAAATTTTCTGTTGCGTTTGTGAACTCTTTCAAAATCATTCTTCTGTAAATTTTATCAAATATTGGTTCTTCTCTTCTGTGTACAATCATTTGTCGTATAAATTCAGTACATCTTATTGGAAGGTCCGATTCAGCGAATTCTGTTATGGAATCAATACTTTTTTCGTATGGTGGTTCTGTCAAAACGCTAATTAGTTGTCCTTGAAAGGCATTGTACATTTGAGCAGAGTAAAATAGATAAAAAAGTACGATAATTCGCAGAGCACAAGTAACAGGAAGAATCTTATTCGAACTGTTCAAAGTGAACATGGAAATGACCAAGAGACATGTGTACACCTCCCTAAAAGCAGTTTCTTTGAAACCACCATTTGCCACAGCCCAACAAATTATAACTGTGAGTAGAAACGTAGCCACGATGAGGCTCCAAACTTCGTATTTAAATATTAGAAATATTACCTTGATGTTGCTGACCTTTTTTGCTTTCGGAATTATCCATATTATTTCATCCTGGTAAAATATATGGCTTAAGTCTGTATATTTGGGAAATCTTACACGTTCAAGAATCGTTGGCATTACTGATATGTCTTGAGTATGGTTGTAAGCATTTTTCAAAAATGTGCTAACGTTGGTAAGAACGACTGTCACATTTGATTCTAGTCTCCCAGCTATTAGTTCCAATAAACTTTGCGAAACTTGACTAAGAAATTTTAAATTGTTGTTGCCTTTATTATATACATAATCGTATGTAAACATCTTAATCGTATATCCTACAAGCGTGGTCAGAGTATTGGATAAAGTAATATTTAATGAGTTATTGCAAAATCCACGAAATTCTAAATTGGTTTTCACATCGCATTTCCTAGCCGAATTGAACGGATTGTGGGTATACACTAACGAAAGCTTGTTTTCCTTTTGTATAGCCACTAATATGACTTTTGTTATATCGAATTCCCAAATAATTTGCATAATATCACCTACGTTTGTATTCGTCACTGCCAGTATAATAAATTTTCCTCTTGGACTTTCACTTGGATGCCATGCGTAAGTATTCTTTATTACTGTAAGTGTGTTGTTTAAAGAAGCATGTCCCTCAGTAAAAACAATATAATTGTAGTAATATACTTTCTTTGCAATTGGCAAAGGTTTATCAACAGTTACAGAAAAGTAGGAATTTTTAAGTAATAGGGGGAAGTATTCTGTCCTGCTTTTTTCTAAAACTACGATTAAGGCTTCATGTTCTTGAAATACATTTTTCATAAGTCTACTGATACACGTATTAAATTGATTGGTGTTATTTGACACAGTTAATTTTGCAGAACTGTATAAAACTTTGCAAACAGTCATAATAAGAAGTAACGTATGAAGCTTCATATCTTATGCAATGTAGATAATGTGAACTGGCACAGTAACATTTATTGTTCGAATACATCAATGTGCATGTTATATTTATTAAGTTTTCGAGTTCTTTCGTCACAAAGAATGATCAAAACATTATGAATAATAGAATTCCACAAAAAAATTTAAGAGACGATACATGCTGTAGGTGTACATTGCCATTAGTTCCATATTTGTATTTCCTATAGTCGGTATTTAGGTATCAATGCACTCGAAACCTTCTTAGAAAAAAACTATCATTACCACCACTATTTCGTAAATATACTAATTTTATATTATTGAAGCACGTTTCAGCACCATTAGTACAGTAAAATTAGGCAAAAACGACGTAAACCCAGACATAAAAAAACAAGCCGAAACCTTTTCTAAAATTATTAAGGCACTCAATTTATTAGGTCTCAAAAAAATCCGCGTCGGGTTTTTTCGCAATACACTTAGGGCAAGCCATAGTATCACGTTTTTTAACGGCATAAAAATAAAAACCACTAGAAGCAGCGTCAGGCTGATACAAATGTAAATTTGGTCAATTTGCTCAATGTCTTAATGGAAAAGTTTTGCCTGAAAACCGCGGCTAGAAAGTTCTTTGAAGAGGTAAAACTTTTTATTCTTCTAGACCACGGCACTGGCTCTGATGCCAAATTTTCTGCTAGGTCATTCCAGGACACACTAACTTTTAAAACATACAAATCTATTTGACCTAAAACTATTTTGACAAGGCAGTTCACATCAGTTGCAAAAACGCTTTTGAAGTGTACCAAGCTGCAAGTCAAAGTTCGCTTACCAGTTGCTCCACATATTAGCGTGTTCAAATTTCCATCGAGTGAAACAGTGGCAAAAAAATGGAAACAAGTTTTGAACGGAATGCACTTTTAGCAAGCCGATATAGAGGGTGATAAGATAAAGAGAATTGTTCCGACTGTAACAGCACTAGCTTGGAAGCAAGATTAGTAATTTTGAAGAAATTACAATTACAAAATTAGTAGCAAGTTGCTTGCAATGAAGAATTGAGCATCTACTCCTTAGGAATTGTTTGTAATTACTGTGAAGTAAACTACAATGAAAATAGATAGCAACGACTGCAAAGCTTTATTATGGACTCTCAGTCAATAATAGGCGGTTTTAGACCTCATTTTCAGATGTATCAGTATCTTTCGCCCTCGGGAGATAATTGTTATTTATGTACCAAGAGCGCACGAAGACATTTATAACCCCCCGACGTGAAACAGGAGAAGGGCCATAAACGCTAATTACGCACGTGCTTACAATATTTTATGTTTAGACCGGAATATTCTCAACACCAGATTTACAATTTTTATCAATGTTGGCTTTCTACTATGTTATTGATTGTCAAACTGGCAAACAAGACTCTGAGCGAGCCGTAAAGTACGGCGTTTCAGTACTTGGGATGTAAAGTAACACATTGCTCCTTCAAAGATAGGTATAAAGAGTCAATTTCGCCCGGCCATACTTAATCAATACTTATAAAGTATGATCAAAACTTATTTTCATCTAGTATGGTTATGGAATATGTCCTAATTTATGAATGCAACTATGTTTATACTTAAATCTCAAACTTGACATTTGATTTTTAAGTTGCATTCATGAATTAAGACCGATTCCATAGCTATACTCGGTGAAACTAATTTTTGTTTATTCTATATTTAAAACACAAGGCTGATTTTTGTTCCACTTCGATTACAAGTTCCACAAGACCGATTTGCATAATCTTTTTTTATATTGAAGCTTTCACTCTGTAGATTAGGCAACACTACTTACCTTTTTAGAGGTTTTTATATTTTTAAAACCATAAGTTTAATAGCTATTAAGGCAACTAGTGTTTTATAGAGGATTTAAAAATCGAGATTGATCACGTTAAAATTCGAGCGAAGCGAGAATTTTATGATCGACCGAGATTTTTAAACTGTAAAACACGAGTTGGCTTCAATATTTTTTCTACAGCCGAGGAGTTTGTTAGCCAAAATGCCTTCGGGGTTCGGCCCCTCTCCAAGGGGGAACTCGGAGCTCAGCCCTTTTGTAAGGGGGCCCTCAGGGCTCGGCCCCTCTCCAAGGGGGCCCTCGGGGCTTCTCCCGTCTCCAAGGTTGCCGTCGGGGCTCCGCCCCTCTCCAAAAGGGCCCTCGGGACTCCGAATTTTCCCAAGGGGGCCCTCGGGGCACCGCTCCTCCCCAAATCGGCCCTTGGGGCTCCACCCCTCTTCAAGGGGGCCTTCGGGGTTCGGCCCCTCTCCAAGGGGGAACTCGGAGCTCAGCCCTTTTGTAAGGGGGCCGTCAGGGCTCGGCCCCTCTCCAAGGGGGCCCTCGGGGCTTCTCCCGTCTCCAAGGTTGCCGTCGGGGCTCCGCCCCTCTCCAAAAGGGCCCTCAGGACTCCGAATTTCCCCAAGGGGGCCCTCGGGCACCGCTCCTCCCCAAGGGGGGCCTCGGGGCTCAGCCCCCCCTCCAAGGTGGCCCTCGGGGCTTGGCCCCTCTCTAATCGGGCCCTCGAGAATCGGCATACAAATCGGTTTTTATATTTTTAAAACCATAAGTTTAATAGCTATTAAGGCAACTAGTGTTTTATAGAGGATTTAAAAATCGAGATCGATCACGTTAAAATTCGAGCGAAGCTAGAATTTTATGATCGACCGAGATTTTTAAACTGTAAAACACGAGTTGGCTTCAATATTTTTTCTACAGCCGAGGAGTTTGTTAGCCAAAATGCCTTCGGGGTTCGGCCCCTCTCCAAGGGGGAACTCGGAGCTCAGCTCTTTTGTAAGGGAGCCCTCAGGGCTCGGCCCCTCTCCAAGGGGGAACTCGGAGCTCAGCCCTTTTGTAAGGGGGCCGTCAGGGCTTGGCCCCTCTCCAAGGGGGCCCTCGGGGCTTCTCCCGTCTCCAAGGTTGCCGTCGGGGCTCCGCCCCTCTCCAAAAGGGCCCTCGGGACTCCGAATTTCCCCAAGGGGGCCCTCGGGCACCGCTCCTCCCCAAGGGGGGCCTCGGGGCTCAGCCCCCCCTCCAAGGGGGCCCTCGGGGCTTGGCCCCTCTCTAATCGGGCCCTCGGGAATCGGCATACAAATCGGTTCAATATAATAACTGTACTCTTCACAAATAATAAGGTTTGATGAACTCTTAAAGTACTCCGTGCTTTAAATGGAATGGCGTGTTTTATAGACAACATAAAGCACGCTGCATATGACCCTTGGAAACAGTTTAAAATCACGGCTGTAGAAATAGTATATTAAAGTATGAGTGGATAACAAGGTCTTTAAAACTCGCGCGAGTTTTCGAGCACGACGGCGTAGCCGGAGTGCTCGAAATATAGCAAGTGTTTTAAAGACCAGTTATCCACGAATTCTTTACGCTAGTTTTTATTATACCTTCAACACTGGAAATAAATTACGCGCTAAAAACTTAGAAATAATTTTTGTCGTGATACATCTGTAGGGAATAATAATATTGCTACTATAGTTACGAGAATTGTTTATGTTTTTGTCGCGTCCACGTCCGTCGTTGCATTCAGTCGTTTTCTTGACAACCTTTAAAGCTCGGCGAGCTTTAATCGCCTGTTTTCGCACGCTCAGGCGTGCTTTAAACGGCGATTCTGATGCAGGTATAATAAAAAAATATTTAATTGCATACGCTCAAGGACGCCACTCAACCTGCAGCGCTCTCTGTAATTCTCCGCATATCAAATTTTTAAACTATTCACTCCCGCCTGATAACTGCTGTCATTTAGCGCTTGACGCTGGAAGTGTATGGATACCTAGACTAATTATACTAATAGTAGATTGTCAATTGCTTATTCAAAGCCGTTTCATATTGTTTGTGCAAAATCCAGAAACACCATCGTGAGATACGTTTGGAAATTGTAGCACAAATTATAAATGACTGAGACGATTGTAAAGATTATTGGAATTAATCTTATCGTTTCCCATTAACACTCCGTTAGATTACGAACATCTTATGTTTCTTGGTAGTGAATACGCTGGTCATATTGAACTTTATTTGATCGGTCAATGATTTACTAATTATAAGTTGAAAGTATAGAAAAGAAACTAGTAATAAATATTGACGATTATGGCAAGAGAAATATTCTTTGTAATTACCTTTTTCTGGATGCTGGACACTACAGTGTTATAGAATTTGATGCCAATTTAAATCTGATATTTACTGATATTTCTATAAAACGAAAACGTAGAAAGCGAATATTAACCGGTCATCCGGTTCCATCCTATTGGTATGTCCTAACCACACTAACTGTCGTTTTTCTACCTCGTCCAAAATATCTTTTTCAACTCCTATTCTTTCCTTTATTTCAGTATTTCGTACTGGATCAGTTCTTGTTGTTCTACAGCTCCTACGTAAGTAATCCATTTCGGTCGACAATAACTTTGTTTTTGTTTTTCCGTTAATATCCCATGCTTCTGATCCATACAGCATAACACTATTTACCATCGTTTTACATATTCTTAATTTTGTTTCTCTCCTTAAGTTTCTATCCCATAGTATTAGATTTAAAGATCTGATAATAGCTCGACTTTTATTTATTCTAATGTTTATTTCTTCATTACTATTTCCGTGTGTATTGAATATTACTCCCAGGTACTTACATTTGTTTACTTCTCTTTTCCTTCTAAAGGCAGATTTTCTAATTGCTTTCCGCCGAACACTATGTATTCAGATTTGTCTTTGTTGATCGTTAGCCCATTTATCTCATAGGCATCTTGTAATTTTGTAACCATGTACCTAAGATCATCTTTGTCTTCAGAAATAATGATTTGATCGTCAGCGAAATACATAGTACGTAAGATACCATCATCGATTCGCAATCCCAAGTTTTTACACTGTTTTTGCCAGGCTTGCAGAGTTCTGTCCAAAAATACTTTAAATAGAGTTGGCGATAATGCACATCCTTGCCTTAAATCTTTTGTTGTGCAAAATTTTCTCTGTCACTCTGTTTCCTAATTTAATTCTCGTGTTGTTATTTTCATATAAATTTATACAGGATTTTATCAAGTTCGAACTTAGGCCAAAATTCTTCATTTCCGCCCATAGCTTTTCAATTGGGACGCTATCGTAGGCCTTTTTCAACTCTATCAGCTCTACATGTGTTTCTCTATCCCGTTGTAGCCATTTTTCAATTACAAATTTTAGGGTGAATATGTTATCCATGGTAGATCTCCCTGCCCTAAAACCGAATTGTTGTTCTGCTTGTTTATCATCAATTTTACTTTCGATCAAATTTCTCATTACTTTTGAATATATTCTTCCAATGTTACTTATCACGGCAATGCCTCTATAGTTCTTGGGATTATCTTTTGATCTTTTCTCATATGTAGGTGTCGTGTATGATATCTTTCATTCGTCCGGTATGTATTCTCCGTTTAAACATCGTTCCTATAAGACTTAGCATCTCTACTAGTTTCCGTGTTCCAAATTTTACTAGCTCCGGTGGTATACCGCCGGGATGTGGAGATTTTCTCACTTTTAGAGAGCTTAGGACAGTCTTTACTTGCATACTATCTAAGTGCCTGCGTTGCGTTGTATGTTTCATATTACCTATATGTTCTATGTGTAAATTGTGCCCCTTCTTCTGTAAGTAGCTCTTGAAAATGAGAAACCCACTTCTGTATTTCTGTGTGCAAATAAGTTGCTTAGTGGAGATTGTTGTTGCTGTTGCATTATCGGCTGAATTGGAAAATTATTTCTTTGTATAGGTTGTGGCAATTGATGTGAATAGCTAGGAAATTGGTTAAAATGGTTGCTGCTTGCCATGCTTGACTTGGATTACTCAGTCTTAAATTATACGGTGGAAATGGTTTTTTAATTTGTTTTTTCTACTCCTGTAACTAAAATGCCATTTAACATACTAACATACACGTCGCTAAGTGACCTTTTAACCATGCCTTCATAACCTATGACTAAAGAGCCTCTTAGTCATGAGCTGAAGTTGGCAACAATGTTTTAGTCATGGGGTGAAGTTAGGTGCAAATAGTATTTGCTTTATTAGCCACAGCCAAAACTAAAATGAAGTTAGTTTACAATCGTCACTTTGACGTTTGTCAAGCTTAATTTAACCTAATATAATAAATGTCAAAATTTTAATGAAATAATATGATGTTATATTCTCTGAATTTGTGGTCGTAGAAAAAGTATAGTATGCAACTCGTTTTATAAACTTATTAGTCACTCATTTTATTAAACACTCGCTCCGCTGCGCTTTGCTCGTGATTAATAAAACACGTGACTAAAATGGCGTTTATAAAACTTGATACATAATATACTATTATCTACGACAGTGTGTAAAATTGCCTTTTAGTTGGCAGTTTTAAGTTTGTAAAACGACTGTTTAATAACATGTTTTCATTAGTTTACGTCGTCAGTAGTAACGTATTTAAAAGATTTCATTAGGCACGTTGTGAGTAGCAACGTGTTTTAAAATTTTTAAAACACGAAAAATTACGACCGGTTGCTGGTAATCCGAATTTACAATTTTTTTTCATATTTACCGTATTTGCTAGATTCTATCGTAGATAAAATATTGTACGATACACATGCGTAAAGCATCTTTAGTCACTCGCGGGGCTTAAAACGCTCGCTCACTCACGTTTTAACTCTACCCTACTCGTGCCTAAAGAGTAGCTTTACGCACTTCTATCGTAAATTACTATTTTGTACTGCTCTGATGAGTTTCGATTTTTGTTGTAAATTACGTACTCCTGTTCTATTAAATATTTAATTGCGGTGTCTATAGTAGCTGGTCCTCTGGCTCGTAAGAAGCTTCCCATTGCTTCTTTGAGTCCGGTTAGGAATGGTTTTGGTGTAAAACTGTCGTAAAGCGTTCTTTTCGTCGCTCGAACTGCTTCGATTGGTTCGTTTAATTGCACGTTGAAATACAATATAAACTTTTAACTTTTGCTGGCATTTTTCATAATACTCTTGCCCTGTTTCGTTTTTCTGTTTCAATAGCATAAGGTCTTTTAGAAATAAATCTTTAGATCTCTGGTCCGCAAACGATTGTTGTAATAGCATTTTTAATGCTATCCAGGTTGGCATTTCTCATCCGCTTGTAATTAATAATGCTCTGCCTGTTAGTTTTGTTCGCAATGCAGATAATAATAAGGTTAGTAGAAAAGCGTCTTTTTGTCCCTAAGGAATGAAATGAGTTATTATAACTTTGGCAGCTCTCACGTATTCCGATAGTTTGTACGAAGTGCCATCAAATTCTGGTACCGTCTTGAGATATTCCAAATGGAATGCTTGTTCCATATTTACCAGTACTACAGGAGGTACTTCTTCAATGTTTAAATTTTCGAAAAGCTGGAGAAGCTCCTCGTTTCCTTGCATATTTTTTTATTTGTTCGCGAATATAGGTAATTTGAATGTTTACTACCTAAAGCTTAACAATTCTAAATCTCAAAATTAAACGTCGTTTAATTGCTTCGCAACAAGTGAAAGGTCTATTTACTCCCGTTTAGGAAACCAATGCACTTGCTTTAAAGCGAGGCTTGCAATTTTATTAATAGAAATCCTACGCATGTAGTGCGAGCACAGCAACAGATTAAGTTACCCTATTAGTAACACTTGCTTGGCTGGCTTACCGCTAACTACACCTGAATTTGGTTTAAGAGTTGCAATGGCTATACCGTGTTACCAACTTGGTGGAATTTCCACTAAATCTAGTAGATTGACAGCACCATCTAGTGGCGAAATTTGGTAGTTAGTGGTATAGCGGAAAATCTGGTGAAATGAGGTTTTTAATTTCAAGTAGAAATATACGTATGCAGGACAAATTTAAAAATGAGTATATTTTGATAATTAGATTTATTTGAAAAGTTTTATGACAATTTAAAGAAATATATCGACAGGCCCTGCGTTATCGAGTAGCAGAACTATATCTGCTATATATTATGTTAGGATTATTGCCGGTAGGCGCTTAAATTCGAGCTGAACTTTTTTCAAATTGCTTATTAAAAAATCAGGAGGGGGAAAAGGTTAGTGGAATTCTGGTGGATTTTGTTTTTCCATTTAGTGAAATGGAATTTCCCAGTGTTGGTAACACTGATGATTAATAACTAACGCAATTATTAACAACAATTCTCCTGAGAATGTGTTGATAAATCAATTGAATTCTGTTATTAGATGCTTAAAAGTAGTAATTAGTATTTTCACAACTTGTGCTCCAAAATGAGCTGTTATAACTAGTAAATAAAGCCACTTGTTCACTTGCTAATGAAACCTGGATTGTTGGAGGAAAGCTCTGGCTCTCGAATGTGGACGATTTTTGTTCCCCTTTTCGAATTACAGATGTCTTCTTGGTTCGTTTTTCGGACGACCAATTAAGTGTTGAAACACAAAAATTAAGCCATTTTTATCTTTAGTTCTTGACCATCCTACCGACTGCGCAAATTCCAATTTACGAAACTTGTTAAATAAAAAAAAATAAAATATATAAGTTATGGCGTTACATATATGCAGTTTACAATTCGACTACTAAATGATAACTGAGATAAGATCTGGCTGAATACAGCGAGAACATGCTTATATAACATTTCTTAGCACTAAAAGTTCTACGAAACTTAAAGCTCGGCACTGGGAATTACTTAGTAAGCACATAGATAACATATCACCTAATATAAATCGCCACAGTCTATAAACTGTCAAAAAACTGAGAGCCGCTTCGACAAATACGTCAGTGAAAGCAAGCAGCATACAGTTCATATTCATAAAATAAAAATTACTCGTGCTTTGTTTAAGCTTAAATGCCAGAATAATGATAAAAAAATTAGTACAAAAAATGTTTCTTTTGCAACAAAAACCATCTAAAATGACTGGTTTGTGTTGGTAGAGACATGGCTCCTTGGTTATCTATAGCAAACCGTCACAGGGTATCAGTAGCAACAAAAACAACTTTACTTCCAGCTAATACAGAATAAGCATACACAGTCTATATCCGATCAGCATTTCGAAATGCAACCTACAGTTGCCAAGCATACAATATGGGAATGCAACGGCAAAACAATATTCCATTCTTAATGAGAAATGAAATTCAATAAAACTATGTACAATTGCGCAAACGATTCAAACTTTTATCCTGGGATGTACTCAAACAACTTGAAGATGGTATTATGTAAAAATAAAAACACTATTATTGATAACTCTTGTTTATTACCACTTTATACGTCGCCGTCTTAGATAAAACTCAACTTATATCCGTTACCTAGAAGAAGCTACATCACTGTCTTTTATCAACAATAAGAATCCTGTGAGATAGTAACTTATCCTACTTATAACTACATACGTAACACGATTCAGTCCACCGCATATCTTCCTTTTTTATAAATAACTTTTTTATAAATGAACTTAATAATATATTAAATGTAGGCATACACTTATTTTCTTACCTACGTTCTTAACGTATACTTTGTTACTACATTCTATGATACTTTAACTGGCTTTTCTTTTCCGATCTGCGTACAATCTTCATTTTGCTTTTTCCCATTTTTCCGATCCTCTATTTCCTTCTTTTTCGAGCTTCAAGTGTTGGGCAGCTTATCTCTAAATTGTCTTTTGAAGAATAACTCCGAAAGAGATTTATCTGTCACAAAACGAGGCATGCTATTTTACATCATCAGAAAATGTTGCAATTCAAGACTCAAGGTTTTTCCAGCAGTCTGGCTAATATTTAATCTTTGGGATATGCTGCGATTTTGTCTTACAACTTCACAATTATTATATTTTGATCAGTATGGTATAGCGTTATGGTATTCCCCATACAGAAGTTTCTTAGTTCTTTACTGGAAAGCTGTCCTCCATTGTCTACTATGATTCATACAGGAAGACTCAGCCGTCAAAAAACCTCTCAGAGTGTGTTAATAGTCTGCCGTTGTTTCTTTAGTATTCTCCTAGTATCTACTGTAAAAATCACTGACTTTAAATATGAAGCGGCTACTCTTGAGTCGATTGTTTCCGGCGTCTTATCGGGGGTGTGACGAATCAGGAGCAGGTGCTACTGTACATTCTTTGCATTTACTGATCGTTTCTTCAGAATTAGCATCAATATTAAGCCACCATACTCCCGTAATCTGGTTTTTATTGCCAAGATGCCAGGATGCTTTTTCTTTCTGAGTTTTCCTAGAATAACAATTTTGTCATATCGGAGAAAAATTTCTCCACAAAAGTAGAGCTACGGTTCAAAATGTTTATATGTTTATGCCATTTTCTATCGAAGAGTGTTGTTTGGACATATTGCATTTCTAAATCCTATCTAGACTGTAACGGGTCAATTCGTGCCACCTGTATATATTCAAATTATATCTGTTCATTATATGCTAATTAGCAACAAACCTTAACAGTAGGTGTTCTGGTGTTCATTTATGTAACTTCGCACTATAGAGTAACAATTAAGGTATACGCTGTCAATGACTATAAGTGCGTTGTGCTACGAGTTCGTAAAACAATGCGCCGAAAAGGTAGTTTTAGCGCGGCATTAACCGGTGAATCAAAGCCGGAGGTCTGCAAGAAGGACATTCTAGCCCAAGTGGTTGAATAGCGCCGATCAAGGGATTCGCTCCCAGATTGTTAACAAGTGCGGGTCGTCGCGAGTTCGCTGATCGAACTCGCGAATTGTCAGTAACACGAAGCGGGCTAATAACAACCCTAAAAAGCGCAGCATGTATTGCATAGTAGCCGGCATTATTCGCCGTCGGCTCATCGTGCCTCTGAAAGAAACGCCAGCACTCAAAAGCAGCCAAATCCTGCCGCAATTGCAGCCTTGTCAGAAGACAGCTATCGTTGCGACATCTTAGGAAAAGCACCTGTCTTAATATACAGCTGTAACACTTGGGAGCCCTCAAAAGCCAGGTTAGTTAATAGCCATAATCACCGTGCAAACGAAACATTATTGCACCAGCTGAAGCCATTACCCTTGTGATCGTTAGCACGGGGAATTACCTGCTGATCGAGCTTCGCAGTTACGTCATCCCAACGTGCACGCACTATCTTTGAAGGCCGGTATCCGGTTACGAGCCTGTTCAAGAAGGGACAGCGTCGCGTTGAGATTACTAGTGCACGCTATTTAACTTTGCGCCGATTAATGAACTTTTACGTATTTGTTTGAACCATTTTCATATATATAGCGTGTTAGCGCTATATTTTGGATGTACTTATATGTATTTTCTTGTGTGTATATTGGTTTGCAGATTATATGTCTTCATTGTAAACTGTTTAGCTTCTTATGGTCATTCATATTTGCATTGGTGAGTACAACATTTCAGGTGTCCACGAGCTGGCCTTGAACAATATTTGTTGGCCTCAAATAACATTAGCTTTTCCTTAGCCACTCTGCGAATATAAAAAAGAGTCTCACAAGCATACCGACTGAATCAGCTAGCCAACCCAGGGCAAAGTAAAGTAATAATTCAGTAAGTGTAGGTAGGTAAAAGTCGCCACGCTTCAAGATTTCTTTTAAATTTTCTCCAAAAAAATGCTATTGGTCTTGGATATTTTACAATTTGTTACATGAACTCTTCACAAACAAAAGATGAAACACTCGCAGTAGCATAATCTTGAAAGAAAATCTCCAATATTAGATTTGCTTGGTTGGTATATAATTTTGTATCTACAAGATCGGAGCCGTTACCCCCAATGCACAACAAAGTTTTGATTTTGGGTTAAAAATTTCCTCTTGAGACTTACGGTCCGTGGCCAGCTCGAATTCGTTTATTCCACAAAGAAACATATAAAAATGTTTAACTGACTATACAAGTACCAGAACTTCTTTTTCGGTCTGGCAGTAACTTTTCTCACAGTAGATTAAGCTCGTATTATTGCCTTCTATAACACGTGGATCTTTTTTTAGCAAATTAAATTAATGCAGATCCCAGACCTATAAGATTGGCACCAGAATAACTTGTTTTCTGTTATCAGAGTTACAGTAGCCCAGAGTCTTATTAGTAGAGAGTGCGATTTCAAGCCTTTCAAAAACGAGTTGTACTCCTGTCTCTAAAACGGATCAACATTCTCATGTTTACCCAGTTTCTGGAGAAGTTCCCTAGTTGATTTTGTTGCAATAGCCAAATATGGTATCAATTTTCCGATAAATTTCAATAACTCAAGGAAGTTTTGAATTTTCTCAACTGTTTTTGGATGACGAAAAGTATCCATAGCATGGACGTGGCTATCTACAGGCCCTATTCCATTTCCTGAAAGAACATTCCCAAGAAACGTAATTGTTTCTACTTTACACATACATTTTTATCGCTAAGTTCCATACCATGTTTTTTAAATATTTTTAAATTCTTAGGGAGCCTCAGGTCGTCAATGAAGCTCAATGTAACTTAGCGGTCAATTAAAATGTTCACTTAAAATTTACTGAAAGGTTCCGTGGTCTTAGTTCTTTACCATTTAATCTTATAATACTACTATCATGTTTTACCTAAATTGGGTATCAGTAACTTAATATTTTCATTTTTCCCGACTATCCCATTTTCTTTTATAGGTTTTCGTAATAGTTTATTCGCTTCCTAATACGCGATATATATTTTTTTTTTGTATCAGTGGCCTTTTCTTTCAAATCGGAATTACGGTGTCTGTAAGAGTTTCTTTTATCTGGTTTCTTTGAAAGGATCGGCATTTTGGGCTGATTTTATGATTGCTGTGGTTAGTACGTTATTGAATTCGTTATTTTCCAACTGTTTCTTATTTTACCTTCCTAAATGTGTCATGCAAGCCCCAATGATTTACGACAATGCTGTAGACCGAGCACAATATTTTTGTTCAAATATATCGTTGTTCGAATATATCTTGTTCAATTAAGGTCCACATCCTGTTCAGGTTGACCGAAGTTCTAAAAGATCAAAGCGCGTGAAGAAAAGGGGGTTTAAGAAATTGAACTTCATTATTTATAGTGACTCCTACTACCACCTAATTAAATTATTTACATTACTTGCAGAATCTGAGCTTTACATTACTATAATAAACAAATCTAAACATCTTTGCTTTTATTTTTGTCATAATTAGAAAAATATATAAATTCTAGTATAAATACAAGAAGAGCAACCAACAACCCCAAAGTCCACCAAATGAACAATCCCTCCAAATGTTTCATCTCAAGGGTAACTTTTCCACTTTCTTCTTCAGTTTTTATCTTATTTTTGGGAATTTGATTATAATACAACTTTTGAAAGATACCGCACTCAAGGATTCGTGTGCTGAGCAAATTAAATACTTGGAGAAAATAATGACCTTTTCTCATACTCAGTTTTATTTCCACGGGCAAAAGTCCTGTATCTTGCGTTATCACATCAACCAGTATTCTATATTCAGAGTAAACTCTTGTCAGCATCATTCGACCCAACATACTACTAACATTTCGATAGTACGCAGTATATACTAAATTTTCTGTTGCGTTTGTGAACTCTTTCAAAATCATTCTTCTGTAAATTTTATCAAATATTGGTTCTTCTCTTCTGTGTACAATCATTTGTCGTATAAATTCAGTACATCTTATTGGAAGGTCCGATTCAGCGAATTCTGTTATAGAATCAATACTTTTTTCGTATGGTGGTTCTGTCAAAACGCTAATTAGTTGTCCTTGAAAGGCATTGTACATTTGAGCAGAGTAAAATAGATAAAAAAAGTACGATAATTCGCAGAGCACAAGTAACAGGAAGAATCTTATTCGAACTGTTCAAAGTGAACATTGAAATGGCCAAGAGACATGTGTACACCTCCCTAAAAGCAGTTTCTTTGAAACCACTATTTGCCACAGCCCAACAAATTAGCACTGTGAGTAGAAACGTAGCCACGATGATGCTCCAAACTTCGTATTTAAATATTAGAAATATTACCTTGATGTTGCTGACCTTTTTTGCTTTCGGAATTATCCATATTATTTCATCCTGGTAAAATATATGGCTTAAGTCTGTATATTTGGAAAATCTTACACGTTCAAGAATCGTTGGCATTACTGATATGTCTTGAGTATGGTTGTAAGCATTTTTCAAAAATGTGCTAACGTTGGTAAGAACGACTGTCACATTTGATCCTAGTCTCCCAGCTATTAGTTCCAATAAACTTTGCGAAACTTGACTAAGAAATTTTAAATTGTTGTTGCCTTTATTATATACATAATCGTATGTAAACATCTTAATCGTATATCCTACAAGCGTGGTCAGAGTATTGGATAAAGTAATATTTAATGAATTATTGCAAAATCCACGAAATTCTAAATTGGTTTTCACATCGCATTTCCTAGCCGAATTGAACGGATTGTGTGTATACACTAACGAAAGCTTGTTTTCCTTTTGTATAGCCACTAATATGACTTTTGTTATATCGAAGTCCCAAATAATTTGCATAATATCACCTACGTTTGTATTCGTCACTGCCAGTATAATAAATTTTCCTCTTGGACTTTCACTTTGATGCCATGCGTAAGTATTCTTTATTACTGTGAGTGTGTTGTTTAAAGAAGCATGTCCTTCAGTAAAAACAATATAATTGTAGTAATATACTTTCTTTGCAATTGGCAAAGGTTTATCAACAGTTACGGAAAAGTAGGAATTTTTAAGTAATAGGGGGAAGTATTCTGTCCAGCTTTTTTCTAAAACTACGATTAAAGCTTCATGTTCTTGAAATACTTTTTTCATAAGTCTACTGATACACTTATTAAATTGATTGGTGTTATTTGACATAGTCAATTTTGCAGAACTGTATAAAACTTTGCAAACAGTCACAATGCAGCTTCATATCAATGTAGATAATGTGAACTGGCACAGTAACATTTATTGTTCGAATACATCAATATGCATGTTGTATTTATTAAGTTTTCGAGTTATTTCGTCACAAAGGATGATCAAAACATCATGTATAATAGAATTCCACAAAAAAGTTTAAGAGACGATACATGCTGTAGATGTACATTGCCATTAGTTCCATATTTGTATTTCCTATAGTCGGTATTTAGGTATCAATGCACTCGTAACCTTCTTAGAAACAAACTATCATTACCACCACAGTTTCGTAGATACACTAATTTTGTATTATTAAAGCACGTTTCAGTACCTTTAGTACAGTAAAATTAGGCGAAGACAACTTAAACCCAGACATAGAAAAAACAAGCTGAAACCTTTTTCTAAAATTTTTGGGGCACTCCATTTATCAGGTCGCAAAAAAATCCGCGTCGGGTTTTTTCGCAATGGATTTAGGGCAGGCCATAGTATCACGTTTTTTAACGGTATAAAGGTAAAAACCACTAGAAGCAGCGTCAGACTGATACAAATGTCAATTTTCCCAGTGTCTTAATGGAAAAGTTTTGCCTGAAAACCGCGGCTAGAAAGTTCTTTGAAGAAGTAAAACTGTAGATAACACCGCAGTTACTAGAAAAAAATTATGCGCTCTTTATTCTTCTAGGCCATGGCACTGGCTCTGATGCCAAATTTTCTGCTAGGCCATTCCAGGACACACTAAGTTTTAAAGACATTCAAATCTGTTTGACCTAAAACTATTTTGACAAGGCAGTTCACATCAGTTGCAAAAACGCTTTTGACGTGTACCAAGCTGCAAGTCAAAGTACGCTTCTCAGTTGCTCCACATATTAGCGTGTTCAAATTTCCATCGAATGAAACAGTGACACAAAAATGGAAATAAGTTTTGAACTTAGAGGAATGCACTCTTAGCAAGCCGATATAGAGGGTGATAAGATCAAGAGAATTGTTCCGACTGTAACAGCACTAACTTGGAAGCAAGATTAGTAATGTTGAAGAAATTGCAATTACAAAATTAGTAGCAATTTGCTTGCAATGAAGAATTGAGCATCTACTCATTAGGAATTGTGTTTAATTACTGTGAAGTGAACTACGATGTAAATAGATAGCAACGACTTGAAAGCTTTATTATGGACTTTCGGTCAATAATAGGCTGTTTTAGACCTCATTTTCAGACGTATAAGTATTTTTCGCCCTCGGGAGATAATAGTTATTTATGTACCAAGAGCGCACGAAGACGTCTATAGCGCCCTGTGTGGAACAGGAAAAGGGCCATAAACGCTAATTACTCACGTGCTTACAATATTTTATGTTCAGACCGGAATATTCTCAAAACCAGATTTACAATTTTTATCAATGTTGGCTTTCTACGATGTTATTGATTGTCAAACTGGCAAACAAAACTGACCGAACCGTAAAGTACGGCTCTACAGTACTTGGGCTGTAAAGTAACACATTGCGCCCTTAGAGAGAGTGTATAAAGTAACCAATTTCGCCCGGTCATACTTATAAAGTATGGTCAAAGCTTATTTTCATCTATTATGGTTGGCATATTTCCTAATTTATGAATGCAACTATGTTTATACTTAAATGTCAAACTTGACATTCGATTTTTAAGTTGCATTCATGAATTAGGACCGATTCCATAGCTATACTAAGTGAAACTAATTTTTGATCATACTATATTTACAAAAAAAAGGCTGTTTTTTGTTCCACTTCGTTTACAAGTTCCACAAGATCGATTTGCATGATCTTTATTATATTGAAGCTTTCACTCTGTAGATTAGCCAACACTACTTTTGATTTTTTACAGGTTTTTATATTTTTAAAGCCATAAATTTAATAGTATATTTCAAACCAAGGTAAGAAAGTGCAGTCTTGCATACCGAGCGCAAAGTTTATAAACCGAGCCGAAGTTTACAAGTTCCACAAGATCGATTTGCATGATCTTTTTTATATTGAAGCTTTCACTCTGTAGATTAGCCAACACTACTTTTGATTTTTTACAGGTTTTTATATTTTTAAAGCCATAAATTTAATAGTATATTTCAAACCAAGGTAAGAAAGTGCAGTCTTGCATACCGAGCGCAAAGTTTATAAACCGAGCCGAAGGCGAGGTTTGTAATTGCGCAAGGTATGCAGGAGCACTTTCTTAACGAAGTTTGAATACTATTTTTTTCCCAGCCGGCCTCAGTGGAGCAAAACTTGACACTATAAAAATAATTCAACAGACTGTTAAAGTTGTTAAAGGTGGCAATATCCTGCAAAATATGCAGAATGTTTTCCGATTTTATGTTGTTCTCAAAATGTTTCTAAACAGTTTTATTCATAAGTAACTCTGAAAACTTAAAAAAAAAATTCGTTAAAAAATCGCTTTACTATTTATACTTTTTGAGGTTATGTCCACTGAGGTCAAACTGTCAAAGCAGTTTTGGTTGCATTAAAAAATAAAGCGCGGGCGCCCACGGTGATTTTTAGCCTCTCCTGTCGTGAGTACGCATGCGCGAGATGTTAATTTAGTTCTTTCGAATGAAGGGCCACTCACGGGGCCACTTAAGGTTTCGTACTTACCTGCATCAAAAGGATGTGAACACTCACAGAATGCATTCCTAATTCCTCTTATAAACAGACTGTAACACAAGTCATAAAGTCAATTATCCGTCAACTATCAATATGTCAGCTGTCAGAATCAGCACGCGTCAGCAGTCAGCTAACATGGGGTACAGTTTCTTCATAAAAATAGCATGATTTACTTTCTTACCTAGGTGAGAAAAACGAACTTTCTTACCTCAGATGAGGTGAGCAATGCCTGCTATTCTAACCGGCTGGGAGAAAAATATTTATTTGCATACGTTCGAGAACGACAGTGAATCTGCAGCGCCCTCTGTAATTCTCCGCATATCAAATATTTAAACTATTCACTCCTGGCCTGATAACTGCTGTCATTTAGCGCTTGACGCTGGAAGTGTATGGATACCTAGACTAATTATATAGACAGATCAATAAAAAAGCCAATTAGGGCAGACTGTGATATGTGTTATACGTTTGGCAGTGCTGAAGTTTATTGTCAGTCTATGTCAAATTTGAGATTAGTAGGTTAGGTTTTGTTTGTTGTTTGACACAGGCTGACGTAAAATTTAACCTGCAAATCTCGAATTTGACATAGACTGACAATACACTTCAGTACTGCCAAACGTATAACACATATCACAGCCTGCCCTAATTGTTTTTTTTATTGATCTGTTGTTACAAATAGTATATATGTATGCATGTATGTAAGTATGTATTATCGTTAACCTCGTTTGTATCATGAGATAAAAAAAAAATTCTGATCAGGCCTTTATATATTGTTACGTTAAAATGGCGCTTTCGTTAGATTTGTCGCTTCACTCTGTTTTCTTTTTGTAACTTCATGGGAAGCGCTCTCCGGATTGTAGCTCTGTGGGTAGATTCAAATTCCGCGCGCTCCTGAGTTAGGAACTTTTTTCGCGGATAGGGACATGGTTCCGTTCCCCGAGGTTAATTTAGTTATGTTTGGAAAGTAAACGCCCTCGGTGGATTCTCCTCTAGGCGACGTAATTTGGGCGATTATAAGCGCCGCGCCTGTTTTGGCGGATTCTTTTTTATGGTAGCACCTCGTGCACGTCCATACGGGGTAAGTCCTTATTGGTATTCTGGTGCTTCGCTTAGGGTTTAATTTTGTTGTCAGCTTGACGTGCCGAGCCACAATCCACGATCCGGAATTCGGCGGCTGGAAGATTCTTCCTCCGGCGACCTCGTGTAAGGCCACCTTTGGCTAATCAGGGCCCCATCGTCATGCTGGGCTAATAACCGCTGGTGCCGAAAGCAGAGCTTCCGTGAATCTCATGAGAGCATACCTAATACTAGGGACATCCCCTTTGTGGGCCATGTTGAGCCTACGAATTAAACTGCCCCAGGCCACGGATCTACATTTCAACTACATGTACCAGCCAGGCGATAACTTGTACACTAGCCGAAAGTAAGGCCCATGCCAACGTGTGTACGTCCAGGTATTTTTAATGTGTAATTATAAATTATTGAGAGGCTTTTCCTCCGATTGTACCCAGCATTTTCCATAAAAATTTAAGTATTGCTTGCTGTAGGCCCTATTAGGTCATTTGTCGACTTCTCCGAGCCAAAGATTACAATTAAACTGTGATACTTGAGAACTATGTGTAGTTTCTTTCAATGTTGCTGTATAACGTTCTTTTGCAGCTATAGTTCTTAACCCATTATAAGAACTCAGTCAGCGAATCGTCTGATTAAGCACTTGAGATGCCTGGTTGATTGTTTTCCTCTGGATTCGCTGGCGCCCCTCCCGGTTTCCATTAATTTAATTTACTGCACGCCGTCTTCGACTTGAGCTAGACGTGCCTTCCAGGTATCTGATTTTGCTTGTTTTAGTTGAGAAATATAGCCAGCGAATTGCCACGTTAAACCATCGTAACAATGTGTTATAAGTTTGGCAGTACTGAAGTGTATTGTCAGTCTATGTCAAATTCGAGATTTGCAGGTTAAGTTTTAAGTCAGTTTGTGTCAATCAACAAACAAAACTAACCGGTTTATAGAAACCGACGTAAAAGTGATACTTTATGTGGCGAAGCTGAAGTTTATTTAGCCGAACGTTAGTGAGGAAAATAATTCAGCTAAGCCACATAAAGTCAGTTTTACTCCAAATAACATATACTATTTTATCCGCAAACGTATTCTGTTAATTTCATTAATATAAATTTTGAAAAAAGGATGCATCGGCCGTGAATCGAACCCGGGCCACCCGCGTGACAGGCGAGCACTGTACCCCTGCGCCAACCTCTGTTGTTCAAATAACGCGCTACTGTAATGATATATGAACATACTAAATCACCCGAGCTAATAGCACACGGCCACAACAGCTGTCACATCATAACCCACGGCGACAGATGCTCCGATCCGCTGCTTAAAGGTTTATTTAAATTAAAACTTTTTCGTACTCTTTCCGAAAATAAAAACCGGCCTACGATCTAAGTCTAAAAATTAGCAACGTTTTAAGCCATCATACAATTTAATCGGTCCAGTATCTTCGGAGGAGATAGCGAACAAACATAGAAAGAAAGAAAGAGAGCAACGATTTTGTGTGCTTAGGCAGATAAAGTGACACTTTTACCTTGTCAATAAAGGCACATAAGTTGTCATTTGTGTGACGTTTGCGGATAAAATAGTTTATTCAGTTTGTTTACAAAATAACTCTCGTTTGTTAGCTAGATATTAAATCTTAACACTTGATTTAGAATATGGAATCACTTATAATAATGCAGAAGACTAAAAGCCGTGTTTACACAACTAAAAGTACTATGGTTGCGTTCCACCATTTCTATTTTCGGGTTTTTGTAAACAAACTTCCCTTAACTTTTAATAGCGATATTATCACAGAAAACAATTATTTGTTATGCATATTTTTTGTGTTTTTTAAAACTATTGACTCAGCTTCGAAGGCAAGTCCACTTTGGTTAATTTTCATATCTGCTCATTGAACGCTCCTAAACTTGAAGCCGCACGCACGCGCTAAAAAGGCGTGTCTTTAAAGATTAGGTTAGATAACCTACAAATTTTCAGATTTGGTTACGTTTTGCAAAGTTGTGGTGTTGTGTAGTTAACGGCCAAGTTTACGATACATTCCTTGAAGCTGCCAAAGAAGCCGGCAGGTATTTTACCTCGCAAAACTTTGAACAATTACAAAATATTACATTTTAGGAGATGACAAGTTACTAACTGCAGAAGACGTAGACAGAATTGTAACATCGCAGCTGTCATTTGATGATTTGAAAACCATTAATGGCCAAGTTCAAATGTTCAAATACACTGAGCGACAAAAGTCTGGGTTCACGAATAATTTTTCCAATTTTACATACTGAAAATGGTTTCTGGCGCTTAAAATCTGATGTCAATGTTTACGTATCAACAAACTTCAGGTGGATACGCAAGAACACTTTATCAATTGCATGCATCGTGTTGGTAGATACAGCCTGGAAAGACACGTCCAATCATTGTGAGTTTTTCGAGTTACAGATATCGGCAGTCAGTCTACTCTAAAAATCTCTCTTGAAGAATACCAGGGTTTTGATTAAGGAAGACTTGACGAGGGCAAATCTACAGCTGTTACAAGAATCCCAAAAAATTGTAGAATTATCAGATCACGAACTTGTGTACTGCCACATTAACATGAAACTTCCTAAGTATGCCCCTGTGGCTCATGTATTTACAAGTTTTAAGCATTTTAATGCCCCTGTGGCTCATGTATTTACAAGTTTTAAGCATTTTAATTTGAGTAAATTTAACGCAGACTTAGAAATGCTACCATTGCATAAGATATATTACATGCATGATGTTAACGATAAGGTTGAATTTTTTAACAATCAATTAATTAATCTTTTTAACGAGCATGCTCTATGGCAATCCATTACCTTTAAATATAAACCTGCCCCATAACTGACAGATAACATTAAATTGTTAATGAAATTAAGAGATCGAGCGAAAAGTAAGTATATAAAACAACGAAATGAGAGTGCTTGGGATTATTACAAGCTGCTCCGTAATTATACAAACTTAGCAATTAAAAATTAAAAACAAGCTTACTTTCAATTTAAAGCTACTCATAGCAGCAGTAAAGAAATGTGGAATGAACTGAAAAGGTTGAATGTGGGTAGCTCAAATTCTAATAAAAAGAAAAACAAACTGATATCCCGAATGTAGATGAAATTAATAAGTATTATATAAATAGTATACCTAACTTGCCAGTTGATGAAGATTTATATAATTTTTACTCAAATAATGTATTAGTAGAAGCATTTTTGGAATTTGAACCTGTGGCCACTGAGGAAATTATAAAAATAATTAATTCATTAAAAAGCAATTCAGTAGGACCAGATGGATTAAATGCTAAAATGTTGAAGCTGTGTTGCCCTCACATTGGTCAATACCTGGCTCACATTATTAATACTTGCATTACGCAAAATGCATATCCTAATTTATGGAAATCTGCATTTGTAGTTTCCTTGCCTAAAGTTGAACGTGCTGTTGAACTAAAAGATTTCAGACCAATTATAGTAGGAGAGCTGGTGACATTTTTTGGTGATCATTTAGTTAAGGCGTATTTTTTGAGAGAATGTTGCTGGAGGCATGTATAAGTGTCAGCTGTAAGGATTCTCCTAGATAGCGGTATCGGAGGGAGGCAGAACACCCTAAATGTGCACTGTCAGTATATGTCAAATTCGAGGTGAGCCGGTTAGGTTTTGTGTCAGTTTGTGTCAAAACTGACGGAAAACATAACCGGCTCACCTCGAATTTGACATAACTTACACTAAAAAAGTCCATAAGGGGCGGCTGTGGAAATTGAAACATATGAATAATAGGTTGGTGGCATTGTAAGTCTATGTCAAATTCGAGGTTAGCAGGTTATGTTTTCCGTTTCAGTGACTTTTTGATACTTTTCATAACTGCTCAAAATCATATTGATTTCACCTAAAAATGGACTAAATGAATTAATAACAGATTCATCCATTTTCAAGTAAGCTCTATTCTATGTGTAATGGTTAATTTATACAGGGTCCGGCAACGAAGCGGGGGTGGAAGATATTTCTAAAACTATGAGAGTTGCATAAATATTGCGTATATAAAAGTTGTAGGTACTAAGGTGCTGCACATTACTAAAATAGTTTTGATTATACAGGGTGTCTCAAAAAAGTGTAGCGGATCAAACTTACTTTTTTTTAAATAGAATGCCATATATTTAGGTAGCTTAAAAGTTATGTATTGAAATACTCTTCATTTTCATATAAAGTTGTATGGGTCTAACGTCAACTGTTTTGGAGATATTAACAATTTTATGCAAAAAATTGCTGAACTTCAGGCGGCTGCTGTAAGCGACAGAAAACAATTGAATGAAGGAAAACGTTGCCAAAAAATTATGATTTTTGTAAACTATCTTTCAAGTGTAAAATGGTGGATCTGGGTATTAATGTTATACAGAGTGCTCAATATTTGCAAATTTAATTTCTTTTTTTTTCAAATGAAACGCCCTGTATATTTTTGTATTTTTGAAAAGCCCTTTTAATGAACTTTCTTTTGATATGTTACTTCATACCTCTTAAGTTCCAACTGTTTTTCAGATATGCGAGTTTAAACATAAAAAACAATTTAAACCCCTTAAGATGCTTTATTTCAAGGGATAAAAAACAAACGCCTTTATAATAATGATTTAAACACTTGAATTCTTCAAACAAAAGATAAAACCAAGCTTAAAATACAAAAATTGAACCAGAACTCAAAACTAGAAATAACCAATACGAAAAAAGCAAAAAAAGCAGGAAAAAATTAAATCTGAAAATCGACCGAATTTTGAGAAAGGAAATGAAGTGGAAGAAGAAAGCTCATTAAAAGTACTTTTTAAAAATACAGGGATATACAGGGTGTTCCATTTAAATAAATCAAACTAATTATATTTGCAGATTATGAATTCTCTGTACAGCTTTAATACTCAAAGCAGGAAAGGAGAACTATTTGAACATTTAGTGTAATTACGTATAAGCTTTTGGTGTATTGGCTTTTCTTTTTTTTATCTGATTTAATTTGACCGTGGAATTAATTTATTCCTACATTTATCGTTTTTTTTCTTGTTTATAATTTCCTGTATCAACACTGACTGAATTTATATTTTCTAAACCTGGTTTTGTGTTTTTATTTTTAGAGAGATCATGCGTTTAAATCACTATTTTAAGGGCGTTTGTTTTTTATCCCTTGAAGTAAAGCATCTTACGGGGTTTAAATTGTTTTTATGTTCAAACACACATATCTGAAAAACAGTTGAACTCAGAAGTATGAAGTAACATATCAAAAGAAAGCTCATTAAAAGGACTCTTCAAAAATAAAAAATATACAGGGCGTTCCATTTGAAAAAAATATCGAAATTATTAAATTTGCAAATATTGAGCACCCTATATAACATTAATACCCAGATCCACCATTTTACACTTGAAAGATAGTTTACAAAAATTATAATTTTTTGGTAACGTTTTTCTTCATTCAATTGTTTTCTGTCGCTTCAGTCGCCTGAAGTTCAGCATTTTTTTGCATAAAATCGTTAATATCTCCAAAACAGTTGACGTTCGACCCACACAACTTTATATGAAAATGATGAGCATTTCAATACAAAACTTTTAAGCTACCCAAATATAGGGCATTCTATTTAAAAAAGTAAGTTTGATTCGCCATACGTTTTTGCGACACCCTGTATAATCAAAAATATTTTAGTAATGTCCACCACTTTCGTACTTACAACTTTTATATACACAATATTCATGTAACTCTCATAGTTTTAGAAATATCTTCCACCCCCGCTTTGTTGCCGGACTCTGTATTTATACAGTACAGTAAACATTGCGCTTCCATACTTTGACCAAAATTATTTAAAAAGATATTTTTGTCAACTACACGGAAAAATTGCATGTTCAACACATTGGAAAAATGATTCTTCCATGTTCATGTAAAACTTTTACATTCGCTGGAAAACTCTCACTTTTCTTAACTTGTAGAACAATCTACTATTAATTCACTAGCGATTTAAGAACAACTCGCTAGCATATAAACATTATAAACAGTTACTTATGGTTGCTATTATAGAGTTAATAATAATAATGTCAGTTTAAAATGACAAAGAAATAATTAATCGAGTTATTTAACAATAACAGTAACGGCGTAACTGGAGACTTGAGTTACCGCATTTATATTTTTATGACGCTCAACGGCTTAAACCTGAAAAGAAACACAGATTGCAAGCAGCTGAAAATTATTTCGGTGGCACAAATAATTCTCACATATAATCTCATAAGAGTATTAATTCTTTCCCGATTTTTTTTGACTGCATCTAACAACGTCGTATTAATTAGGACGCCTTCCAGAGGCGAGCGTTTCCTTTCCAGAGACTTTCCATTTGAAAATATATTTTTTGGAACTTTTCCTTGCTGCCAATCTCTAGCGTGCTTTTAAAACTTTCTTTAGTGCAACAAAAGTTATTACATTTGTCGTACATTTTAAATGCGGCATATGCCGCGGGTTTCAGCTAGTGGTAGATAATTTTCTTAGTGATACGTATCTTTTACCGTTTTTGCCAAGGCATTCATAATATTTAAGGAAAATGTTTTGGGAGTCCAATTTAACGATTTATTTAGGATGAAAATCATAGTTTCCAATTTGCAAAACGAGTACCCCATCAGCAAATACGTTAGGAGAATACCGTGAGAACTGTTAGGAGCGATAGCTAAAAGTATATTTTATTCTTGTAAAGTGCCTTTTATGTTCTAAATGCGTCAAAATATCATTATGAAAAGTTATTCAGAATGTAAAACTATGGTTCCATGTAAAATTTTAGAAATATCACCTTAATTTTATGAAACTGTATATAAACAAACGTACTTCATCTGAAACAACAGCTTCGTAGTATATTCTTTTCAAAATTTACCTAAAAGTAACCTACAGTAGAACAAGCAAATAGATTTTTTAGATTTTTTTTGGTTCCACATACATGGGCTTTACTAATGAAAATACTAAAGTGTGGGCTCCCCATGCGCCACCTTAGCAGTTCTAGGGTTAATACTTATATTGAACTGATGGGCTGTTGTACAACGTTTATCCATGTTTTTTTTATCCATGGCTCTTCTTGCATAGTATTCTATGTTATTTCCTGAAAGGATTCTAATTTGGTTGAGTCATCTGCTTATACAATGTATATCTACCTCGTTGACTTTGTGCTTATGTACTTTCTTGAATAACCAGCCTTTATATCTTAATTTAGGTGCTACTAATCCACAACAACCATTTAGTTATTTAAACAAAATTTTATTTGCGTTTACACATTATACATACATGTAGCAATATATAAAAATACATACCTATAGATTGCGCCATAAAAACAACAGTTAACCTAAATTTTCGCCACATGACTAAGTTAACAAACTGATTGAAAATGACGCGGGTTCGAGACTTGCCAGAAGACTGTCACGGAGTGCTGAAGGTTGTAAACCGAATGCATTGGAATAGAATGTTCCGAATAAGTTGAATGAGTCGACAGAATAAATTAATCTGGCGGTTCCGTCTTTAGACAGCTTCTCTGGTTGCGTAAGTGGGGGGTTGTTTATTGCTCGTCGGTCACCGGATGGACCCTGCGTCTTCTCGGAGGTACCATTAGCCATTGGGTGATATTTGTCCGACGCCTTGCGCCACTTGGGGGTTTTATTGCTCGATTCATCATCTGCGGGCGGCCAATAGGATTGCCCCAATTCTTGCTCAGCCGGTCGTTGTCCCTCAAAAAGGTTGAGCCACTACCTGCCGTCTTCTCCCTCACATACAACAGTTCGCAGATTGCGTAAGGTTGCTGAAATTTGAATGTTAAATTGTCTGCACAAATTACTCAGTTACTCAATAGCCACATACCGCGTACCGTTACCCGCTGCTAGCCTGCCCAGCTTGTTCATGCGGAGTTTTCACTTTTTATGAATCCCTGGGCTGCTTTTGTAGGCGTTTCGCGTGGTAATTTATGGACGCTACACGCAGCCATGTATCCGCTGCATTACTTTCACCGAAGTATATCTTATATTAATATGCAGTATTCAAGTATTACAGAAAATAAATATTTGCGAAACGTTCCCTCCTGTAAATATGCTTCGCGAACATCACAGCTTTAATCTCTCCATTTGCGTTCTTGAGTGAAAATACGACTATACGCGGTTGTACGAATAGACTGTACTTTAGTTAGCCATAAGCAATTTGTATCGTAAATATTTTAAGGTAGAATTTCGTAGGCAAAATGGTTCTATTAAAGTTACAACAGACAAGTATTTAGCGGTGTTTCGAACGTACCTTTCTCTGGGAAGATGGAAATATCCGAATCTCACGGAATGATTAAGAGTAAATTTACGAAGGGTTTACCTCGTAAGCCGAAAAATTGGGCGAAGCTAGATTATTACCACGTGATCAGAAGCGCAACTGTGGCAACTCGGTCATAAAAATTTGGTAAAAATAGGTGCCGGCTGGAGCAAATTCCTTTAGAAGAGTTTTAACATTTATTAGAGACCTTTTGCGGGGTGTTCGCCGCTTGACAAGTTTTAGCGTGTGAAATCTACAAGTTTGTCGAATACATAGAGCGATTATGAAAAGTCCAAAATTAAGAGCTGCTCTGATAGACTTATTAGAAATGTTGAGAACGCCGACCGAGTTTTCTTGGTTAAACTGGACTTAGAATTTAGTTAGTTAATAAGTAGCGTTGTTAAACTTAAGTTGTTCTGTAAACGGCAGAAAGTAAATGCAATTATGTGTACTGGAGTGTCCTATTAATCCCGCAACAGTAACTTTAGTCTTCGTGTACAAGTATATTTTGACTAAAAGGATTGTCAGTTATCCCGACTTTAGACGATTTCGCGACACCGTTTGATGGTCCAGGATTCGACGGCATGTGAGAAATTAATATTTATTTTAGTTGGTATTATTACACCTTCATCAGTCCACACTCAACGTTATTTTGCCAGTGCTGATTTGGGTTGCAACAAGCCTCGTATTTCTTCTTAACACCTAAATTGATGCGTCATTATTTTAGTTTTTTGTCGATTGAAAGAACTAGGGAAATGGAAAGGTAACCATCTACTGCACTATTGACTATTGGAAAATCGGTAAAAATTATTCCCGCATTCCATACATCATTGCTCTAGTACAGTTGAGTGAATAAAAGACCAAACATTTTAAACGAGCCATTCATGCAAACGCAAACATAATTACAGAAACTAAACAATTTCAGCAGCAATAGCACACCAACTGCAAGAAATTCACCGAAATGCACTGGCTGTTTACTAAAAGTGCCATTAGCATCCATCACTATGTTCTTTGTGCTTGGCTATGAATCATTCAAAAACCTAACGACCTACTAGAATTCTCAACCAAAATAGTGCACTGATGCACGGCCCACAATGCCAGCTGGCGATTGTTTTACTTTAATGCTATAAAATGGCTGCGGTGGAAACAATATAGGGGATGAGGAACGAAAATAGAACTCAGCCAGAACGGTGCTGCGTTATAAAAGCTTTATTGTGGGCGCTTAAGCGCATTTGAATATTAAGTAATTCGAGAATGATAGATATTGCAGGGATAAAGGGATCAACTCGTATGAATGACGAAACGAATCCTCCACGCTTTTTTTGCGCACCGGCAAAGCAAAAACTGAAATTTCTTGCCCATGACTCCCCATTTCAGGCGTCATTAATGCATTTCCGAAACTATCTGCACGGCCATACATCTCTCCTGGATATAGTCATCATCGCGACTCGTTAACACATCGAAGCCGCAAGAGCCGAGATATATTTACGTCGGTGGAGTACGAAACAGTTTCGTGGAAGTGTCGTTAGCTGTTAAAGACCCATTTCCGAAACAGCTTCCGGTGGCGTAAAAAAGCGGCGCGTTTTGTGTGGGTGTCAAAATTGTCACAACGGAGGCTCCTCGTCCCAAGAATGCGGTGCTTAACTCGGCTTTTTGTTCCTCCAACCTCGTGTGCTCGCCGCTTTTTGTCGGCCATGAATTGATACTGCTATTTTAAGCTCCAGTATCAGGGGTGTAAAAGAGGATATAATGATCCCTGCGAATGGTTTGGTCGGAATCGCGCGGAGGTGGGAAGAAGGGTCTGATACAACCTCCGGAAGCTGCGTCTGTGAAAGATATACCTTGAGCTGATTGTTCTCCAGTCGGTGGTTTTGCAGTTAGATACCATCCTGAATTTTAAGCAGCGGAGATGTTTGAATTTATAACTGCACCAGTGCATTTCCTATTTTAAAAAACGGGGAAGTGGTAAGAGTTGGATCTTTATCATCTTAACAGTTGAGTGTAAACTCATTGAACTGCAGTAAATATCAGATACACAAATTTGCATCATAATTAGGCTCTTATGTAAAACTTATTACACTTGAATATTATGTTCTTGCATAGAATGCAAAAAAAAATACATTCTTATCTACCTTGATCAGCGACAGTGACAGTAACTACTGTGACGGTCAATAATTTACATAGGTTGAAGTTGATTATTTACAGCAATGTTTGCCCAATTTGGTTGGTCCTCCGTATGGATTCTTCCTTTTTTAAAGTTATTTGTGGCTTCCATGTCACTGTTTTACATAACAATAGGCAAATTTAATTTTTAAATGATAGTACAAGATGAAACCTTTTATTTTGGAAAAATAAAAAATACGTGAATCAAAATAGAAGAAAATCGTAGGGTTAAAATAGTTTATAGGGTCCAGGTGCATTATTTTTAAGTTTTAATTGCTAAGTTTACCATTTCTGGAATATTTTGAACCCTAAGATGTAATACAATATTGACAAATATATTAAGCGTTAAATTACGAATTCTTGTGTTTGTGGAAACCACCATTACAACAGCAATTGGTGTAGCGTATCGAAGAATGCATGCTTGACCAGGGATACAATTCGAATCGAAGGTAGAAACGTTTCAGGCTGGCAGTGGCATCGAGCCATACTTCGCGAGTGGGTGTGCAAGCGGGCTGTTTTGCGTTTATGTTGGCGTTTACGATTAGGCGATAATGCAAACCAATAATTATTTATAGTGTGATAACTTGTAATAATGCGAGGCGAATCTGCGAGCGCTGCCATACGTATCCTTAGTTAGTGGATTGGATTAGCTAGTGCAGATTGTGCGTACTATCATAGTCAGTTGAATGATGTTTGGTAGCTTTTTGACAATGACAGCAGCCGGTAGACGTCAGATGCTCTTGCCTGTGATGAACGATTATGTGTAATCGAGGGTATGGATCCCGTGAACGCATGAGGTTTCGCACAGTGGTCCGCGAAAGCATAATAAGTTCCGCAGTGTTGCGGAAGCACGTGATTCCGCAATACCCTAGCAAGATATACGGTAATTACCTTACTGTGAAAGACCAGTAGCCCTAGGGCTTTTACCGATTCTATAGGGGTTGTAAGGATAGTTAATCTAGTGAATTACTATTGGACAGTACCAGCGCAAAGTACCGACAGCTAACCCAACCAGTGAAGACAGTGATGTGGTGCCAAAGTATTGTAGCGTCGCTGCCGGAAGTACGGAGGGGCCAGGGGAGCGGTGGCCACTCCCTGTGAGCACAATTATTATTATCGATGAGATTTACAAATCAGTAAGTTTGTGTTCTTTTAGATTTAATCGCCTGCCTCTGTCACTGGGCCAAGAAAAGCCCACACTTGCACTATTTGCACCCCGTTACCGCCGCCTTGTCGTCATGGGTGAGTTGCATCCACCACTTTGACATATTTCAAAATTATCGTAATCGGAATTTTAAAATAACACGCGTCTAACAAAAGCTTAAAATAAATAAAAAGTATATAGCAACATATTTTGCACGTTAACTTTTGTAATACCCTAGAGAAAAGCAACAACGTTTTTTCTGACAAATAAAAATAATTATTACGTCCTAATTTCAACAAAAAAGTGAAATAGAAGAATATCAGATATATAGTCTTCAGAAAACGAGAAAATGTAAAGAAATGTTCAAAAATTTCTAATAATTTTCCGGCGTCTTCAGTACATCTATTTTAGTTCCAAGTAAGATTATTGATGCAACTCTATTGTTGATTATTGCCAAGTTGGTGTAGTTGTTAGGGGCTTTATAAATAACCAATCTCTTTTAAGGAAATATATTCATACAACTTATTTTTATGTACTAAAAGGCACAATGTTAAAGCTATTTAAACACAAGTATATACACATTGATTTAAATTACTCGTGCGCGTATATTTATTTATATTTAATGTTCAACTCCTTCCTTTTTTGAAAAAATCTTGATGCAGTACGTTTTCTATTTTTTTTTGCTATAATGTGAATATAAAACCATGGCAAACAAAAAGCACAACTTCCCAAGTGAATTATATGGAACCTGAGGAAGGTATTAAATATTCAGAAATAGTTATAGTGATGATTGTGTGCAGGATATATCAAATTTCAAATTTAATTCATGAATTCCGTGGGGTTTGTGGCTGCTTCAAAGTTTAACAGTAAGGATAACGGATACTTAAGAAATGAAAGCAAAGGAATTGCATCTCTCAAAGAGTTTTTTGGCTATGTACAAATAATTTTCTAGTGCAACTCAAGAAAATAGAATTCTATTCTTTCACTTACATCGTCTAAAAGTGAAGGAAGTATTGCAATCGTGAAAAAATCATCTCTTCAGATTTCTTCAGATCTTTATGCCCTAGAGCAGGGGTGGCGAACCTTTATTCATCTACGTGCCATTTTTTCTAAAGAAATGTTTAATGAGGCCATGACGTGCCATCAAACAATCTTGACTTAGTGATTAATGGGGAAAAATAAAACTAAATACTATCAACTTAAAACTCTTTATTTGCAACAAAAATATACATTTTGTACAGCAATAGTGACGTTATGTTTATTTAAATGAAAGAAAAAATTCGTGCGACTTCTGCTGTTGCAAATTAGATGCTAAATAACTTATATTAGCTCAATACTTTGTTACTTTTAGCAGAATGCAAGTTGGACTGGATTCATCTGAGAAACGGCTTCTAAGCGAGTATGAAAATATTGTTAAGATAGCAAAAGCCAGCTTCTTCAGACTGCTAAATGTGTCTGGAATTGAATTCCACGTTTCCATAATTTTGATATTGAAATTTTTACTCATATTACCTGATACACATAGTCTTTCTATTTCATTTAATTCCAACTGTTTCCTTGTTTCGAAAAATTTTTGAATCCATATTGAACTAGACTGGAAATCAATCAGCTGCATTTCAATTTCTTCAATTTCCAACCAATCAAATTTGGCCAAAATCAGTTTATCAAGTGAAGTTACATCAGGATACATAATAAATTTCAGTGTTTCCGATAATTCTTTGAACTGAAAAAATCTCGTTGAAAATTCTTTGATTGAAGAATTAATTACCGAATTAAACTCTTCGGTGACTTTTGCTCGGTCTGGTTTTTCATGTAAATCCAAATCTCTGGAGATTTTTTTCAAGTTTGGTAACAATATCGTTACTGAAAACTTGCAGTTTAGCTTCGAAAGCATGAATGAGATCTATCATAACAATAATTGTTTTATTTGAGCCTTGAAGCTTCATGTTCAATCCATTGTTAAATATAAATTGTTTAGATTAGGTACCTAAATTACTTAATTACTGCCGTGCCCAAATTATTTTGTGGCGTGCCATCAATGGCACGCGTGCCAATGGTTCGCCACCCCTGCCCTAGAGTCTCTAGATCAGGGGTGCGCAAACTTTTCTTGCCGCGCCCCACTTTTTGTTCAAAATATAAATTTGGGCCCCTACCGTGGCTGGCATGATTTTGATCAATATTTAGTGTTTTTGGTAGGAGTTTTATGTAGATGATAATTATCAAAATTAGTATGCTACGAAAACTAGAAATGCATGTACAGACTAGATACCTATGATTTAATATATTATGTCTCTTGGAAAGTTGTTTAATTTTGTTCGATTTCTTAATAGGTTTATTGTATCGTGGTCTGTTTTTTCTTATACATAGTTAATTTAGAATCGTAGTATTAATCCTTTCTTTTTACTGTGCTTATAGGTTTATCATCAGCATGTAAAATTGTGTAATAACAATAATAATCGCCCCCCCCCCCCCCCCCCCCCCCCCGCCTTCCCATAATTTGTGACGTCCCCATATAGGGCACGCCTCTAACTTGCATACCCTTGCTGTAGATGACGAAAAACATGTTTTCGTAACTGTCTGTCTTCCTGTCTTTCTGTATATCTGTTCGTCTGTCTGTCTGTCCGCTTGTTTGTCCGTCTGGCCGTCCGTTGGCGGTATAGCTCAAAAACTATTTGTTGGAGAAAGACGATTTTGCATGCGAATTATATATCTACCTAGATTGAAACCAAATATACTTTTGATCAAATATATACCGGGTGAGCCCTTTAAAATAAATTTTATCTACGGTTACTTTAACTGAGGAATAGATAAACGTAATTTGCACATAGCTCAGACTTACCTCTTGACGAAAATGGGACCCAATAGAAACAGGGTAACTGTTGCAAATGAGACAAAAATGTCTGTCAGCGCGTTGTATATAGTGTAGGGGGCGGGTTGCACCCGGACTGCTACCAATCTTTGAAATCGCTCTCCCAAGCGCTGAAATCGCGAGTTGGAATCCCTCCGCTTGCAATGTTGTTTTTATTTGCAAATCGGTGCAATTTGCATTACCATGTGTTTTTTTAAATTGTTTCAGTATTATTAGGAACTTTAAGGTATTTTTGCCTCTAGTTTTCTTTGATTTTTCAAAAGTTTTAGTATCACAACTTCCACTTTTGAGGGAAGTTCTCAGTAGAGCCTTTTACAGTTTTTTTTTATATTTCATTAACAGCTGAAAGAAATCGAGAAAAAACCAAATTTTCCGTAAGTCATGTTAAAGCACAATTTTTCTTCTTCGTAGCACCGTAACAAGCCATGTGTATTGCTAAAACTAGAAGTTACATAGTAATGATTGTAAAAAATATGTTTTTGTATCTCTAATCACCTTTAAATTTAATTTGCAATCTATCCAACGTTTTATGCAGTATTAGTTGGGAAGTAGAATAACCTAAGACAAGTTTTCTTCTACTGGTAAATTTATAATGCTATGATTCTGCCAACGCTTATGTTGGTGACAATATGAAAGTACTAACGCTCGATTGTGTAAGCGAAACCTTTCACCAAGGGCTTTACATAAAAGAATGTGGTATATTTTATTGTGTACGCATAAAAGTGATTTATGTGCAAATATATATTTTGAAGTGTTTTGCGTTATTAGTTTCACACATAAAGTGCACTAAACCGTGAAATTGATTTATTATCTTATTCTATAGAGTCAACGCCCCACACGAAGTGATAAAGACCAGATTTATGACATTTTGTGTATTTGATACGTCTGTCAACGCTCTCTCGAGATTGCCAAGAATCGTTTATAAGATTATAAGCAGGTAACAACCAACACAGATAAATTACGTATAAAGTGAATAGCGTTACAACGACGTGCACATCTTATTGAAAGGATAATAATACAGATTATTTAACCGGTGAGTTTTGTTTTCACTTTGAAATGCCAATTAAAAAACACATTTACTTGCGTACAAATTCAATTCAAAGTTGAGTGTTTTATGAATGTTTTTATATAATATAGCAAAGTAAAGAAGCGGTCAAAAAAGTTTTCATATTAAATAAATAGATATATAAGACACGCCGATTTAGTGTAGGTACATTTTGCATTTGAGCAAAATCGTTCGACATTGAAACTAAAACCAAAAACATAAATTTCCTGAAACAGTTACTTTGTATACAAATTAACTGAAAATTGAAGTGAGCTTAATTGCATATTGCTGTTTATATTTTAGTTTAGTTAAGATAAAGTAAAGTAACTAACGTATAATTTCTAGTGTATGTAGAACAATTTTATTCAAGAATGTTATAATTTGTGGAACCATTTATCGCCAAGTGAACGTTCCAAATTAGAGCTAATTAAGAGAAAATAAATTAAACATAAATAAACGATTTTTTCTGGTAAAATTGTTTCTTTCGTATTATTGGATTGGGTAAGTTGAAGACATCCTTAATTGACAGGTTTTTTTAAATTTTATCATTACTATATGCAAATAAGTGGGTAACAGTTTGTTCTCAGAAACATGTGTAACAGCTTTTTTAAATATTGAAGATAGCCAATCTTTATTGTTTATTTTATAATTAAAATGTGTGCCTATGTTATTTTCTAAGTCATAATTTGCACTCTTAATTAAATATCAATTTCAAAACTTGAGCTAGCAGTTAATGTGTTATAGAATCTCGTTGGTAATGCCTAGGAATGTTTTGTTTATATAAAGAGCATTAGGAAACCTTTTCAAAACTACTTTATTTATTTACTATATTTCAAAGGGGTTTTCTTTCAACGGTGTCGTGGTGGAGAAACCGTGATTTTCGAAGGTGTTATTTCCGTGGTTGTCAGTAATTGTGATTATCGAAATTTACTTAGTCTGGTTTTTCAATTTGAATATAAAAGCGTAGATATATTACAATTCGACCTATGCTTTGACAATTTAAATTTGTATTTAATCAAATTAAATAGGTTTAGTATAAGTTACTATTCATTTAAAAAAATCATTCCAACAATATAATTTGGCATTTAATATTTACAATATGGAATGGCAAACATTTAAATTATGAAATTTTTATTTGTCAAAAAGGCAAAGTTATTCAATTGGAGTGAAGGATTGTACCAACACCGCATTTTCATGGAATTCCTGAAATAATACTGCATATGGCAGCAATGTTAGTAACCAATTTAAAGAGTGAACCAAGTTGCACATACAGATAAAAGCTTTCGCTCCGAGTGACCAATCTGAATAGTGAACATGGTTAGTCTGTGACGATAGTGGAAAAAATATTGTATGAAACACAAGCAAAAAGTGGCGTGTCATAGATACTAACTTTTCGCATTTGTATCATAAATAGCTATTAGACAGATTGGAGTATATCATGATTCTCAATCAGATACCGTAAGTACAGTGCAGTTGCTTTTACCATTTTTGAAAAAAGCAGCAATCAGAAAATATGTCGTTTTCGAGAAGTTGAAGCTTGACAAAAATTATTTTGAGTACTACAGTAATTTGAAACCAGTCGAATAGTTTCTTACCAAATAGGCAAAAGCTTTTCAACTTCATAGTTTCCTTCCAGAACAAGCCGTGTTTGTGAGATAAGTATATAGATGCACTTCTTCTTCTTTCTCCTCTTCAAATTCTCCCGAAACTCCTTCAGTTGGAGACTATTTGACTGCTTTCAGCTTTCAGGTACTCACCCAATTCATCGAAACCTTTCGGTCGGTTGCCATCTTCATTTCGTTCATCGTTTTCCCTTTTATTCTACCTCTTTTCTCTACTTGTTCCAACCATCTATGCTTGGCCTTCCTCTCCGTCTTTTGAGTCCTCTTTGTTTCCACCACCTTCCTTACGGGTTTATTTTGGTTCATCCTGATTATGTGTCCATACCAGTTTGGGTCTCTTTTATTCAATTTTTGTAATATGTATTCTTGGTTCAGTGACTGTCTGATAATCTTATTTCGTATCATATCCAGTACGTCTGGCCTGATGTGATCTTCCCAAGTTTCAGGTCGGGTTATTGCACTATCACCCATGGTTCACTTGCACATGATAGCGTTGGTATCGTGATTGTGTTGTACACCTGAAGTTTAATTCTTTTATGTATTTCTATCTTGCCAAAGACAGCGCAATGTATATTTTTGTGACTCGTAGGTATTCGTATGCTGTTACTAGTGTGAGTTGTTCTGCTCTGCCGATGGTTTTGTTTTCAATTTTTTCTTTCTATCGGCTTTTCATCGATCACGTATCCATATGTCTATTAGTGATGGCATTCGTCTTTGCAAGTCTGCTATTAATACGTCATTTATGTATAGAGGTGCATCAATTTTTACCGGTGTGAAACATCTGTACCCTATATTTGTTTGTTGATGTCTATGTCCTTATATTTTTGTTATCTTCTCCACTATCATAATGAATAGTAATGGACTATTTGTTTCCTTTTTATCCCTTTCCCCATTTTGAATCCTTCTTATCTTTTTCCATAAACTCTAACATGTACCTTACCATATACACCGTTAACTATATGAATTTCTATTAACTATGTTGAATGCAGTTTTTGTTAGGGTCAATAAACGTAATATATAGTGCTTTTCCTTTTTCGTTTTTTTTAACATTATGTTTCTTAACACATCTTATCTTATGTCTATTATTGTGTTCTAAATGTTGCTTGTTCATCTTCTAGTTTATTTTATGCTGTTCTTCTGATTTTTTCTTTTATTATGCAAATATATAAACCTACAAGCTATTTACATATTTTAATGCAAGATGTATGCATTCGTTGTATAATTTTGATTTATTTACTCTGTTATCCTCTAAGGAACTACTATACAACGTCTTTTATTTCCAGACGAAAGCATTTCCAGGTAATAACCCTCTACTTTTTTTTACTTGCTTGGAAATTCTGTTGCACAGCAGTAGTATCAAAATGTACTATGGCAATATTGATATCATATCAATACCCATCAAGTTAAAAAGAAAGAGTCTCTTTGTGGAGCAACATAATAATCACAGCTCCTTTACATCTGTGTAAGAATGTGATATCGAGTGTTTAAGCTTCAATAATAACGATAGTGGACCACATGCTGTTTTTATAAATAAAATGCATGCAACAAATGTATGGAATCACCTCGATCTATAATAGTTATTCTTCCTATAGATGCAGATATATACATAGATATGAAGGTGTTCTCATACGTTTGCCTAATCTTGTATACCTACATCTATTATGGTATTCATCGAATTTTAATATATCGGACAATAGAGCAATTCCAGCCGCATCTATTTTTAGAATGTTAAGTGCTCAGAGATTAATAAATTTTTACTTTGAGGCTAAATCCATTTGTGGTTACCTTAATATAATACTATTCAATGCGATTGTATGAAGTTTTCATCTTGTCTTTAACATTTTTTATTTGCTGATCTCATGCATTCGGAAATTGTGGATGTGCTCTCATGTGTTGTGTTGGTGCTTATACCGTCTGTTAGAAGTATAAAAAAATGTGACTGAAATCTATTGGTAGAAGGCGTTGTTATAACTTTGTGTGGGTATATTGATAGATGCCAAAAGGATAAACCTCTTTTGGAGACAGTACTAAAACGTGTATAGAAGTTGTAATGGTACTTCCCGTTCAATCTCTCCTTAGACTTTAGATTTAAGTAGGGCGTCTCCTACACCTTAGCATTTTAATAATTATTTGCCTTGTTTATTTATTTTGCTAACTCAGTTAACATGGAACCCTCTCAATACCCCAGTCGTGGTTGCGAAGTGGTAATATTTGCCAAGAACATGAAGACTACCAGCTTTCGGGCTGAAACTGACTTCAAACTACATTACAGGCAAAGGTTCTACACAAATATATTTAGTGTAAAACACATATAAAATAATTTACAAAAGCAAAGAAAATGCAGTTAGATCCTAGAACAACCTGTGTGCGATATAGCTTGGGACTACTCGCATGTGCACACATTAAACAAGATTAAAATAACTGTCTCTAAAAGTACAAATGCAAAAACGTGAAACCGGTACTAGTCTGAGTCCTACCCTGCACACAATTGCATGCCTAAAAACCCAGTATAATTAATCTACGTTAGTGCATTTTTTAAGCACGATTCCCACACAGCTGGACGCGAATGCTTATCGTTTGACTGTAAACATTTCCGGTATCAAATTTACGTAGAAGTTGGGCCATGAGAATTGCTGTATACGCTCGAATTGAACTTGCATTAGGTTGTGTCATCCAAACCTTCTTGGAGGGCGTGACACATGGAAAGTTGCCACACTCAAAGCTGCGGGGAAGTCCTGTTTTCTCGCTCTGGCGCCGTAATGACGGCTGAGATCACGTCTTCACAATGGACGTCATGGATATATGTTACTGCTTTGCAAATTTGTGTACTCACCTCATACACGGTGAAAACGGCGTTTACTTAAAGTGTAAACACTGGGTTGCTGCACACAAACACGTTAGGCAGCAAATTATTTACTGTAAGGCTTCCTGCCGCTTCTATGAAGACGCAGGTACTTGGGGCCCAACCAAGGCGGGCCCGAGGCCCGCTACACAGGCGAAATTGATCGATGCACACACAGAACTGGATCCGCGTACTTTTGGTTATGCAGTATTACAGCGCTTAAGACTAATTGACATTAAAAAATATAACTACAAACTGGCTGTAACTTGCAAGATGAAAATGAACCATCCAGGCGAGACGACCAGATGCCTGTTTCAGGGTACGATATTTTATACATAATTGTTATTTTGTGATAAGATATCAATCGTTAAATTAAGGCAAAATGCATTATTGTCCACAGCCTATATCTGGTAATATTGGATTTCTCTCGTAGGATCTATAACCGAATATAACCCAAAATACACTTTGAATGAACTTTATAGGACTTGATATTGGCATTTATAAATTTAGCATAAGGTCACAAGCATAATAAAGAATACATTTTTGAAATGCGCTGTCAGATTTGTTTCTCGCACCGTACTACTGGTCTGCTGTAGTACAAAATAACGTAAACGCGGCACCAAAATATAACTCTTAATTGGTCCCATGGGTTCAACAGTTCAACGTGTTGGTAGTGCAAATTGTTGATTTATTTCTGATAATTTCTATTGCGATCAATAAGAAACGTTTATTGATTGTATTCTTTAACAATTTTGATTATTATGCACATAAATTCAGTCGATTTTCAAGCAAGGTAATTACATGAAGCGCCTGAATAGTTTTAAAACGTGAGCTTTCGTGGTGTTTTTCTATCAACTGCTAATCGCGCAGCTCTTCCTGTAGAGCAGCCTGCTAATGAAGATCCATGTTTTTGCCCTTATTTCAGGAGCAAACTGCTCTGCAAAAGAATTACAAGTATGAATAATTACGCCCCGACGACGTGGGCCTTGCCGGTAACATGCAATCCCAAGCATCGTTTAATGTGTTTCGTGTCAATCATCTTAATGATATTTCGGAGAACCCTTTTCGTTTCGCAGTTCGTCTGCGAGACAGGGACGTGAGTGACGCCCGGCGCCGGCTGCTCAGTTCATATTTTAAGGCTTTCCCCCTTCTGCAAAAAATTCCCAAAATTATGCCCGGGCCGGGCTGCGCGAATCCTCAGTTGAATATTTATCAATCGGGCGCATGGATAACGCGAGTTGTTATTGAATTAACGGTTCAGAAGGATTTGCATATCTAAATCGACGTGGAAGCGTTAATAAAAAGCTAAAATTAGTTGCCCGTCACGGGACCACACTAAGATCAAGCGGCGACGTATAAAATTAATTTATAAGGCTCTCGTAAAATCTCTCGCACTAAAGATAACAAAATCTCTGTGAAACACAAGCACCGTAAGATCCTTTTGCACTTAGGTAATAAAGATAAGGCGTCTTTGAAGCATTTATACGCTCGTATAAGATAAAGTGTTCATCGAATTACAGGCATCACCCCGACACAAACCAGACCTTACGGAGTTTTTATGCCCGCTCTTTAGCAGCAGTTCCAAAATTAAGTCGAGGCCCCCGAATAAATCAGATTGATAAAAGGGGCACATTAATTTCGCTCAGATAACTTAATGAAATTTTTTAAGGACGCTGTAAGTCATACGCGAAACGTTACACTTACGGCACCTTCGACAGTTATGCCATGTAAGGCGACCATGAAAGACTCCTTTGGTAAGGGTAAAGGAATATTGAAATCTCTAAACAACGATATACAGCTAGAAAGCAATTAATCTCGAAAACATTTATCTGAAACTAGAAACTAAAGTGAAAATTATCAGAATATTTCGAGTTAATGCAGCTGCTCGTATTTTTGTGAGCTTAGAGCTAGCCCCGAAAATAAGCTATGGTAAACGATCATAGCTGCTTCAGAATACCTATAATTTGTACCTACTGCTATGTAACTACATAAACTTTAGCTTTAACTATATTTGAACACAAAATATGTAAATTATACGCAACCTACACAAGCACTTTTCTGCTTAGTAATAGCAGAGATGTGAACTTGTACCCTAGTGCTATATTATTAAAATGATAAAGAGTGACCTATTTCAACGTGGTTTATTTAAGCTTTATAAAAACGTAATTTTATTCAAAATTTGCAATAGAAGTTAATGAATGCATTACTGATTACTAACTTAATAAGAAAAATATTTGAACTAGAAATAACCCTACTAACTGCATATACATTTTTTTGTCTGGCATTCCTATACCCGGTACGTTTCCCCTTAATTTACGCTGACAGTTTGTTACAAGCCACACCGTTTGTGCTTTTATGATCCATCTTCGATCGCGGTTTGGACAGGTTGCTAGTCTAACCCATTGAATTAAAGGGGAATTTCCCTTTTACAGGGTTTACGACCACTAAAGGTGTTCGCATGGCGGGCTACAGTACATGCTGTACAATTATTATGGCACATAGACACATCCTGAGAGTTTGACCGGCATATTTTTCTGAAGTCGTTATAGTTGTAAGGTAAATACAAGAAACTCAAATAAAAATATTAAAGACGGTAGCATAGCTAATAGTGGAGGTGTCTTGATACGAAGCAATAAAACTCAATAGTCTTCTCCACGTTGATTTATTTAAATTGGCGACATGTTTTGAAACCAAACTGGTTTCATCTTCGGGTCATAATGATCATATACAGATGCATATGATTAACAATAATGCACATAATAAAGAAATTCACTTACTCGTAGTAGAAAGCACGTGTTAAATTTGCAGGTTAAAATGAGGTTAGGTTAAAACGTCGAAGACGAAGTAGGAATAAAATAATTTTCTTCTCCAATGTGGTGTGTTTTTTAAATTTATTCCTACCAAAACAACAATAATCAACATTTCATTTTTTAAGGTGTTCATTTTCTATATATCCTATTTTCATTTTTGAAAATTTTGATTTGGCACTTCGGGGTCCCGTACGTAGTTAACTTCAGAATGCAGCGGGTCTTTCGGTGCCGTTTCCTGGAAATCCAATACCGTAGACATATGCCGAGGGCTTGAAAAATGACATACCGCATCTGGGTTAATAGTGAAACCAACATATCCAGAATTTTGGCTGGTTGTTACTACCCTGGTTTATTATGTATCAACTCGCAAGGAATCTTAAGGCCGATCACCACCTAAAGGTATGCGATATAACCATTATTCAACGTGATTTAAGATTATACTTTACAGGATCATTTCTGTAGTATATCTTCACGTACTCTATTGTCATAAATAGAGCTACATGTTACATACGGGAAATCTATTTGCTGGTCTCCACCTGTATGAGAGGTTTCGGGTCGCCTTCTTAATCAAACCATTATTGCTGGGTGACTTCTGAAGGGTTCTGAAGTTGTTCCGCGGTCAACGAAGGTGATGCCCAGGTCGCCCCACGAAGCTATAGGGGCCACCAGAGAGGGTGATTCCACTATCATATACATGTACGACGCGACGCCTAGACCGGTTGTTGTTGTGGTGCTCACGCCGTTCTAATTATCAGGGACGCAGAAAGTCCCAAGAGAGGCCCTGTGTTTGATAAATTTCTTACCAAAGTCAATTTGATGTATTTCAAATTCTTATAACTGACAGTTAGTCACTGGTTGTTTAGGAATTTTTATTTTATGACGATTTGTGTCTAAAGCTAAGTAATTAGCCTTTTTGTAGATTTAATTATTTTTCATATTTTCTGATTTCGTATAACTCTGTTTTTAATTGATAAGATACCAGAGGGGTTCGTTTTTTATAGCGCACCATGGCGTCCTGCGAGAGCAGCTTGTTTTCATGGAATAATAAGGTTTATTTCATTATACATGCCTCTGCGATAATCGTTACGTAGCCATATACGCTGTTTTTTTTTTAAATGCAGCAACTCAATTAATGTATTGGCTGTTTACCATCATTAGAGTCTTGGTAGTTAAATTTTACTATGGATCGACACCTTCTCGTTTTTTTAAAGATTAGGACTGTATGAGAGAGGAAGGCCCACAACGGTAAGTGAAGTTTGCGTGTACTCCTTTTATTTTTGTTTAGTAATTATTAGAAACTCTTATCTAGTGCGACGTACGACCGTAATCGTCGAGAATTTTGAGTTAGTCTGGGCCATGGCCCCATCAAAAAGGTGCAAGGATGGGACATATTTCTTTCATTTTTAAAGTTTTTATAAACGGTTCTTCTGCTGTTCATATTCGTTTTCATACTTGAGTCTATTGGTGTTTTTGTTCTTTTTTCTTTAAGAGTTCATTTCCTATTAGGGGCTATGCGATGGCGGGAAAGTAAAGTGATATTTTAAACGATTTGGCGTCGTCAACTTTGTAGCGTCTCTTTCTTCGAAAGAAGAAAGAGTTAGTATGTTTATGTCTTTATGTCGTCGTGTTGTCACCGATCTTTACTGTTATTAAAGATCATGAATTCTCTAATGAGATTTTTTCAGTTGAGTAAAATGTACAAAGGACACTAGGAAAGTTTTGCAAGTTGACTTTATTTATTTACTATCTTTCAAAGTATTTTCCTTCACATTCCATATACCTTTCTATTCTTCTAAAACAATCGTCGGACCAACACATCCACGCTTGCTCTACTGGAAGAAGGCGAAATCTCGGTGGAAAATGAGGGCTATAGGGAGGATATACAAGTAAATGGCCCTTGCCAATTAAGTGACCCATAAATTGGCCCAATGTGCAGGGGTGTTGTCGTGGTACAAAAACCATATATTGGGCGATGACTGTGAACGGAGACTTTTGAGCTTCTGTAGGACGCCAGGTGGGCATCGGTATGTGTACCACTTACAGGCTCCAACATCACGCACTTCAAAATGCCCCTTTCTGTGAACAACACTGCAATCATCCTGTTTTTCCCTGGCCGTGATCTTCTAATTGCGCCCGAAGATGTCTTATATTTGAACTCCCACACCACAATGCTATTGCTACTAAGAGAAGTTCTATTTTCAAGCTTCTTCACCATTTTCCGATTCAAAACAACACGATACCTCATTTTCTCTTCAGACAATGAATGGGGGATCCATAAAGAACAAACCTTTCTAACATTTAGATGGTCATGAAGAATTGTGCGCACTGCAGATACAGGGATATCGAAGGTCTTCTCTATGTGTCGGTAGGCCAACTACCTCTCTTGTTCGAGCATTATCCTCACGGCTACGATCAGTGACAGGGGAAGAAAACCATCTTGGCACAAGATCGCCCTCAAGACTAAAATTCCTCTATGTAACTATCGATACCCCTTAAATATACAATATTCTACTGTACCCATGTTTCGTCAACTGATCCATGTTCACGCCGTAAATGTTACATTGCAACAGACATAAGATGCACACAGTTTCGTTTATAGACACAAGTTTGAACAAGTAGTAATTTGTGTCTTTGGGCATTATAGGACCTTGGTCTTCAGCCCTTATCTGAATGAAATAAATAAAAGTAATCATACCACTAACAGTTGATTGATCCTCGACTCCCCCATTACACCACATTGCAAAACATTTCTGATACCATTTATATTTATTCACAATTGTGTTATTTTTCAGAACTCAATTAACATTTCTGTGTTTGTATATTGGTATAGCACAACATACCGTTTTGGTCATGTTGATCAAAATTTGCATTAATTATCCTTTAATTGTTTAGTTAGCAGCTCTTGCCTTTATCTTTGCTTTTTTTAATTTTATTATGTTTGGTCCTGTGTCCCTTGTACTATAGCCAAGTTTTCCTCAGTGTTGGTGAGTCTCCTAGAGCAATCTTCAAATCTTCAGGCTTGGCTTGTCTCAATAGGAATGTTTCCGAGCATTTTTGGTGTTAGTTCCTCTTCTCAAACGTATTTAATCCTGAGGGTTTCTAGTTCTGCGCATTTGCAGGGGTAGTGAATGGGAGTTTCGTCCACAAAAACTTCACGGTGGTCTATCTTTTAGTCTTATATTGAGTGGGCGTTTAATCTTGATCTCTATAGCAGCGTTCTGCTCTAACTGGTACTGATATCGGTATAAAAGGTTATCTCAACATTGGTGATACTAAAATTTTCCTTCTGCTATATCTAATATTTTATAATAATTTCATGTGTGGATCCTAAGAAATATAGTTTCGTAACATTTCATTCAACCGTCTTTAATAAATATATCTTATAAAACAATAGCTTCTCCATGTTACGGTTTACTGTAATTCTTTGTAACTGCCCACGACTTAGTGATTTATTCTGTTGCCAAATTTAGCATCCTTCGTCATAGGCGTATGTTATTTCTCTATTGTTGAGCTTATTTGTGAAACCATAAATTTTGTTTATGAATTACCTTCTCATTCGTATTGTCTTATTGTATTTGGCCACGTACTTCTATTCATGATGAATGGAAGAAATCAATAAACTCCATTGTAATGCATAAGGAAGTGTATTGCAATATGTAATGTTATGGCGAGTGCTACCTCTGTTGACCGAAATATTGCTAACTAACGAGCAAATTTAGCAACAAATATCCGCCCAGGTGCGTTCAGGGAAGATAATCAATAAAATTTGCTGACAGGCGCCGAAGGGCACCGCTAAGCCAATAAAAGCAATTATTGTTATTAAAGCAACAGACACCCTCCTCGGGATATGAACTGTACATTAATCGTAACAGCCACACGACATACAAGTCTGCACGCGGAAGCTTCTTGCACGCAACAGCTTCTTCTGTTAATTTGCAATTTCGCAAACAAAAACTGGGGCCCCTTGCAGCCACACCCCGCGCAGAATTTTACATATCAAATGTAATAATTTCGTCCCACGAGAAATTGCATTTGCTTACATGGGCATTCGGGTTAATCAAATACAGCGTGCCATTCGGCGGCGAATTTTATAAAAAAATCGTGACTCGTTAGAGGAAATAATTTCATTATTTGCAACACGTGGGCTTTTACATGTCGTACGTGAGACAGATACCTATCTTTTCGGGAGCAGGAATTTGAGCTTGTACACGCTGCGACGCGAATTAATGCTGGCATTCTCGTATCTTTCGCTCATCTAAATTGGCTTGGGAAACCGAATATTTCTGTGGAACTGTTGCATTCCGGGCCGTTGTAATGTCTAGCAAGGACTTTTATAATTACCTACCTTCTTCGTTACTCTTGACGAGAAATGTGATACACGTCGCTAGGTTCATGGATAAAGCTGAAACGAATATTTGCATGGCGAGATAGACGTCTGAGATTCTGAAAGAATGTGACGGTAATGGTGATAACTTCTTGATTAAATTAATCAAAATGAAACAGCAACGTCTTTCAAAACCATTGGTATGTTGTTTTGATGCACCTAGGACTATATAGCCATTGCAAATATTTTTTTCCTGGAGCGATGTTAATTAATGATCATTCGAAAAGTGATTGGGTTCAATCAATGAAATATCCCAAAAACGGCAACTAAATAAACTCCACAAATTGAATTTTGTATGTACATTTGTTAGGAAAGTGCATTTTGAGTGCCTTAAGCTGACTTGATGTAAATAAAACTCCAGATAGAACAAACCGCAGCAACTAAAAAAAGAGAAGATAAATGTGGTCTATCACATGTTTTCATCTTATCTCATTTCGCTATATGATGCTATTCCATACTCGTCGAAATCACCCATTTACTTGTTTCTGTCTTTTTTATGGAGAGTACTGAAAACAGGATTTATTACAATCGGCCTCACAATATCAAAAACGTATAACAAGAAACTGCAAAAATTAATGATAGATATGTGTTTGATTCACACAGATGCGTGCATCAAAACCTTTTTGCTTATAATTATTCATGTAATTCAAGTCATAACTGTTCTATCTCATTCAAAGGTCGTGGTAAAGTCAAATTTGCATCTTGCCGTATTTGTTTGCCTCTGTTAATATTGGAAAGGAATTTGTAAGCTTCCCTTAATGGCTTTTAAGCGGATGGATACACTTTCTAATAGGACATAAGCCGACTTAGCGTATTTGGGACTCATGTGTTTATGGATTTCGTTCAATACAATGCCTCATTGAGAGAGCTTAGCATTAAGATTTCTTAAAATAAGCATTTATTCCTAAACAACGTGCGACGCTCCGATTGGCTACGCAGGATCGCCTCAGCCAATAGTGTTTGAGCCTTCCCCTCCTTGTTGAATTTGCGAGTTCAGCTCATTGTCAGTTCAGCTTCAGTTAGATTCAGAATTTCGAGTAAGCAAGTTCAGCTATGCTTTGTGCTGGTTTGCGGTCGGTCTAGCTCCCTGGTAAAGACGTTTCCAGGTTGTTTTGTGTGACGGTTACGCGCAATTCGCTATTTTCGCGTGGCCAATCCAAGCGTGTCACAACAGTTGAAGCTACTGTAAAAAACTATCGGTCCATCAGTGACGTTTGTAATCGTTGTTACTCAATATACTCGTGTTTGCTAAGTCTTGTTTCACTCCAACAAATAACTGAACCCAAGTCAAGGGTTATTAAGTGGCAGTTCCCGGCAATCCCATTGAACCGGAATTCGCAGCGGATTAACTGGGGGCCCCATTCGTGGAAGCCTCTTTTCAAGTTAATCATACAAAAAACAATATGGCTACAAGAAATGTAACATTTAAAATTTCGCCTACAAGACTCTATAAAGGCCAAAGGAGGCTATCTTAAAGGCATTAAATAATTATAATAACAGCATATTGTACAGTTTATTGGTTTGTTAAAAAGTTACAATAAAGAAGTTACAAATTGGCATACCTCAGCACGTATGTTCACGGGCTATCCAACAAAGCACTATATAGCAAAACTTTTAACTATGGTTTGTAAGTTTGATTTTTGTTAAAATGGATTCCATGTCTCCTTAAAAATAAATTGTAATCTCCTGAAAAATGTTTTGTAATCTCATTAAAGCGACTTGTCTATTTATTTGAGCGGCTTTCATTTTGTTAAAATGGTCTCTTGATTGAAAATAGGTAAGTTGATGATCATGAATTCAGGAATAAAATGGACTTTAGTCTCGGTAAAATGAAATTTTAATATCGTTAAAAATGTTTTGCCATCTCTTTACAACAACTTTATATTTATATAACCATTTGACCCTAAGGTAATGATTTCGTCATTAATAAAACAATTAAATCTTGTTTAAAAATCTAAAAATACTTCGCTTGAAACGGTTTTCATTCCGGTTTTTCTGACTCATATTTATTTTATTTTACCGTGGCTACCTTTCAACTACCTTAAAAATATCACTGTTCTTATTAATTACCTTAAATTTTCAAAATTTGCTTGATAAGATTTTAAATGGTGTTTCGAAGCACGAATTTTATTAAAAACGTTTTGCCATCTCTTTCAATCATTTTCTGTAAACATTTTTTACCCCTACTTCAAAATGACTTTGATCTTATTAAAAAAAATGTTTAAACATTTAAATGTCGTTGGTCAATTGGCATTTTAATTTCGTAAAAATTCCTTTTACAGCGCTGAAAGAGATCTAAATGGCGTTTATTCTGGTTTATCGGACCTTTTTTTGTGAAATCACTGTCACTATCGTTAGTAATATCACTAAATTCTGAAAATTTTGTTGATAAGATTTTAAATTGTGTTTAAAGGAACGGCAAATTTTATTAAAAACCATTTGTTATCCCGTTAAAAATTATTTGCTATCTCTTCACAGGAATTCTTAACTTCAGTGAAGCCATTTTGATTCTAATTCATTGACTTTGATCTCACTAGAAAAAATTAAATCTTGTTTAGATCTCGTTCGTTAATGGGAATTTGAATTTCGTACGAATTACTTTTATATCGATACAATTGATCTATATGGTGTTTATTCTGATGTATCTCTTATTTATGTCTAAACGACCTTTACTACCTTTAAATGACCTTAAATATTATGAAATAACTATCAGAATCGTTAGTAACTTGATGAAATTTGGAAAATCTTGTTGATAAGATTTTAAACTGTGTTTAAAAGACCATCGAATTTTATTATTTGTTATGTCGTTAAAAAGGATTTGCCATCTCAATACAGCAACTTTTAATTTCGTCGAAGCCACTTTGATACTACTGCAATAAACTTGATCTCATTAGAAAAAGTTCTATCTTGTTCAAGTCTACAGTCCGTCAGTATTTTAATTTCGTAAAAATTACTTTTATTTTGCTGAACCAGCTTTAAGTTACGTTTATACGTATTTATGTGACCCTTATGTATGTGTAAACGACCTTTATTGCTATCTCTTTACAGAGACATTTAATTTTATTGAAGATATTTCTATTCTAATTGAATGTCTTTGTTCTCGTTAGAAAATAGATGTTGTTTAAGTCTCCTTCGTCAATAGGCATTTTAATTTCGCAAAAATTACTTATATTTTGCTGAAACAGCTTTTATTGACGTTGATTCTAGCTTATCTGATTCTTATTTATGTTTAAACGGTCTCGATGATCTTTAGATTCTTTTAAATCGTGTGAAATAATTAACACCATCGTTATTGATTTGGTTAAATTGTCAAAATCTCGTTGATAAGATTTTGAATTGTGTTTAAAGAGACTTCTAATTTTATTGTCCTCTCGGTAAAAGTGACCTTTCATCTCTTTACAGCAACTTTCAATTTCGTTGAAGCTATTTTTACTCGTAATGAGTTTGATCTCGTTCGAAAAAATATAAACTTATTTAAACCTGGTTTGTCAATAGACATTTTAAGTTAATAAAAATGGCTATTGTTTCTCTGAAAATGCTTTAAATGACGTCCATTCTGACTTATTTGGCCCTTATTTATGTCGAAATTGTTTTCAATGCCTTCAAATGACCTTAAATCTTGTGAGATAAGTAGCACTAACATTACTACTATGAGTAAATTGTCGAAATATAAGGATTTCAGATTGCATTTA
>OW679199.1:57658929-57794957 GCA_940337035.1 Agriotes lineatus | reverse complement strand
CTGTGTTGTTATTTTGTTTACAAACACCGTGGTAACATTAAGTAGATCCCTATGTCTAATTTTGCATAATTCAGCCATGTATAGTCTTAGATTATTCTCACTGTATATGACTCCAATATAATACTTATTTTGCTGTGATGAAGTTCTGTTTGATAACTAAAACCAAAACTATATAAAACACCTTCATTTGTGTTTCCTTTCAAATCGTACAAATTTCTCTTCTCCACCAACATCATTTATTAGATTATTATTTTATAAAAGTTTTAGTTTCTAACGTGTCCAATTCGAAATCATATTACATACTTTTTTCAGGTAATAGTAAAACAAAACATTTTATTTCTTCCACAGCCGCAGTTGGCATTAGATGGTATTTATTAAATTCGATGACAGAATTCATTTTCGGCTGTCTAATAATGCGGTTGTCTAATGCGTGATGCTCACCACATCACCACGTGTCATGAATTTGACACGCGACAGCCGGGTGTGAGAGCGAGGATACGGAAGCTCTGACCTTCCGCCTTGTAGGCCAAGCTCCTTCATGGGGTGTTAGTGCCTCACCATTATTATTACTAGTATTCATACTTTCAAATACATAATAAGAGCCTCTGCCGTCGTTTACACGTTGAGTTACCGTGCTTTTTTGCTTTTTCCTCCTGACGAAGCCCCTTACGAAATTGGGCGAAACGTTGAGTTCTTCGACCTCAATAATGACACGGTCCAATTCCGAAGGTAGTTTGTTGCTTAATGACAATGGCCGTGAAAGCCACCAAAGTCATCATAATCACTTGTTGTTAACCAAATTTCACTGTCTTTAGTTTGTTTTAGAATCGGGCTAATTTGGTAGCAATAGCTGTGTTTGGCAGCGTTCAATAAATTTGTTTCTACGTTGTAAAATAGTATATGGACTTTAGTTAACAATAACTAACGTATGCCAGTAACTGCGGGGATTATTGCGAAGCGTTTTGTAGCTCGGTTTTTATTTGTTGATGAAGATAATGCGAGGAGGTCTTTCCGCGTAGATGAGTAAAGTTTTATGTGTTAATTAATAGTTTGGATGTGACATTATTCTCACCGTAATTTAGGGATAAACGCTTCGCTTAATCGCTTCAGAGCGCTCTTAAATAATTAAATCCTTTTGTGGCATTGAATCTTTTGTGCTTTGGGGTTTATAGTTCTAGCTATAGGTTCTTTGGCATAAGAGTCAGAACTATAGAATACGTTTTTAGATATAATTTGTTATTTTTATTATTTAAGAATTACGTTTTAAATCCCAGGTGTGGCAAGATGTATTTGTAAAACTAAAATTGATTGTTATACTATAATGAATGCAATTATCTAATTTATTTTAGGCGGTTTTCTTTCTCCCAGAATTTTACTAATGTGTAGATAAATTGAATACTCTACATCATGCATTACAAATGGGGGGGGGGGGGGGGTTGTACTCAAAATTAACATATTTGAGAGTATGCTAATAAAAGAAGTTTGAACGCCACCATTAGTTTCAGTTTATAGATAAACACATACATTATTCTACTGTAAAAATTCATTGCAGGCTTGTTTTAAGTCTGATAACCAGAAACAGTAACAAAACAATAAGAAATAAATAAACAACATTAATTACTTTCGACAACCAAACGTACGACAAATTGATTTTTACAGTTCTGATGTTTTTGTTTTTAGTAGCAGCCTACTATGGATTTTTTGTAAGTACGCTGTATTGTTGATATACCGGGTGCTGACTTGCGCGACGCACCATAGGAATTTGCATAGTAAATTCTTTATGTTCATTTATTTGCTCCCCTAATTATTTTAGAGCTAAAGTGTAAATACATTTTTTGTAGAGAAAAAAATACTGCATCCATTCATACTGTTGCTAACAATTTTTCATTTTCCAGAACCGAAGGAATGCAAAAAATCAAACTAGCATTTTTACAAAAATCAGAGATGCCATGGAATTATTGAAACAAGCCAATGCCGACGCAAGTGCGTGCGGGGCGATCATCCAGTGACTGCCGTCAAAAGATTGAATTTATTGTCGTTTTTCTCGTTTTGGTGTAAGTTCTGAACCTCATTATTACACCTACAATTATTTAATAACGTGCCTGTAGTCTTAAACTTAAAATAAATCAGTCTTTGAATGGGAATTTGCCGATACGGATATTTTACAATAAACAAGGAGCTTAGTTAACAAACGTCCACCATACTCGTAAAACCATTTTTGTTATGGACAAGGTCTAGGTACCTTAGAGACATTAAGCAGAACATAATTAATAATCAAACATCAATGACAAACAAACAAACAACACATATTGTCGCTCCGCAAGCATTTGCATTGGCATTGGCTTGTTTCAATAATTCCATGGCATCACTGATTCTTGTAAAAATGCTAGTCTGTTTTTTGCATTCCTTCAGTTCCGGAAAATGAAAAATTGTTAGCAACAGTATGAATGGGTGCAGTATTTTTTTCTCTACAAAAAATGTATTTACACTTAAGCTCTAAAATAATTAGGGGAGCAAATAATTGAACATAAAGAATTTACTATGCAAATTCCTATGGTGCGTCGCGCAAGTCAGCACCCGGTATGTATATAAATAGTGTATTAAGACTTTTATATCACAAATTAATTTTTATTTCAAGTTTTTAAAATATATACAGGGTGCTCCATTAAAAAAAACTAAAAGTTTTTAATTTTGTCGCAAACTCGTTATTCGATTGTTTTTTTATTAATTGCATATTAATCAGCGCCAAAAACACTACTAGTTTGCTAATTTAACCTATTTTGTAAAATTAATAATAACAAAGATAGCAATGGTGCGCACTTAATTTGAATCACCCTCTATCTGATGCATTTTAAGTACTTGCTTATCAATAAATATAGTTTTGTAATTACATTTCTTTTATAAAATCCGATGCGTAGTTAGTTCCGTTTATAAGTACAGATTTGAGAGATAATTTTCAAAAACAAAATATTGTATAGTTAAAGAAAACGTCATATGTTTGCTGTGAAGCAGATTAAATTATTGTGTACAAAATAAGTAATACAGTGACAATTGCCATAATTTTTATTATTTTTTCCACAACAAGTTACGAATAATTAATATTTAAAAAGTCCTTTTCTTTGCTTAATATAGCTAGATAGATAGATAAATATCCGATCACGATATTTTTATTGATATGAACTCGAGCGCTACACTAGTTTTCTCTTAAAATAAGCAACATAGATTAAAACTTACCTTTTATGTAAACACTGCCGGGTAATATAGTAATTATGGTTTTTCCACCAAGAAGTTTTTGAAGTTGATTATTCGTGATTGGCATAGTATCTTATTTACGGTGCTTAATACGTTAAGTCACCGTCTGTGTAGTACTGGTTACTTCCCACACGCAATAGTACTTGGCTGTCCAGTAAATAATTTAATCGAACGTGTTAATAAACAAGTTTCAGAAGTTCCAGCGCAAGTTTCAGAAGACGAAGCAGTACACACGCGTTTCTTTCAAGCCATATTTCATTAATATTAATTAAGCTGCGTTTACTCCTTCGCGTCCATAAAACTGAGTTTTGAACTAGGCGAAGGTTGTTTTAAAAAACTTGCATAATCTTCGCAGCAAATTTGACTGCTCGCGAGCAATTTACAGTTCAGTTACTGTGACGCCTTCTAGAAGTTTACAACATCGAAGCTGCAGTTGGCCGTAATTTCCGCAGTTAAACTAATGCACGGACAATAATTTCCACATTTTAGTTGCCGCTAGATAGTGCGATGACGTGGATCTAGTGTACACGAAAATAAAGTTAGACTAAGTGCCTTATCTGCAGCAATTAAGATTTAACTTTATGGGTAGCGTATAGTGATACGAATACTCTGCAGTATCGCATCTTACCTATGTAATTAAATACTTGTATTTCTTTTATGCGACTTCAAATACGAGGCATTAAGCGCATTGCCGAATAAATAACGAAACAGGTTCCCAATCACCCGGAGCTTAATCGTCCACATTTCCCGCGAAAACGAAATGAACAAATTTACATCAGCCCAACCCTCCTTTTATCAATTTCTATAAATGTATTGAGCATTTGCACCGTGTAAATAGCTGATACTAATTATTAAATCCAGACCGCGACTAATAAAACGAAATTAATCTGCTGTGCAGGTTTCGCATGAAACAGGTTGCAATTTAGCTTTTTTGTTATGAACGTTTCAAGTGCACGATCGCGATTCACTTAATTAATGTATGGAGATATGCGAAGTTAATGCACTATTAATGTGTGTCTCAATGGCCAATGTTTTGAAATTGAAGAGTTGGTCGTGTTAATTCCATGGTTTTTCAAATGATAATATTCACGTGTCGGCAAAACTTGAAGACGCTTGAAAAACTGGAAGGTTTTTAAGTTGCGGTGGATCAAAACCCATGTTATATTGTATATACTTAGTCTAAAGGTTAAGGTAAAGTGAGAAGCTATTAGTTGGGGTAATTAAAAAAATAAGATGTACGGGTACGAGTGCATAGTTAGTAATGAGCTTTCCGCAAAAATCGAGAAACGATAGAGAATTTTTTACTTACAGTGTAAAACTGAAGCTAGTGAAAATTACCCACGAATGAAAACTTGGGAAGAATTACGAAAGTTGGTCTGAAAAGTATCGGTTTCAGAAGAATATAAAATCCGTGAAGTAGGTGGAGAGTGGAGTAGCAAAAGCGCAGAACAACAATTATTTTTTTTAACCGATTAAAACGACACTAAGCAAGGGTGAATCAGTTCACATATCCGAAAGCATCTGAGGAGCAAATCTACATGAAGTATTAACGGCTACGGATATTTACAGAGTATTTGTTAGTGATGATGCCAAATTGCGAGTCGTAAGTCTCGATGGTTGGCAACGAAATGAAACTCGTCACGTAGAAATCATATATATTAAGCAAAATAGTTGAAGGGGTTCAACAGGACGATAATTGGAGAAGAAAAACAAACGAATAAATAAAACAACTATACAAAGAGAAAACATAGTGATGAGTCTGAGAAGAAGAAAAATGGGATGGACACTTACTGCTAATGAGAGCAGAGCAGCAAAGAAAGTTCGATGTCAAGAATTAAGAGAGCAACGCAAAAGGGGACGCGACAACAAAGAAGAATGAAAAATAAAAGAGGAAGGTATTAAGTGGGAGTTATTGGAAAAAGAAGTAGATGCAGAAGCTTTGACGATTTGGAGATCTCATCTGCTCATTATCATTATCAAGGTGTAATCTTACTTCTAACAGAATCGTGTGATGAAGATATAGTTTACATCCTATTAATTAATTAATTTCATAACAAACGCAGTATGATTAAAAATTATTTTCGTCTAGTATGGCCATGGAATACTTCCTCATTTATGAATGCAACTACATTTATACTGAAATGTCAAACGTGACAGTTGCTTTCTAAGTGAGTTATAGTTGCATTCATAAATTAGGAAGTATTCCATGGCCATACTAGAGGAAAATATTTTTTGATCATACTATATGTACATTTTCCTTCCTCCGCCAATTATTAAAGAAATTTATTGAATTCAGTTTTGTCTCAGTACCTTGCGGCACCATATTATGTGATGTGGCATATTAAAACTCCACTAATTGTTCATGAGAAGCATACAATTGCTCGTGACATAATGTTAATTTTACAAAAATAAATGGAATGATGATGACCATCGAATAACTAGCCAATATTAACGTACAAATTAGAATCAATGTTATTGCAAAAACACCTGCAGACTAAAAGTAGAGGAATTAATGAATTTTAAATATCATGGAACGAAAACATCCAGCGCTGAAATTTAAATAAACAGAATTGCGAACAAGTACTTTATGTAGCACAAGTAGCGTGCTGTTTCAGAAACAGTGTGTAGAGTAGTAAACACCTGAACATTAGAAGTAACTCTAAAATATATACATAGAACAAGTGTAGAAGTTTATTGACGTCGAGTTTCCTAGACACGTTCATTACATACTTATCGCTTATTTTGTCAACTTCTTCTATGTTATAAAAATCGTCTTTCAAGTCTCTTTTTTGGTATATGTTTCATATTCCGTTGTTATATGTTTGACACTTTGTCCGAATTTTAGTAGTTTTATATTGGACTGACATGGTAAGGTATAATAAAAATATATAATATATCGTATACTGTTAGCGTTCATACTTAGTCACTTTAGTTTCCCTAATTATATTCAGATATTGTAACGCTATGAAAGTATATTTGATGGCTCGCCAGCTGGCTGTAGAGGAGACGGCGTGCAGTTCTTTAAATGATGTAATTTCCGAATAACATGAGCTCCAACAGGTATTTAAATTACAACAAATTTACTCTAGATACGTCAAGAACTTATAAACGCAGAGTAAATCGCAGCGCCCAATTACACAAATGAAATATAGAAGGTAGCCGTAACGAACTTATATACTGAAAGATTTATTAATCAAAGTTACATATAATACCCAGTAAGAAATAATATAAATTTTTTATCATGCGTTCCCTACTAAAAAGGGGCACCCCAAAGTAAGGATATCATAGCAATAATTAGTACGCTATATTTACACAAATAAATAGCTAATCGATAAAAGGTGCAGTTTCCTATAAGATACAGTTAAAAGTTTATTTTATCAAGTTATTTGTACGATAATCATTAAACATCATTTATAAGATTGCAGTACTTTTCTGAGAGTGTTTACACTTGTGCCTGAGGTAAAGATCTATGGCCCCAAAAGGGCTAGAAGAAGCGGTTTCAAGAGGTAGACTGAAGGGCCCCGAATAGAACACAACAGCGGCTACAGGCATTCAACGACAGCCAACGTCAAACAGGAAGATCTCCGGGGATGAGGTTCCAAGCACAAACTAGGCTGTCCTGATGCGGTGTTGATCATCTAAACCCCTATAGTCTCGGATGACGTTTGAAGTAGTAAACTCTAGCAATCAACCGGCGTTGTTTTATGAAATTGTAGAATTTCACCTCCTAGGAAATTCTGTGTTCATAAACCATTCTAAGACGCGGACTAAAGTCCCAAAAATGTGTATAATTCTCTAACCTGCATTCTAACAAAGCTCCCACACAACAATTCACGAAATCTGAAACTGCGAAATAAACTTGGAGCACAAAGATACACAGAATCCTGCCGCAAAAGGACGCTATCTTTTGCGGCCAAACAATCGAAAATAACATCCTTGTTGCCTCCCAGCCGGTAAAACAGATTCCATCTCAAACGCTAATACTGCGTTTACACAGCGGCCGTGTACCAATGAAGGAGCTTTTACAAAGCTGTATATTCTACACGAAATAATTCTCAAGTTAATTACGCTTTTTACACGTAATAATATACCAACACAATATTTACCAAGGTGGATAAAGGCTTGACGCACACAACACAGATGACTATAATAATAACACATACTCAAAAGGAACCGCATGAGACAACTAGCAGATTAGAAATGACAATAGACTAAACTAACGATGGAACTAAATATTTGACAGCCGCACAGAAGAAGTTCAAGCTGAATAACCATTTCATAGTCAAAGTATATGAAGGGAAACATTATAAATTCGAAAAAGTAGAAGCAGAAAATGGAGCTGGGTCGGTCATGTCGCACGCCAGGAAAATTATAGATGGACCAAATACATCGTACAGTGGAGACTTAGACTACATCAGCAAAGTATCAGAAGACCTCAAAGACGTTGGTTGGACGACTTTAAAGAAGCAGTGGGGAGAGGATGGTACCAAGTAGCACTGAACACAGCACAGAACTGAATGAATGGAAAAATTATGGGTAGATCCAGGAGTGGAAAGTCGAGGGCTGTTTAAGAGACAGAGAGAGAGAAAAGACAAACACTAGTTTCAAGAAGCGGGGCTGATAAGGTAGTTGGGTCAGGTTATAAGATTTCTAGAAGGAAGAACACACAAGGAAATATTGGACAAGAGGTGAACAAACATAAGTAGAAGAACGCGAGCAAATGTTATATGAAAGTATGGAGTGGAGGAGGTTTTGCACGAGTTGCAGATATGAAAATGGAGGGAAGTTGCAAAAGAGCAGACAACATGAAGAATGGTTCAAGAAACGGAAGACTCCAACTGTTGCTGCATAATTCACCCTTCGTTTCCAAAAGTAATCGAAGTAACCAAAAATAATTTTAGAGGCTACCTACCTGTTGCAGAGATTACATTATTTATGTTAGAATTTCTTTCTAAGATTTTTTTTATAATTAAGAGTGTACACAGAGTTTACTTTATATACACTTAAAAAGCTCAGACATGCTTATGTCTATACTACTAAATGGGAATTTATTTATCATGTTTATGACTGATTTAGTAATATTTTTTTAAATCTTAGTATTCATACTACAAAAATCTAAAGAATTTTTTTTTATCCAAACAAGCTTTCTAAGTCTGAAAAAGGAAAAAAATTAAATACACATAATATTTTTTGCGTAACAATACATGTTAATAAAAGTTAATGATAATCCGAACATTAAAGTCGATTTTAACCGTTAGACGAGCTAATTTAAGCTTAGTCCTTTACGCGGCCCCAAAATGTTATTTAGTGTTAAAATCTAGTTCTGACTCGACATTGTGAGACACTTTATATGCTAAACAACTGCCAACATACAAAATTTCGCCATCGTCTATTTTATGACATTCCTGTTGGTGAACACCAGATTTCCTTAATTTTAATAAAAATTTCGTCAGCAATTTACGATGTGGACCACCCATTAATTCATGCCCTGATGAAAAAAATCACCTATGGCAGTCACGTTTTGTAAATTTACAGTCAAGAAGAATTTGAAATATCTCCGAAAATCGATTCGGCATTTAACAGTACTTGCTGATGATTTAAAATTAAAATAAATTGGGCGTACACGCAAGCGATTTTATAGATATTGAAGATAAACGGCCTAACATGACTCTGCAACTTCGCAGGTATTCCCATTTCTGCCATCTAATGGAATACCTTCTTGTAAGGCATTTTCAGACGCAATCGTGGAATTGCTATTTTGAATTTTTAATTAATTTATGGTATTATCGGCTGCCATTAGTGGCTTGTCAAAAATATAAAATAAATTTGCAAAACTGATCTTGCAGTTGAGTTTTAATTCATTTATATTTGTCATAGCGGTGAATTGACACCCCATGATAATTTGAAAAATATAAATTATTATATTTAAATCCATTTATTGCTTTTATAAATAGGCAATTCCAAAGCAACGATTATTCGGTCGTCCAACTTATTTAATCCTAAATCAATCGGTCACATCTTATAATTCTAGTATTTTAAAACTTCTTGGAATTTTGTTTGTGGCACATTTTTTATATCTTTAATGTGGGCAACAAAATTTATGATTCATTATTTGAGAATTTTTGAAATAGTAATAGTACAAAGCTGCTGACAGTTTTGGAAATTATGGAAAGTAACAATGATTTATGGAGTCTCCCAGGGCTTTATTAAAACATATTAATTTGAAATACCTGCACAATCAAATATTAATAAATAGTACTTTAAGTGTCCTTTGCGTAAAATGAAAGAACTAAATAACATACATGCCATTACTATGTTGGCCTTCTTGCGACACGATGAGATCCCTAATATAGTATTGAATGAGACTGTCATTATGGACTTATAGTCATAGAAGCAATTTTTTATTTTAAGTATAAAACTACTAGACTGCATGTACACTTGTACAGAATCCAACAACACAATAATTCTCGGAGTTATAATTACCGAATTCTCTTACGGAGCAATTATTTTGAAGAAATTTACTAAAGTAATACATTTTAACACGCCTTAACTGAATTTAACTTTGTCAACCTTCAAAATCTTTAAGAGAAAATTAAATATAATTTAAAGGAGCTGGTATTTAAATGACACTACCAACCGGAGATGTCATTCTTCATTAAAACTTAATAACTACATTAGCAGAGAATATCTGAACTGTGCAATAAAATATTTAAATGTAGATGGAATATTGACTAACTAATTTATAACTGATCAACACTCATATATTTACCTAATAAGTTTATATAAAATATGCACACCACAATATAAATTTTCAGAGAAGTAGAATAAAAGGATTGAATTATTTAGTATCAGTAAGAGTTCCCAATTTTATATTTGAAAATTTAAATAACAATACCTGGGTCTCCGACTCGAACAAATATAATAATCGACATAATTTTGCTCAAATTCTGCGGTCGCCGCATAGTACAGGCGGTCACGTTCACAAATAAAAGGTTGTACGCTAGGGATAATGCTGTGCTTATTAGCAAGTGAAAGTAACGCCTACTGCTTAGGCAAGTTGATGTGTTATATTGCAAGCGGATCGGTTAGTTTATACAAATTCGCTTGAGTAGATAGTAAATTCCTGTGGTAGTAATTCGTATCGGTAGTAGTCCACTTGGTTATTTTAAATCGAATGTAAACATTGCTGGTATTGTATAAGATCCGAAAATATTTACAAACCCATTACGATAACGAACAGAAGATGCTACATACCTGTGCAAAGAAGTGAAAAGCTTTAGAAAAACTCCTTAGACGCAACCTTTATAGTGTGGCAGATAGAAAAATCAATCGCAGCATTTATGTGCTTCGTCAAATTAAAAAGGCTTTTGATAGAGTATAGTTACACGATACCTTTGGAACCTTGCAACAATAATAGGATATACCACAATCAATAATGATTTAAATACTCATAATAAAGACCAATAATGCTCTAACAAGGAAAGTGCCGATATCATTAGGATTCCCTCAACCCATTACTTTTTAATCTTGTAATGAAAAAAATATTGAAGACATCCATGACAAATCCGTATATCAAATGGGCTACAAAACGTCAGTATATATATACAAAGACTTTTACACAAGTGTCATAAAAGTTCGCAAAAATATAACATGCAAATATCCACAGAGAAAGCAAGAAGTCTTGTAGTAGCGAAATAACCAACCAGATGTAAATTAAAGCAAGTGAAGAAGTTTGAAATTTCTGCATACCAACAAGCTCGGGCACAAGCAATAAAAGCGCAATAAAAATTTGGTTGCTTGTAGGCTACAATATGGAATAATAAATTTGTAACTATAAAGGGTAACTGTATTTACATATGTAATAAAAACCCGCACAGAGACAAAGAAAACTAAACAAACAGCACTAGTTGCGGAAATGAAAACTCTAAGATCCATGCTGGGAATTGCATTAGGTGATTAGAAATGAAGAAATTAGAGAACTCTGCAACATCCAAGATGTTGCGAAATGGTCACGAACAAGATGACGAGCATGCGGGCAGAATGAATGATACAAGGCTACCAAAGACAAACTTCCGCCAGAAACCAGAAGGAAAACCAGGACCGCCCCTGCAAAGATAAGCCCAAAGTTGGAGATCATCATTTGTTGAATCATCACTCAATATCCATTAAGCAGGACATTGTTCTATAGTTAAAGAAGAAGAAGAAGAAACAGAAGAAATCCTAATTATTAAACATCATAACCAACAAAATAAAGGTTATGTAAAATGCATAACGCCTTAAACAAATTGTCAAAATAGAAATTCCTGCATATATATAGAAACCTGTGCTCCGAAGTTTCTTTTAAAAAATTCCAATTAGCTTATTTTATTATAAAATCATGTAGACAAAAATAGCACAGAAGTAAGGAAACACTAATCAAGAACTTGACCGATATAAATTTCTAAATATTTCGTTAAAGAGTAGTTTTTATTGTTATTCAGTGTGTGCTAAATTAAAAATGCAAATAGAAGCTGATAACAAAGAAATCTACAATCAAACAAGTCGATATGCTAGCATGCGAAGAATATAGACATAATATCGGGTCAAAATTGAACAATATAATTAGAAGAGGGAACGATAATCTGAATAAAATTAATAAATATTTAACAAACACTATCAAAGAAGTTAGTAATAACATAACTACAAACGAAAATCAACCAACGACCAAAAACTAACAAGGAAATCGAAGGAGCTGATGGAAAAAAGAATTAAGATGAGACAAGAAAAAAATTGAATATACAGAACTAAATAGACTTTTAGATGGGTCCGAAACTATAAAAAATTATACAATGACAAAATTACAGAAAATATAATACAAAGTAATGGAAATATGAAGATACTAAGATCAAAGCTAAGCATAGGAAGGAAGAATATCTTTAAAATACAAAAATAAGATGAATTTGAAGTAGACAATCCCAGTGAAATAATGCAAACGATACAAGGCTTCTATAAATCAATACCAAACAAAAGTTCAACAAAAGAGAGTTATCAATGTCGGATCAGAAGACATTCCAGGGGTAACAGTCCATGAGGTAGAATCTGCATTAAAGCAAATGAGAAATGGTAAGACCCCCGGGAATGACGAAATCACCGTTAAAATGTTGAAATATGAGAACTAGCATATCTCATGAATAGGTGTATCGAAAAAGGAAAAATACCTGATGGGTGATATAACTTAACAGTAATTATAATACATAAAAAAGCTGACACCAGGAAACTAACAAACTGCAGGCACATCAGCTTACCATCTACCATGTACAAACTACTGACTCGAATAATAGTGAAGACCATCAGAACTACATGTATTATCGAAAATGCAATGAATATAATGTAGAACTCATACTTGTATAATTATGTAAATTATGAAAAAGCCTTCGACTCAATAGAAGTGCCTGCTGTATTGACAGCAATGGACGCATGCTGAATAGACATCCGATGTAACAGGGTAATGGAAGACATCTAAAAAAAGCCACCTCGGAAGTTAAAGTCAACAATAATAGAAAAATAGACACATTTCGTATGGATAGAGGAGTACTACAGGGAGACTATGTCACCTAAATTATTTAACCTGGTATTAGAAACTGCTATCAGAAACTTAAATTGGCAAGAGGTCGGCATAAATGTAGATGGTAGATACAGAAATCACCTAAAATACGCAGACGATGTAGTAGGAACTACAAAAATGTTAATTGATCTAAATACAGAATCCCAAAAAGTAAGACTAAAAATTTATAGTAATAAAACAAAAATAGAATTAGCAAATTCATATATTTTGCTGTGAACACAATTTTAAGCTTCCATAATTATTACTGGGATTTATAACATTTTATGAATGTCAAGTAATATCTAAAAATGTTTCATAATGTGCTGATTTGTAATTGTAATTTCATCATTGTACAATATTGCTGTGGATGTGACAATAATTTTGTTAAAAACTGTATTGAAATCATATTAGCTTTGCAGTGAACAAATGTAATCAGAGTAGGCTTTGGATAGTCATGACAATATAATCTGTAAACAAAACAATTGGGATATGTTTTTCGAACTTTTTCCACTGTCTAGGGTGCCCTGGTGGCCTAGTGGTTAGAGTGGCAGACTAGCGATCAGCGGTCCCGGGTTCAAACCCTGGGGGAGGCACAAATTTACGTATAAAAACGTATAATATCAGTCCTCAGGACTAACCAGGAACACCTGAAGACGGGAGTAGATCAAAACTCCCGAAACGTTGTGTGATTTACACCCTAGACAGTGGAAAAAGTCCGAAAAACATATCATAATAGACCACTGCCAAAAAAATGACATTCAGAGAAAAACAATTGTGGATAGGAAGCCAAGCTTGGTGGCTGTTCATTTTGGCTTCCCGAATTTAAACTTAAATTATTAATAAATAAATACCCCAGTTTTAATTAAAAGTTGTATAATATATTGGGAGTGTCTTGTGGAAACTACTAAGCGTTCAAAATTACCTCAATCTACTTTTATGCATTTCTGGCAGTGCGTTACGATGTTTTCTTCGATGTTATTCTTTAACATATTAAAAGCGTCCTAATAATTCGTGTCAGGTTCCCACCGGTGTTCTATGTAATATCTGGCAAGCGTGGTGCCTATTAAACAGGTCCACCACGGCCAATCCAATGCTGATTGTAATGGATGTTTAGCCAGTTTCTCATCAATCTGCTATAATGACCGTGACTTGTTAAGGAGTCGAAAAACAGTATAAGTATTATATTATCTATTTATGTATCAAGTTGCAAAATGAAACTGTTTTTTTACACTAGACGTGAAGTTGTGTTTGAAAAACACTAATTTTGCAACGTGTTGCATACAAGATTTTCTGCAATTTTGAGTCATATCAATTTTTTTAGTAAAAAATTTACTTAAATCTACAAATTTGTTCTAAATTTTCATATTAGCACTAGTGTCAATATGAAATCTCATATTGCAACTAGTGTAAATATATATGCATTACTTTGACATTGTGAACGACAAAAAGATGTCATTATATTACGTCAAAATTACAGAAAATATTATATTTTTACTATCTACAAAAGAATTGCGGGGTAAAAACCTGGACATCCTGTATTTAGGTTGCCATTGATTTCTAATTTTACTCCTAGATAATTAAATTAACTGTGTTTCTGGCTCGATAATCTCGCCTCCAATTTGTATGTTCATTATTTTTTCTATGATAATTTTCATTTCAGGTTTCCTTGATGTTTCATTCCAGATATTTACATTTCCCTCTTCGCTGTCTGCCATAATTACCATATTGTCTGCGAAAGCACATTCGGTGATTTCTACTTACTGTAGCTTTCTAAATTCTACCTTTAATTTCTTTAAATTACGCTTGCAATCTTGCATTGTATCATCGATAACAGTTCACTAAACTAATAAAACTGTCATGCAGCCCTAAAGTTAGCACCACTTACAAATGTGTATATTTTTTGCAACTTTCAGTTTTAATTTGGCAATATTTAAAAACTTCAAATTTGAACATTTTAAGAAAATGATCAAAATTACCTTTTCAACTAGAATTTAAGTTTTAAGTTTTAAGCAAATATGAACAACAATAACAGTATTAGAAGGAGAATTACTAGAAAGGGTAAATATATTTTCACAATATTTTTGACGAGTACCATTTTATAACCTTTAACTTTTATTAGTAACTTGTTTTTGCTAGGTTTGAAGTACATTCCAGAAAATAAATTAAACTTGAGAGTGTACTTAGGATTTTTTAATAAATTTTGACATTGACAGTTGCACTAATTTAGTGAGCAGATAAGCATATGTTTAACAGAGCAGAGCTTATTCCACCTCCCTGTTTTAAGCCTTCTTTTGTCCAAAACTTTTCCGATTTTCTGTTTTTATTTGTTATGACAAAAAAGTCCATAAAAGAAGTAAACAACTATGAAAATCGGCTTATATATTGCTGAATTAAAAATGATTCAAGTTTTACCTAAAAACTTTAGTGTGCCACCGCTTTTTACTTTACTTTACTTTATTGTTAGAAGTATTGTTGATAGCCATAGAAACATTACAAAACTCTTGTCACTTTTAAACGTATTTGTTTAGTAACTAGTTCTTTCTGAAAACCGGTTGATCTGGGTCAGATAAAGGGTTTTTTTAATCAAATTAAAATTTTTATGGCGATTCTCACCTTCAAAATGCTGCAGTTTTTCTGGGCACTTATTTTTGGAACACCCTGTATAATTTTTGTTCTTGTTATGTAGATTCCTTATTGTTCTTATAAGCTTTGGATTTATTCCACCACTTCTTGTCATGCTGTCCCACACTTTTTGTCTCTGTATCCGGTCAAAGGCCTTTTCTAAGTCTATAAATGCAAAGTACGCCATTAATTTGCTCATCGTAGTTTTCTGTATTACATTCGATATTTTTTAATCGATTTATTAGTAGCTTCAGCGTACTTATGAGAACGTTTTGTCCGTCCGTCTGTCTGTGTGTCTGTCTGGATCGCCTGTAACTTTCGAACGGCTACAGATATCGAAATTTTGAAAGGGGGCAAAGTTGTTGCTAAGGTCCCGAGCACCTTCATGCGCTATTTGGTTTTGGCGAAAGGTCAACCTGTTTTCGCAGTGCTGAAGCTACTCTTTAGACGTGTACTTGAGCAGTTTATTATTTTTAATACACAATATATGTATTGAATGGAGTTTTTCTATTAGTTTTCTAGGAAATATATACATTTGCAGCAAAAGCACATGGATGTAGCAGATAGAATGCCATAAATGTCTAAGGGAATTTTATATTTTCATATTTCATATTACATGTGTTTCGTATGTAATATATCTAATGAGATGGATGTTTATATTTTCTATTTTGCGTTTTATATTTCACATTTTATGCTTGAAGTTTCACATTTCATACATGTAAATTTATATTTCATGATTGGATGCGATATTTTACATTTCCTACTGCGTACTTATTACCTATGAAATATTACTTATGTCAGGTTGGATCTCCTACTATTTGTGTTATAGATTTTACATTTCAAAAATCGTATTTCAGCTTTTATATATTCTACTTATTCCATCATGTTTCTTTTTTACTATTTCGTAGAAAATATCAAATATATTATTTTTTGCATGAACGGTTTTAAATTTAGCAGCTTATAATGTTACTATTTTTATTGAGATCTCGTATATTACTTAGTATTTTTATATTAATATTTTATAGTGACGTAACTGTATTCATTTTTGGGACTATTAATTTAATTTTGTGTTGAATTCAGTAGTTTTTAAATGTCATATTTCCTATTTCTCACCTGACAATAATTATTCTCAGTTTTATTATATTGATTTAATTTGGTATGCATAAAACTAAATAAAAGAAATACGTAGTTTTTACTGTACTGATGGCGATTAGGAAAATGGGTTAGATTTTGAACAATTTCATTAGTTAATAAAACAAATATTTTTACAAATTCAAGAAAGGGTAGTTGTACTTATGTTATAAGATGTACCTAGGATTCGCGCAAATTTTAAGGAAAATTGCACGTTTTAATTTTATTACCAATCAGGTGCTTTATTTTTATCGTTACCATGGTAACTGTGCAGATTTACGAAAATTTTCTTGTGAATTCAACATATTACCCTTTTCCGTGACGTCATGGAGAACAAAACATGGTGTTGAAAACGTCTGTACATTAAAGTTCAAAACAAATAATATATTGATCACAGATAGTGGGTACCAGAAAAAAATTGACTAACTCTTCAAATCTATCGATCCCTGGTTGCAATGTTTAAATAAAACATTGGCATTAATTAAAAAAATTAACGATTTTACACGATTATTTGAAATAAATATTTCAAGGTAAAAAAGTACGAACGGGACCAAGAACTACTTACGTAAGTCACTCGAAGAATCAAAATCGGGTACGTCTGATTAACCGTCTTCATTAGTATTGGTAAGTGATAATAATTATGTTCAATATTAGAAGCATTGCAAGCTTTTATGGTATCAAATGCTTCTCTAATTGTTTTTCTAACATGATTGACGTAGTCCTGCCGTGAATAGTAACCTCAGCAAGTATACGAATAATTTCCTCTGTTTTTGAGTTTGTGAAAGTTATTAACTGATCATATTTTCGTTTGATTTCCGACCAAACCATTTCTATTGCATTTTAATGGCAATGGTAAAGCGGAATTCTCAAAATTTTATGTTCGTATGGCTTTACATATTCATCTAAATGATAGGTTTCTTACAAGCAACAATAGACAAAAGTTTCATTGCATGTACAGGATAATCGATGTTATTACTTTTTAGTCGATAATCAATTTCAGTTTAGTCCAAGATTCGGTTGGAATTTCCCTCAGTTGTCAACAGGGGTAATTTGCATTTACCATTATAATATTAATTTTTTTAAATTAAATTTGCAATTAGTTGTGTTTGAAACCAATGTTGCCTGTTAACATTTGAATGATCCATAATTTTTTCCACGAATAGAAGGATATGACTGGCGAGCCGCAGGCGAGCCAATCACTTTCTTGAGCCAGGAAAACCTGTTACCTTGCGTGTATTGTTGAATATTTTATTTGTTCCTCACTTGTAAATAACTAGAAATTTACCATTTATTCAAAATGTCAAACTGACAAGCAACTAAATTCATCAATATGACACATAATAAGGAAGAGAACTCTGGCTTTGCACGCTATCATTTATCTATGAGCACGCTTGTAAAACTGACAGTTAACTTGTAAATATTTTACAAGTTAGTAACTTGTTAAAATAAATTTTCTTGATTAATACAGTGACTTGATAAATTGATGTTTACAGGTGAGGAACAAATAAACGTTTTAACTGTATGTTATGTAATTACATTAAATAACTTCTGTTAGTTTCTTTTCTACATCTAAAAGCCATGCTTCTACCACCATGTTCTAAGAGAATTTATGCATTAAGAAAACTAAATTCCATTCTTTAACTTTTGTTACAGTGTGGTCATTGTAACATATTGCTTCCGCAATTGAATTTTTTATAGAGTGAGTAATTTTTGTTTTTTTTTGTGCTAATTTTGTGTGGTATCTTTTCAGAATAGCTTCTTCTTCCTTTTCTTATAGAAAGCCAGTGGTTTGCTTAGTACCACAAAGTTATGGATCTATGAGCCCTCTTTACTCGTAAGTCGGGTAGAGTTTAGTCTTGCCCGTCAAAAATCTCGGAAGAGTTCCCTTGTAACGACTACCACAGGTGTTAGCGTAGTAGCCGGAGAGCATACGATTTTCAAAATTCTTGTATATAGTTGCCGGGAATCGAACCCGGGCCGGCCACCTTGGTCGAGCATTTTGTCTTTTTTATCCCTTTTTCTTGATATTGGAAATCATCAGTTCGCTCATTTTTAAATGCAAGAGATGCTTTAAATAGCATATTATTCATACCAAGACGTTCTTGATCTATGCCAGTTCAATATTTCTCTTCTTTGAAGAAAAATTTTGGGCTTGTTCTTTAACGCGGCACCTTTATTGTGATTTTGAACAAATGTGACATGGACAGTATTATAAAACACGCTATAAATCCGACCTGACTGAAAATTGCATGTTTTTTGTTTCGTCCAGTTCCTTGTTGATAAGTAAAGAGATAAATTTATACGTCACGGAAAAAAGGTGGACGTAGGCTTTAGGTGGGTAACCGTTTCTTCATCTTAACGACTACCGTTGCTCGCCCGAATCGTTTACGTATTACTTCAGGGGGCTCGTGAGTCACTTAAACCTACCTTAATAAAATGAAAATCCAGACCGCCCGTATCAGGAGTCGAATTCTCGTCCGCTCCGTATTTTCATTGTGACCACGGCTGCAACTCCGATCCCCAATCGCCTACCTAGGTCCTAGGCGAGTAATCTAGCTATGATTACAATTACTAATCTTCTCACATTTATATTAACCAATCAGAGCAACTATTTGAAAAACGTACTCCGTACTAATATCGTAATATCTAGGAACACCAATCGATTTTACATTGGCTAGCTTTGACTAGTAGCTACTATTCGTATAACGTGCCATATAAAAAAAGAATTAGAATAGGCCGTGGTATTAACACGGATCCGGTATATTTGTTAGACTATTGACGTGTAAAAGTATATAATCACAATACATGAATATTAGCCAGAAGGCTGGTTGCATAGCCGCATGCTCCAAGGGCCGGTCAAACAGTCTCGAGAGTTAAACAACGTTCGCAGCAGTCGGCACTCGGTGTTCGATCTATAGTAATAGTAAAATCGCAGCCAGCCGTGCCTCGGAGACCACGTTAAGCCGTCGGTCCCGGTTGTCATTTCGGTGACAGTCGTTAGGTAACACAAAGGCGCTCGCGCAACGTGAAAACTCCAACAGGCTTCCTACCACAAGCCAGAAGGCCACTAGAGCTGTATGCCGAAAAGCACGTAGATGTGTAATGAAACGTAGACCTTAATATTCTTCTTAACATAGAATTTCGGCTTAGACCGCGTAGCATTTGTATATGAACACCCAGCAGTTTCTGGCTTAATGTGCCTTGCACTTTGTGAAGTCGAGCAAAAACCCGGGCGATGGTCATGCTCTTTGGTGACTCGTGTTTGAGTATCTTGAGAACGAGGATACTTAGGCAGATTTGTGCACAAACAGCAAAACGGCCGAAATTCTATGTTAAGAAGAATCATTCGCGTAACCGCAAAAGCCTCAAACAATGTATATATCGAGCGGCACACACAAAATAACAATTCAAGAAACAAAATACTAGTGCATATTATCTATAGTAACGTATATTTGTTCAAAGAATAATCTGATTTAATATACTTACTTTGAATTGTTTGGCTTATAAAACTCAAATTTGCCGCTTAGTGACAAATTGTGACAGAATAAGCAAGAAGTTTTCGCAATATAACTTCCGCAGTACTTATCCTATTACTAAAAAACAACAATTCTGTCAATTTATGTCAGCATGGATTTTAGAAAATGACGCTTCGCGCTTGGATTTTTCATAAACAAGTCTCTGATCAATAAAATTGGATTTATTTAAAAAAAACTTAACCAACGGTAAAATAAATATAATTTTTAAATGAACTATTACCAATGTGAGCCAACTGAAGGTAGAATTCTGAAAATTGCCTCTAGATGCGACTATACTATTATACAGACATTTACACTTAAGGTTGTTAGAAACTTATATTGTGCCATGCAGTGCCTACTTTAAAATACGGTTTCATACTTTTATTTAGGAGTAAAATGTTCTTAGTCGCGAATGTTTTTGTGAAAATGTGTAACCTGAAAAAATGTTACGGGCATAATTCAGTCACTCGGGAGATTATAAATGATAATTTTATTGAACAAAATCGATTAATAAGTTCGAGAAATCTATGTCCGTTTGAATTATTTGATTCAATATTGGTAGTTTAGGTGATCTATTGATACCTAATACAACATTTTTTTAAAGAAATAATTATTCTCTATTCATGTACTCTTTTGATAAATAAAGGTATTGACAATTTTTTTGCTAAATTACTAACATGTGAGCAAATGAAAACGAAATCAAGGTTGGCTTTGAAAAAATAAGTCATGTGGTCTATTACTTTGATGTTTTTAATTTAAACATGACAGTTATTATAATAGTCCATATGCGACATAATGTGTATTAATAATCCACATATGTTTCAATTTTCAAAGCCAAGCTTGATTTCATTTTCGTTTGCTCATATGTTATATATTTTTAATTAGAGCAATTTGAAAATGCTCGTTGTGTGTAGATTTACGTAAAAACAGTTTTCCTTTTTCAAAATAACAACTATAAAAAGTTTTAGAACAACATTTCATCGTAACTCATTAATTGTAAACAATTATTTATACTACTTATAGTGAATGTTAGTATTTAATAATAGCTACTATTATTATTGATCTAACCTTTCCATTATCCAGATTTTCTACTTTTTGTACTGTACCTTTTATAATTCATCATTTGTTTTCCTGGTTTCTGAATTTTATAATAATTTTTTACCACTTCCTTCATGTTTAATATTTAATCTCTCTATACATATCATGATCTGTATTTTCCACACAAGTTTTTGAATTCCACAGTTTATACATACGCTACCTTTACTACTGTTTAATTTTTTTTCTAAATATCTTATTGGCATATTTCATAGTGTTTTAACTCTCAGTTCGCATGTATTATTTCCTATGGCATTTCTAATACTGCATATTTCATATTTCATTTCATATTTGAAAAACGACAAATTTCGAATGACATAAATTATTTACTTATTAATGTTACTTAAAACTTTCTCATAAATTATATTTTGTAGTTGTTTACATCTTATATTTCCCGTTTCCTACTTTTCAATTTTTACTTTGTAGGTATCATTACATATATTAATTTATTATATATTTTTTTTAAATTCAAACTTTCTCGAGTCTTTGATATAGTAGTAGATTGTAACCATGATTGTTGGCTCACATCTCAAAATTCAAGAAAGAGTAACTGTACTTATCTTTAAAAGGTGTACGTTGCGTGCCAGTAATTTTAAGGATAATTTTGTCCAACAAAGCTAATTGAAATCAAATAACGAATAATACTGTTTTAGCAGATTTTTTAGGAATCGAAAAATGATAGCTACTGTATATACAATTCGCACATTTCAAACAGTTTGGCGGTTGGTTACAAATAGTAAAAAAGCTTACAAGGGAAAGCCGGTCCGATTTCCACCCCAAAGCTGCCAAACAGCGTCTGCTGAATATGCACACGGACCCAATGGGTGGTTTAGTTCGTACGTTTGCTGACGTCATGCATCAATGATTCTTTCTATGCATATGCAAATTCTCCTATACCATAAACCAGCAAGCAGCTTATGGCGGTCACGAGCACTTCCGGTGCCCTCATGCCGTAAATGACGCGGCGTATTCAGTTTAATTGCCGATTCAGCGCCCGTTGGCTCGTCCTTTTTTGCGATCCCGCAAAATTTAATTAAATAAGTTTCTTGCGCCCAACACTTCCGCTGTTTGTGTCATCCGAATGTTCGTAAAAAGTGCGCTTCATAAACAACTTTCCACACTAACTCGAACTAAATTTGCTGCTAAAAATTGCGCCGGCATTTTCAGAAAGAGCGGGAAAGCTTCAGGGTCTGGGGCACGCACGCTGAAGTGTATGTTGTACCCATTTTATCATAGCGCCGTCCCCCTCTGCCACCGGACACGCGTAGAATGGACGCTTGCGTCGCGACGCCATCATGGCTGCCGGCGCCATGCGGCGTAACACGTGTTGCTGGAAGAATACGCCCTCGGTGGAGACGCCGCGAACTTGCTCCAACTTTGATTCGCTTCTCTGCTAAGTGCTAGCAAAAGTTCGTTTGTTCAATTTAGCGGATCGAGAACCACACTGCGCTTCGGCTTTAATTTTAGTGTTTTTAACCTAGGAATTCAAGTCACCGAACCAGCGTAATATTTTTAAAATGTTAGTTTACTTACTGGATACTAATAAATAATTAATTCCAAACATACAGTAAACCTTATTTTAATAACAAATGGAACTTTTTATTTTGTGGGATACGTCTAGCCAGTTTTCATGATAGTAATTATAATGACAAATGAAAATAAGTAAAGAATTCATAAAAAGGCGAATTATGTGCTTTGCTATTGTAGATTTTTCTCAACATTTTTGCAAGAATCAAAATGCCGCATATTTAAATGCGTCAGTATTCGTCGTCTTCTTCACGAACTACGCCTCATGCTCTGTTCTGCTTTAATCCGCCATAATAATTTTTTCCATCCATTCTGAGGATTTTAAGCTAAATAAACTACTGCAATAAGCCTAGAAATATTAAACAGTTATTGTGAAAGTAAAAATCATGTTCTATGTTAGTGGCTTCATATAAAACATGTTGTTCTTGTCTAATTTAAACCACACTAAGCCCAGGCCAATTTAGCACAAAGGGATAATGTTTATTTAAATAAATTTAAACTAATTATTTACCTGATCTATTTTTAGCTTAGTAAACTGAAGGCATACTATTATTTAGATATAGTTAAAACAAAGTAAAACAAATTGGATAAAGTGGATTTGTTAAAGGCAAAGAAAATTACCAAAAATGCATTGTGAATAAATCTCGCCCTGTATTTATATATTTCTTTTTAATTGACATATGAATATAGGTATTTTTTTTTCTTTTTATTTATATAACTTGTAAATCATTATTATCTGTGCAAATAAAGACCATATTATTATTATTATTATTATAGTATCAGCGTTCATATGTATTCGTTTTATCGACTTCCATTATTGTGAACTCATTCGCTAATATTGTTACGAAACTACTTCACTTTTAGCCTCACTTTGTTTTTGTTTATATAAGAATATTTTAAGTCTGTCTTCGTTTTCTAACATTGCCCTCCCTTCGTTTGTCCATTTGGAAAATTAGGATTGTAAGATATAAAGAGCTAATTTTAAAACTTACCTTTCTTCAATATATCAAGAATTTATTAAAACCGCATTCCAATCTACCGAAGGAGTGAAAAAAGTGTGCACTTAATATTGTGTCGTCTCACTAACAGCAAAGTTAATTTATTATCAAGCCTGGCCACCAGCAATTGATTATTGGCATTCGAACAACTGATTTTTATTTTTAAAACTTTCTTGTTTCACATCAAAATTTTAATAAAATAGAATTGTTTTGAACTACATAACCTTTCCCATTTTTTCCTTTTTATACCAGCAAGACAAATATTTTTTTATAAAGTTTGAATTATTAGCCCACGTAGAAATTAAAATAATTACAGGATATTTCATAAAAATATTTTATCTACGACCGGGCGGAACTGGTCGCTTTATACAATATTTATGAGGGCGTAATATGACACTTTACAGCCCAAGGACCATACAGTACTTTACGGCCCGCTGAACTACACTCGTAATGTCGTGTTTGGCAATTTGACAAGCACTGATATATCGTAGGTTGTCAAGAAATTTATAAGAATTATGGAAAGTTTTAAACACCTCTTGCCTAACTATCCTTTATGGCCCATGACGTTTATTTGTTCACGCTGCTAGCCATAAAATATAAATAACGAATTTACAAAAAACAGGCTGTTAGAGCAACGTCTGCAGCTATTTTTGTTTCCAGTATTGTGAAATATCGTTTGTTTTGAACAGTGTACAACCTGTTAGTATAATAGTATATAAAAAATATAAATAAATATATAATACATTTTTAATGTTTTAACAAATTTTTCGTAAATTAGTCATGATTTCTTGTAGTTATGTCATTATTGGACTATGAAGTAGATTTTTAAACCCTAAATTTATATCAATTCACCCTTATATTCTTTAAGAAGTGTGTATGAATTATTATGACAAATGAAAATAAAAATAAAAAATCGTTAAATAAATGCACGAAGTTTATACATTGCATTTATCAGCATAAAGCTAATTTAATACGTACTGACGTTTTTATCATAATTTTGTAGCCAATAATATTAATATTGTAGTCTCAGTGGAAGGAGTTACTTCGACGTATGAAAAGGGGAGATTTATCACGATGGCTTACATTGTACCTGTACATAGCAGAAATATTATCGTGTCATATACTCGAGGAATGTTCCCATACAGAATATACTGAATTGTTTTCTGGGAGTAGCAAGCACTGACGTTGAATTTGCGGTGAGGGTGATTATCGTTGCCTATGCGGTCGACGAAAAACATTTTTAGAACATTCTGAAGTCGACTCTTATTACAGGAATCTCAGTTCCGGCCAACTGTTTTTGTTATTATTGTTAAAATTTCCCCTCAGTTTATCCAGGCTTGAAACGGGCAATGCCAGTATTAACACTGGCGTGTTTAGAAGTTTATAAAGTTACAAGGATTTTATTTTGTTTGTTTTTTAAAATACTCTATTATTTAATTTCTTTATTTGTTTTATTTTTTATTGCTCAAGTTCCCGGATGTATGCAAGTGACCTTAAACATGTTTCTTTAACACGAGCATGTTCGTTGCTGATTACCTGATCGAATGTTATATAAGTTTTGTTTTTCAAATTGAGTATATCATTAATATCTTCTACTTATACTGCCTGAAATTATATCAAACGTAGGCCAATAACGAACTCCCAACCGTGAATTTGCTATTAAAAAATCTCAGGGAGGATTTTATATATAAATATAAAAATATAAAATCCTGATTAATCGGCATGCAATTATTATGCAAAGGAGTGCGTTAATTAAATTACAAGTGATCTGTGAACAAATTCCGAAGATCACGTCATAAAGATTAAACATGTTCCCAGCTTTACCAAAAACAAAATGGTTATTAACGTAGATGTTGATTGCTCTGATATTGACGATTTTATTAACCGACACTAATTTAGTATTTTTAAGTTAATTTGACTTACACCTCTCCGGAAACACTAACGCTTGTTAGGGTTGTAAATTGTTAGTTATATATGTTTGATAGCATTTAAAAGTAAAACTATTTAGGAAATATTTCAAAATGATTATAAAGCAGTATAGGTTTATAGTAAGCATGCAATATTTGTATCAATTTCTGAAATTGTTCAATTTTAAAAAGCAGGTATGAATTATTTAAAGTTGATGCAAGCAAAACGTTAAATTTGATACTTGCCAAAATTAATTCATAATTGTAACCTAAATACTAAAGCTTCGATTTGCAATAATTTTATTTTTCATTGTCAACGATTATGAATCTAATTTTACTTCGGCACGATCTGCCGAAGTATTACTTTCAGGGCCAGATTCACTAATTTGCAAATTTTTCCGTAACCGGTTAACCAATGGTGACCAAACCAATACTATACGAAAATGCATAACTTCTGTTAAGATGTAAAAAACTTTGGCGTTAAAAGGACGTCGGAAAAGTCAGTTTAGTGAAGGTGTCCCGCCGTTTTGATGTAAACACACCATCTCTAGAACGACATAACCTATCAGGATGATTTCTACGTCAGTTTGTGTGGAATATTAATGCAAAGAACTGAAAAGCTTTTGGGCAAGATCAGTCGTTTTTATTTGCATGTATTTTTTCGATTTGTAGTGATGATACTAATAATAGCCATTAACCGGCGGCGTAATAGCGTATAATAGGTACACAGTTGGGCTGCTGAGCTTAAGGTCACGAGTTCAAAACTGGGTACCAAATGATTTTCTTTTATTATTAAAAGATTTAGATGCAAATTTCTATCCATTGTCACATTTCAATGCTAAATGCTACGTTATAGGCGTTTTCTGGCATCCTTCTGTCTCAAAATAAGGAACGAGCGTCCCAAAGGGCAGTTGGCAAAAATCACTGCATCCCAACACTGCGCCGAAGTATAGATAAGGCGCTTGCATGATCATGATTAGTATTTATTTATTAATTAAAATGATTTTACGATATTCTGACGATTGCATTTGCATAATAATTCAGACAGACTATAGATTTTAAATAATTTATGGATCTGAGCTATGAGAACAAAATTTAACAACAGTAAAAGCAACTGGCGACAAAGACTACGGTAACAGTAAATTTTAAGATATACTTACATTTTTTAGTGTTGACCGCATATGCAATGGTAATCATCATAACTGCAAATGCAACGATCGCATTTGAGACGATTCCATCTAAACTATGACACAAGAAAATCGGCTGATTCATATCAAAACACAGTAAATTAAGTTATGTCCGCCTTTTCGTATTGTTTAACACGACCTACTAAAATATGCTATATGTACGATCGACCAATAATATGCATTTGGGCCTCATTTTCAGGCGCAAAGTAAGTCGTTTTCACATTTAAGCGATAAATATTTTCCGTTCGCAGATGTCATTTTAGTTATTATTTATAAACAATTATTAATGAAAACCGTAGTTATAAAGGTAATATCCAGCAAAAATAATTGCAACAATTTATATAGTCAGGATTTCCCATTTTAATTAAATTTCCATCAGACATAAAGTTTTGTATGCACCTCAGGCGTAACCTGCGTCTTTCGTCTTTGCCCTCAGTACTTTGCACCTCCTGCAATAACAATCACGCCACCTACTAAAAAACGCATATCCTACGGCCTTGATACATAAATAACTATTTATAAAATTTAAAGTTTTGCGTATTTTAATTTGTAGCCTTTGGGCGATCAGATACTGTGTTTTCAAATGTAACAGGAATATGTATCTGCATATGTAACATGCAATAATAATAATTAAATACAATTTTAATTAAAGTATATAGGTGAAGTGAACATATAAACTAGTAATAATTTCTAATATTAGGTTAAGGGGAAGAACAACATTAGTTGAACGTCGCCTTTTTTCTGTATCTGCGAAAACAAAGCCAATGAGGCGTGGTCACCACACGACTTTCTTTTACTGCGTGTAGAAATAAAATGTTGCCACTGTTTTCTATAGTTCACGAAAAACTTTTTAACAAAAGTTATAGTTAATTACGTAATATATTAAAGTTCTTAAAAATGTATTCATATTATTTTTGCAGTAATCTAGTTTTGTCATTTTTTCAAAAACTATACGTCTTACAAAAAAAAGTTTTATGAACCGTCTTACTTCAAATGCATTACTTATACTACATATTAAGTTTAAAATTTTCTTTCAGAAACACCACCAATGACGTGAACATTTTGGAGTGTTTATCTTGAGCAGACAAATTATCAGCTCAAACAATAAATTCTTTTACATCTCATTCCTTTTCAAAAGCACTATAAATTCCGTAGAGAAAATTTCATCCCATGCGACCTGCTATACTTTCTAAAGTCGGATTTATTTAGGTTTGTCTGGGGCAAAGTAGCAGTTGACGCCTCTTATGTCTCAAACCCTCCGCCCCTCTCTAGGTAAGGGACACAAAAGCCAGTCGCATACATTTGTACGAGTTCTTTAAATTGAATGACAGAAATATAATTTATTTAGAACAAAATAAGGAGAAAAACAATTTTACATTTCTTTGCAATTTTTAAATTTTAATTGTAAAATTGGGCATAATAAAGCACAAAAAGCAAAAACCTACACATTACCTTGTTTCTTATCAACGCAGTTGTAACTGAAATAGTATATATCTGAAAAGCTACAGATATATTCGAATAGATACCTTAAAACCTATTTTTGGAAATAAAAATGCTAAAAAATATTTAAACGCTATTTGTATTAAATATAAATTAGTATTTTTGGTATCTTTTATAAAATTTCCACTGCTCAATGTTTTTGTGAAATAAAAGTGAACATTCATCTGAAAAGCATAGTAGCTGCAGCGTCAACATTTTGCTCAAATGTTGGGAATTTCGATACTTATATAATCTGGAAGTCAGGTTTTCCTTATGATTGGAAACACTTGACGAAGGCAGAGCCAGTTTGCTGGTTTCAGGGGTTTCCGAACAACTTTTTAAATTTTTTTAATGCGTCGCATGAAGCTGCCAAATTGTATAGAAACGTTTACCGAAGTTTGGCCAATAACACTTCAAAATTTCAGTTTACTTACTAGCCACTAACAACTAATTATACCTTGATGAAAGGTGTATTAAATTTTTTAAATATGTTATTGTACAATGAAAGCTAGTTTTAGATCTAAATACAAGGTGGAGCAAGACGATTGACCTTACTTAACAAATATATCATGGGAGCAACTGCAACGTGCTAGTTATTTGTGTGTCATTTTACTGTTGGCTGCAGTTTGATTTAATCTTAGAACAGAAAAACGAATCGTGTGAAATTATGTATCACATTTTTGTTATTTTACAAATAACATTATATTTTAGTCCATTATAAATATCATTGCTTTTATTATTATATAAAACATTATATCAATATTCTGCCTTGTGCGATATCAAGACCATTAGTCCAATTTGAGTTGCATTTTAAAATTGTTGAGAAAGGCAGTTTTAAGCAAAAATTAATAAGGTTGACTAGCTCTAATAGTTTCGACGACCTAATGAAACCTAATGCAATAATGTATTTTTAGGAAATTTCTCTCATTGATTGATCATTCTTTTGATAAATAAAAACATCCGAACATTATTGCCTAAAAGCAAAACATCATTCTACTTGTTATTTTTCTATAAACTAATATACACCTATCAGAAAATGTATTTTGTTAATTTGCTAGAGGAAGCCTTTAATGCCTTAAATTTATTTTGTTAATTTACTACTATTTGAAAATGCTTATTGTATGCTGATGTTTCTTACGTTAAAATGTTCGTTTTCAAAATATCAATGTTAAAGCGTATTAGTAAAAACACTTTCCCTGAAACTTAGTAATTGTAATTAATTAAACTAGACATAGCAGCATATTTAGTAATAGCTATTACTTTTGGTTGCCCAGATTTGATGTTTTTTATATTGCACATTTTATTTGTAGGAATTATGTTTCTTCTAGTTCCAGATATTAAATTTTTGTATTCTTATATTTTCTACCCCTTTCTTCGTATTTGATATTTAATATTCCTTCAAATGTAATTTTTATATTTTGCACTGTTTTCGTTACCTTTAATACTGCATAATTTTGTTTCTCGTATAAATACTACATTTTCTATGATAATATTCAGCTTGAATTTATAATACTGTATAGTTAACATTTCGCGTTTTATGTTTAAAAAGATGTAAAATTTCGAATTTCATATTACTTGCTAAACATGACCTATTTAAAATTACTTGAACTATTCTCCTAAGTTATATTTTGTAGTCTTTTGCGCTTTAGATTTCCTGTTCATATTTCCCATTTGCTACTTTACATTATATAGGTAATTAAGATAACAATTTTGAACCTTTTTCCAAAATGCTGGCTTTTTATTTAAAAATTTGGCACCGTAGGCAAGGATTTTAGCTATGTATCTCAAAACTTTGACATTTCTTCTTAAAATGTTAACATTGTAACTAAAAATTTTGTTTTATCTCTCATAATTCTTTTTACCCCCCAAATTTTGCACTAAGCATTTTTACCTGTATCTCAAAATTCTGACTACCAAATTGAAAATGTTGACATTGTAGCTAAGAATTTAATCGCACCTCAAAGTTCTGATTTTCAATCTTAAAATTTTGACATTGTCGTTAAAAGTTAAAATTCTGACTATTCAGACATTGTAACTAATTTTGATTCTATTTCTGTAAATTCTGACTATCTCACAATTTTACATTGTAACTAAGAAATATGACTCTATATCTCAGAATTTTGACTTTTTGTCTTAAACTGCTGTTATACTACAATTAAAGCTTTTGGTTCTGTTTATCCAACTTCTGAATTTTTACTCCTAAATCTCGACATTAACTAATAATTTAAGTGTATCTCAAAATTCTCTCAAACTGTCAATCACAAAATGTTAGCATTGTAAGTAAGAATTGAAGGATTTGTGTCTTTTGCTTTTCTTTTCAAATTTTAACATTGGAACTGAGGGTTAAAATTCTGACTTTCTATCTCACAAATGGTCCTATTTCGTGTATCTGAATTTGTCTTGTGATTCAGAAAGAGTAATTTTCTGCTTGTCTGCCTGTCAGTCTGTTAGTCTATGAGTTTGTGTTTCTGAGGCTGTCAGTCTATTTGTGTCGCCTCTACAGCGCAGACAGTTTAATAGGTCGGAACCGGAAGTGGCACTTACTCTTATGTCTTTTTCAGTTTTTCGCAAAATTGTTATAGAAAATATATTTTTTAGAATAATTCATCAATTGTCTACAACTTTGGTCTAAAAAGTGTTTTGTAAGAAGTATACTTTTAGAAAAATTATCGCAAAATTTTTATACATTTTGTTTGATTCACATAAAATACCTTTATTCGCAAACGTCACAAAAGTGACAACTTATTTGTCTTTATTGACATGGTAAAAGTGTCACTTTATCTGCCTAAGCACACAAAATCGTTGCTCTCTTTCTTTCTTTCTATGTTTGTTCGCTATCTCCTCCGAAGATACTGGATCGATTAAATTGTATGATGGCTTAAAACGAAAAAGTTTTAATTTAAATAAACCTTTAAGCAGCGGATCGGAGCATCTGTCGCCGTGGGTTATGGTGTGACAGCTTCTGTGGCCGTGTGCTATCAGCTCGGGTGATTCAGTATGTTCATATATCATTACAGTAGGGCGTTACTTGAACAACAGAGGTTGGCGCAGGGGTAAAGTGCTCGCCTGTCACGCGGGTGGCCTGGGTTCGATTCCCGGCCGATGCATCCTTTTTTTAAAAATTTATATTAAAGAAATTTACCTGATACGTTTCCGGATAAAATAGTACGTATTATTCGGAGTAAAAGTGACTTTATGTTGCTTAGCTGAATTATTTGCCTCACTTACGTTCGGTTAAATAAACTTCAGCTTCGCCACATAAAGTATCACTTTTACACATAATCTACTATAGTACAAGGTCATATGTTAAGCTATTATCTACAATTTTTATTAAAAAAAGTTTTTGTTAAATCATGCAATAATATTAATATTATGGTAACCAAGAAATCAACAGAAAACACATTAATTTACGGCACTTGTACTACAAAACAGCAATTACAAGCTACTGAACCGTGAAGCTTTATCTGCCAACAAATTTCAGACTCATTGGCAAAATTGTGTAACCGGGAACTACTACTGGAAGGTTAAATTACCTTATCATTGTATCAGCGTACAAACTCTTTGTAAGATTTAACAAAAAATATTGCACGCAGCTCGTACTGAAAGTGTCAACTGGTTTTGTAGACTGCCGGATTCGCAGACGGCTCATTCTGTAAAATTGCCTACTCGTCTTGCTAAGTCTTACTTTCAGTACCTGTTGCGTAAGACACTATTGTGAGAAGTATAATTTTGGAAAGAATTCCAAAATTTTATTTTTACAATAATGATAGGAAAGTTTTTATAATTGTTCGATAAAAACCAAAAATCTTCAGAACAATGTCATATATTAAGCAGTTATCTACAACCGTTGTTTAAGAAGTTTTCTTTTGTAAGTGTAGTTTTTGAAAAAATCTCATAATTACATTTTCACAAAACTTTTCTCAAAATTTTTATAATTGTTGATAAAAATTAAATTCTTTACAAGTACAAAACTATATTAAGCAATTAACTACAACTTTCGTTCATTTTTTTTGTGGGAAGTATCATTTTGAAAAAATCGCAAAATTTTATTTTTACCAAAAAGTTTTCATAATTGTTTGATAAAAATAAAATTCTTTACAAGATCAGATTAATATTAAGCACTTATCTATAACTTTGGTTTTTTTGTGTCGCTTGCTAAAAATAAATTCTACTCATACATTAATTAATTATTAACAACCCTTGTTTGAAAATATTTTGTTTGTAAGGTGTAGTTTTTAAAAAAATCTCATAATTACAGTTCTACATAACGTTTCTCAAAGTTGTTATAATTATTGTTTGATAATAAGAATTTTTTTTACAAGATCATAATTATTTTATCAAATTATTTACAACTATGGTGATCTATTATGATATGTTTATCGTACTTTTTCCACTGTCTCGAGTGTTTATCACACTACCTGAGGATGGGAGTAGATCAGAAACTCCCGAAACGTGTGATAAACACTCGAGGCAGTAGCAAAAGTCCGATAAAACATATTTTTATAATTGTTGTTCGATAAAAATAAAACTCTTTAAAACAAGAACTTATATTAAGCAATTATCTATAGCTTTTGTTTGATTTTTTTGTAAGAAGTGTGGTTTTTGAAAAATCTCATAATTAAATTTTTACCAAACTTTTCGGTAAAAATTTATTTTGTGAGAAGCATTGTTTTGGAAAGAAATGCAAATTCGATTTTTATAAAAATGTTCATCGTTTTTATAATTGTCATTTAATAAAAATAAAATTATATACAACGTTTAAACTTTTTGTTTGTAAGAAGTATAGTTTTTGAAGAAATCTCATAAATTTTTACACAATTTTTCTTAAAATTGCTATAATTATTGCTTGATAAAAATAAAATTCGTTACAAGATCAGAATTATATTAAGTAATTATCTGCAAGTTTGGTAAATTTTTTTCGGTGAGAAGTATCATTTTGGAAAAACTCGCAAAATTTGATTTTTACAAAAAATTCAGGTTTTTATAATGATTCTTATTATTATTATTATTACAGCAAAGAGTAGTGCTGAGGTGTAAACACCTATTAAGCACCAAATACAGATAGATACAAGTGCGTCCATACAGTAAATAACATATACTAGTTATATACGTACGTTTAAATATAGTGCGGTAAATGTAGTAATTCCAAAAATAACAGATAATAAAAGGAAAGAAAATACAATTATTCCATAAGAAAATAAATTTTCCGTAGAAAAAAAATAATTTTTATTCTACTGCTTTCGAAGCTTTTTTCCTAATTATAAAATGTCAGTTTAAACGAGGAAGTCGAGAAAAGTCCAAGAGGTCATGATCATACCATAAAATGGGTGTGTCTACTTTGATTTCGACCAATGCGAATGCTTGTTAGTTTTTGTTGTTATCTTTATTACTGCCGAAAAGTAAAAGTTACTAGTATAAAAAAACCGCCAAACGTTGTCGAAATTAATAGCTTTTCTATGTAGTAGGAAAAAAGTTTTTGTGAGCATTAGTTTCCGAAAAAATCGCAATATTAAGTTTTTCCAAAAATGTTCTTCTTTTCCAAAAATTAATAATGGTGGTACAGTTTTTTAAAGTAGTGTATAATATATTACGTAATTGTAATTGTAAGCACAGCTTTTGCAAAAAATCGCAAAGTTTAATTTTTACAAGCAGTAAAAGAAAGACGTGTGGTGACCACACCCCATTTTTTAGTTGATATACGTATTCACATCTCATATTTCGTATTACACATATTATGTTGGTTTTTTTTGTATATTTGCTCTTTAACATTTGTTGTGTATTTTCATATATGCAATTCACATTTTATTTCGAGTTTGTGCTTCAACACTTTGTACACAGTTCTGTTTTGAAATTTTGAATTTCACATTTCATACCTAAAATTTTCAAAATCGTTAGTCTTCACATATTTATGTTATAACTATTCATATTTCAAATTGTAGGTTACGTATTTGGAATTTTGCATTTCAATTTAGCAGGCTATAATTTGTAGTGCTAAATTCCTTTTATAGATTTATCATTTTATATGATATTCAAACTACAATTTAATTTTTTTGTTTCATATTTATACCTACGTATGTATTTAAGTCTTTCTATTTTATGTTCTATATTTTATTAATCTCAAAAGCTCTAACAGACCTCGGTTTGAGAGCCAGAGCAATAGGCAAACAAAAAGGGCGATGACTAAAAAACCAGCAACAAAAACACCACCAGGGAGACCACAGAAAAGGTGATATGAGAGCTAGATATCAACCAGACAGGGCAATGCTCTAAAATAGGAAGCAATATTCCATTCCATATTTTAAAATGTATACCTATATTACACATGCCATAAGTAGCATTTGAAATTGCAAATTCAAAAATCGCTTTCATATTTCGACACAATTATATAGTGTCGATAAATATTAAAAACCATATGGTCACTTCGAATTCCATGTAGTAACATTATTACTTCTCCCACTGACATAAATTTTGCTTTAATTTAGTTGCAGTAAACACTATGCTATTGTAGACTAACTATCGATCAATTTCTAATATCCTTTTGTAGTGCAGAAAGGACAAAAATACATTTCCACGACAATGGTGTGTAAATCGAGATATTTAATTGAACTTAAGCACTATATATTTCCTAACCATGACTTTAGTCCATAAATATTCTGCGCTGACAAACGTCCTCCTTTTTAATTCCAGACTTCCACACTGCATAATATGAACTACATTAACAGCTGTTATCGTTAAATGCGGTCCATAATTGGATAAGTCCACTTTGATCTTTTAGTTGCCCGAGGTAATTATGTTCGATGTCATTGCGGGAATTTATGTGCTGCCGTGAGATAATTATTGCCTGGATTATGTTATAATTATTAGCATCAACAGAATGCAGCGTGCATAACGGTCTCGCTATGCAGTAACAAGCCCGTTCTATATTAGTCCTTTTTAAATAGTTCTATTACACACAATTTATTTACTGCTGCTTGGCCTTCGCTAATCAAATTTATTTCGGCCACCAACCAGTTCATTATGTGGAAGGAAGGAATAAATGCCCACATGTTTGCAACACGCGTTTATAACATTTCCTTTGTCACTCGTTACAATTGTAAAACTGCCTTTGCAGCTTGTAGTGCATTTAACACTCTTCTTTTTATTGATACTTGGCCGGATATTAAAATCATTTATTGCAGGCCATTGTACGCCTATGTGTTTCAGCTAATTTAGCTTATCACTAAGCCTGCACACTGGCAAGATTTAAAGGTCTCTCGGATGCTCCAAGGTTTTTGCCTCACTTTTTGCTTCCTCGTCATAAATTATATTTTTTGCACTATTGGTAGAACTTCAATGATACTTGACCTACAGAGAGATTAATGATGGTTAATAATAAAACTTGGCCCTTGTTTGTAAATATTTTCCCATAGAAATGCAATTAAAATACATATTAAATCTGCCCACCTCGGTCGGTCACAATTATAAATAATTAAAGTAATAAATTACCAATCGGCAAAAATTTTAATTAAAAATTACCGATCAAATAATAAGGCTTAAGGTACCAGCAGGTACCGTAAAGTCCTTAATAATAAAAATTAATAAAGTAGGAACGCTTGTTTGAACTGAATCGTGCAATGCAGCCACAGCTTTTCAATTAATTAATTTTTATGCTTTAATTGCTGCACTTGTTATTATCCGGAAGCTGATTGTGCTCCTTGCGAACGCCACTGGTTAATTGCGAGCAAATTAAAATTACCTCACGACACTCTTTGAAAGTTGCTTTCAGTCCCGTCGCTGAACAGGATGCAGGCTTACTTTTCCATAAATACAGCCCTGATCAGATAACTCCTTGCCTGATTTGCTATACGCTCAACTCTGAATTACTTCATGTCTCACCTGTAATTGGCTTGGAGAAGTTTCAACGAAAGGTTTACTTACGGTCGAATAAACGTTTTTTACTTCCCCCCTCTGAAATACGAAGAAAGTATTGTACTCACGAAAAAATCACCTTCCGAGATTTCTTCAGATCTTCACGTTTCAAGGTCCCTAGATGACGAAAAAGAGGTTTTCTTAATTTCCTCTGTATGTCTGTCTGTCTGTTTGTTGACAGTATAGCTCAAAAACTGTTCGACGGAGGAAGACGATATTTTGTATACATATTACCTATATATTTACCTCGCATGGAACCCGTACAATTTCATACAAATATATACAGGGTGAGCATCTTAAAAAAATAAATTTTTGTTTATTTTTGGGTTAATTTTGAAACAGAAGGAAGTAATAACTTTCACATAGGTCATGCTTTACATTTTCCGAAAATAAGACTCAACCGATAGAGGATAACGTTACAAAAGAGTATAGTTGGCTTTATCGGTGCAGATGCGATCGCTCTGCAGATGCAGCGGGTTCAAACCCGAGCGGGATACATTTTTTTTAAATTTGATTTATTAGAAACGTGAAGATGTTTTTACTCCTAACTTAATTTGATTTCTAAAACTAGTTAGTGTCACAATGTCGACGAGGGAAGTTCTGGGTAAAGCCTTTTACAGATTTTTTATGAGAGATAGTACGAAAAAATGAAAACACTGAAAGTTAGATTATTATGTTTTTTCGTAGAGAAGTGCCAAGGAAGAGTTCAGCTATAATGGAGTTTCGTGCAATAATTTTTGGGAATAATAATAATAATGTCTTTATACCCAGGTCCCCCATGAGATTTAGGTACAAATATGAAGCAAATACCATATTTAAAACCAAACTCGTCGATAATTACACGTAATTACATTACCTAATTGGGCACAAAAGTTGAAAAAATGGGCATATATAATGTCCCTTCGGTTAAGCCTTACTTAGCTGGTAAGATGCTGTTTTATCGTAGGGAGTTGATATGAAGTGATTCGACTAGCTCAGAGAGAGGTGGATCACGATCTAACTGCAGCCTTAGATGCGCTGATAAAAAAAATAGATTTCAGACCGCCAAGAACTTACTAATCTGAAGTACTATCGGTGACGAACGCTACTAGTACCATATAAGTTGAGTAAAAGACAACCATCAGTAAAGACAACGGTGAATGCTCAATTTAACACAACTTTATATGTAATCAAACATGGGGGTTCAAATGCCTTACTAATTAGTAGGAACCAGTCGCAAATACAGATTTGCAAAAATACTAATATGAATTTCAAACAGTATTAGTATTTCAATCTAAAACCAAATTAATTAAAATTAAATACGAACCGTATATGTAAATAATTATGGAGGTTCAACCAAATAAATACAAAATATGGGTAATATCTAAGTATGTAACTGATACTCAATTTATTATTTTATATTATACTCCATAATCAAATTATCTGTGTAGCTTCCACTTATTATTATTTATTATAGCACCAGGTTCATTGTATTCAAAACGAACCTCGAAGTCAAATGATTGTTATATAAATTATTACAAAAGATTCAATGAATAAATAGTATACGAAGATTATACTAACGCAAAATTATTTGCGTAAATAAGAGCGTTCGAAAGCGATTTAGCAAAGCAAAAAAAACTTTAATCAGAGAAACATCACCTACTATTAGAAAACTATTGTGTAAAATAAATAGCGACTTTCGTCGTACGGTGAGGCCTCCTCGCACAGATGCAATCGTAAATATGATACTGTTTATCGTATTAAAAACAGGAGCATCTTCATACAATCGCCAGATAGCGCGCATATATCAGCTTAACCAGCCGTCTACTATTATTGACAAATTTTAAACGTTACGGGAATCGAAACGTTGATGTCTGCAACGTAGGTTGTACGAACGGTGATATGTTTTTCCCAATGTGTGATTTGTTGCCCAACCAATAGGACGCCTCCTTCGACGTTTGCACCAAACATGCTTCTGATTACTGAAACTTTTCTGAAATATGCTATTTACGAAACTTCACCAAGATGAGTAAAAAAACGTCTTACGGAAGTAAACCCAAAAATTTTCCAAAATAGCTCTACTCTGAAGTTGTATACGAAAAACTTTCAAAAAGGAGTGCCAATTGCGATTTAAAAGTTACCAAAGCTATTATGTAGGCAACCTGATATACACAACGGCATGAGCTCCTGAAACTTCTATAAAGCGGGGTAAACAACCAAAATAGTATTTTAAGACCGAATACATAATGTCACAAGTAAACTGCAAAATCATTAAAACGCAGATCTCGAATCAAATTTTAATTTTTTGGAAATCATGGCTAAGAGGTTGAATTGTACATTTGTGAAAAAATACTGATTATGAATATCAGAAAAAGGAAAAACTCCATGTTTTTTCGATAATTGTTTAACGAGTTTCAAGGAAATATTTAGTTGGAGCCGACTTTTGCAATAAATGTTGGAAATTATGATTATGACTATCAATTGTGTATTTACGAATAAATTAGTGATTGCAATTTCCAGAAATACCAACTAAAAATAATATAATCTTCGAATAGTTGTTGGCTGTTTACTTTTAAAATTATGTTGCTGTCGAATTGCTTCCCTTGTTGGAAAATGAATATAAATCGTAAGTATGTAAGTATAACTATTTCAACATTCCAAATAAATATTTAAAATTATGATAAAATGTGGCACTCTAAATGTTGAAACTATTTAAAACTGTTGCAGTATATCCATTCCCATAAAAATGTTAGAATGTTGCTTACAATATTCAATAATACTGCTTCAGAGTAGGAAGTTGATATTTCAAAATATCTACTCAAATAAATGAGACAGATGTAGATACTGTTGTTATGTGCAGTATGGGCGATCCATTTCCCAAAGTTGGATTATGATGGAGAAGAATGAATGCAATAGCGAGTGTGCCTTGCTATATTTTCAGTGTTGCGTGAAAAGTTTACTAAATGAGTGTCAAGAAGCTACTCTTTGCTATTTTTCTTCTCATTTTTATTTTCCTTTTTTTTAGTATAGGCTGGACGGTATTACTATCAGTCTAAGTGTGGTTTTATAAGCCATCTCCGACCGCCGCCCGGGCAGGTGGCTAGCTTAACCAATTAATAAGGAAGAATGCCCTTTCATAGCGGCCACGACAACCAATCGTGTTGTTATGATAGCGGGAATGTGAAGTTCGAGCTCACTACTTGCCGAATAAAATACAAACGTTTGACCACCAGGCCACATGTTTTTACTGACATATTTTCCTAGTTTACCGTATTAGTGTTAGTGTATAGCTTTTGATCATCCAAAATACGTCATGGATATGCCACTCTAAAAACTGATGCAATAAGTGATTAATCCTCCCCAAGGTTCATCAAACTGAGAAAAAGAATGGCCAATCACTTGAGCACCAAGCGATAAGCCCAATTGAGTAATAAAATAGATCAAAGAAATTGTGAACCAATACAAAAATCGTGAAATATTGGAATACCTTGGCAATTTGTCAGTAACATAAGCAATTGATTACTCTTTTTGCAGACCTCAAGAAGATACTCCTCCCATCAAGGCTGAATCTTGCAATTGAGCATGAACGAACACGGAAAAGGCAAACAGATTCACTGAATACCCTGCAGGTGTGTTTGAATCAGTTCCCGTAGAAATTTCACAAGCAGTAGAAGAACCTATTTACCAACTACTTCACGCTCTATATCAAATGGACTTCCAATAAAATATTTTAGTAGCAAAGAAATGTTTAACAAAATTGCGTCGGAGTTAAATTTAATTCAAAGGAACTCCCGGGATGTGATGTGATTACAGCTAAAATCATAAAAGATCCCCCAGAAGAATTCATCATAATGGTTACCCTTATTTTTAATGCTACCGTTAGACTCGACTACTTTCCAGCACAGTGGAAAATGGCCTAAACTATTCTTATTCAGAACATGTCAGGACATTTTTAAATTCGATTTCTTGGAATATTTTGTGTTCAAAAATTACAACTTCGCTGTATATAGGTTTTCCAGTCATATTTCTACGTGTATTAGTTCATCAAATGGTGTTCAAGCAGTTGGCGGTTCACAATTTTAAGGAACTGTAACGGCCACTGTAATTTTCTCGTTCGTAATTATTTGTTTTGGCTTATTTAGAATTTTAAGATTTCGAACAACAGCCTTGTTCTAGAAAGTTTGTCGAGTCGAGTTAACAGCGGGCTTTTCTCGTCTCGTGATTAGTCACAGGTGCACAGATCATGCGACTAACCCGTTCCCCCTGCACGTTGCAAGCCTAGCGCGTCTGTCGGGGGCCGCGTGGCGTGGTTTCGGGGAGTTCTCACGGGCCATAACAGTTAAAGGTTATGGATGACCGCCGCCGCTCGTCCATTTTCGAAAGCCTGAATGGCAATCTGTTCCGCTACTTGGTCGGGATCCCGTCTTCAGAGCGTGCAATCTACAGGTCTCGCAGTCTTCGTTGTTGCCCATGCGGGATCTGCAGCTTTCCCTGAATATAAGGGGGACTCTGAGGACATCGTATACACCCACACATTAAGTCGCAGTCCGGGTGTCCTATTGATGAGCGCCCGACTTTGACCGACGCAACGAGGCAAATCCGCCTAATTAAGGTAGAGTGTGCTGTGGTCAACTAATCGTTCATTTTTACAAGCCAGCTGACAACTTAGGCTATTTATAACTAATCGTTCATGTTACAAGCGAGCCGACAGTTCAGACTATTTTGAATTAATCATGCATGTTTACAAGCGCGCCGACAATTCAGGCTATTTTGAATGAATCACTCATGTTACAAGCGAGTTGATCGCTCAGGCTATTTTGAATTAATCATTCGTATTTACAAGGGAGCCGAAAATTCAGGCTATTTTGAATTAATCATTCATGTTTACAAGCCAGCCGACAATTTAGGCTATTTTTAATTAATCATTCATGTTTGCTTGCAAGCACTCTTCGCGGCAGATGCGAGCCACCCGCGTTGGAGTGTACAAATTGTTATTTTAGTAGTAAAGCGACCTCCCAGCTGGGGCTCTTAGCTATAGTGCCCATTTGTTATTTGCCATTTTTATATGTGTACGCCCACTGCGAGCTGTAATGTGTTGAACCAATAGAGCGGTTTACTGTGCGTTGCTTTATGATTTTTACTACGAGCCTGTGCAGGTTTAGTTACAGGTTAATTTATACATTGTGTCAGATTTATGTGAGGTGGAGCCTGAGAGCAGTTCAGAAGCGTCGCAGGTAAGTCGGTGCGCTTGTCGCTGCAGTGTTGGGAGTCGTTGGCTATGCACTAATATCCTACCCCGTTTGGCTTTCGAGGTTCGGTTAAGCGTGGGTTCCAAGTCTGAATCTCGTGGCGCCCATTTATTTTGCAAGACCTTATACATACCGTCACGCTTGCCCTGTGGTGTAGCGTTTCTGGGACCACGCCCATCTGCCTGAGCGTATCAAGCCGTGGCCTTTAGCCTGTTTTGTGAGATTTCCAGGGTAAGTGATGACAGTTCCCGGGCATGTTACAACAAGTGGCACTCCCCCACCTTAGAGTGCCTTTATAATCATTTGATACCGTAACAAACAGGTAAGAAGCTACACGTAACGTGTTACAAGGCAGTTAGCATTCTACATGTTCGCTAAAATCTAATACTGTTCCGCTTCCGTTTTAGATGTTTTCCAAGTGTTTGATAAGATCTGGCACGTTGGACTATTGTATAATATCCAAAGTAATCTATTTCAGAAGTATTATGAGATACTAAGGTCGTGTTTAACTGGCAGATAATTCATGATCATGTACCGAGATGTGCACATCTCATTAGTTACAGATATACTATAGAAAGTCATAACACTGTAAACATGCATTTTTCTTTTAACATATTTACAACGACCACACAAGAAAGCATTATAGAAACTGTATTATTTGTTTTCACAAATAAGCAAAATGGAAAAACAAAGACAACTTAGTTACTTAGTCAACTCTTATTGTGTGGCAAATCAGGAAAACAAAAAATAACTTTATAAAGTGATAGAAGAGGCTTGAGAAAAGCGTGAAAGTTGAAAATTTCTTGATATAAATTGTTGGAAAAGAACCTACTACTTGAACATAGCAAACAACGAATACTTGTATAAGAAGCAGCTGCTGCGCATGATAAAAAAATATGGTATGGACATCACTAATGATACAAGGTGATATTTTTGTGAAAAAGAAACAGAAAGACCACATACATTCTAGAAATAGAAAGTGGAAGTTGTAAAACCCCCAATAAATTTAGAAGAATATTTTTTAATTAATAAATACAGGAGCGTTGTCTGAAGAGCTTTGTGGGGCATAAAGATCGATGTATATCCAGCGTCAACAGACCTTTAGGTTACATAGCATTAATCGCTTTTTACCCATGGGCGTTGCCTCACCCTCTACTAATCTTATACGAAACCCAGCACCTTACCCTTTGCGTCTGTATTATTCACATTATGCTATATTGGGCCGTGCATATGCCTTGCCACTTTCCAAAAAGTACTTTCCTCCAAAGGCTCCATTTCTATGTTGCTATGCTCTTCTTATGTTTTTTATATACTGACATTTGATACGTGTACGTATATATAGCTGTAGGTCTTGTGACCGTGATATCTGTGGGTTTACGAAAGGAACTTGATCTGTAGATTTCTTATTGTAATTCACTTTATAGGTGAGAAATAAAGGGATTCTAGCCTTTCAAAGCTTTCCACGTAGTTTTAACTTTACCTTCGCTGATTGCGAAGTACTATACTGGCTTCAATAGGGAATAATACCCAACCACATCCCTCTATTGTCCCAGTCATAACACCTTTATTTTAATGCTCCACAGATATATATCTCCCATGTCAAACCTGATCTGGCTTTTTTTTCTTCCTGTCGGTTTCCATTGTAGTATTCTTCTGGGCCATCTGTTTTATTGCATCATATGCAACACGACCCATACCGTTGCAGGGCCCTATTTTCCATGTTCTGGTGTTATCCATTATATTCCACATCACTTCATTTTTACTCTATCTTCTCTGGCAGGTCCTAGGGACCTTCTCGTGTAGAGCAGTTCTCAGTATCTTTAGACCCTATTTTCGGCATTCTTGATTTTATTCCCTCAACATATATTCCCTGTCTTCTTCTTGGTCTTGTGTGAATATAATTTAATCGTTCGCGTATAACAGTGAATGTAATGTTTATTTTCCTACTGCAAAATTTACATTTCCCCAGAGCCTATTGAAGGTATGTATTTTTAAGGTGATTAGCTCCACTTTGTGTGCCCAATTTATGTTAAGCTGTATTATAATTGAATTTTAATTAATTTAATTGCTCTATCTATTTATTTTGGATATTCAAAATTATTTTCTGCTAGCCCCAGTAGATACACTTGACTGAAAATCAGATCGGATTCTTCTTAATCTAGTTTGATTATATTCTGAAAATTGATGTTCCTATATTATTATGACAACTCAAAACTTCTGTCAACTGACACTTCAAACTAGTTTTGAAAATTCAATTACAAATACTTCATATATTTGCGATACGACAATCTCAAATAGTAAGTACTTCCTTAATTAAACTTAACTCACTTTACTCTTTATTTTCTTTCAGTTCTTATTTTAAATTACCTGGATTCTGTTACCTTTTATTAAACTTAACACTCTCCTCTGTTAAACACAATACGTCCAACTCTGCAACTGACCACGCTACAAAACTGCTCCACTCAAATCCACAGCGAAGGCCTCAACTGACAATAAACTGCCAAGATGTCCAGAATCCTGATCCAATTCAACACAGGAACCTAGTTTGCCACAGGAATCAGCATCTACAGCTTCACCACTGTAGGCATACAAATAGACCTCAGCCGCAGATGCGTTACTTTAATGTTCAACCAAATCACATATATGAATTCTGTCATAACCCAGCACCACGAATCTTGACCAGAGACAAGCCATCAGATATCACTTGACAAGTCCCACAAATCTGCTCACTCTACTAACGGTGTCGATGCAATCCACCTCCCTTGTAAAGCGTTTCTTGTCATCCAATTCAGTCGATGCAAATGTAATTCCACAATAAACTCAATTCATATTCCCTTACTTTTATTTGCCTTTGTACATTATAATTGTATTAAATTGCTTTTCTTACCAAATTCTAGTTTTCATCAATCTAGTTTTCTCATATTCTTCTTTTAATATTTTAGTTTTTAGTTTTTTTCATCACGCCAATTTGTATGTAACTTTAATCCTTTTATTAGGTCAAATATTTATTTTAAAACTCTTATAAAAGGGTTTATTTCTTAATTTCAAATTTTTACAAAATTATATTACATCATTTTCGCTTCATAAAATTTTTCGCTTATCAATAAATACTATCTCCTTAGCGATCTAGTTAATTTTTTCAGTCCAACACACTATTAAAGCTTTATTATTTGATTAATACCTACTACGTTAAATAGTATATTTCGAAAAAGTATTTGCCATAAACTTCCAATTTAATTTCAGATATTAAATTAAGTTAAAATCGGACTGTTTCTCAATTAGCTTCATATAATTAAATTATAAATTCTATTTCCTTCCTTTTCTAAATGCATCTTAATAATTTTGATATCCGTCTTAACGATATATTGGACATTCTGTTACAATGTGGGTTATGGTTTGTTTCTTCTACTACATTTGTACATCAAACTTTTACATCGTCCACGTCCTGTGCGTATTCTGTTTAACTTCGTCCATAAACATCGAGGTAGTTCGAAACCAGGGGGATTTTCCAAAGGTGTGATTTGTGTTGCGCTTATTCTAAAAGGGGATCCCCGCCATTTTTCTTCCCAGACAATAATAGTTAACGATAAACCAGTAGAACAAGTCACCGTCATCGCATCTTTCAGATTTACAAGATACTGACAGTTGTAATAATTTTGTAAAATTTATAAAAAGGAAAATGGAGGCTGCTGAAATGGTGCTCTTAAAACCAGTAGGGCAATATTCCATGTTGAAAGAATTATTAGCGAATATAAATCAGCTTATGGAAAAATACATAGTGGACGAGTAAGATATAGATGTGAAGATCAAAATGGATGATGACATAACAGGCCAAGGTTGGACTGAATATGCGAGTGGAGAATTCTGTCAATTTGGTGATTTGGGTCTCTCCATGGTGACAATTCCCTTCTCCTAAATTTTGAATAATTTTTAAACCAAGCGTACAGAAACTTATACTGTTTTTGGATGTGAGATTTAACGAAGGCGAAAGGTCCCAAATTAAATTACAGGCCGGAGCTGCGTATGGACTACTTAGGCCTAATGATTGCGTTGTTTATGAGTCTGTTTCACAAAACTAAGCCGACACTGGAAACTACACACCGGGACGGTTAATTGCCCATCCCATTATATTTCTATATTCGAAAAGCAGGGCGTACCCGAGCTCGCCTTGTATAATCTTTGGCTCGTAACTATTCTTTACGAGGTGCTAATTATAAATTCTTGCATTGGTTAATAAATAATTAAGCAGGCGTCCAGTGGGCCCGCAGGAACAGTACCAAGAAGCCGAGCCTTCTCTTTCCATTCTCCAAGCAATCGACATTTGAAAAGCGCGGCATCGCCCAAAATAGCGTGCCATTTATCCACATGCGGATTACTATTCAAATAATAATTCTTATCGAGTTAAGTACATATGTGAAAGGTATTGTTGGCGCGTTTCTCGCGGCAAGGTTACAACATTCGGGCTGAATTTTATTCAGCTGATCCGTACATATGTCGCCGACACCCACTGGGTGCCAGAATAGGATGCAGCCATTGTTAACGCACGCAGTATGTAATTTGACGAGGCTTAGAATATGGGGAAAGTTGGGAGCGAGGGTCGCGGAGAAACTTAGTGATGTAGGACGACGCACGGGCCCGGTCACATTGACACCGCCTTAAAAATGTGAAAGAATTGCGTAATTATCCTTCGCTATACGCAATGACGTATGGGTACTTGGCTGATCACGAGATCAGCAAAACTCGGTAAATACTTTCATTTTGGTAGCTCAAACTGCTGCTGTCGTAGAGGTCCTACAGCCCACGGCCGCGGTAATGAAGGCCATACAATAAAAAGCCTGGACACCACATCTTGTACTTATGGGGAACAGCGAAGCTAACTTACAACGGTTTGGTTAGATACTACATGCATTTCACATCACATCAGTAGAACTTAACACTATAATCAAAAAATGCTTAGCACTATCAAAAAGCACTACCAAAAAGCAACGACTATTTAGGAATAGAAATAGTAAGTGAAAGGGACCTAAGAAATGGCATATTACTATAGAAAACTATTCCCAAGCTACAAAATAGCAAAAATAGACATCATTTGGTAACCAAATTTTTGTCGAAATATATTCAGCAATTGTTTGACCTATAAATACTAACGTACTAAATAGAAATCCGAATTGAAATATAAAACACCAAGCAAGCAAGTAGAGAAATAGAAATAAGCGTTTATACACAGAGCAGTGTTAGTCTTAAGATCAATTGCGGCAAAATTGGGGAAAGATGTATTAGTAACAAAAGGAGAGGAACACAATCCTTCATATACAATCAGTTAGAAATATGGCACGCGTGTACAAAATTTATTAATAGTGGAGTAAAAAAGGCACACAAAAAATAACATTTGGTTTTAACCATTGCATTGGTATTGGTAAATCTAAGGTGTAAGATTATGTACCTTGCCATATTAATAATTTACCCGGAATACCAATTAAGTTCCGTTAACTGCACCTCAAAACTAGTTAATAGTGTTTTCAAACATGAAGCTCTTTACTCAAGTTGGGACATGCATTTTCAATTGTTCTTATTTTTATTTTTTACGTTTAAATTTTATATCGGTTATGGAGACTTTTTTTATATGATGTGTACGTTGACAAGTTATCCAACCTTTTAAATCAACAACTCAAATGAATATCATGTCTCAGCTTATTATTTCAGGTAATTATTGATCAGCCATAAAATAAATGACTTTATTTATAATAAATATTTTCTTTCAGATAGGCTTTGTTCCAATCTTCGATACTTAGCACTAGTCTAACCTTATTAAAAAGCGGTCTGGTACTTCTTCTAGGAATTAGGCAAACCCCTGTAGCTAGGGTTTCCATATTGGAAATAACAATCTCCGGACTAGATTAGGAAAATGGAGGGGGAGGGGTAAAATGGAGGGATGCTTGTGGGGAAAATGTAATTCAATACCTACTCGATTTTTTTTTCAAATTTGTTCCTAGTTAATTTTACAAATTTTAGAAACTAAATAGTAAAAAAAACACATTAAACTATTATTCACACAGAAAGCTAATAATAAAACAATTTTACAGCAGCACTAATACGAAACTTTAATAAAAATGCTAATTTCACAATATGGCGTTATCGTTATTGATATATTAAACACTGTTTCTGTTACAGTAGCAATAGTTTCATTGGTATTCTTGTATTCATCATATTTCTTGGACCTTTCTATTTCGTTTAAATTCTACGTATATTAAATGTGGATCAATGCGCTATTAGCATAAAGCCATAAACCCGTAATTAACCGCCTATTTAAAAAAGCCTTCGAAAATCAGATTCCACAATAGCGAAGAGCTACATACTGTGTACATAATTTTTGTTAAACAACTAGTTTAATTAGAACTAGAATTAATTGTATTTGAGGGATTGAACCAGAATTTTGCAGAAATCGCTCGAAATCGGAAAAGCGTAAAATTTTCTTCGAAAATCGGGACATTTCGGGACAGCATTTCGTTTCCGGACAACTAGCTCCAAATCGGTACAAACCCGAAAAATCGGGACGTATGGCAACCTTACCTCCAGCAGCCGGTCCAACCACTTCACAGCAACGTCCTTCTTTATACCTTACATCCTGCGATGCTGCCATTATATTACTCGGTATATGTGAATAACTAACACATCATTTTGCTTCAAGTCGCACTATAATTGGAAATTATTCAATCTTTGAATACTTTTGAATTTAGTTATACATTGCAGAAAATGTAACTGTAATTTTAGTCCCATATTAATTAAAATCTTCATTGTTAGTTTTATTTATCAGTTATAATAAAAATAATACCATATGTAATAGTATGCTGCTTACAGCAATTCTGGTTGCATTGCTAATTCGCGAATATTAAAATAAGCCCAGAATTGGTATTGTACTTATTGCAACAGTAAGAGTCACTAGTAAACATTGGTAATTACATAAAACATGATTAGCAATAACTGTAATTCATTAAGAGAGGTTAGTCATTGTATAAAACAGTATCGTCAGGGTTGCGAACAGCATGTATTCAAATATGCTAAGCTAAGTTTATGATGACTGACATATTAATTGTGTAACGTCAGGACACGATAATGAAATCGCTTTAGTATTTTTTTACCTTTACAGAGGTTTAATGCAGCGTTTGCAGTCATATCGAAATGCTAACAATCGATGATCAATTGTGAGGTTAGAGTTTCCTGAATGACGGTTGCAAATGCAATTAAAAATTAAGATCAAAGAATGTACACTTACCGATAAACAATTGTCAATCATGTTGCTATGGTGACCTAGAGAGTCGTTTGATATTGTTTGTTGGGGAAAGCCAAGCCGAAAGCTTGCGTGTTAGTTGGCTCCCCGATTTTGATAAAAATAAATATTTTGTGCCCAGTTGTGCGTTTTATTTATTTGCCTGTGTACGGAGGCCAGCTGTGGTTAATTGGCAGTATACCGGAGTGCAGGTCCAGAGTAAATTAGACCTGGAGTTTAGCCTGTGTGAGGTCGTCTTCGAAGCTGAGATTCAACAAGATTGGGAGCTGCGAGAAGCGAACAGCAAGTTGCAGGACCTAGAGGAGGCTTGGCTGATCCAGATACAGGCAGCAGCAGCTGACACCTTTCCAGGAAGCAAATACAAGCTTGGCGTCCTTTCGTGGAGACCGAAAGCGGGATCAGCGTTCCTTGGAGGAAAAACAAATGCGAGTTGGCGTCCTTTTGAACTTGAAAAACAAATTCCAGGTCAGCCAAATTACTTGAATCTTATAAAAGCATTGTAATAATTTACCTGAGGTGAACTGGTTGATTATTGGCTATTTTGTTGTCATAGTACGCTGAATTCTGTGTGTTTTAAACAGCGTTGTTTGGAGTTAAATATTTTGAGGTTATCTGTCATTCGTTAGAGTCGAGCATTTGCCATACAATGGTTAAATTTATCAACAGTGTAACAACCTAACCCTGCAGATACGAGTTTCAAATTTTTAGCCGGCGCATAAGTTTTCATAAGTTACAAATGAAAAAAATATAGAAAGAGCAACATACCTTTATTGCAGTAAAGCATAATTAAAAAATCATAAGCTATGTTGTGGGTGATAAATTTTTATTTATTTAATATCTTACACCTGTAAGGGTAGAAAGATCCTAGGATTAAGTACGTAAGTAATATAATACAAAAAATATATTTAACGATAATAATAAGCATTAAATAAAAGTCTGATCAACATACATATTAATGAAATTATATTATTATTTATCTAGGAATTTTAAATATTTCTAATGTTTTACATAGTTATTCATTTAATATCATGCTGAAGTAGAACCACTGCAATATATATCGCCCCCCTACTATAGATTCTTCTGCGTGAGCTACATTCACAAAGCTGGCGAATGACATAGTGAGCTGATTAATAATGTGCTGATATGGGAATTGGATGAAAAGGGCTTACCAGACGTATGGTTTCAACAAGATGGTGTCAAGGAGGATGTTTCCACTACATTGTGTTTCAAAATTTGTTAACGTTGATTGGCCACCCAGGCCATCAGTATTGTGGCAGCATTGTTCCTTACCAACTGCTTAAAGGTAATAATAATTTCTGACGTCCACCCAAAAGATGTATACCAGTTGCTGTCACTTTTACACATCTGTTTCATATATTTTCTGTTGAATTTCTGAAAAAGCTATTTCATCCTGGATTTGATTTTTTCATCTATAACAGCCCGTCTATATATAAAAAATTATACATGGAAACGAATTGTGGCCTCGGGCCACAAACATTCGAACAACACTCTGGAGCTAACATATCAGTTCGAGGGAGATATCGAATATTTGGTTTAGTAAAATAGGGAAAACAATATCGCGATAAAAATATCAGCTCAAGGAATTACAGAATAACACGATCTGTAACACAAAATAACTATGTATGCAACAAGTGCTAAAAGTTGACGTTTATGCACGAGACATGGAAATTATGAAACGAAGCCGAAGGCGAAGCCAGTACTGTCAAGGTCAGTTACGAAATGTAATTATTAATACTCCACATCTGACTGTATTCATCACATAACGCTTTAATTATTTCAAAAACACTTTACCTGTAACGCAAGAAGCAACTAGAATAACTTTACAACTTCACTTCCGGTTCGAAATTGTAGTTTTACAACCTCACTTCACTTTTAGCACATGGGCTAAAAGTAAACAACTGATTTCTTTAACCACGGTAAACTATAAAACGTCACTTTTAGTGAAACAAGGTAGCGTTAAAAGGCCTACTTTTAGTAGTGGTCGTAGGTAAAAGTAGTTAAGCAAATGTTAGAAGGAAATGTAAACTTCAAACTTGTGTTAAGGCTGCAACTTGATGGACAACGCCGCCATATAATCATTGTGTATACTACTGCTGTTCTTAAGTAATAGCGGTTTCTCTTCAGAATGCTCATTGCAGTTATAAGGTACCTGCGGCAAATAAAGCCCGGCCGCTAAGAAGGCCCAGTAGCTAGAATTAAGAACACAATGCACATTCTTAAAATCCGGCAATATCAAGTTCCTTCTGACTACATATCCAGGGTCACCAGCCGTTGCAATATTGCGAAATCTGAATAGTGTTAGCACAATCAGTTGATATCGGGGCGGTGTGCGGTGTGGATCTCCAACTACTACAATTTATTTACTGTATTTCCATAAATAATTCGTTTGTTAAGAAAAATAAATTCCAGTAAATGGTACCCTGTGTTCTACATTGTATGGACTATATTTTGCTATAAATACATGCACATAAAGGTAAGTGACGCTCTAAGATTTTTAATTTTTTACAGCTAAGAAGCATTTCGGGTAATAAAGCCCAGTAATATTCGGCTAAAACGGCCCATTAAAAGGTATTGCTTTCTGTGTAATAAAAACAAACAGTTAGATATGCGGTGCTGTGTGTTGTGTGGCAGTTGGTGCCACGAAATATGTATTGGTTTTACAAAAGACGATACAGATGACTATATTTGCGCACGTTGTGCTTAATTTTTAGTTGTTCATTTTACCAAGAATTTCATTTATGTTATTTTTATAAAAATATATTTTGTGGCTTATTTAGTATCAAAAGTGATGCAAAATAACGTAAACTTTACTTTTTAGGACGCAAATATTTTTACTTTTTGCTCTAGATTAATGTATTAGTCTTATTTTAGGTGGGCCTTAATAGCCGACAACAATTTATCTCGTGGGCTTTATTAACCGAATGTTCGGGAAATAAAGCCCATTCGTATGTTTTTTTTTAATAGCATGTTCAAAGTTTCACACAAATTTAAAACTGCAAATCTAGCTTTAGTTGCGTTTACGATAGACCGAATTAATATAATCTTGATTTGGTTAATTATTTTTTGCCTTTTTCGGGAATTAAAGCAGTTTTTATCTTAAGTGGGCCTTATTTGCCGCAGGTACCTTAGTAGTATATAGCCTATACATTCTGTTCCTATTACTACAAGTAGGATAATTACTCCTAGCGGTCATGTTTCTGAATACAATAATGGTCTATAATATCATATCCAATGTGTATGAACATAGATACAAATAAAGAATACTGAAGTTCCATTTGCCTGAAGAGTGCGCCCGAGTCGTTTAGAATTTACATCTCGACAAAAGTAGACTACTTCTATTGAATGTTAGAAAGCCAAGAAAATCCTGTTATAGTTTGTACTCCTAAGGATATTTCTAGAAGTGACTCAGCACTTCACGGTCTTGATACTTTTTCATAATTTTTATAAGTTTTTGTAGTAGAAGTCTATAGGCATAGGCAATAGTCCTATTTAACTTGATCTGTTAATAAATATATAATTATTGAAATTATATTTCAATTCGATGGTACGCAATGTATTTTCTTAACTAAAACTTCAATCCTGGATTGGTTTTGCTTAATTCTACATGTGTGTGTGTTAGTTGAAAGTTTTTGTTTTATGAATGTGTCTATAGCCGTTAATATTAAAATGATTGTGATTATTACTATTATTATTAAGTTAAATATATTGCCAATGAATTTTGCTACAGCGTGATTTATCTGTATAATGTTATAAACACAACACCATGGCCAGTGTTAAAAATATTTTTGATTTGCATTAAATTTATATTGGAGGAAGTGGAGGTAATGAAATATAAAAATAAATACGAGATTTTAAGGTAACGAAGGTTGTTATCAATAGCGTCCTCACAGTTAAGGAGAGGTAAAAAAGGGACAGAACCAGAAAGTGTATTGGAGCAGCGTAAATCTCTTACAAAACCCTAAATCATAAAGACCAAAAAAGCGCAGAGCAAACAAAGAGCTCAATGGTATAAAAGTGACCACAGAAACAACAAAAAATGAAATGAAATAAAGACAAATTGAGGATACCAACCAAAAAAAGACAAATTTATGTATCGACACACAACGTATAGGAGAATCACTAACCCTAAAGAAGGTTATGAGAGAGTATAATATGGAAGTACGAGTAGCAATGCAAGAAGCAAAGCAGAAGAACAGCATAAATCAATTAATACTGTGTTTTTCAACAGCGGAGACGACTGCAAAATGCTGAGTATGGACAATTTAATAAGTAACAGGATAAAGGAGGAGGCGGTAGAGTTTAATATAGTATCCAATAGAATGTGTAATTATGTTGAGAATTAGAAGCAAATACAGAAAGATAAGCTCTATAGATGCACAGGCCCACGCTGCAAATAAAGAAATATAAGTCAAAGATGAATTTTATATGAATATAGAGCAACTGTTAATGAGATTTCAAGATACGGTTTCAAGATGGTTATGGCTTATTTAAAATAAAAAATAGGAAAGAAAGGTGTGTAAAGCCTATAATAGGTAATCACAGTAAGCAGGAACAAGCCAGCGGGAATGAAAAAAATTTATAGGTTTTGAGACGGGAAAAGACTGCAAAAGACAGCCACCAAAAGAGAGAAAGAAATTTAACACCAAAAACCTAAATGAAGGGAAGATGAAATTAAAATACCAGATTATTCATAGAAGGCTGTAAGAAGAGAACTACGGCAATAGCGTAGAACAACGTGGAAGAGATACTTAGGGAAGCGGTATAAGTATTGGATGACAAGATGGTAACAAAAGTATGGTCCGACGAAGGTTGCGAAAAAAATAAGATAATTCAACGGAAAGTGAAAAACCGTCCAAAGGAGCTAAGAAAGACGCAAAGAAAGTCTGCGTGTAGAGATCATTTTTAAAAAGCAAATTAACAAACATCGAGACGAATTATTAAAAAAAGCAACCAAGAGAATTTTATCCAGATATTAGAAATCAGAAGCAGAAATATCAAAAGAAAACAATATGTTTTGTTAAAGATGAGAAGGGTGGCCTAATTTGAGGAACAAGGAAGAAACGACAGCGATAGAAGAGTTATTTTAGAAAGGTGCTCAATGAGTTAACAATAGAGGGAAAACAAGAAGAAGTTCAAGCGTTGCTTAATCTAGAGCTAGAGGAAATCAAACAGGTTTTTGAAAATGCTAACAGCAACGGGAGAAAACGGAATCACACCAGAAAGGTTGAAAGAAGGAGCTGAAATAATTACAGAGGAATTGCATTATCAGACATAACTTACAGATACTGGCAGTATTAATTCAAACCAGATTGCAAAAGTACCAGTGTGGATTCCGGAGTAATAGGTCGACCATAGCACAAATCTTAACAAGACCAAGACAACGGTCAGAATCTAGTGACGACGCTAGGTATATCGGAGAAAACAAGGAAATAAAATACCCGAGAAAAATAACAGGGAAAAGGTCCATAACTGCACTGAGGAATAAATAAAACGAAAAAAGTAGGGATGAAAGCGACATATTAAAGTTACGGAGGAACAAAAGAAAAGTCGCCAACGTAACAGACAGAATAATTCGTTTCAAGTGGAAATAGGTAGAATATAACGAAAGATTCGCAGATGGTAGATGAGACAGTATCATAAATACAGAGAGACCGTGCTATGGCAAGACCACAGATGCGTTGTTAAATATAAAAAGAACAGCAGGCGGACCCGGATGACTGAGAACGGCGTAAAATAGATACCGATGGAAAGTTTTGGAGGAGTCCTATGTCCTGTAGCGGGATGAAGAGCATACATAGTGGATGAGCAACTTCCGGTGAAGATCCGGCTGTCATATTCGCTTCAAATCGACAAGGGACACGTGTGATTGGCAAACTCTGAAAGGGCAATGTGAAAAGGGTCAGGAGTTATTCATGAGGCATGAATATGTAATGTCAGAAAGCGCGCAATTAACGCATCCACTAAAAATTAATACTAAGGGTCATCGAACGCGCGTTGTAGGTATTCCAGTTTGCCAGGCGTACTATTAGCTTGCGATGGTCGAGGTCAGAAAACCCTCGAAGACACAATGACTCAATTGGCACAACCAGAAAAATGGGCAATTCTTGACTACGCAGGCAGACGAGTAGGGGGCCCATAAATTCTTTCGTTGACGCAAAACCCTGGGCTCAATGGCTCAATGGCCGTTGGGGCATTAGAAGACAGTGGATTGCAAACTATCTGGGCAGGCGAGTCGCGCGTCATAAATCCTGCACGATCGTGGCGAAAATCCGGGTATTCTTTAGGCGGTCGTCCACCGAGCTCTAACTTAACGGCCGAGTTTTCATTGGTGGCACGCCAGTTAATAGTAATTTGCGTGAGTGTAAACTACAACCAAATTTAAGACAATCAAAATTAATTTTTTTTTTGTGTAGGGTTAAAATACTATCTACTTCATTGTATTTCCGACAGTGTGGCTTTAGGAGTTTTGGGTGGAGCGTTCACTAAGTTACGTGTGTATATATGTTTTGTGTGCAGTCTTGTTACTTTACCTTACCTACTTTAGAAGACAGTGACGCCAATTGGATCCCAGCCTCGAATGGTTACCCAGCTCAGGATAGGTCCAGTGGACTGTCTATCAACGGATTCGAACCGAAGAGTTGCTTATTGCAAGCCTGGCGCTCTACCCACGGCGCCACCGACCTGGTGTGCCTTTTGAAACACAGCGCAAAAAATCTATATTCTGTTAAAAGTGTTTATGTGTTAATAACTGTAACAATTTTGAGAGTTGCATGGAGTGTAAAAATGCGCGTCTACGTATGTCTATAAATAGTATCGTTGCTGTTTAAGCCGTTTCATTTTAAGTATAAGTTGAGTCCTTCAAGCATATTATAGTTAACCCCTATTATAACTTGGCTTGACTGATGGTAAAAATTAGGCACGTTGGAGATCTTCAAAACAATCCAATCTCTAAAGTCAAGGCTTTTTATACAGCTGAGGCAAAAACGAAATTCTGGAGTGATCAACTGCAGCAATTTATATAAATTTTTTCCTGTCTTCCAAAATCATTTGATGTCTTGTTCTTGGACGAAGCCGAATCTCCGTGACATTTATGTTTGTACGCCATTAGTCTCTGTCCATTTTTTTAAGAATTAATCAGCAACAAACTGTCCCGATCGTGCTGCAAAAAGCTCAGCCAATTTAACAAATCTGGCAACTCCGAGGAGGATATATGGGCATTTGTTACGTAACAACATAATGAAGTGCATACGTGTTAATTTCAAAGAGTGATTTACTATTGCCACGTCTCGTGTGACGTTGTAAGGTATTATAGCTGTGTCTTCGGCAATATTTCACTTGGCGTATGTGCTAGCTCCATCATCCAATACTCATAAATATGGTGAAGTCAAAAATGTGAAAATAAAGTTGATACGTAATTTGTGGAGTTGTCCAATTTCAAAGAACGGATGATTTTATTAAACTGAAGTGCACCTTGTATTTAATTGGAAATAACAGTTATGCTAATCACTACAGAGGCTAGAAAGATTTAAAGGAGGAATCGGTTTCTAACTTATCGTTTTTTTATTAGAAGAAGCTGTGAAGCAATTCGTTGGCAGTTTCGGGTTTCTGCTGTAAAATCTCACTTTTTTACTTTTTACTCATTCTAGTGATGGTTGTATCAGGGTGTGCAGTGACGGATGTGAATGATTGTTATGAAAATAATTTGTATTTTTAAATTGGCTAGGTATAGTTGTTTATTAGTACATCTGTTCCTTTCGCATTGGGCTAAACGTTGGTGCTGCATATAACAAAGATATATTTTTATCCACTTTTACGCACCTTAATGATAAAAAAACGAGCGGCTAAGTGGCAATCTAATATTCAGTTTTAAGTTGTATCAATCGTGGCATTGCGGAATTAATTGGACTTGCCTACCTACTTTGTATCTCAGCAGCTGTTTTTTTTGTGACGGAAAGGAATATAAATTGAATCTTAATTAATCAACGCTGGCGCCCTATGCGTTTAGTGTAGGCGAGGGTCTGTACAAGGTAAGCGACAGGCTTGATCTAATAAACAATAATAAACAACAAATTTCAACTTTAAATTAATGATATGCATTGGCCTGCGTAACTATTTGTACAAATTAAGGCGCTATTGGGGCCACGCAATGTCGTGTGACTTACGTTTCTTCAGCTGAAAGTATTATTTGTTTCTATATTTTCTACATCTCATTCGTTTAATATCATAGAAACACATTTTAGTTTACCGTGTCATCGGAAAATGTATATTATGACCAATTTATGTCGTTTAAAGAGATCTTGACATCTCTTATCCAAGTAAGGTTTCCATTTTAAGATATAGTGTTGAATTATCTTTCATCAGAATATCTGGTTACATATCCAGCATAGCACCATTTAAGTTCAGCAACCGTTTCTCCTACATACTTCCGTAATAGCTTTTATGTGAACATTCGTTTTTCTATCTCTCAACAATATGGCGAACATTCGTCGTTGGGTTACCCTTAGTTGGTTCGGGGAAAGTCCAGGTGTGAACGCCATATGTTAAAACAGGTAGGATTCACTGGTCAAAAAGTCGATTTCTAAAATGCATAGGACTCTTTTCGTTTTTAAGTGTTTTCCTTTACCAAAAGCAAGTTTTTTTCTTCTATCAATTGCAAACGTTTGGTTTTCTCCCTCTAACATTATTTTATGGACAAGGTATATGCAGTCACTCATATTCTCTAGTTGGGTATTGCCTACTATCATATTGTGGTTTTCTTTGCACATCATTTTAGACATTTATTGAAGATTCATGTGTATTTCTGATGTTTCTCTCTATATCCGACAGCACTTCTTGCAATTCTAAAGGGATGTCTCAGATAATGATTATATCATTGGCATAGCCTTTTTACCCTTGTCATCCCAATGTATTTGCTTGAAAGAATCTTCCAAAACTGCTGTGGTATACCCTTGCACTGTCTAATGAGTATCCACGCCAGAGGCGAAATAGAAGAGTTTCTCCTCTGGCGTGGTTTACACGGTGAGTTACCGTGCTCTTTTGCTTTTCCTCCTGATGAAGCCCCTTACGTGATATACTTGTTCTTCAATTATTTCTGGTATTACTTTCGATCCCATATTAGTGATTTTTTGTTGTTTTTGTAGTTGGGGTTGTTCTTGCTTTCTTGTTCTATAGAAATTTTAGTAAAACTGTTTTACTATTTCTTTGATTGTATCTTTGTCTTTTATTTCCTGGGTTGCTAGTCTTCCTCTTCGTCTTCTTATATTTTGTGGTATATAGTTAAGCTTTCTTTCACCATTGGTGTCCTGACATTCGCATAATTTGCCCAATCATATAAGCTGTCGAGATTCTATTTTAATCTGCGCTGGAAATACACTATTTGTTCACTTTATTTGCAAAGTGCTCTAATCTTGAAATTCCAATCCCACTTCTCCTTAAGTTTATTACCACCGTCTCAATACATTTTTTATCGTTGGCTGTAGGCTGCCAACATTCCGATCCTTATGTGAAAATTGGCTCTATAATGGATTTGTAAATTGTCATTTTGATGTTCACAGTAATGTGCTGTGACCATATAGTAGAATTGAGAGTTCGAATACACTTCCGTCCTTGTTGTACTCTGTTATATATGTCGTTTTTTGAATTTCCCTCTTGTGATATTATGCTGCCTAAATATTTACATGCTTTACATTTTTTTGATATCTTTATGTTTCTGTAATTCAGGATTTCTTATGTCCTTTCCTATCACCAGATATTCTGTTTTTGTCATGTTCATATTTAATCCTAATTTTTTATATTCTTTTATAAACTTTCGAAGCATAAAGTCAATATCGTATTCATCATTCGCCAGAATCACCTAATCATCAGCGAATAAGAGGGTTGTCAAACAACTATCATCATTTTCCATCCTCATTCCTAAAACTTGTTTTTCCACTCATGCAGTGTTTCTTGGATATAGATTTTAAACACGGTTCTTGACAGACAACAATCTCCACGAAGTCCTTTTCTAGTTTCTTCAATTCGTGTTCATAGATTTTCCTTCTCTAAATAATTTTATTTTTCAATCTTGACTAAGTTTATCAATTTTCTTTGGTTTTCGTTGCTGCCATAACGTACTTAACAAAAGAATGGATTAAAAACCTTGCAGAAATGTTTAAAGAAAATAAAACATCAGAACTCTGCAGAACACGTCTGAAATAATAACGGAAAATGTGACTATAACAACAATGGATGTAGAAAAAGGCATTAAAATCACTCAAAAATCGACAATGCTCTGGTCCTGATAGAATTTCTAATAAGCTTTTTAAACTACGGCGGAAGTCAGCAAATAGAACAATTACAGAAACTTATTCAGAAAATCATAAATTATCACAAGATACCGGATAGTTGAAGTTGGAGCAATTATAACTAACAAAATTAACTCAGAAACTGCATTGACTGGTAAATAACACGGTCTTACATCTGTAGATCCTGTAGACAAATAAGGCGGAAATAATTAGGATATAACAAACCTGTTTTCTGTTGTTATACGGACCATCAAAAATCTTTCGATCGTGTACAACTAAAGACGTAATGTATGTATTATATAACAGATACAGGCAGATCTCTTAAGCACCATCAAAGGCATAGATACCAGCAATAATATGCAGTAGAGAAAGGAATTCGATAAGGGGATTCTTTAAGTTTTCTTTATTCAGCGCAGTCATGGACGAAATAATACAGAACGCCAAAAATTGAAAGGGTTACAGAATGGGCGATGAAAAGGTTACTATAATTGGTTATGCTATGTTCCTGTCTGAAAACGATTTAATCGATGTAATCAAATAGCAAAAATATTTAATTTAAATATCGCAACGGAAAAAAACAAAATCCATGGTGATATCATGCGAAGCGATGAGTTATAAATTCGAAGTAACATGTAACAAGTAATGGAATTCTTAGATTTCTGTTAAGCAGCTATATCAACGTAGAAAAAAAGAAATTTAACAACACGTACAAAAGCAACAAGGATAGTAGGCTTACTGAGCAATACGATCTGTCGGGGAAAACTAGGCCAGCTATAGCAAAACCAGTAGAGATAGAAATGAAAGTCATTAGAAATATTTCTAAGACAACACTATAGGATAGAGAGAAGTGGAAACCTAAGAAGAGCATGCAATATAGAAAACGTAAATGAATGGGTATCAAAGAGAACAAAGAACGAAACATGCGTATTAGCAGAAACGAAGACAACTGAACTGTAGCGATGGCACGAGACAAATCACCGATGGGAAGAAGAAGCAAATGAAAGCCAAGAAAGAGCTCTGAAGACCTTAAAAGGAATATTATGGCCCAATTTCCCATACATGCTCATTGGTCACAGATGTGTGATTTTATTTTAATAGAATAATGAATTAATAAGAACGAGTGACGCTTATGACATATTATTTTGAGAAAGCAAATCTCTTAAACGTAGTCTTTCTAAATAACTTCCGTTTTCGAGTAGGCATTGAAAGTATTAGTTCCCCATTTATGAATGCAACTATGTTTATACTTAAATATTAAAATTGATTTCTAAGCAAACTTACAGTGTCTACTCAATAACGGTTTTGGGACACACTGTAGATAACATATTATCTTGTAATTCAAATCTTGGCTTTCAAACTTCCAAAGATGTCTCTGTCCAAGGCGACGCAAGTGATCTATTCCTTGACGTCATCTCCGTATGGAGCAATGATCTACAATGTATGGGTTGTAAGTGTGGTAGATTAGTGCACGAAACAAGATATTCTGGAAATTGAAATGAATTTCTAGCGATGATCCATCCGCACGTAGATTACGACTGGAACGCCTTAGAAATTGGAAAATACGTGAAATAATGGAAGTTTCATATAAACTTATCGACGATATAAGAAGTAAACAATTAGTGTGGTTGGCTCATGTACAGCGCATAGAGGGTGGAAGAATACTTGCGATGAATTGGAGGCCTCCAAGGAGAAGAAAATGCGGACGACCAAGGCTTAGCTGGATGTAAGGTATTGAAGAGGCAATAGAAGAAAGGCAACTCGAAGAAGGAGTATGGCAAGATAGCGATCAGTGGAAAAGGGAATTTTATGACGTCGACAGACGTTGTAAACCGAATATATTGTCATTGATAGTAGGCAACACATGCTAAAGTCTACACTTTACCCTTTTTCCGTGATGTCATAAATAACAAAACGTCACTGACACAGGTATAATTACACAACACGGCTTAGCACAATCCATGTGTGAAACCTGTGAACGAGCTGCAACATTTTTGGTAAATATTCATTTGTGTACTTTAATTATTAAGTCATCATAGGTTAACAGGCTCATTGTTCATTTGTTAACTGCAACTGTAACTTTGTAAAAATATATATTGTAAAATATATATTAATTAGTAAAGCAGTTATAATTTTGACGATTTTGCTTACTCAACACCAAAGGGTGTGCTTTCCAAGCCATAATCTTGGTATCTCAGGCCGAATACCTGAATAACCTTCAACCCTTCACCACAGGAGATCACTCACCAAGCCATAACTGCTTGGTCTCTGAGGTTGGAGATCGACGATCTCCCATAATTAAATTTACTACGAAAAATCCCTGATACTTGGAAACCCAGATCAGTACATACATTCTAATAAAAGCTTAAATTTTGTATGGCACACCAATTAGAGTCATTACATCTTCGGGAAGAGTTTATGCCTTTGACGGAGTTTCGTATTAACAGGATCCTGGCTCATGTAAGTTATACGAAAAATATTTTGAGTAATATGAAGGTTATCCATATCGAAGCAATCATAAGCACTCGACGTCAGCCAAAATAAAAGGGCAAAATCATGAATTAACGTAGAGCAAAAACCTCTAATAAGACAAGTTATGCCACGATGAAGGGCACATACACAGTGTACGGCAGTATTAAAATTGGTCACGCGAGTGAAAACAACAATGTGTGTGTACTTACAATAGTGTACAAGTGAAGATACAGGTTTCGCAGCACCAAAACGCTCAGTAGGAGGCACTTCCGCAAATAGATCAAATTTCGGCAAATGTCAGTAAGGCAATTTAAACAACTACGATTTATGGTATGTCCATAATGACATTCCACAGAGACCTAGAACAGCAGCTCAAGACTTTAATCAACGGTAGAATCAGGCCCTGCCTGATTTCATAGTTGTGATCAAGTTACAAGGCCACCGCAAACAGTACATTTTGGAGATGGTGGAAATGTTAAAATTTTTGGAATAGATTAAGTTGCCTCCATGTGTACAGATTTCAGATGGTGTTAAAAGTTTTAAATATTTCTACGTTTGTGACAACATCAAGTGTTTTAAAGTAACATATTATTAGTAAAGGGGCAGTGAATGCGATTGAAATAAGTGTCATTCGTGTTTGTTGAATCCATATTATCCCTTAGATGAATTTTATAACTGGAGTACCGTTCCATCAATTGAGTTTATGGAGCTCTCCAATTTAAATAGTTACGTGTTGAGGCTAGTGTATGCTATAACTAAGTAAACTTACAAATTAAATTTAAATTTATTTGTTTCATCCCATTTTACGACCAAGGTAACTTATTTTCATTCGTTTAATAATTAATAATTAAGAAGTATTCTATCTTTCTCCATTCTTTCTAAGATATTATTCTCTTTCGATCTATCAAATATACTGTCAGTGGCCCTCGAATGCACATTTCTAGAATGCTCAGTCACATTTTTAGCGCCCACGCCATGCAGGAAGGTGGATCGTACATAACATTGAACATAATGCATTCTTAACTTTAGACTGTACCTTTTACTAAGAATCTTTTTATTTGGGAATGAATAACGTGCCATTTCTCTTCTAAGTTTGATTACTTTATAGGTATCTCAATGTTCATGCGATCAGCTCTCCAAGTACTTAAACGCTGGATTCTAACAATTGGAGTTGATATTGCTGCGTCTACATAAGGTGTTCTTGGTTCTAATAAAGATATGGAAACTCATCAAACAGTCACTATGCAGACACAGAGGATCGAATGGAACAACTCATAACAAGAACGCAACAGCAAACCAATAGACTAGGATTGCAACTTTACATAGCAAACACTAAACTGATGGTAACAGATGATGTCAACAGAAACCAGTACATTTTGGGAAGATTTGAAACTGTAGAACAATTCCCGTACCTCGGATCAACTATCACAGAGGTAATTGCGATGAAGAAATTATCCAACGTCTAACTATGTGAGGAACAACGATGACAATACTAAATAAAATAAAAGAGTTAAGATTAATAAGATCGTTAGTCTTTCCAGTTGCCACATTTAGATCCGAGGCGTGGATAAAGTGATGCTTTCGAACTATGGTGCTGGCATTGCATGATAAGAGTGCCATGGAGAGCCTATCGTACAAACCAATTCATAATCGAAGAAGTACAAGTACAAGAAAGGCTCTCAAAAGTTATCAGTGTAATATGCTGAAATACTTTGGAAATTTAATGAGAAGGGTGGACGATAGGTTCTTCTTTAAATTAAATATAGGCAAGATTGAAGGAAAGAGGAAGGTATGCGATCAATGTGTGCTCCCTGTCATACGGAGCGGAGATATTAATGCTCGCTAAAACTAGTGCTGGGATAGCCCAGCAGAAAATGAAGAGGTCGATGCTGGGTGTTAAGCTGTCTGACCATATAAAAATATATAGAAATATACAAAACAACGGGGGAGCAGGATATAATTGAAAGGATAGCGCACCTAAAATGGCAGTTCACAGGGCACGTAGCAAGAACAAGAAGACAGATGGAGAAAATGGTTGATAGAGTGGTGAACACCCATGGACAAATAAGATGAGGGGATGACCTAAAAAGGGTGCACGGTCAATAGAAGAGACTGCCCCAGGACCGTATTGCCTGGAAGCGTTCAAGGGAGGATTTTGTCTAGCAGTGAACGCAGGTGTCTGTGTAAATATGAAGAAGAAGAAGAACGAAAAATTGAGACGGAGGCCGGTCACCCAAGAGATGGAGAGAACGGGTACCTCAACTTATTCAAAGGTCCTTACTCCAGTGCACTAGATTTGTGAGCAACCGCAATGAATGTAAGAGATAGTAAAATTGTTTGAAGAACAATGTCAAATCATGACTATCGAAACTGCCCCTTGTGGTGATCACACCTCAGAGACTTATTTCATATTATTCGATTGCAAGGTCTATGGTATTTAGTTCATATTTCGCGCAATTGTGCCACGCCTACTTTTGGTTTGCAACCCTGAAAGCAAAAGTCGTATTTCTTTCCTCGGCGTCTTTTCGGCTTGTTTTTGTAATCGGCATGAAGCCAGCTTGACCGTCGATAAAGTGTTCAATGAATGTATGGGCGTGCAGTTTGATTTTTGTGTAATGTTTGTCCGCGCCTCTTCGGCGAAGCTGCATTCCTGAACCGTGAATTGGGGACATTTCAATCCCACGCCACTGTCGGCGGAATCTACGCTTGCTGACTTATTTCTTCGCACATGGCCCAGAACACTTCCGGGTAAGTGAAGGAAGTCTTGTTCGGGCTGTATTTAAATTCACCCGTGTTTTATCTTGGATTACTTTCTTCTTATAGCAGTTAGTAAGAATCCTTAGGGCGGAATTTGAAAAGGTGTTATGGCCCATTGCATTTAGTTGCGGACTTCACCCATGGCATGATCTTGAACCGTTCATACCTACAAGTCGCGGCCTACTCTCACCTGTTGCGTGAATTTGATAGAGCGCAGGAAGGGACCCGATTCCGGAACGTACAGTCGTGTGCAAATAAATGTGGGACAATGGTTTTTTTATATGTAGGTTGAGTTGAGAATTGAAGAATATCTCCATGGATTTTCTGCTACTAGAAACAGCTACATTTTCATTTGCTTGTCAAAGTTTAATGTAACTCTTTCTGATAGCAGAAAATCCATGGAGATATGCTTCAAATCTTAACTCAATTTACATATGAAAAAACCATTGTCCCAGATTTATTTGCACACGACTGTACATACAGGTTAAAGTTTCCCTTTTGTATAAACATTTATTGGCGCTTTGAGCTCGGTTCAGGCATTTTGACGCTTGGAATCCTGCCGTGAACTTGGGAGTATACAGTTCACCCCGCGATCATTGGACCTTGAGGTACATAAAACACACTTATTTTAATGTGTGCGATAATATTGTATTGCTGTATTGTGAATTTGTAGGTATTAAAGTTATTAAAATTTATGCGTTTTTTATGAGATGACTCTTAACTCTGCGGCCTATATTTTAATCACTTGTATTTTATACCATGTAGTATTCAATTTGTGATTATACTATGATATGAGCCGTGTGGGTTTGATTTTGTTACTGCTACACGTGCGTGATTTGAGATTTTCTTTCAGGAAATTATGTGCTACTTTATTTTACAAATTCTCGTTGAATGCCTGGATACACTTGTCGTTAGTTGGTAAAGATTCGTTGGCGCCCTTTTGGCTTTAATCACTTGTGTTGGTAATTAAAGAGCTGCACGCCGCTGTATCCGAGTAGTCTTAAAATTTGTATTGTTTTGAAAGAATTAGCCGACGAAGCGTTTTGATGCTATCAAAATGTTATTACAAAATTATTAGATTGTAAGAGTCTCCTGATTAACGACTTTCATCTATTTGAGGTTCCTTGTTAGTCTTTGATATGTACATGATTTTATTCATTTATTCTTTCGTTATGGGTGCTTCGGTGAAACGAATATTTTGAGGAGTATTATGCATATCTGGTGCTCGCTTCCTATCACATGTTTTTGTACGTTTTTAAGATTATTTTATTCCCTTTTTTTTGTTAATAACAGTAGTGGTTATTTGTTGGGTAAATGCAACCGGCTTCCATTAATTTTTTATATTTAAAAACATCTTGTTGTTTTTTCTGACATTTCTGTATTATCCTATGTTTCCTTAGCTGTTCTAGTTTGTTTGGACATTTGTATTTAAAATGGATTTTTTTGGTTTGTTTTTTATAGCCTACTTCGAATATTGAAATTGCTGCAAAACTACTAGAAGCCGTGCTTTCTACCAGTCGCTGAAGATCAAGTAGGATGCAAACTTCGTTTCTGTAGATAATTATTACCTAGCGAAGGAAACGCTGTAGGCTCATCGAAGGGGGAATGAGGTATCATCCTCAGTTATACCGTCGTGTTATGCCATGTATCTGCCTACATATCATATAATTTTACGGCTCCATTAATATAACTGAACCTTTTAAGGTAATCCGAATTAATGTTGGTTATTTCCTAAAAAATTCCTCAGATAAGCGTTTCTAAAACCACAAATCGTCAAAATCTCCAAACTGGTTCCGCGTCCGAAGGGTCAACCACGTTGCCTCGAAATTTGTCGATTATTAGCGGTTTCGATTTGATGCATGGCCTGCTAAAACTAATGTCATTACTAAAGTGGAACAGGTAGACGACGTACGGCTAAAAAATCCGTGGGACGAATTTCACAATATGCTAGGAAACCTGTTCGGCTGCGTGAGCTGTGTTCGTGATAAAAATGACCTACTATAGTATTACCATCATTCCGCTTTCACAGAGCAGTAGTAGTGCTATTGGTTGTGAATGGCTCGGTGATGCAACTCCTTGACATCTCCTCGGAAGAGTCGAGGTGAAACTCGGCACCTGTTATTACCGATTTCTTTTCGTAGGAAACGCGTCGCGCACGCATATGGCCTGGCGACGTGCGAGGCTTTTCCGGGGAAAAGCCGTTTCTAAAATATCGCGGCCAGTCCGAGGAGACAAACTGCCAGTCGTACCAAGCACAGAAAAATAGGCAACTTACGGCGCGATAACGAAGCGGGAGACCACACGCAACCGCTAACAAATGCGTCTAACTTAGGAAAGTGTCATTTGCGAAGTATTAAAGTAATTCCGGCGCCACGAGAGTGCTGGGCGTTGAAAGCTATTCTAAGAATGTTTTCTTAAATAATTATCGCCATAAAGTTGCCACTTCCTGTGAGGAAACCCAATCGAAAGTGCTGGGTTTCCTGCGGCTACGTTGCGTGGCCGGATTAGGAAATATTGAGGATATGCACGAGCTGAGCTTTCGTTCCAGCGGTGGCATGTTCGCCTATCTAACTAAATTACAGAAATATAATCAAACTAAGAAGCTGTTTACCTACAGTTAACCGTAAAAGTGTGATGAAGCGCAACATGTGTGAAGATGGCAGATGGTGTCTTAATAGAAAGGGGTAGTAGCAACTGAATTATTGTATATACAGGCTGTTACCTCCTGGATACGTAACGTAAGGGCTTAAAAGTTACAATCGATTGCAATTTAATGCTAGCTCCAAGTACGTTATGCCGGACATCGAACTAGGTACTAACTAATTTCCATCTAAAGTAGAAGCAAGATGTGGTGACATTTCTTTAAATTAAAAATTGTTAAATTTGCAACAATTTGTGGCTTATCGCGTGTTAGGTTAGTTGCAGTTTTGAAATGAGAAGTGTGTTGTTCAAACAGACTTAATAACATAAAAGCATTCCTGTTGTTTACGTAAAATGTTCGTCAAAAACGACGTCATTTCCATTTCAAAGTTAATTAAACCTTAATTGTTAAAAACAGTTGTTTAGTGGTTAGTGAACTGAAACAGTAAACGGATTATTTGTGCAACTCTGATGGTAGTTGGGCAAATATAATCAAATATTTGAGTTTATTTACATCACTGTTGGCGAGTCTGCGCCTAAGAACCCTTAAGCGGGACATGCGTAGAACAACAAGAGAAAATCGCACTAAGCTTAAAATATTCCATCTGGTGTAAATTTATTCAATTTTAAAGCAGAAAGTTTACAGAAATGCGACGTTGTCAAGATTGGATTACGTCTTCAAGATTGGGTAATACAGCAAGCAATTCATTGCATTGTTATATTGTCAGGAAGTATTTGATGTATTCGATGTTATCAAACAGCTTGCTTCTAGGTTTTCTTCCATTATTAATTTAAAACCTTTAGACCTATAAGACGGTTAAATCCAAGTTGTGACACATGTACAACTTAAAATAACTTCTACTCATAATTATCCACTTGTATGTTTCAAGCTCCATCCTGTATTTACCTTTTTTTATAATTTCTGCAATTTCATTCATAATTTAGATTTAAAATCGATTCGGAAACAAAAAAAAGCATTTGGGATTTACGACAAAGGAATAATATCTAGTTGCTTCAATCCTATGGTGTCTGCGATATTTCGATATTTGTAATAAAAAACTATATTCAATATTTTATGTAATGGGGTGGACAAGTTTGGACTGAATTCAATAATACACGCCGTCATTATTTGAACATATAAAATTTGGCCTGAAAAAATATGGTTATTTGAGTAATTTCAGAAATAAACGGAATAATATAATGAGCAATTTAAAGTTGGAAAGCTCACTTACATATGTTGAAATCTAAACATATATATTTGCGTTTTATTATTAAATTTGAAATTAATAGTTATTTATGTATTAAGGGCGTAATCAATAGATTATAGCACGAGGGAATGTTTAAAGCTCGACGCGAAGTGGAGAGCTTTAAATTTCCCGAGAGCTATAATCGTGATTAGGCACGTGGTACATACAACGTTTTATTTCATTTTAGTCCTCAAAATGGACAAAATTCAAGGATTCGGTACTTTGGCTACAGACTACTGCGCCGTCGTTGTGCTGGCGCTGTGCATTTCTGGTGTGCTATGGTTTCTATGCAGATTGTTGGTGTTGCTATACTACATTGTTGGTGCTTGTTATACTGCTTAGCAACTTTATAGGCCCTAGGGCTATAAAAGCCATTTTACGCCCTCTATTGAGGGTTAATAAACAAGATTATGGTTCCAAAATGAAATAAACATTATTAAAGTATGCAGTCAATGTTAAAAGAAGTTTTAATATGGAATAATAATAATAATTAGAATAGTTTATTAAAAACAATGATGTGTGGTCACAACACGACCTTTTTCTGCTGCTTGTAAAAATAAAATTTTGTGATTTTTTCGAAAACTACTTACAACAAAAGTTTATGTCAAACGTTATAGACATTACGTGACATGTTACAGGGTTTTAAAACATTATTCCTATTATTAGTTTTTGGAAATTTGGTTATGCGATTTTACCAGAAGCAAATTTTTCATAAAACAAAAAAATTTTGTAAATAATTCCATAATGTGTGATCCTGTTCTATGAAATTTAATTTTTATCAAACAATTATAAAAAAAAATCCTGGATAACTGAAAAAACGTAGGAGCAAATTACCACTTCAGGTTGCCCAACCCAGAATCTGTATTAAGACCGAAGATATAAACTTTCAGCCCAATCGATTAAACCGTATGTGCTGCAGATTCACACAGATTCACAGACTCACACACCCACAGACCGACATCACTTCAAAAACTTTTTCTGAATCAGAAGGCACGAAAATGGATATTTCCGCAAAAATTTGGAGTGTTACACGTGGTATCATTGAGGTCGTTTCCATTTATATATTAATTGCTAGTTTTATTTGTAACTTTAATTATTCTTGTCCATTTTTGTTAAAGTTATATAATTCAAAACTGTTAATTTACTTTAGAATTTACATCAACATGAATATATACAGAGGACGACTGTACAAATTTGAATAATTGTAGCAACGCTTTCTGTGAGCGAACAAGCTTAAAAATTACATTTAAATATTAGTGAAAGACCTGGGCATTTTCGAGAATCCAAGGAAAAAATTGACTTGAAACTTTAAAATAAAATTAAGAACCTAAAACAAAAACAGGTAAAAAATAGTAATGAAAACGAATGGATAGAAAATTTAACTAGCATAAAAATTCCAAGAAAAAATGCGAAAGACATTCTTAATACGGTCCCAATTTAAAAAATTTCAATAATTACAGAAGACTAGTGAATCACCCGAGCTACGTTTCGGTTCGCAAATTTAAGAGAGATTCTTTAATATAAATTTAAAAAAGGATGCATCGGCTGGGAATCGAACCCGGGCCGCCCGCGTAGCAGGCGAGCATTGTACCACACGGTGCTTCGTTGAATAACGCGCTGCTATAATGGTATATAGTGAATCACCCGAACTACCCTTAGCTTCGTTAATTAAACGATTTAATTAAAACTTTAAAAAATAAAAACAGGCCTAGTAGCTAAGTCTAACAATTAGCAAAATTTTAAGCTATCATACAACTTAATCGGTCCAGTATCTTGGGAGGAGATAGCGAACAAAGATACAAAGCGATTTTATGTTATTGATAGCATTGAAACTTAATTAATGTAAAGAAAATGAGAACCGAGCTAAAATTTGCAACATAGTAGCTAATTGTAAAAAATATGAAATAGATACCTACTTCACATTAAAACAATAACGAAGAACTTTAAATGAAAGTAAATGGAGGAAAACGCTTTTTAAAAATTAACCCATACCTCATCATAACAAAAGCAGACAAAACACAAAAAACGGTTATAATAACACAAAAAGACCATAAAACCAAAATTGAAGCACTAATAAAAGACGAAAACGCCTCACAAGACAAAGCAAAACCATAACACTAAACTAATAAAACAATTATCCTACAATAAATATTACTGTCAATGCTACGGCTGGGCTATTGTGTTGCAATATTTATTAAATTATATTTTTATACCTTAAATTTAATAAGCGACTCTTTGTCTAGGGTTGGCTTGTTACATCCTGCCAATATATTATTTGAAATACGTAAACTAGTTGATAATATACTGGCTTTTACATTAATTGTTCTGACTTTTTATTGAACGCAATCGTTTCTACGCTGCCTATTTAACTTCTAGGATAACTTACTACAGGATTTTCGAAAATATGGGAAAAATCGCAAATGCCAAATTATCGTGACCTAACCGCACATTTATAACGCATAAAATAAACCAAAGTTGGCTTAATTTAAAACACTTACGTCTGCTATTACGTATCAATGCGTTGCCTAGATGATATTACGTAAGTAAACAACGCCACTTATAACAAAACACTGGAACGACGCCACCGAAAATTAATTGATTTTAGGAAAAACGAATTTCTGACCTAGGTTATGCTTCTGAAACGGATTTTTAGGCTTTTATCGGACCCCCACCAAGTCCGTCGATGAATGAGCCACCTCATTATCGGTTGGCCTGCCTTGGAAGTCTCCTGATGACTCGCCAAAGTGATGCTCGTCTTCTGATCGCTGTTCTCGGCTCCAGTATCAGCTTCCGGCTCCAATTTCAGCTCCTGTGTACATAGCTAGGACCTTCTTATTTGGACCACCAAAAACACCAGTTAAACTCGATGCACACCTCAATACTTGAACGAATCTAAAACCTCTGCAGCCTATCAAACAGCACTCTACTAATGTGAAAACACTTTTTAAATTGAATAAATTAGTAGTGATTATCTTTTTACTTCAATTTTTATGGGAAGCCAAGACAAACTCAAGCTTGGCTTCTTGCTTCCCGTACATTTTTAAATTCAAATTTTCACATTTATGGAATACTTTAAATTAATATTTGCAATGCTCGAATTATATTAATTCCTATCATAATTGTATTCACTTAAATTGTGTTCATCGCTATATATAAATATTCAAGCATACAAAAAAATTATTCTGTCTTAGTGTCTTCATTAATATATGGACTTCTTAAATTACATAAATCAGGCACACGTTTAAGACCCACAGTTACACCATCAACCTATTACTAGATGACTTATCAAGAATAGTATCAATTTTATTACCAAATATACCAATAAAAGTGAATATGGTGTTAAAGATAGGTTGTCTTTTAAAGAATTAACATAACTCTCTTAAAAAATTATGTTTTGTTTTCTTTAGATGCAGTGTCATTATACAATAACATATCTCAAAGCATTGTACTACAAGCAGTTGAAAATAATTGGAATGAAATAAAAGAAAACACAAACGTACCTAAAGAGGATTTTTTTTTGTTCTTGAAAACACTTATTTTTCACACAATAGCAGAATGTAAAGCTAAAAATTTGGAGCGCCAATGTGATCTATAATTTTTTGTAATATTGTTAATTTAGTACTAATGAATATTGAGAAATCAATACATAAAAAAATACCAATACTATAACGATAAGTGTAACAAAAGCTCAATTAATTCAAACTTCAATGACTTCAATAATATTCAACCACGTTTAAAATTTACAATCAAGTACGGCAACCAATTTCAGGTTTGAATTGGCTGTTGTACCACAGGGTGGACTTCATGGTCCCGTGATATTCCTTTGCTTTATAAACGGTTTACCAGAGCATGTAAAATCTGGATATCCCAATAATTTTTGCAGATGATACTATTACTGCAGCAACACTTTGCCTGCTTGAAATTCGTTTTAAAGCTGTTTTAAATGGGATGAATTGCTGGTGCATGGCAAATAATCTAATGTTAAATTTAGAAAAAAAAACGAAATGCATTATATGTAGGTAATCAATTGATGCATTGTGTAAGAAATTAAATAGTCATTGTATACATTGACGGAGTTAAAAAGTGAGGTGAACATTGATGAACTGCTACATGTGTATTATGTCTTGGCGCAATCTGTCGTTTGTTATAGATAACGATAATGGCTATGTTAAATGCATATTGTCTGTGGTGATCTGTGATATAATTATGTTTCATACGTATTGACTTGTCCCATACTATGATACTCAGTGGATTAATACGTTATTATTTTTATTATTTATCATTCAATGAATTTTCTAGATATGACACGGATGAAGGAAAATAATGGAAAAATAAGCACCAAATCGATCGTAAGGAAGTCAAAAAAACCTAAAAAACCTTATTACAGGTTGAGTAGATTGAGCAATCATCTTTTCATATAAAAATATAACAACATAAATTGGAAACTGATTACAAAAATCTTATTAGAAAACAATTACCCTATAAAGCTTATCAATAAAAGCAATTCGTCAATTCTTTACAATTAAGCTTAATAAATGACGAATACAATAATTCCGTATAACCACTGGAAAAATTAAGGGGTATAGAAAAATTCCGTAGCGTGCGAGAAAATTAAAGTTTTCGGAACTTAAATTATTACAATAATACTTAACAACTATCTTGATCAAGGTGGCATAATATATTTTGTTGTTGGCCATACCACATCGCCCTGTTATCAAGCTTTAGTTTTGTTTCCGACTGTTTTTACATTTCTATCACTGATTTTTTTCGGTAGTTTATATTTCACCTATAATAAAAAATACTAAAAACAGCTTTTCAAAATCAAATCATCCAAAAAACTTTCTAAAAATCTTTAAGATAAAACAGAAAAATTGTACACCAAATCTTATCTACCAAATAAATTGTATTTCAGATTTCTAAATTCATAAATTAGATCCAAATTTGTCTACAATTTAAAAAAGAGCTAGAACTTCTGCAGAATTTTAACCAAAAGTGAATCATATATTAAAACTTGTTTCAACATTGGCTGCATAATATTTTTTTCAACCAAATACATAATTATCAGCTATATAACTGAAAAATTTTGAAAATAGATATTTGATAAAGCAAGTAGCTACAATCAGAATCAACATCAGGAGTTAACCGAAGCTCAGACTGTTTGTCTAAGGTTCAAAAGCAAAATTATACGATCCCGAAATATTTAGGAAAAATCTGGTGTAATACATGCACACAACTTCCGTTTACAGTGATCTTATAATTAGCCAAAAATTTTATTTTTAATTTTTAAGCATCTGACAAAAACTTTCAAAAATTGCAAATTCTACAGAAACCGTACAAAATAGAGCGTTAGTTCAAGAGACAAATTTTCTCTAAAACTTTAAGCGCAATTAAAAAATGTAATAATATACTGGGTGTTCTATGTAAACTAGAAGTTAATAAAAAAAATAGGAAAAAGAAAACCAAAGAAATCCACTTTAGAGGCACCTATTCAACTTGAAAATCACCTATCTCACATCAATACACATTAAAAATATAATAAAAATGTAAAGTTTAAAAAAATCGAGAGCCGTTTCTGAAAAAATCGAAAAAAAAACTGTTGTGTAACGCTTCTCTTAATATTATGAGTAGATTTGACAGTTCAGTCGTCAAATTACGGAAATTGGAAATGCTTAATAACTAGCGTTTTCATGACAAATGACGTGGTCAAACAACTTTATTATTCTTCTTTGTATGGAGAGTAGGAGTCTGTCATTTGTGTCTATCTTTAGTTTTTGTTAGAGATAGTTGGTACTGTGGCGATCTAAGGGATTATTAGCAAGTAATTTCAAACCCTTAAACAAAAGGCGATCACAGCCCTCGCTGGCTCAACCTTTCGGCGATTATTGCCGTGAATCAGGAATAGGCGCCGCTTCTTAAGGTTAAGAAGATGCATAGGGTAATTTGGAACCATAAGCGGGCGTCAGTCGTTAACCATGACAAAAAATACAGATCTAGCTACAGTTGAATCCAAAATGCACCTACATTTCGTTGTTCCTCGCTTTACCATACTAAACTCTAAAAAACCAAGCAGGTATCGTCGGGTTGACTAAATAGATGTACCAGTAGGAGTAAAAAGAGTCTTTAATCATCGTTAAAATATATGACAAGGCAATATAAACAGTGAAAAACAAATTATGCCTGCCGTGCTAAACGCTCAGGTAAAACTAGGCTCGTAGCTGATGACGCCGAAGCAAATAGGTACTACAGCAAGCTTATGTTGTATCAACCCAAAAAATATATAACAACTGGGTGGTAATGCAAACGTCCAGCAAGATGCATTAGTTAAACAAAATAATTACGTTGGATATGACCACCTTGCAAGCTAAATTTGGAAAAATACACTGTTTGCAGGTCCTAGAGCACACGTGGCAAGCTAATTACCAACAGAAACCCTTATTGAAGGCAGCTGTCACTACTCAAAGATTTGTACTAGAACGTCACAATATAACGCATGCAAAATACAAATACACTAGTACTCACTAGATTCCCTGTATATACAAGAGTTGGGGATATGTAGGGTGACTTGTTTTGGATCCACAAATCATGGAGTACCTGATTTTTGCCGATTTTCAACTTTATGCATACTTCTTTCAACTAAAACAGATGAAATATATCTTAGCTACATCACATGGTCCTTGATTTGTGGATCCAATGGCTCAACTCTTAGTACATATAGGAACTCTAGTACTCACAGCTTATGAAGTGAACTGATCTAAATCCAGCTCAGCGCGCTACTCAAATGGACCGCTCTCAAAGCCATCGCCGGCGGATTTTTGGGTCCCTGCCACGGGCCTGTTGAATTGAAATGCTGCAACCCGCAGGAATGCAGTCCGTTCACGACCGAGCGTTTTGGCTTACGTTTGGAAACATAGTTGCCGGCGGCAGACTCGCACGTACTGCACGCCGGGGATGAAAAAGGCGTGCGAGCGTTTGTAGCACTACGTGGAGATCGGGCCTAATTTAACATATAATTAAAACCAATACCCTAACGAAGAACATGTGCTCACCTCACGTTAGATTTCGGCTCAAACGACACGTGCAGCCTGAATTCTATAGCTGGCACACTAGCCCGATGGGCATAGATAACAGTTCCGTTGATTTAAAATAACACTGTAGCTCTTTCCAACCTGTATGTTCTTAGAATTAATCGTGGGCGTCAGATCCCAAAAGGCAATTTACAGAACTCCTGTCAAGCCTGAATCCCGCTCTGTACACGTTTCATGCATAAAAAATCAACACAATTCACAAACATAAGCAGATTCCTTTAAGGGCGATTCTCACGGCTGTAGCGACTGCTTCTCGCTTTAAACTTTAAACATGCTATATATTGGGTTACCTTCTGATTCTCGAGGCCTGCTTCATTTTTTGAATGATTCGTATACTTTTGGAGGTCTCGCAATGTGTACTTACGTACACATGAGAATGGCGTTCGGTGCACTTAATCTTATTGCTGCAAGCTTCAACACCGCAAGACGTTCTTAAGCCGCCTCTACTTATTTCGCCGTATGCGATTTCGCACAATGCACGGAGTCGCTCACAAACGTGCGCTCTTGGGCCGAGCATGTAAGTAACCGATGCTTAAGTTGAAAATTCTTACCAGCTGGCTTGGAAGTTGCATTTATCGCAGCATCCGCGACATCAAGTTCACAATTCGCTTACAGCACAATGTCGGACACTTTTCATTATGCTAGATTACAACCTTTCAAGCTAATTAATAACAAAAAGCATGCAACTGGTCGTATGTATAAATATGCATTTGAACCATCCAAGCACGCGAGCCAGATTCCCGTTTCAACTTCAATGACGGTGAATGTAGAGGTGGACCTTATTATTTGCAGAATAGGAAGAAATTCTTATAATGTAAAGATATTTATTTTGCTTGTGGCTAAATATGTAGCCAAGTTATAAAGGAATAAAGGAATAAAATTCCATATTTTCTTCAGACTCGTATAAAATGATTATGTATTAGCTCACACGTATAAGACTTGGAGAGATTATGTCTATGAGTAGTTAGTCTCACAGTCGTCATTTAGCTCTTTATCTTTCATATATACACATATGCTTCCCATTGACATTAGTCTTTTCAAAACGTTGAAACCAGTGAAGTATTTTTATATATTACCTGGAAGTAAGGTAACGTTCTTTTGCAACATTTCTCTAAAGAACAAAATTTAAAGGACAACCCCTTGTGTACTTTATTAAATGACAGTTTATTCGTCGATATTATTTTCTAAAATCATAAGATCTTTTTGCTGATCGTGCCAACAAAGCAATTAATTATGTGCAGAAGTGGCGAGAAGTATGTAGGCGTGCAAATAGAATATTAATTAATTAATTAAAGGTAGTCGGTGGGCGTTTCTAAGTAGTAGTTACTATTCAAATACGTTTTATTGCTTGAAAACATGTAAACTACTGTTTTATTTCCAAGTTTTGGAAGATGGTTTTTTCTTCTCCAATTTGATCAGTATGATTAGCTAACCATTTTACAGCCGTGCTTCAAAAACGCGTTTGATTAGCAATTTTTACGCTGCCTTTTGTGGCACTTGCCGTTGGTAAGACTAATTTCATTCAGTCAAGCGGCAAGCACGTACACTGTGCAGTTCAAGACCCTGGAGGCTCTCAGTGAAGATGGCACACGCGATTATTTATCATCTCAGGATTCAAATTACTTCTTGCTTCTCTTTTGCATGGCAGAGCGCCGTTAAGATTAGCAGGGTATCAGACAGAAAATTGTGGAGAAATTATGAAATACAGTTGTACTTCCGTGACAGAAGTCAATTACTTGAAAATAATTAGTTTAATTGCCCTACAAATTTTCATACAATAGCGTTCACATGCGCAAATGATCACGTTAGATCACTAATTAAACTAATAACGCGCTCAACCGGGGATTTAAAAATTAAATCCGCTAGTAACGGTTCGACGCCAAGAACTACTTCTTCTGCGATTTGCATTTGAAGGCCGGTGAATTCCCCAATCAGCCTCCACGTCCTGGCCGCAATCGGGCGAAATTATCCCCGCTATTGACGTGGACCTCGCAGAGATCCTGGATTTGCATACCGCAGCTCCCAGGACCCGTATCACCTGGATGACAACCGCATAGTTTTTTACGTTAACCCATTAAATCAAGCCGTCCTGCCCCTCTTTTGAATATTGCCAAACAAAAACTCCGAACCTCGCTGGGCTGTATATTAATCAACTACCCGACAGGGCGGTCCAGATATCAGTCTAGGAGAGGATGCTCCCGGTGATCAGATTCCCGTGGAATTCCACCACGACTCCAAAGGAACCACCATGATCCTCTGAATAAGTCCTGGTCGGTATTGCGTAGGAAAGTGGACAAACTGGTCTTGGCAGGCGCAGATGACCTTACGAAAAGTTTTAAAGTTGCTTAAGCCCAGATCTCTAAGTTAAAATTAAATGATAGTCAAAATTTGGGAAAGAATAAATTTCAGTCTTGGATATTTTAATTGGAAACCTTGGGGTATTTGGACATCGTATAGCTTTTTCAACCACTCCGATTCGAACACGTTTAAGTTTTTCTATAATCTTCTGTTTAGATGCAAACAATTCATTCAAATACATACTTAGTACCTAAAGATGGCGTCAGTAAGATATTGAAATTTGCAATTCTTCTTTGACTTCGATTTGCCATACAGTAGACGTTTTAGATTCTGTATAAAACAGACTGTAAACAAGATGTTCATATAAATCCCATAACAAATGTCCAGTAATTAATAATTAATAAGAAGAAATACAAAATGTATGAGCACTAGACGCAATAGATATAACATGTGAGAAAACGAAAATGAAATCAAGCTTGGCTTTGAATATTTGTTTGTGTTGGTGGCATTGTAAGTCTATGTCCAATTCGATGTTCGCAGGTTAGGTTTTGCATCAGTCTGTGTCAAAACCGACACAAAACCTAACCTGCTAACCTCGAATTTGACATAGAATTACAGTGCCACCAACACAAACAAATATTTCAAAGCCAAGCTTGATTTCATTTTCGTTTGCTCACATGTTATTATATAATATTTTAATGCAAGGTAAATTAGTTATTTAACCAACAAGTGTGTTAATGAAGGCGATTAATAATCGAAACTGTTTAAAGCACGAACGAGCGATAGCGAGTGAGTGCCTTTAATAGTTGAGATTATTAATAGCCCATTAACAGTGTATTAATAGATCTATTAATCCATCCTTTTTAAAAACAGTTAATTAACGAAAAGAGTGTATTAATCAAAAACAGTGTATTAATGACGTCTATTAATCCATCCTTTTTTAGGAAAAATAATTCATTAATATTGAAATTAACAAGCGGTCAACGAAAAAATAATTTACACGGTAACGGTTTTGATTTGAAATTAAGTATATTCTCCTAGTTTGCCGGATGATTTGAAACGGAAGTTATTCAATCTAGGGAATTTTAATGCTTGTTGGCACTAATCTCGGCACTAGACTGCTTTTGAGTAGTTTTCGTTTGGTTGTTATGAAAATAATTGTAATAATTTGCTTCGCTTGCCAGTTTAGTTAGTTACTAACCGATGTCACCAAGCTTTAGGCGACGAATAAAGCAAATCTTACAATTATATCAGGCCGCAGTTCATTCAGATATAATAATAATAATAATAATAAATGTATTGAACACATAAAAAACTTAGGTACTATAATTATAAAAAATATAAAAAACAAAGAGAAGAAGAATAAATAAGATATTCATACATGTAATTATGTGTTCAAAAGGAAAAAGGATCGGCAAAGCCGTTTTTCACCGTCCCCGCAGTGTTAATATATTGTAGCGTGTGCCGATTGTAATTGCATTAAATATGAACTGGTTTCTGAATTGAGCACGATTTGAATTAGAAAAAATATCAATTATAGAATTAATCAATTTTGGTACAGTATATTCATAGCAACATTCAAATTTACTAGTTTTATGCTGCGGTATGTTATACAGTTCTCTATTTCTAAGTATCACCTTACTGCTACATAAATCAGAACGTTTTTTACAAGTAAATCGAACAAATATGTGATTAACTACGTTGTTTGTAATTATATAATTGCTATTTCACTCTTTCAGGGCTACATTTGTTTTCCTTGATTGAAAATGTATTCGACTTTGTTGTCAGTGTTGTCGGCATTGAGTGTAATATTCAGTGCTTGTGGGTTAAATTTCCGAGTTAGAGCTGTGTGGAGATGAGGCTGGTGACAAGACGGACCGATTGAGCCATTCATATTATGTGTTGGCCGTGTGCTCATTAAGTCAGGTACCTTTGTTATGTATTTGGTTCATGCTACATTGCATTATAACTACTTGGTGCATAGTATAAATTAGAATTTTGTTCTTAATCTCCCGGGAACCAATTTCTCGCGTTTAAAACACTGGTGAAAACTGTATATGCCACCATTTGACGTACTGTGTACAGTTTAATTCATTGCCAATTAAACGTTTTGTTCTATTCGTAATTAATTGTTCATATAACTTTGCTTGTTGCAGGTATAAGTGTTAAACTCCATCATTTTTTAAACGATTTTCACACTAGTGAAAAGTTGTTTTAAATTAGAAAGTGTGTAGCCGGCTAGTAAAGCATTTGCGCTTGCATTCGGCAGGTAGTGGGCATCGGTTACATCTCACGCTCTCCGGCTACCATACCAACACCTTTGGTGGTCGTGATCCCTTCAGAAGGGCATGCATCCTATTAATGGGTTAGGTTAGCCACCTGCCCAGCCTGCGGCTGAAGGTGACTTATAAGCACACAGTGTGGTAATAACAGGCTCTCAGCCTATACTAAGAAGAAGAAGAAGAAGAATAGGTCTAATTTTGTTTAGTAGCTTGAATCTTAAGACTTTATTATACAGATCTGTACTTAGTGCCCTAAAATAAAACAGAGCATAGTTGTGGTAACAAAACGTTTCAGTCCTGTATAGTTAAACACTTGTTTAATTGGTAATTTGATTTGATATATTTATTTAATCTTTCTAAATTATAATGGTATAACATTGAACTTTGGCGAATTCTGAACCGTATATCTTGTTGATAACTTATATCAACTTTGATTATATATTTTCACATTTGTAGATTTCATTGCAGCCAGGTATTTATGTCTAATTAATATCGTAGTTGTAAATAAAAGCCTTCGACCGCTAAGTTGTTATCTTACTTCTGTGTGCACCACTATTCTGTAACAAATTAGTGTCGAACTGTGTCAAACTTATTTAACCCAAGAGAGGCATTAGCGGCATCACATTTACCCCATAGAGTCAGCCGAGCACATTTGTAATCTCAAAAGATTTGAAATTAGCGGATGACATTAGTTTCAGAAACGAAATGATTGAGAAGAACTGACAACAGCATTACAGGTGCATTTTTAGCGAAATTTTCAGATCTTGTTCTTTTTTTGTGGAATACGAAATATAAAAATGGCTAAAGTATCAGAACACGAAATACATTTTTTACTATTTCTAGAGCAAGTGTCACATCCAATTACTATTTCTTTTCTCTTCTCAAACAAAACAGGTACGAAAGCAAATGCTAGACATTTAAATGATAAGAAACTAACAAATCTTCGTTATACACTCTCCAACGGATCGATATAAATTTTATATGGATGTGATCATAGTATTAATGCAAATTCAAGATATCCCCTTGAAAGTGAGTTAAAAAGCATAAAGTCCGTTGTAGGTGATTTAAATTCTTTTGTATTGCTAGTAAGAAATCTCAAGCTTCTGTTTGCTTTACAGATGATTATAAATATGACTATCGAAAAGTATTTTATTGTCATTTGAATTTTTGAGGTCAGAGGAAAGCTATTTACGCACTAAGTAGAATTTACTGTGTACCGGTTTTTCTTCAAAGTATTTTTTGACATTTTTTTCTGTTAAGAGTTAATTTATTTGAGAACAGTAGTTGAATAAAGAATTTAAATGCAATCCTGCTTACTTGGAATTTTATATACAACTTGCAATCATCAACATATAAAAGGAAGTTGGTGGCTGTAATGCATTTGACGATATTTTTGATAAATATGTTAAAGAGTAAGGACCCAGATGAGAGCCTTGAGACACACCGGAAGTCACTTTGACCAGTCCTTGGAGTATGCGGCTATGCAACTAGCTTTAATGTAATGATACGAAAGTACTTTTAAACATCCGGTTTTGGAATCTCTTCTTCCGTTTCCTTTGTCATCATCAAACTTAGGGCCGGTTGCAGAAAGCAATGTTAAGTCTGGTGTTAGCTAACATCGCGTCAAAGTGAACAAAAACGAATCAAATCTCAAATGCTTATGGTAACTAATACATTAGTAAACAAAATTTGATGCGATTTTGTTCACTTTGACGCGATTGTTAGCTAACACCAGACTTACATTGCTTTCTGCAACCGGCCCTTAGACTGCTTAGTCTGATAATTTTTATCAATACTAGACCAATTTTCTCAGCTTCTGTTTCTAGTTTCGTAAACACTTTCCAAGTCCGAACGTTCAATTATGTTTATGCCGTCTGCGTAGGCTACTAGTTGGCATGTTTATCTGTAATAGCGCCCTTGGTATGCATTTACATGGGCTTGATAATCTGGTCTAACACTAGAGTAGACAGTACTAGTGCCAGTTCATTTCTTTGTCGTAATCGTTCTTCTAGGGCAATAGCTATTTGTATTACTAGGGGGAAAGTGTATCATTCCCTCCTGGGGATGTAGTTTAATCCTCCAAGAGAGGGTGTAACACATTACTCCAGAGATGATAATATGTTTTTCTGACACTTTTATATTTTTTAAAAGTCTATCTCTTGTATTCAGCTGCTTTCAAAACTATTTAAATATAAAATGTAGGATGCTACTTAGTTTGTTATTAATTACATTGCCTACCGTCTCCAACGGCAACGGGAGCCAATGTATTATATTCTCTCCCCGCTGTCATTGGAAACAAACAAGGCAGTCAAACATCCATTTTCGTCAACGAAAAATCTCCCTAACAAGCGTCAAAATATGTCACTTTTGGATGAATGTGTCAAAAAAGAAACTTTTAGCAGAGTTTATTATAGTGGCTGCTGTCAGCCTGATTAGTTTAAGTGAGATGCCCAAATTTTGAATGACCTCACATAGTGCTGCTTGAACAATGCTGTCATAAACTATTAAAAGTCTTTGGTGTTAATATTGCCATCCATTTTGCTTTATTGTGTATCTGTCCTCAGATCTAGCCCAATATTCGCCTACAATTTAGTATCGTGATTCTACCCCGTGATTTTTGTGAAAATCTTGCATACCATACGTAGTAATATGCCTCAGCAGTTCTGGCACTACAATATGTCTCAATTTTCATCTATAGGACATATATTGAGATGGAATAAGCTCTCCAATTACTTAATTTAATTGTTTTGTTTAATTGTATTTTGTATAATTTAGAGCTAAATCCAAATTCACACTTCGCTGTGTAATATTTTACTGTGTTCGAACTTTGCCTGTCATTAAATTACTAGACTGGTTAAAATATGAAATGTACGTATTTACTGCACAAAATAAATGGTTGTAGGCCCCTCTTTATATTTTATTCAACTGCAATTAGTTAGAAAAACCCTAGCTCTCAGTATAATACAAGCACTTTAATCTCAGAGTGATTTCCGAAGTCGACTGTATTTTAAAATTGATCTGAAATGGTACTATACACAGTCAGTAGTTCAAATACGCGGTCGCTCAAGGTCCACAAATCTGTCAAATCACAAATCGGTTGACTAGTGCAAACAGCGGTTCATTGAAAGTTAAAATACTCGTGAAATATGAGAATTTGCAAGGTAATTATTCAAAATTTCGCGCTTGGCGACAAATAGCAACTTTTGTTTCTAGTAGTTACGTATCTCGTGACGTCAGACAGACGCCGTCCAAATTTTGGCAATTGTTTCTGGTCGCTTCCTACAAAGCACGAATTTTACTGACGCCGGGCTAATTACTTAAAATGCGGCTTAGCTAGAGCCTTGGAAAGGATCCCCTTTTCCTTAGAAAGGTTTGAAGTCGTATGCACCTCGTTTTCCGGACGCTGTCACTTTTTGTTTAGGCTAAATCGTACCTTATAAAAATTCGTTATACTGCATCGTTCCCTCTGGAAATGACGCCGTTGGATTTTCTCCGCTATTCTTGGTCCCCTTGCTGCCAAATCTGCTGGAGACGTTCTTGCAGACCCGTCCTCTGCCGTAGACTGCTGATGTCTTGGCTCCGATGCTCCTCTTGGCCGTAGTCGAAGTTCGCAAAATGGAGTTGATCGGCCCCGATATCCTCTTATTTGAGATTATGGAATTTGGATGTTTTTTGTTACTGAACTTGTTGAAAATACACCCACTTGTACACTGGCACTTGGGCAATAAGCTGGTATACTCTTTATAGCTTCGAAAACACTTTTATTATCAAAGTTGTATAAAAATATGGAGCACAAATTTGAACAAACCGTCAAGTAATTAATTTTCAATTGTTCTTTCCCGTTATTAAACAAAAACGAATCTGGTTGCTATGAGACAATATTAACGGAAATTATGTTTGATAACTTAAAGTACAAAATGGAAATAAATTTGATTACATAATTCTATTTTACATTTTTCTGATAATCTAAGTTATTGTCTTTTTTTACATCTAAAATTATTTCGGTAGCACTGCGCACAAACCGTGTTGGGATTTATTTTCATGTTCTTTTGTACATTTAAGTGCTGGGTTGGAAGTTTGGTGGGTTAACTCAAAAACAATCTTGCAAATTTCACTTCGATTGAACGGACCACAAGTCGATGTGAAGCTTTGAGGGTAAAACTGAAAGATTTAAAAAAGGGCATGTAGTAACAGCCTTGCAGCAGCTTAACTAAAATCGCAATACCTAAAAGTATGCCAACATTCTGAGTCACTTGTTGTTTGAAGAAATTCTCATGGAACACACAATTTGGTAAGCTAAGGCTCGCTCTCAATTCAACTTACGCTGTTGGCAGCCGGGTAGCATTACTTTGGTTGTTTCTCCATCTTTGTTCTTATATATTGTTGTGTTTATTTTATTGGGTGTATGATGTGTATTGATATTATTATTATTTAAATAAATGACTATCATCTCAAAGGGTTGAGTTTCTACATTCTACTGTCTATTCATTTCCAAGATGTGATCAACACGTGCATGCCTTAGCAACTGTATAGGATTGGTTCGGCTCTCGTATATTGCAGAGTCTGCACAGGTGCGGATTGCATGCCAGTTGAGCTTGCGATCAGGTGGATTAGGACGTTTGTCTAGCACCGATACCGATAACGAACTTGCAAATGTGATAGGTCCTAGTCCCCCATGAAACGAAAAAAAAAAAGAATCACTTGAATATACAAGAAAAGAATCTGATTTTAAATGTATATAAAGCGGAAATGTAGGACACTAATGCGGATATTGTTCGCAATATTGTTAATAAAGTTGCCAGTACAACTGGAGTTTTGTATATAACGTTATTCGTGAATACAAAAACTTTCGGGCATTCGTAGCGCCTAAAACAAAACAGAATCGTAAGAAAGATGTCGATGCCATAGACAATTTTAAGAAGAATGTGGGAGCCCGTTTGGCATGCAGCGATCACGTGAACAGCGCGTGCAATTGTTTACGCGCGCTCTATCTTGGAACTGAACGGACTTTAGCAAGTATTATCTTGATTTAGTATAAGTCATTAGAAATACATTTGTTATCAGCTTAAATATCGCGGTATCTTTTTAATAATTTATTTGTAAACGCTTTGAACAATGCTTATTTGACCACTGGGACCGCTACAATACTGGATATTTTAACTGATGGGAACCAAATTTAAATATGGCGATTCAACCTCACAATTTCGCAAAACAAATTCGCTATTCTTCGACAAATTATCAGTGATTACGTAATGAAAGCCATGCATAGGTGATAACAATAACAGTAAGTAAACACAAGTCACGAACAAAAAAACAATCAGATAACGCGTTTGCCGGAAATGCACAAAAAACCGACGCCACCTGCGAATCACTAAATTCAATCCTCTAGGACAGGGGTCGGCAACCTTTTTCGGACGGCGGGCCATTTTCAAAATAATTTTTTTTATGCGGGCCGCACATTCAATGTAACTTAAATAGTGCTTTTATATCATATACGAGTATATTTATTTATTTAGCGTATGGCATAGGTACACATAACAGTATTAAAATTGTATAAATAAAATTGTATAAAGACACTGTATATATATACTTATATTTGACATGCAATCACAAACAAACATCTAGTCTAGTGATATACTCAATTGCACCAGTGGTCGCTAACAGGAAATCATCAGGGTTGCCTGCGTATGCTCTAATGATGCATTCTTCTTTTATATGTGGGATGGTCTGCCGTGGTGCTCCGCAATCACAAATTGGAGAAGGTAATTTACCCCATTTATGAAGTGAATCTGCGCATCTACCATGTTCCGTTCTTAACCTGTTCAGAGTTGACCATATCGTACGAGGTTGATTAAATCCGGGTGGTGTTTCTGAGATACATGGTAGTTCGTGGTAGCGAGGTGGGGCGTTTTCTAGCCATTGTGCCCTCCATATATTCTGGATGTTAAAAACTGTGTTTTCTTCAGTCCTGGCGGTGGAGAGAGGAGGGTGCCTTGAACAGAGCCTGTTGATGTTTAGGTCTGGAATATCAGAATGTACCGGTAGTTCTGGGTTTGCAGTGATTTTATTGTGCTCTCTTAGGAGGGCCTCCTTCCTTCGTAGTTGTGGCGGAGGTATGTTGCTTAGGACGGGCAGCCAGTATGTGGGTGTAGTCCTAATTGTTCCAGAAACGATGCGCATGGAGTTATTCAGCTGCACATCGATCTTGTTTACGTGTGCACTGTTTAGCCATACAGGAGCACAGTATTCTGCTGCAGAGTAAACTAAGCTTAGTGCCGAGGTTCGTAGAGTTGCAGCAGACGATCCCCAAGTGGTGCCGCATAATTTTTGAAGTATGTTGTTTCTAGTTCTAATTTTAGCAGCAGTTTTTGTGAGGTGGGCTTTAAATGTCAGAGTTCTATCTAGTGTTACACCTAAGTAAGTTGGATACTTGTTATGAGTAAGGCGTCTTCCATCGAAAAACACTTCAATCTCCTTATTAGCTAGCCTGTTGTTAAGGTGGAAACAGGCTGCTTCTGTCTTGGCTACGTTAGGCTTTAGACGCCACCTACGAAAGTATTCTGACAGCGTAAGAAGGTCGGATGTTAGAACTTCTTCTGTTGCCTCAAAAGTCCCATGTCTAGTGGCGATAGCCCAATCATCAGCATAGCCAAACTTCCTGCTGTTTGTCTCAGGTATATCAGCAATATATAGACTGAAAAGTAATGGGGCCAGCACCGATCCTTGTGGTAATCCATTGTTGAGACTTTTCTGGCCACTTATTTTATTTCCCATAATAACTTGAAACCCTCTATTACAGATCATGCTATCGATAAGCCTCGCAGTTTTCTTGCAGGGTATTATCTTCAGCAGTTTATAAATCAGGCCCTGTCTCCAAACAGTGTCATACGCTGCCGAAAGGTCGATGAAGACAACAGATGTTTTTAGGTTTTTTTGGTATCCCGCTTCTATATATGATGTTAGTGACAGGACTTGGTCTGTGCAACTTCGATTGGGACGAAAGCCAGCCTGCTCTATAGGAATTTTGGGGTATATTGTTGGGCTGATTCTATTATATATCACCCGTTCCAAGAGTTTGTAGATTGAGCTTAGTAACGCAATAGGGCGATAACTTTGTGGAAGGTTAGCCGGTTTCCCTGGTTTTAGTATTGCCACTATCTTGGCGCTCTTAAGTTTGCGAGGGGTGTTCCCCGACTTTAATATAGAAGTGAAGAATCTTGCCAGCCACTTCTTTGCGTATTTACCAGAATGTATAAGAAACTCTGGGTGAACACCGTCAAAGCCAGGTGCTTTTCCAGCTTTCACATTGTTTATTGCTGCTGCGATCTCGTCAGGCGAGAAGTCCTGTGAGTATTGGGTATCCTCTTCAGATGCCGTTTTGAGAGTTTTAAGTTCACGTTTGATGCGAATTGTTGTTTCTCGGTGGTTGTTTCCTTTAGATGTCGTTACAATATGAGATGCGATCGTATTTGGGATTATAGGCGTATTTTCTCGCACTAAACGATTACTGCCTCCTAGTTTGCGTAAGAGAGACCACGCTTCTCTGCTGGATTTTTTGAAGTCTATCTTTTCAGTAGTCTCCATCCACCTTTTCCTTCGTGCAGCATCAAGACTGTGTACTAGTTCATCTGCTATCTCTCGCTCGCCGCTTCTTTGGAATTCTTTGTATAGTTCCTCGCTGGTCTCGTCCCATCCAGGTATGTATTCTTTTCGGTATCCTCTGGGTATGTACTTTTTCGCTGTGCTAATGACTGCTCCCACGTATCTTTCATAGTTTTCCATTGAGGGAGGAATCCACCCCAGACATTTGTCAAGCTCCACAGTAAACGCTGCCCAGTTTGCTTTCCGAAAGTTCCATCTTGGGCGTGGGATTGAGGTTACTATCGGGATGTTGGTGCCGATTTCTACTATAACTGGGCGGTGCTGGCTATGAGGGAAGTCTGACAGGATATTTCGGGTCGTTTTGACAAAGCCATGCTTAGCATCTGTAGTGACAAAGCACAGATCGGGATCGTACTCCCTTCCCCATACAGCTGATTTAAAGGAACCATGTTGTTTGGCGTCAAAGATAAGGTGGATATTGTTTTCTTCGGCCCAGTTTACTAACGCCTCTCCATTTTTATCGGTTTGTCTGTATACGAGTATAAATATTATTAAAAATAAATATAGAAAAAAATTATTTTTTATTGACATGCTATAATAACAATAATGTTAGAGAACAAAAATTTTACAATTCTTAAAAGGGAAAAAAAAGAAAATACAATTCCAATTAAATATGTATAAATATGTAAATATAAAATATATAAAAATAAAAATATAAAATATTGTAGTGATACGTCATACGGCTGTCAACATGAACGCACATATGAACATACAGCAGCAAACTGGCGAAATGAAAGAATTAGTGATGGGCCTATTCGGAATGAATAATCGGAAAGTTTCCGATTGTTCAAAAAATCGGAAGGTTCCTATTATTTCGGAACTTTTGGGAATTCGATTATTTTATTGTTCGGTGCACAAAATTCGGAACTTTCGGAATTCGATTATTTTACTATTCGGTACACAAAATGAGAAAACGAAATGCCAATTTGAACTGAACGGAATACGGAATGTTGTATTGACTCACTTGACTGCTATATGCTGGTTGGCAAATGTCGACGGGTCGCGCCGTGTGCGCACGTGTATGATACGTGAATGGCACTAATGGCAGTGGTGTTTCGTAGATTAATTATTAGATAGTACACCTACAGACTTCAAATTCAAGTATTGTTTTATACTATCTATTATGTACTTTATGTGCTATTAAACTTTAAAATATCACTACCATTTTCCGAAAGTCTATTAACGTAACTACTGTAATAATTTGAAAAAATATTTTATTTCCTCATATCCCACTGTGCGACTCAAACTCATAAATTGTTTTTTAGGATACTGCATTGCTAACTAGCGTCTACATAGTTACAAACGAGTCCGGTAGATAAAATTTACCGGCCTAGACCAGTAGTAATAGAACTACTACTGGTCTAGGCCGGTAAATTTTATCTACCGGACTCGTTTGTAACAATGTAAACGCTAGTTACCAATGCAGTATCCTAAAAAATCTTATACAATACACGACCGGTAGAATTCTTATGGCCTTGCCAAACATACAGGTCTCGCCCTACGGTTCGACCTGTAAAGTATTGGCGCTGCCATAAAAATGTTGCTACCGGTCTAATAACGTAAATAGCTATTACTGACCGTCCTACAGACCCAAACAATAGATGCCAACGCAGATAAGGGCTTACGGCGCGACGGCGAGTGCTCTCATCGTAAATTTGCACGCACTTCATCTTCCTTCCGCTTGTTGTTATTTCGCTCGTCTTCCCTTGCTTGAATTTACGGAATGTAAAATAATCGGATGATATTCCGATTTTATAAACATTCCGAAATGGAACATTCCGATTATTGAAATCATCCGATTATGCCCATCACTAGAAAGAATGCTACACTTGCTAAGCGAGACGTCGTATTCGCTGGGGAGTGGGGATTAAACTTGCGCAGTAAAATATGCTTCTGTTTGTCGCGCATTGTTGTCACCGGCCACTTTTCGGCACGCTTACGCTCTAAGTTATATTGGTGCTTTGGCGGGCCGCGCACAAAGTTGCAAAGGGCCGCATGCGGCCCGCGGGCCGCAGGTTGCCGACCCCTGCTCTAGGATACACTTTTCTGACCTTTATATTGCGTTTACAATCGAAAATAGAGCCCCCAGCAAGTTCTACGATGCCTGGGCCCCCCTTTCTCCGTTACGCTGCAGATACAAGCCGCTTATGCCTTGCAGAATGACTCCTGTAGCTCGACCGCCCCGAAACCGCCTCCAATACAGCCGCTGCCCCACACCCAGGGCTCCAACTGCTTCCCACGAAGATCGCTGCGTACCTATAGCTCACAGGCGTCCAATTATACTGTTCGAACCTCGTACACAGCTTCGGCCAACCAGCTACCACTCGGTGCACAAATTAAACTTTTATAAATCTCTGCAGAGGTGCTACGAATTAATGCAACCTGCTACAGCCTACCCAAAGGTTATAGAATTTTCCAATTGTTTTATTTTCTTCGATATTACATTGTTATACTTTATTTACAAGCCTGCTCTGATTACATTTTGTTGTTCAAATCAAGGCTAACACTATTTTTGATGCCGCTTTACAAATTATTATCAAAGTCAATGCGATTTTATACAGTTTGCAAAAATTAAACTAGCACATGTCTGGAACATTTTATAAAATGATATTTGATATGCTTGAAATGTTTGTAATTGCTATTATAATAATAAAGGCTTAAAATGTGCTCACAGCAATATGTTTGATTATTATTAAATTAGCGTTTGTTATTTTACTGCGTATTTTATTTATGTACGTGTCAGTGAAGCAACATGTAAAAACTTATTGAGAAGAGCAGCAATTAAAATCAGCATAGCTGTGAAGGTTTCCAATCTCCTATAAAAGGCAACTGCAGGAAGAAGAAGAAAGAAGAAGAAGTAACTTTGTAAATACTATTTTAGAAACTTTTTAAGGAAATTGAATCTTCAGGTAGTTAAGTTAGACGGCTGAGAGAATGCGACACATCTAATGAATTGTTTTAATATTTTGTTTTTAAAGTTTTGTTTCTAAAAACTTTTTCCAAGCAAAAAGCAATAAATGAAATTGCATATAGCGATAATTTTTTTACCATAATTTTAATAAATAGTATTGCTAAATATTATTTCCCATAGACAATGTAATTATTCCCCTGATCCCTGCTGTTATGGCTTTATTAAAAATAAATTACGTATTCAAGAGTGAAAATAGTAATGAGTAGTAGCCGTACATATATCACAACCGCAATCACAATCGGCCTATATCTGTCCATTGCGTCGATCTAATTTCTGCGACTATTTTCAGGTCATTCCTCTACCGTGTTTTCGATTGACGCGTGCTTCTTTTTTCCTGGTTTTGGTTGCCACTCTAAACATTTTCTGATCCATCTACTAACCTTTATTCATGCAACGTGATCAGTAAAATTCCTCTTCAAATATACAACTTTTTTTAACACATTATCTACGCAAGTCTTCTCCCGAATCCTTAACATCTTTTAACGGTTATTTGCAACATCTGTCGTTTCGTAGTATATTGAGCAGTTAGAAGTGTTTTAGCATTACTTTTAGTTATGCTTCATGTTTCTGATCCATAGCTAAAGACCTTCCGTTTAAGTGTCATAAATATTTTAGACTTAAATATATGATTTAGTTTACTGAATGCACTTCAACTTAATCCTAGTCTACGAATAGATTCAAATGTTTTATGGTCTTTCAAATTTGTGAGTAGTTCTCCCAAATAGATATAAATTTTCTTTCTTGATAGAACGTATAACTCTTACAGTACGCGTCCCCAGAAAGTGGATTATGGAAAACCGTTCAAATATCAAGGACAGGAGGGAAATGAAATACGTCCCATGTACGAACAGGCAAGTTGTGTTTGTTCTGAATGGACGGCCTTTTTACCTTTTATGCGTAGAATATCGTAGTACCCTTTTTTACAACCGATGGGATACACCCTGTGTATAAAAAATCTATCTAATTGTTTAAATTAAATTTGCTGATTTATTTCATCAATATAATGTCATAGTGACTCAACGTTGTAACGCCTATTTAATGTTATAATTGACTTTTACTTTACTTTATTTTATTTTCAATCAATTCTCTTATAAAATTTAAATGTAATTTACTGATTTTGCCTTTTTATATTATGGATTATCAAGATTATTAAATTGCTAACTAACGGTAGAAACATTTTACTCTTGCTGACACGCAGGTAGGATTCGCGCATAATCTAGACTGCTTCTATTCTGAAATTTGATTCTCTTATTTCATGACAACTTAAACGTCTGTCACCTGTCACTTTGAATTATGCAAGCGCAAAATCAATACAAATACATTCTCGTTACATTTACTTGTCACTCAACAAATATTAGATAGTAAGTATACACTTCTCTCTTTAAAATTACCCCACTTCACTCTTTCTATTTTTTTCTTTCCATTTTTTATTTAAAGACCTGTATTCGGTCACCCGTTCATGGGCTCGATACGCTGCTTTACCAAGCCAAACGCATCCAGCCATCTCATAAAGATCTACCAACGTCCAAACAAATCCCAGTCCGAACTCCGCCAAAAACATCTGGATCTACATAGACTTGCCGGCCAAAAACATGACAAAACACCTACCAACTTTCTCCAGTAGTAATGTCAGCAGCAAACACCATCCACGTCCTCCTACGAAAATCCTCAAGCCTCCTACGACCTAGTATCACGAACCTTGACTTTAGATGAAAATCTCCTATTCACCCCATAAAAACGCTCACTCTGCTAACAATCTCGATGTAAACCACTTCCAGTAAAAACTATTCATTGTTATCCAATTCATATGATGCAATGTAATTTGACAATAAACTCAGTTCAGCATCCCCTTCCAGAAATTTGCTTTTGTAGTTTATAACTGTATTACTTAGACATTCTCACTAGATCCATTTATTTTAATCCTCTTCTTCGTCACATCTTTTAATCTTTTAAAGTTATTTTTTTTATTTACATCACCCCAATTTTAGTTTAATTCATAACCCTTTAAACACCAAATAGCTTTAAAACTTTTATAAAGGGTTTATTTTCTTAATTTTAACCGCTTACAAATTGTATTACATGTTTTTGTATCAAATGATTTTTACCTACTGATAAATAAGTATCACATATTTCATAGTCCAACACACTATAGAAACTTTATTATATTTATCTAACACCCACTATGTTGAATAGTATTTCTCGAATAAGTATTTTCCATTAATTCCCCACTTCATCTCAGATAATAATTAAATTATGTTAAAATCTCACTGTAGCTGCATTCATTTGAATTTTAAATTCTATTTCCTTTCTTTACCAAATACAATTTAATAATTTTCATATTTAAATTCATCTTTGTAATTTTTAATATTGCATTCTTTTAACCTTATTAATCTGATTTTAAACCCCTGTACTAAAGACCATGACAATACAATATATAATCATGTACCCATGGGGTGTTCTGGATGTATTTTTAAAAATATCCTTTGAATGGAATTCCAGACGAGGATAGCACCAGGCAGGCGCGTGGTGGAATTGCGCAAGCCCTCGAAATGAACTCCCGCGGCAAAATATGCGAAGTCAGTGTCGTACATATTCTTATTTTAATGTCGATCGGCTCATTTTAATATGGAAGCGACTGGACCAGTTCGGATGTTCTCTGGTCGGCTGCAGGCATGGGAAGCCTCTCAGTTTGGACGGATGTAGCGACCACTCCCATGACTCCTATCGGGACTTACGGATTACTCAAAGTTATTATCCAATTGTACTGCCGTCAGCATCATTTCGAAAGCGCATTACGAGCCACTGATTATTCAAATTCGGCGTTTACCCGCGTAACGGTCGCGGCCTCCTTTGGCTTCTTCCGCCACGCAGCCGCTATTTTCTATTCACTGTCGTACTTGACATGACTGGTAAAAAACTTCGACGATTGAGGATTTCAAGTTCGTGGCTTAACGTACCGTTGAAGTCTTCTGCTGCTCTGCATGCGGGCTACGTAGAATTTTTGATAAATGTATAACGAAAGGAATAGCACGAATTCGCAGAGTAACTTAAAATTTATAACCAAACTTTGATTTAAAACCACACACCTGTGGTATCTAATTGTGAATTTATTATTCTCAGATGAAACGGATGATAGAAAACTATAGCTGCTTGAAATCACCAAAAACTGGAGGCTGTTCGAAAAATCTAGAACTAAAAAATGTATTAAGTAATTCGGGATCTTAATTTTTTTGTAATCAAATTCATGGCCGTTAAGAAGTTTGAATAAAGGTTGCTAATTTCAACTGCTAAATAAAATTTAAAAAAAAATCATAAGTAAGTTTACTATAGGTAGAACAACGTCGGCTATATCCTGGTAGAGTTTTTTACAGTACCTGATGCAACATTTGCTGAAACTGCTTTTGAAATATTTACATTTAACCCTACATTACTAACCTCATTTTACATTGCAATAAATACTAACCATTCGTAAATTTTACGACACCTCATTTAAAAATAAAACAACTTCTTAAAACATGTTTTATATTATTGACATTAATACAGGAGTATTGTTTATAGATTATAGAACAACATAATAAAACAGAAAGTTACAAATTATTTTTCGGAATCGCAGGTAACACAAGACCGCGCACGGTGTTCAGCGCAAAATGCATGACGGCAGTGGTTACAATAAAGTGACGTCATTCTCCTTTTTTTTGACGGGCACATATAACAAGTAGTGCGCTTTGGTGTGGGAGGTTCTTCTTGGTTTTCCTGTAAAGGAATTTCGATTATGTCACTAATCAGATGTTTGATCGAGCGTTGTAAAGTTGGCACTCTAAAACGCTGCTCTAGCCATGGCTTTGTAAGTTGCTCGTGAAGTTGGTTCATAAATTCCTTTCTAGTTATTGGTTGTTTTCTATTTCTTTGTAAATTGTGATTATGAATAACCCAAGAATTTATGCACGCCATATTGAGCATCCCGTAAAACATACACAGTGGCCATCTTCGAGTCTTTCTTGAACAACTTCTACTTCCACACATCTGATCGAATGCATCTACCCCGCCTTTGGTTTCATTATAGTGCAGGATCATTTCAGGCTTTTTAGTGTTCTGGCAAATAACTGAGCCTTCATGCATTGTAGAAAGGACAAGAACACTTTTGTTCTTTTTACTTTTGTATGAGACTAGGGTCTTTTCCTTATCGAAGCAAAATATTGAGCTTCCCACCTCTCTGTTTTTCAGGTTAATGAATTCAGGAGGCACTTCGCGTTTGTTGTGTCGTAAAGTTCCAATAATTGTTAAGCTGTAGGGTGCTTTTAAGAGCTGGTCTGCTAGACTTACCGAAGTAAACCAGTTGTCCATTGTGATGTTGCGATTACTTCCATGGACACTTTTAGTCAAGCTTTTCACATAATATTCGCCCAAAGGCAATCCGTTGGTGTTTGTATGTTTTCCGAGATAAGGTTCAGCATCAAGCATGTATTTTGTCCCTACATCGCAAGTCATTACAATTTTTATCCCGTATTTTGCGGGCTTACTCGGGATGTACATCCTGAAAGGACAGCGGCCTCTAAATGCCAGTAACTGCTCATCAATGGTTACATAACTACCAGGCTTATAGGAGGCATTACAATTTGAAATGAACTCATTCCATATCTCTCGGATAGGTGCAAATCTGTCTAGTTCTCTCCTTTCAGCCCGTGTAGTTTTATCATCAAACCGTAAATTATTTATTAGAAATTCAAATCTCTCGCAACTCATCGTTGCTCTGTAAATAGAACCAGACTTTTTATAATCAAACATCTCTCTGGTGCTTAAATGATTATCCTTTTGAGCACCAGAAAATATTAGGAGCCCAATAAGCGCGTTCAGTTCATCCCTGGTAGTAGAGGAAACGGTAGATTTAGCAACTTTATAGTTTCCAGATTTCGCTGTTATTTGAGAATTGGTATGAACTAAAACTTTTTCGAAAATAGAATCATTCAGTAAACAATGAAACACACCTAATGGTGTGTCAGCATCTCGCGTTTCTCCTAATGGTCCTTGTACAAAATGCACCATATTTCGGTTTGAAATCCGTTTGCGTGTGTTGGAAACTGTACACCAGCGATGACCATCCTTGCCTCTAAGACCAGTTCTCAGATTAGTTTCCGGATTTTCAGCATTTACTTCATCTTCTAACTGAGTCTGTTCATCTTCTAACACTTGAAAATGTTCAGAATCATTTTCATTTCGTTGAAAAAACTGTTCGTTTTGGTCTTCCACCACGTCGTTGTCCACAACCAAATTTTCTTCTGGCGGTTCAGAATCTTGCAACTGGGACAGGGAAACAGTCTTCCTTCTTTTTCGCTGTCCAGGATAACTCTGCTCTGAATCAGTGCTTTCTGCATCAGACGCGCCTGGTTCATATTCCGATTCAGATGGGCTGAAATCCTTCTCCAAGTTATCTTCAACTTCAACGTCGCTATCTTGCATTTCATCAGATGCTTGAATTTCATCATCGGAATCATTAGGCAACAGTGCTTCTAATTCCTTCTGGGATAAGGGTCTTATATCATTCCACTTTCGTGCCATTCTGTAATAATTTCACCTCTAAAATAAGAAAAGAGTTTTAAAACGTTCTACTAAAATAGCAACGTACATACTAACCTTTCGTAAAAAATACGATTCCCCGCCGATAATAGATATGTACACTACACCAATCACCAACACCATATGCCGTATCTGCTTGTCCAACCACCTACCGAAGCTACACGAGCAGCCGAAGTTCTACGAATAGTACAATGTTGTGAATTCTTTATAAATCCGATCGCTTTCGTAAATTTTACGAATGGTTAGTAGTCTAGGGTTAATATAAATTCAAAGCTTGAATGTCTAGACAATGCATTCATTCGTGAAAAACTCATAATGCCAAAAACCCGGTTGAATACTTTTAGCTTGCGGTGTGTTTCAGAAAAATGCAATTCTAGTTTACATTTCTTTTTTGATGCACCAGGTATATTTAAAGAGTTTTAGTCTGTAGACCTAGTGATCGTTGAGTTTTAGTTTGATGTGCAATTTGAACATGTAGGAAGCTCATATGCTGAACTTTCCTCTCCATATTTACAGCATCCCCAACAAAAATAAATAATCCTTAATCGGAATGCTCTTCTACAGTGTTTGGGAGTCGAGATGTTTTTCCTTTTCTTTATTTTGGGTAGAATTTTACCCACTTCTTCCTATCTTTTCCACAGTCTTTTACTTGTACCCAGTTTTCCCTTTTTTAAGTATTTTGGATACTGCTTTCTTGTAACTTTCTCTAGATCTTCTTTTTGGTCTGTTTCCATTTGTTTATCTGCACTCTTTCTGGCAAGGTTCCTAAATCATCTTAGTTGTTTTTCTTCTATAATGTTTTGTGGTGATTTAATTTTCAGTTTGTTTCTTATTTCGTTATTTGTCTCTCGAACTATCATGTTCATCGTACTTGCTTCGTTATACATTTCTTTGATAGTACAGTAAAATTGTCGTTTTACCTTAAAAAGTTGGCCGCGGCTATTCCTCTTGCCCAGTGGTTTAGGGTCATTAGACCCCCCACCCCCTGCCAAACAGCAGCCATCTTGAAAACAATTAAGTTTGTTTTTTCTCGCGATCCATTGGTCGCACAGAAAAAGTTATTGAACAAAAAATGCAAATAAAATTCTACACATTTTTGGTCCGTGCCGCGATATCGAGAAGTTGGTATTGCGAACGGTAGAGGGCGGCAAAGTTACCAAAAATCGGTTTCCGCCATTCTAGCTCTGTGGGGGTGGCTTTTTCCGAAATTGCGAATATGAAAGTTCTAGGGCTTGAAAAAATGTGCACGAATCTCTTTTAATAATGTGATTGATTTAAATAGTCTCCGAGTGACAGCTCTTCAAAGTACGCGCGGTGTGGGAAATGTATATTCCGGCACAGCAAAGTAACCATTTTACTTTTGCGAGGTAAAGTCGTCACGTCACTCAAGTAGTTTCAGTGTGAATAGGTTTTCAAAAACTATAGAAATTCCACACATTTTTGGCAACTGCCGCGATACCGAGAAATTGGTATAGGTAAAAAAATGAGAAAGGAATATATCGTATGTTGAAAGTAATTTATTTTTGAAGAAACCCTAAGATATGTTGTAGTTTACTCAGACACGTTTTCTTTTTTTTGAGTTGTTTCTTCGTCTCTTCGGAGCCATTATCGACCATGGTAGGAATGTTGCTTGAACATTTATTGAAAAAATAGCCCACAACTTGTGAAGGTAATTCCTCGACGGTTTCATAATTTTCATCCTCGCTGTCTGATTCAGTAATTGATTGCGTTGTAGCAGTTGTCAGCCGCAATTTTTGCACATTGCGGAACAATTGAGGCCAGTTTTTCTGCGACCACAAGCTGGCCCACAATTTTTCGTACAGCCACAGAATACGAGGTTCAAGAGGCTTGCAGGTGCGCGATCTTTGAGAGTTTTCACAGGCTCCAAACCTTGGGAAGATCTTTTCCATCCCCAATTCGTCGGTTCGAGAATGCAGCCCATCCATTGCTGGACATCATTTGGCCCAGTTAAGATTTATTTATTTATTTATTTATTTAATTTATTTAATTCGCACTCAGCCAACAGCCGTTAGGCCAATTATAGGCGTCGCTGTGCAGTTATGAGGACTTCCAACCCCACTAACGACTGTCATGATGTTGTATGACCGCCGGGACCAACTTTTTTCCGTGATAGCCGTACCACGAGGCGCCGAGAGATGCAGCCGTGGAACTCCCATCCAAGTTCTGACCAGAGACAGCGTTGCTTAACTCTGCTAATCGAACGTGGACGCTTGCTCAAGCTACACCACTCGGGACTCAGGTATCTTTATTTTGTACCCACAAAGAAAATCTTTTTGGTCAATATTCTTACATCATAATTGTAGGAGTTTTTAGCAATATTTTAAACAGCGTCAGCAATAACAAATTACAAAAAATAGTCGAGAACCACTAACTTAAAATAAATTACGGATTCATTTCATTTGGCCCGTATGATCAAAATATCATGTCGTTCACCTTAGCATGTTTTGGTTGAAGTGAAACAAGCTGTTTGTTGTTTAATAACATATATACAGTCGGGTGTCTGTATTCTTTTTGCAAAAATTGTACGTGGTAAAGAGATTGTCAATTTGTTGAATTTTGCTCATTCCTGTAGCAAAATGTACAAACAATTGCAATTATCGTGTATGAAGTATTGCGAAACTATAAAACAACAGAATCCATAGCAGAAAAGCCAAATTTAGGACGAACTCCAAATATTACACCAGCAAATTTAAGAGTTTTACTGATCTGGGCCAAATGATATGATTCTGGGCTCGTATATTCCTTTTCCATAATTTTTTTTTACCTAAACCAATTTCTCGGTATAGCGGCAATGACCAAAAATTTGTAGAATTTCTGTAGGTTCTGAAAACCTATTCGCATTGAAAGTACTTGAGTGGCGTGGCGATTTTACCTCGTAAAAGAGAAATGGTTATTTTTCTGCGCGGGAATATATATACCTTTCCCACGCTGCGCGGACTTTGAAGGGCTGTCACTCGGACACCGTTTAAATCAATTACATTATTAAAAGAGATTCGTGCACATTTTTTCAAGCAGTACATTTTTCACATTTTCGGAAAAAACCACCCCTACAGAGCTAGAATGACGGAAACCGATTTTTGGTAACTTTGTCGCCCTCTACCGTTCGCAATACCAACTTCTCGGTATCGCGGCACGGACAAAAATGTGTAGAATTTTATTTTCAATATTTTTTGTTCAATAACTTTTTCTGTGCGATCAATGGATCGCGAGAAGAAACAAATTTAATTGTTTTCAAGATGGCGGCTGTTTGGCAGGGGGTTGGGCACTACTTTTTGGTTTTACGCTTGTCTAATGACCCTAAACCACTGGGCTAGAGAAATAGCCGCGGCCAATTTTTTTAAGGTGACGGGTTTTTTCTCCGACAGTTTTATTGTGACTTCAGATTTTACGTTTTTGTATATTTTTTAATGTACATTGACTTTATTGCTTCTGTTAGATTTTTATTAACTCCTTTGTTCTGCAACATCTTTCATAGTTCTGTTCTGGATACGTTTTCGAATACTTTCACCAGATGTAGAAACAGACATAGCATTCTTTACAGTAGTTTACGGTCTTTCCGTGACATTCCTTATAGTGAATATATTACCTTGTGTGATAGCCTAAATCCACTTTGTGTGTCATCTTAATCTCTTTCGTCTGTTTTTCTTAATATTTTCTCCAGTATCCTTTCATATATGTTTCCAGTGACGTTTAGCAACGGTATCCTCGCATAGTTGCTGCATTCTCTTTGATCCTCTTTCTTGTATATTGGTATTATTATTATTGCAATTTCCCAGTCTCTCGGTATTATCTTTTGTTTCCATGACAGCCTAAAGATCCTGAGTAGCCTTCTTTGCACCTCTGTTCCCATATATTTCATATCTTCTGGCGTGATGCCGTCATGTGCCGTCACCTCCCCAATTTAATTTTATTTATTGCTTCTTTTAGTTTATCATCAGTTGCCTCGTAACTACTCTGTTTCTCCTTTACTGTTTTTCTATCAGTTGCACGCATTACTTCTTCTACCTGATTTTCCTCTGCGCTTTTTCTCTTGGTGTTTTTATTCTTTTCTTCTTTCTCTTCTTATTCTTTTATTTTTCTTCTTCTCTCCCTAGTAGCTCTTAATAATAGTGTTTCCATCGTGCCATTATATCTTCATTTTCTGTAAGCATCACCACTTGTGTGTTTATTAGGTGTTTCCTGTGATGTTTTTTCATGTGTTTCCAAGTTTTGGCCAGTTTGTTCGTCTTCTATTTTTATTGGTTATTAATGTTCGACAGGCTTCTGCTGCTAACTTTACTGTTTTTAAAGTATCCCATATTTGTTCTATGTTCGTTACCTCCTCTCTTAAATATTCCGAACACTCTCTTTTGATAATACTTGATATTTGTCCCTGCTTTGTTCTTCCTTCAACTTAAATGCCCTAAGTATTTTTTTTTATTCAGCTTTGTATCCCATGATTTCATTGTACTCGTTTATTTTATTTCCCACCCTGCCATGAAGTCGCGTAAGATGATTGTCGTTCAATGTTAATGCACACGGGTTAATAAAAGTAAGCCGATATTTCTGAAATTTTGCATGAGACCATAATTTTTCATTTTGAACAACACTTCCTGATGACATTTTGTTGTATTTAAAACAGAAGGGGTACTTTACCTGAAAAACCAATTGTTTTTATCTTACGCTCGTGAGGGCTTATGAAGACCAATCCAACATTTTCGTATTAAGATTTTCGACTCAGAATTGTACAAGGAATATCGCTACCTGGAGATTTTGCGCCAATTTGTATACACCCTGTATAATTGTCAAGGAGGTTTGTTGATGACGTTTATTTCCTAATTCTACCATCATAATTCTATCTGGTATGTTTCCACTCCATTACTTCATTAAATTTGATTTCTGTAAGTATTAGCTCGACTCCAGTCTGTACATTAGCGGCTTTTTCTACCCCGCTGTATATTAGAACTGGTCCTCTTTCTAGAATATTTTATTAGTTTTTCTGTTTCCGTTAGTATTAATATTTTTAGTTTTGCTTTTTCAATTTCTTCTATCAGTTTCACTTGTTTGTCTTTTATTCCTCTTATTGATTTCTCCAGCCGGTTTTTTTTATTTGGCGTTTTTATCTGGTTTGCTTGTGTTCTTTCCCACATCCATTCTTCCGTATCAATTTTTATATTTTAAATTTCTTTTCTTTTCTGCTTTTTGCTATGCTATTTTCCAAATTTGCCCTTGCCTACTTTTTTCTTTTATGGTCAAACCGTTATTTATGGAAATCCTTGCTCCTTGTGCTTCATTCAGTTTGTTTTTCCTTTTCTTTATCTTGGATTTTTGTAAAAGCATGGTATAATCCGATAATAGGTTGTTATCCATTTTTTATCCATTTTTATTGCTAAATGTTTCTTCGCTCCGCAAATAAATTTTTCCTGAAATAAAATATAAAGAATTTTTAACATTTTACCTAAAAATGAACACGCTTGTTGGTGAGTTAATGGAGAAAAAGATAATACTATGCAGTTTCTACAGAAGCCTTTTTCTTCGGCCGTATGGTGGTGTTTCCACCAATGTAGACTGCCAACTCGGGCTCATCTTTGTACTTTTTTTCTTCCTCTTGTTCTATGATGTCTCACTATTTTAAGTAATCTGTTGTCCTATATTTTCTTTAAGTACTGATTCCCTTACTTTTTTTTGGGTAAAGAGAAACTTGGTAATGTTTTATTCTACGCTGTAAAGTAGAAATTTTTGTTGTTCTTGCAGTTAATTTCGTTTAGACGTATCAGATCTAGTTTTGATGGTGCAGTTATGTTATAGTCGGCAGTATCACTCCATTATATAATCTTTATTTTCTATTCTCGTATGAGTAATTCTCCAAAATGTATACCTATCTCATCATCATCATCATCATAAATTCCAGCGTTTTATATGTTCCATCTCTGGACATTCGCCTCTCCAAGTTGTCTCCATTCTTCCCTGTTTATAGTCGCACTCATCCGCTGCGTCCCCGCCACTTTCTGAATATCATCTCACCATCGTGTCCGTGGTCTACCTCGATCTCGTTTTCCCGTTCGCGGCCTCCACTCAGTCACCTTTTTCGTCCATCTATCGTCTGACATTCTCATCATATGGCCGGCCCACGGCCACTTCAGTTTTGCAATTTTCTGAGCTACGTCCATTACTCTAGTTTTATTCCGTATCCATTCGTTTCTTTTCTTATCTAGTAGACGAATGCCCAGCATAGATCTCTCCATTTTTCTTTGGGTGACCATTAAACCAGGTGGTGGGTGGTTAATGGTCACCTATCTCAATCGCACTTTAAATGTCTGTCGTTGTATCTCCTTAACCAATTTTTACAGGCAAGTAACAACTTCACGGTACCAGGTTGCGGGTATTTTCATACCTACCATCTAGTGATTGTATAACAGTCTTTGAAGATTCAGATTCAGTCTCAGCAGAACATATATTTAACTAAATTAAATCTCGACGTTCTAGTGTATTCGTTTGCTGATTTCATTTTGTCTGTAATTGTATCCATAATAACGTTGCACAAGATTTCTTCCGTATACACATCTTCATAAATCAATTTTTGAAATTGACATTTAATTAAAAATTATAGTTTTCAAGCATAAGGAGGGAGCATCTAAACAGTACTTGAAGCACCTTTAAAATATTCTAGGCACCGAAAATTACTTATTATACTCCTAGTAATACTCTAAGGAGTGCTTAAGATTTGCCAAATCCAATTCCTCATTGGTCTATAACAAAAAGACCTAAGTTTTTTTATGGTTGGCTTCAGTTTCAAAACGATATCGTCAGATTCTCAGTCCGTTTTCTGGGAAGGTCGTGAAAGTTAATTTTGTTGTTGTTGCTCATTAGCCGCATGCAGCGCTAATTAATGGCTAATTATTAAGTGCTCTCTTAATTTACGCTTAAAAACCGAATTATAAATCAGCTCCGTTAATTTCCCCATCTAACGGAACAAGGCAAAAAATTGTTTGTACAATCCTATTAGGCTCTTAGGCGCGCCCGACAATTTTAATAAATTCGAGGGGTAGTGAAGGAAGTGCAAGGTAGGGTTAAGTTTTGGGGCCCCGGCGAACAGGTTGCGTTTGAGGAAAGCTATTAATTTTCGCCTGCTTCGTTTTAACATGTACACAGTTTCACCTAATGGTGTTTAAAAACCTGTGATTATCTAATGACAAGGTGCTTTAAGATCGCATGACGCCATCTGCGATAGCGTGCCTGACGTACAAGCTGTCAATAGCGCTGGCAATGACATGGCAGCGCTAATATACCTGTCGGGCCATTAACAGCAGTTAAAGAATATAGGTCATTTCTCGGTTTGCCTCATTAGACCCCGACGCGTGATGTCGCATCAATTACGCGAGAAGAAAGAAGACCTGTCTTGTGTAATTCGGGCGGATTCGATCCTTCGCGGACATCTAATGGCCGCTTAATAAAAATTATGAGCATGTCCACCAGGTATTTAGACGAGATTTAAATAAAATCCTCGTAGAAAGAGCTGGTAACTGTGCGCGTTATTTTAATAATGCCAGATTAGGCCTGCCCATTAGACGCCCGATTTTTCAAAAGAAACATTCGTGTGCCGAATCTGCCTGAAATTCCGGATTATCTTTTAACAACTATCACATCTGTATAAATTATTAGGTTATTTTTGAGCCCAGGCGCCATTAGGTTAAACCTAAGGTATGTCTTCAGTAAGTTTTAAATTGGAAGCGATCGTGATAGAAGACGCATCACAATTTCCAAATAGTTTTTTTTTTAAATAGTGTATTATACCAGCATTATACATTGCTACACATGGTAGGTATGGCAATATTATAAACTAACAAAGGAAATTACATTACGAGGTTAGTACTCTAAGCACAAAAATAGTTATCATTGACAAAAAAAAAATGTTTCAAGGTTAGTGGTTTTGTAGAGTAGAACTTGTTTGTTTATTAACACTGCAGTTTATTCGTTATCCGATGTATTTTCATTGTTAACAATTAAGTCGACCGGCACCCGCCTTTTAAGTCTTCGAATAGGTGGAGGAGTAGCAAGGTGATGTATTACCGCACTAGGACACTTGTGCACAGAGTTAAAGAAGTTCGAGGCTGTTAAATGTATTAGGTCTTTAACACTTAATATGTCGAGTTCTTTATGCAGCTGATTATTTCGTACAAACCAGTCAGCGTTACAGATAATCCTAAGTATCTTGTTCTGCATAGTTTGAACTTTCTTGATGTGTGTTTTAGCTGCCGTTCCCCAGATGACTGCACCATAAATGATAATGGGACGAATGAGGCTTTTGTATAACATTGTTGCACATTTGATTTTTAATGCAGATTTTCTATTTAATAGTGGGTAGAGGAGATTGAGTCTAGTGTAGCATTCGTTTAGTTTCTTGTTAATGTGAAGACCCCATGACAATTTTCGGTGCAGATGTAGGCCTAAGTATTTCACCGATTCGTCGTTCGGGTTCCAGGGTATAGTGGAACCATTCACTTGTAGTTCGGGAGGATTCGGAGGACGTCTTAAGGTAAAGATTTTCGTTTGGCACTTCGAGGTGTTCAGTTGTATTTTCCATTTTTCACACCATTGATGGTAAGTATCGAATGCATTTTGAAGATCGTATGACGCTGTGTTGATGTCTAAGTTTTGTGATATAAATGCAGTATCATCTGCGTATGTGGCAACCTCAACGGTGTCGAAGTGTGGTATATCGTGAGTGTATATGTTGTATAGCACGGGACCTAGGATGGATCCCTGAGGAACCCCTACTGATATATCCTTTAAAGTTGAAAATTGCGAATTGATTTTTACTTTAAATGTTCGGGCTGAGAGAAAAGATGTTACTATTCTGGTAATGTAGCTGGGAAGATTAAGCTGGATCAGTTTAAAGATTAATCCTTCTATCCAGACCTTATCGAATGCCTGGGAGATGTCGAATAATGCGGTAATTGTGTATTTTTTCGTTTCGAATCCATTTGAGATCATATTTGTTAGTCTTAATAGTTGGTGAGTAGTTGAGTAGTTATTAGTTTCTAAGAATTTGATGAGGCGTCGGTGAATAATTTTCTCCAATAATTTGGACATCGTAGGTTGTAGACTTATTGGTCTGTAATTACTAGCCATGGTTTTGTCTTTCTTCGGTTTTGGAAATACTATTATTTCAGCTTGTTTCCATTTTTTAGGGAAGTAACCATTTCTAATGCAGGCGTTGAACACTGTAGCTAAGAAAGCGAGGGCTTTTGTTGTTAATTTTTTTAGCACAATATTGGGTACTAGGTCATGACCAGGTGATTTTCTGGTTGGAAGTTTATTGATACAAAGCTGCAGTTCTCTAGGAGAAGTGGGTTCTAGATCTCTGGAGGTTGCGGGCATGTCACGTCGGACTATGAATTCTATTTCCTGTTGTTGTTGGTTGTGTTGTGGTTGAGAAGGGTGGGGTTTGAAGACCTCTTCGAGATGTTGAGCGAATAAGTTACATTTTTCTTCGTCACTTACGTAGGTCGTTGCATTATGTTTTATTGTGGAGATTTCCTCGCGTTTCCGTAATATTCTTTTTGTGGGTATCCACAAGGAGTTATCGTTTGGGTTTATTTCTGAGATATATTGTTGATAAGATGTTATCCGGAAATGATCGAGCTCATTTTTAACTTGATGTGATAGTCTGTTAAACATTTGTTTGTATTGTTGGTGTCGTGTTGTGTTCCATAGACGTCTGGCTTTGTTTTTCTCCTTAATTATGTTTATGATGTATGTGGGTGGGTCGAGTGGTGGTTTACGATATGTTGTTGCTCTGTTTGGAGTCATGGCTGAGCGAGTTACATTAACCAGTAGATCAGTAAATTGATCGATAGCCATATCAATGTCGTTGTTCGTTTCTAATTTGTTTATTTTCAAGTGTTGGTCCAAGGTAGTTTGAAAGGATTCCCAGTTTACTTTTCCTGTAATTAGTCTTGGCATCTGAGTATTAGGAATATATGTAGTGTTAGAAGATATTATTATCGGTAAATGATCGGATTCGAGCTCACAGACTACAGACTGTTGTAATGTTGTTGTAATATTTTTTAGTAGAGCAATGTCTAGTATGTCAGGATTCTGGGAGGCTCTGTACGGGATATGTGTGGGTTCTGTGGGGGCCATGATGTGGATCCCTAATCTTGCAGCTAGTGTAAGAAGTTTAAGCCCATTGGGGTTGTTTGATCTACATCACCAGTATGTATTTTTACAATTAAGATCTCCAAGTAGTATGGTAGACGTGTTAGCCGAAAACAAGGTTATAAGGTCTCCGTTGTTTAATTGTATGTGGGGAGGTTTGTATCCGGATGCCATTTTCCATTTTTACATTGATAGATATCGCTTCGACTGATACGAGATTAGGGAGAGCTAATAAGTGATGTTTTATGTTCCTTTTGACGATGATTGCAACACCACCAGAAGCGTGACGAGCCTCTCTATCTCTACGATAAACTGTGAATCCGCTAATAAGTAGCTGCTCGCCGTCAGTTAGGTGCGTTTCACTAATGCATGCTATGTCTATGCGATGTCTTGTAAGGAATAAGGTAAATAAGTTTTGTTGCCTTTTAATGCCATTTGCATTGAAATTTAGAAGAGTTAATTGATGAATTGGTTTTTGAGAATTATTTGCCATTATTGAAGAATCCAGCAATAGCATTTGTTATGAGTTCGGATATGAGGGGCTTTATTGATTCAAGAATTTGATTTAGGATAGTATTAATGAGTGCATCATTAATAGGTTTCTGATTATTTCCTATGTTGAGAGTGTTGAATGTAGAAACGGTTGAATTTTTTGTTACGCTGGCATATGAATGCCGTTCAGAAGATCTAGGTTGTAGAGTAGTAGAAGTATATGTTATGTTAGCTTGTTTTGGTAGTGGGGAGCGAATGTTGTTGTTGTAATTATAGTTTCTGTTTTTAATGGTTTGATAGTAAGAGCAGCCTTTATAATTGGCAGAATGTGATTCCCCGCAATTTACGCAAGTAGGTTTAGTAGTAGGTTGTTGGGTACAGTTAGAATAAAGGTGTTCTCCGTTGCATTTGACACAACGTGGCGAAATGCGACAATAATTTTTTGTATGGCCATATCGTTGGCATCGCGTGCATTGGGGGATGGTTTTAGGTTCTCGTCTGGGTTCCACACTGATTACCGAGTACAGTAATTTCTCTAATTTGTAGATCTGGTTGGCAGTTTCATTTTTTGTTAGTTGAACCGCACACAGGGGCATGGGTATTTTGTCTTTGTTAAGGAGCCTAGTAACTGTTTGAACTGGATAAGTTTTTAAAAGTTCTTTATAAATTTCTTGGACTGTTAGCGAGGTTGGAACATTGCGTAGTACAACGTTTAAAGTTTCTTGTGCGGGATTATGATAAGTGTGGAATGGAAGGTTGTTGTCTGTATAATATTTTGATAAAGTACGGTAGTCGTCTATCGAGGTTAAATTTATTTTTAAACCGTTCGTTCTGTGTTGAGTTGTAAATTCTTTGGAGGTTAAAGATATAATATCTTTTACAATTTCCTGATAGTTGTTTACTTCGTGTAAAAATATCGGAGGAATTTTTAGCTGTTCTGATTGATTATTGTTATCTTCCGTCAGCTGTTTCTCGGCCTCTTCGGGTAGATAGTATCGGTTTTTAGTTAGTGGTGATAGTTCAGAACAAATATACTTTTTGTGAAGTTCGTTAACAGGTGATAATTTTCTTTTAGATGACTTACTTGATGCAGCGTCTACCATCTTAAGCGATGGGATCCCTTTAGGGATAAATACTAGCTTTGTTGTTGCACCAGAAATAAAGTTCTCGTAAGCAATAAACACAGTAGAAAGGGCACAACCACACTCGGCGATCGCACTAACTCGACTCCAATTTCCAAATAGTAATAGCATTCATTCATTATTCACATCTCGAGCTTCCTTTCCTTTCCTTGTTTGTATTGAACTCAGTAGCATCTCTCATCAAATTCAGCAATAATCCACGTAGCAGTAAAGAAAGTGAGTTATCAGAAGATCATTTAGCAACTCATCGACGTTTTTTCTGTTGCTAACCAAACAATTTTGCGTCACAAGCTTGAGAATTCCTTCTTCTTCGCACTCTTTATCTATCGCTCCTGCCTCGCAATAACGCGTCTCCCTTCCATCTCCTAAAAGTGTTTCCATTTGCTGCTATCCTTTTTATTTCTGCCACTGTCGTATGAGGGTAGCACCATAATTTCTGCAAACTAATAGATCAAGTGCACAATGGAAATCAAACTTGCCATTAAACAAATGTTTATGGTTTTCTAGTTTGACAGTTCAAATTTAGTTTTGATTATTTCCTTTATATCCATAATAATGCGTAATTATCATGGTGACGATCGAAACAAAATTAGAAACAGTTACTCTTACAGTACTCATCAAAGTTTAATCTTTCGAAAAGGACCAGCATGTTGCTGCATCTCTTGGTTGTGTCTGTCTGGCCCATATGAATAGAGGGCTACGTTTTACCATTACAAATTCATATACGAAGAGCCATCATTCTTGTAATTGTAATCAATGTTGAAAGACTGCATTAACTCATTAATAAATGTGCCACGACAATATTTTTCATCTTAAAGAACTAGGTATAATATTGGTAAATTCTTCTGTATACAGACATTCTCACATAGTCTTGGAAACTATTCAACTGCTGTTATCTTTTCGGAAAGTCAGGCGTGCATAGACGTCATATTTACGCTCCTACAGGGAGGCACGTGTTGCTTTTGTCGACTGTACTAATGCTTTTGAATGTGTGATATGACTTGAGCTGTTGAGCATTCTAATAAATAGAGGCTTTCCAGACCAGTTGATGAAAGTAATCAGAAGTTTATACGGGTGCACTACTGTAGCTGTAGAAGCTAATGCTGATAAGGTTGCTAAACAAGTGATTCAAGGAGTGAGACAAGAATGCTGCCTATCACGCATTTTACTTAATCTCCACCTCATCAAAAACAGAGAAGCCAAAATGCTAAAGCAATAAAAATACAAAACGCTGAGTAGGTTACTATTCGCCGACGAACAAACAATACTCATGTACAGTGACTGAGGACGAACTACAAAGAGGTTGACATTCACTCAATTCAATCTCAAAAGAATCTCTCTATGCAGTGCTATCTTCCCCCAATCTTGGAATAATGTTACAATTATTGAGTGCTGTAGATGATCTCTGTCCAGCGTTGTTTATCTGCTGCAGCCCTTACGTTATTTTGCAAGCCTTCTCCTGTTACTTCTTTGACTTGGTCTACTCAGTGTTTAGAGATCTGCCTCTGGCTTCGGGTGCTTTTAACATTCCTTGAACGATTGGTTTTTCCATGTCTTAAAGATGGTGTACCTACGTTTAGAACAAGAGAACTTTTTCAGATCCTTTGGTTGTGATATGACATATGGCTGTAACTCAGACACTATAGATAGTTCCATACTTAAAATTCAGTGCATTTTGTATTTCGGGGCACTTAACAACTACTAATTGCTTGTTTCATTTTAATCGGCATCCTTTTGCCAGCAGGTAAACTAGACCGCCGGTGGCTGCCGGGAAGTGGTAACGTCGCGCAGAAAGCTTCCATAGGAATTACATTGCGCTACGCTGTCCATACGGAATTTTAAGTATGGAACGATCTATAGAAACAGAGTAGATGCCTTTTCCAGAATGTGTGACGCAATCAGAAAAAAGCCTTAAGTAAACAGTGTCGAAAAGAAGGTAACCGTTGTTGTACATGATCTAGGAAGTGTGATGGGCAGCCGCTAGCTTGCGTTCGAACATTTCTCGTTTCCGATATAATTTTGGTCGAAGTGATGACTTGCGTAGAACTCGCTGCTCGATTTTTTAAAGTTTTTTTTTGCCTTATTTGTGTGGAAGGCTCGACCTTTAATGAGATAAGAATCCGCTAGAAGGAGTTTGAAAATCTTTCGAAGTCCTTTGATGTGGTTCTAACCTAAAAGCACATGGCAGGTACTATGATCTATTTTTGAGAGAATGAAAGGCAGATTTGATAAGAGCGCTTATTTTGTATGGGCTTGTATCCCAATTATTGTATGCTTTCATTAGCTTTTCTTGTACGGGGCTCGTAATCGAAATTTTCTGGTGGTGTGGAAGCTTCAAGGACGCTGTGGAGCAGGGGTCTATCGAGTGACGGAATCTGAATCGTAGATGGATTTTGGGAATGCTAGAGTAATTCAACCTCGGAGCTAGCGAATGCACTTTCCGTTCCACCCTTGGCATTGAGTAACCATTTGGCAGCAGGTGGCCCGCCTGTCGTGGTCATCGTACGTGACCAGGGTTTGAATACACAACGCTTTGGTTGCACCACATTTAGGTTTCAATCCGATATAACTTTATTATATAACTTCATTGATGTACGACTTCACCATTCAGATATAATGGTAATTTATGTTTAACACTACTAAATAATTTTCTCTCGCTAACTGTTGCTGAGGGGGGTTTTCAGGAATAAGCTAGCATCAACAATTAATTCAAAATAAAAGAAATTAATCGAGTTTAAATATTGGTTTAGCACTTCTAATATATAGTACTTTTTGAGCATAACTCAGTAGTAAAGTTAGTACTGTGAGGATTTGTTGGAGGCAAGCCTCCGACATGTAATTAACGACTTATGATAACACGCTATTTTGCATGACCTGTGATAAGTTTTCTGATATGTGTGATATTTAGATTTTAAGAATACATATTTGTTGTTGAAGGTTCCTGTAAGACAGTAATTAGAATTTGTTATTTACCTCTGCTTGTTAATTATCTTTGAATGTTTTATCATTCACGATCTTATGTAGACTGTTTTCCTGTTATATTTTCTTTTGTTTACGATTTGAGTCACTAAGTGGTTTGTTAGCTCGCAGTCTTTGGTAGCCGTGTCAATTGGAATCCCTTGGCGTCCTATATTTCAGTTTTAATTCTTTTAGAATTATAAGTCGACCCCCGACCGTCTCTCGAGTTAGTCGGTGGCATATTTCCGTTCCATTAGCGAAAAAAATTAAAACCTTGCTCGAAACGGAATATACTTTCGGTCAAATACATATGGAATGCGTAGCTTAAAAAATCAAAATCTCTCGATTTTTGCTTTAACTCATGAGGTATTATTTAGATAAAAGTAATATCTTTCTCCTGTTTTTGCCTTTGGCGAAAATAGGCATATTTTTGAATCCAGCTGATACAAGGTGAACATTTTAAAAAATAAATTCTATTTTTCTTCTTTAACTACAGAACCGTTGGTTAAAGAAGAATAATATTTTGCTTATATGTAGCTTGGACTTTTATCCTTGACCAGAAGAGGTATATTTTCGACGCAACAGATACACGGTGAACACTTTAATGATTTAGGTTCGAAGTTTTTTTTTGCTTTGCGAGCAGCGTTAAGATTTGTAGTACATTTTTATAGGAAATACAATTTTCATTTCTTTAATATAAAAATGTTTCGTTTCAAAACTTCCACTTGCAAGGAAACTTCCGTGTAAAGCCCTTTATGTATATAATTTTTGTATAGGTATAGGCAGTAGAAAACAAAATTTACAAAATTAACGATGGCTGAGATAATTCTATAATTAATAAATACTGTACTTGCCTTTGTGGTCATTTGATATTAAAGAATTTAGGTACCTAAGATTTTAGATTATCAATCACAAAAAGAAGATAAATTATTATTACCTACCTTTAGTAACTGGATAATTTTTTAAAATTTATTTTAAATTTAACAACGTTTCGCAGAAGATATTGCGTTGCTCGCAGACAATATGGAGAAACCTGGAAAAAAAATGATAGTAGATCTGAACCAGATCTGAGCTTAAATGAAGGAATAATGGCGAAATTAAGGATTGCACAGAGGAAAATGGAAAGATCGATGCTGAATGTAAGGCTGCAAGACAGAAAGAGGAACGAATGGATTAGAAGCAAAACAAGGGTGATAGACGTGGAAGAATATGTGGCAAGACAGAAGTGGAGATGGGCTGGACATTTGATGAGAAACAGGAGACGGATGGATCAGGAAGGTGACAGAGTGGAGCCCACGGACAACCAAGAGGAACCCAGGAAGATCAAAAACACGATGGAGAGACGATATCCCGAAAGTGGCGAGAGTACAGTGGATGGCAAAAATGAGCAATAGAAATGAGTGGAAAAAGAAGCGTATATTCAGAGATGGAGTAAAACACGCTGAATTGATGATGATGATGCTTAGTAACTGGAAATGTGAATATTCTGTAATCTCGACGTTTTATTAAATTTAATTGTCAATTGTATAATTAAATATTAATCTAAAATGTACTTGCACGTTGAAGTTCTTAATTTCTATTGCAGGATTTGTTTGAATAAAGGAGAATTAGTACCTTCCTTCGAATTATTGAATAATAATAAAGGAATAAAGATTAGATTTGGGTGTTGATCAGAGGCTTACAACTTTTAGGAGTTATTTGGAGTTACTGCAATTAACAATGTAGAGAAATAATTTTTAATTATTCAGGCTCAATGGTTGACAATAAAAATCTAAATATAAGTAACTGCACAACATGCAAATTGCGCCCGTGTCTTGCATTATTGCAGTGTACTAATGGCACACACTTTCATTGTAAACTGGTTTTATAAAAGTAATAACGCATTGTAATTAAAATATGCTACGGCTAGTCTTGATTTATTATCGGCATGTCAATAGAGCAGGGAGTTTTTGTTGTTTATGGCATTTTATGTGTTTTGAACAGCGCTGCAGTTTATACTTTGCCCCGTTTCAGAATAAATTAATGTTATGTTGAAAGTGCGGTACTAGTATATAGACTGTAAATTGCTAAATATCAAATGTCGTTTGTGCAATTATATTAACTTAAGCTAGCTAAAATTTAAATCAACGATGCGGTGTGGAAGATATTTCGAAAAGTATGAGATTTACAAATTAAAATGTACTTTTCTTATAATAATTTTAGGCCCCAAATTCACGGTTTCGAGATATTAACGATGTCACTACAAAAAAAATACTGAACATTATGCGACTGCTGTAGGTAATAGAAAACAATTGACTGAAAAACATACTAAAATTATGTCGTTTGTGAATTACGTCCCGAGTGTGTAGAATAATAATTTAATATTTTCCTAAATGGAGCACCATGCATATCTCTGCATTTGTTAAAAAGCACTTTTAATGATCTCCCCTCCAATATCTCGTTTCATACCCCTAAATTCAACCGTGTTTTAGATATTCGAGTTTGAACATAAAAATAATTTAAGCGTTTTAGAGCTTTTTATTAGAAGGAACAACAAACAAACCGTTAAAATTCTAATTTAAACACTTGAACTTTACGAACAGTAAACAAGTTTCAAATGAAGTCAAATTTTAAAAACGAATAAATATAACTCCTGTACCTAACTGCAAACATTGAATATGTCTCTTTGTTGCCTATTTTGTAGCAATTCAGTAATTTCTGTATTGCTACTCAATCAAGAAATAAATCAATTCGGAGAAAACAACCTTTGTAGGTTTTTTGCCATTACCTATAGTAACAAAAATAGAAAATAAGGAAATTAGTTTCCCATTCAGCCATTGTCTACTGGTTTTGATTTCAATGAATTTTGTTAATTTTGTGAACGTTTAACAAATATGTTGCTATTTACGTCACCATGAACTAAAGTTTAGTTACGCAATTTTTTTGAAGTCCTGCGTTCTATTATATTTAAGGTGAGGTTGAAAAGCAGGATTCTGAACCTCATCTTAAGGTTCCATAAATATTTTGCGTGTTACGTTATAAACTGTATATATTTGGGGTATGGAATAAAATTTATTATTATTATTATTATTATTACACCAGTATCTACATTCTCTATAGAAATTTCTTTTCGACTTTTATCTGAATCTGTAGCACAATTACTTACCTTAATTATAATATTAACAAGTAAGTAACAAGAAAAACTTGCTAAAGTAATTTATGTGGACGTTAAAAATATTTTTGTATCACCTGCAATTTAATGGGACATTAATCATTTTAACTCGTTAGTTAGTACTGCATATTTCACACAGGTCGGCCTTTCCTACATGGCAGAATTTTATGTGATGCAGAATTCTCCATGAAGTCGAAAAGTTTGAAAACTTGCAGTGCAGCTTGCAGGCTATCGAAGTTGTGTATCAGATTGGTCGTTTATCGACGAGATTTCCTGTTTGGTTTGAGCTGGTGCTTATTAGCTTAATTAGCTTTAAAAGGTTAAAAATTACGAGGTCTATTATGAATGCTAACTTGGATAATTAGGGATTTGATGGCTAGCCAGTCAACAGAAATTAATCGGCAATTCTGAAAATTAAATTGCAATAAATTTTCTTGTTTTTTGCTTCTGAAACATGGTGGAGATTTCCAGTTTAGGAATAAACAAAATTATCTTACGCCTCAGAACAAAAGGCGGTTTGAAACAGACCATGATATAGCTTTCAGCGGAATGAAGTTTATGTGGCATGTGGTCGAGCATTGTCGTGTACCTTAGATTCTTTGCCTTTCAAACAAATTTAATATTTTAGCAATCACAGGTTTATATCTTTTCAATAAACATATTCTGAATGAAACTGGTATACATTTAAGTATCAAGCTGTTAAGATTAGTGAACGTATAATATTTATTGATTATTTATTTTAACCCAGCCCTATGCATTTGTACACACATAATCATACAATAAAAAATGCTTAGCTTGACAATTTCCAATCGCTTACTACTGAACATGAATATTCAGCCGCGGTCTTTGAATGGAGAGAAAAATAATTATTAAGAAAAATAACTTAATAGCAATTAGTTTCGTGGCCACGGTTCGTTGCCTTCTCTAAATAGACAACGATTTGCAGTGGAAGTGCTTTTAGACACCAATTATTAGTAACGTTTATGTGTGCTGACACTTCACAGTTTAATTCAAATTCTTAACGTAGTTCAAATACGATAGTATCTCTTTTAAAATTACAGGAGTTGCTAGGATTGTAATTACTTTTTAGTGCTTCTTTTAATTAGGTAGTAGTTCACGTTCAGAAAAGGAACCATACATATTTTTTACCTTCTACTAATAGAGTTAACTTTAAAAAGTGCTTCAGGTTTCAACCAGCGACAGAGACGTTTTTTTTTATAAGTGTGACCTAACCTACGAATTTGTGTAATTAGTAACAGTTTTCAAAATTGGGTGGTTAATCAACTTATTCCTGCTTTAGCTAAGTTTCCAGGAAAATGTGTAGTTGTTACGGGTAATGCTGCATACGATTTTGCGCAATTAGACAATTCCCAATTTTCGTGTAAGAATTGCGAACTGCAGAATAGGGTGGCTAACCACAATGTGCAATTCGATTCAAAATTAACAAAAAAGGGACTATGGGATTTAATTAAACCTTTTCGATCAAACGAAAAAAACATACGTAATTGATGACATTTTGAGAAAGAACGAGCATGAAGTCATTAGATTACCATCATACCACTGTCTATGCAACCCAAATGAAATGGCATGGGGGTTTTGTAAGCTTTAGAATTGGTCGAGAACAACCAAGAGGGGTTTTGCTGACTAGAATTTGTCCAGTCAGAAGCTGAAGTAGAGCCTTCAGGTACAGAAAATAAACATCAGTAAAGTCAGTGACAATTTCTTAAAAAATAATAAGAAATAAGAGTTGAAAGTGAGTTTGGAGCGAAAAATCTTTAAACTATTGTAATTATATTGAGAACTTAATTTTAGAAGAATTATTTTTCTAAATTCAATAGTGATTTAAGTACGCAAGGGTTTCGGCAATTTTTGAAATTAAAACATTTTGAAGCTAGAATAATATTAGAATTTACATTTAATTTAGTCAAGTTTGGATAAAAATTAATAATTGATTAAATTACTTTTTGGCAACTCGTAATTTTATTTTGTAATGTCAGATCAAACTACTATGTACTACTAACAAACTGAACATACACATCAATTTTATGAAGTACCTAAAGTGTGATTTTAATTCATAAAATCAAATTATAAATACATTTAAAAAGAGATTTATTCATTAAAAATATAAAGAGAAGTTGTTAGTTGAAGACTAAACCATTCAGCTGCGAGTTTAGACTCTTATTGTTAAAAAAACTGACTAGTCGAGACATAAACAATAATAAAAACATCACATAATTTTAAATGTCAAATTAATTTGTGAAATGAGTCAAGTTTTGCTGATCTTATTAAGAAATAAGGTAGGTATATAAACGAACCTATGAAAGTGATAGTATTTCTTTACAAGTAAGTAGTCAAAGGGTATATTTCATTTGGTGCTACAAATGTAGTTGCTATATTTTACAATTTGGATAAAGCAAGTAAATGGTTTACAATATATTTTGAAGTTATTAGTTAACCTTAAAGATATTATACATATAGCTTGAACCTTGTCCAAAATAGGTACATTTTAAAATTTAGGTTCTAAGTGTTTTTGTTTTGCGATAAGCGACAAGCGTCATAAGAGAAACATTTACGTTTGTAGTACACTTTTATAAGGAATACAATTTCGTTTATCTGATACTTTGAAAATGTCTAGTTTTAAAAGTTTACTTGCGAGGGAACTACCGTATAAAAGCCCTTTTACTGAAATTTTCGTGTAGGTATAGGTATTTGAACACAATATTTAGATAATTAACAATGGTTGAAGTAATTCTATAATGAATAAATACTGTACCTGCCTTTGGGTCATTTGATATTTAAAAAACCAGTTATTATGGTATATGTAGGCAGTTCTAGCAAATTTCACATAAAATTTGCTTGAAATTTTATATTAAAAATTACAAGAACAAAGGAAATAATTATTACTTGCCTTTGATATTTGTAAATGTAATTTGAATTCAATAAAAGACAAGAGCCACAAACAAGTATCACCCAAGAAGGGTTAGAAGAAGCCATAAGCACAATGAAAAGGGGGAAATTTGCAGGAAACGATTAAATCGACCCTGGAGTGATAAAATTAGGTGGCGAAAGAAGAGTATCACTCTGGTTGGCTAAAATATATAAACAAGGAAGGAGCAAGTTAGAAATACCTATAGAATGGGAAGAAAATTTAATAACTCCATTAGATAAAAGTGGAAGTATAACAAATTACGAGAACTACATACTACTCTGCCTTTTATCAGTAATATCGAAAGTTATATATGGTACAAGTGAATAAGGAGACGTTTTATCAATGGGTGTTAAAACATTAATTTTCCCCGAATAGTACCTGATTGCGTACTAGGTACGCGTACATGCATATTGTAGATTGCTATGGACTGTTTTATTCACTAGTGGATAAAGTAACATTTTATTCATCCCTGTCATTAAAAAAGTTGACTTACCATGGAAATTGTAATAGATAAAACGTAGCTTTACAGGTAGGTGTTGCTAAATAATATATTTAAAGGAATTACAAAATAGACTGCCTTACAAAACGCAAGAAACACTGAAGCACATGAAGCTTCCTGATGAGGAAATCGCATGGCTATGCGATCCATTACTGACAAAATTGTGGGAAATGGCTAAAAATTAAGAATAAGCTTCGTTGGCATATACGATTTTTTGACAATGACACTAGAATTAAAATTTTGGAAATTTTAGACAAATACCTCGTAACAAACAAGCTGAAAAGAGAAACTAAAAGTTATATAAGCAGAAAGGCTATATTAGAGTGAATGGAAAGAAATTTTGTTTCTTTGTTTTTTATGGACAAGGTTTAGGTATGCGGAGTATCAAGTACCTTAGACACCGACTGCTTTGGTCATATGGTCAGTGTTCCAACCCTATCTTTTACATGGGACCCACGGCTTTACATAACTTCCGAATGATGGCATTCTGTAGAGGTTTTCATGCCCATTTTTCATGTTTAAAAATCTCACTGGGACCAGGAATCGAACTTGCCACCCTACAATCAGTAGCCAGGATGCTTACCACTCACCTACCAGTCCCAGCGGAGAGAAGTTGAAACAATTTCTAATGCTTGATGGGGTCATATAGAGTGAATAACCTGATTCCATTCTTTAAGCCATGAATTATGTTACCACTGACAACAGTAGAAGTACCGAAAAACGAAAGTGGGAAACTGGAGACTACAAACAATATATTTATATCAAAAACAACAGAGAATTGTAACAACATGTCATCATACTATATAAAATTGGGAGAACGATAGGTGGGCTGAAGTGCTATAGTATGGTTTAAAATAGAAAATTATGGAAAAATGTAAGAAAGGCCTATATTTACAGGATGGAAAAGTGTTATTACTTAAATAGCCTTTGTGATAAAACAATTGTTTTATATTTTACCTTTCAACGGACGATTTGTAGTTGCATTTCTTTCTAAATGTAACTGTAACTAAGCGATATTACTCGATTTAATTCAAGCTGTGATATCTTGACAGTCATATTTTAAAATCAAATCACAAATGTAGCCGGTCTGAATATATTTTTTTGTTAGTAGCATGTATCTATAGTTCTTCTAAGCAATTTTCCATTGCATGTGACGTCAAAATCTGTGTCACCATAATAGTGGGAAACAAAATTTTTGCATACAGCAAAAACATATATAATTAACATATAAGGTTGCCTCCTCTAAGCGCAGTTGCATAATCGTCATTTGGTTTAAATTTTATCAAGTACCAAAAGTGACAACTTTAGTTATTTTTGGGAGATGCCGAATAAGCATTTGGGAAGTCGTGAAAGGAAACTTGCTGCTTGATTAATAATATATTTCTAACAAGAATGTTTATACAGATGAATGCCGCCAGAAAGGTAATTTCCAGTATTTTCAATTAGCCATTGGACGTTTTAAAAATTTTACTTTAGCAGGTTGCGGCAGCATTAAGTATCAGTATTTGAACAGTAAGCTCTACTTCTCAACCAATAAAATTAAATTTCGACCTACCCAAAAACGGCCACATCATCAACCTGTTACTTTGTTTTGATAACTTTCGTAACCCAGCAGCCTAGGTTCGACAAACGATTTATGAAATGTGCGAAAGAGGTAATCCTAAATGCTTTTAATATAAAATGTTTAAACGTATTAATAGTTATGTTTTGACATATTTAAATAATATTGTTTTTGGGAGCAACATGTAACCTTTATCATTTATGAGAACAACTGAGAGAAGAACAAAAATGTTTACGGGCATGAAAGCTTGTTTGCTTACGATCTTGAAAATATAGAATTTAAATGGCAAAGGGATGAGCCTCGAAGAGGTCTCACGGAATTGAACGACTTTTTTTAACCGATAAGTCTTTATCAGTACATAAAATAAGAAGCATTGTATCAATTTGTGTTTGTTGATCAGACGTGGGCATTATAAAATTGCACTATAGGTCGCTCTACGCAAGACATTTGTTTATGAACTGTTAAAATTCTGCTAATATACCGGCAATACCGCACATAAACGAGAGTTTCTTGTAAATTTTAATTTTATATTTAGTTTTCGATAATTTTTCTTATATTCTGCACTAGGGATGGGCGCGTGACGTGAAAACAGTCGTGTCACGTCTTGTCACGGCGTGTCACGGCGTGTCACGTCGTGAACGTGTCTAATATTTGAAAATCGTGACGTGAACGTGAGTGAAAATTTCCAAGGCGTGATTCACGTTTCACGTTAATTTCACTTTGAATATTTAGTAACGAATAAAAAACTGCAGGGTGAAGCAACTATTAAATTCATTAAATCACGAATTCTGCCAAACAAGTTACATTATGTGGCTTTATTTTTGGACCCTAATTATAAATCCTTAAAGTTCATACCTTCACATAAAAGAGGAGATTATAATGCAAATAAAACTATAGATGATAATGATGAAATACATAGCAAACGACTCTAAACTGGTACATCAGCATCAGATTCTTATCTTTCTACACTTTAGAGATAGCTCTGACGATGACACATGTAATTAGGATGATGTCGAAACAGAACTAAATTAGTATGTTAAATTAAAATTCGGAAATGTAGATGACATTTTAGGATTTTGGAAAAACAGTGTAAATACGCCACTGTTAAAAAAACTTGAGAAATTTTAAACATACCGGCAAGTTCCGCTACAAGCGAAAGGGTATTTTCTACAGCTGGGCGAATTTTAGAAGAGCGCAGGATTCGACTTAACGCAGAAAATGTTGATTACATATTATTTTTAAATCAACATTTTAATGTGTAGATGTGTAGATGAACTTATTATTCTAATAAAAGTAATGGTTTGTTTTTTATACTCGGGTAACGCTGAAAATGTTAATTACGTTTTATTATTAAACCAAAAATGTATTGTGTTGATGTGTAGATGAACTTATTTTTAGAAAAGTACCTAATGTTTTGTTTTGTATACTCGACTTAACACTGAAAATGTTGATTACGTTTTATTTTTAAACCAATTTATTGTGTACTTGTGTAGATGAACTTATTATTCTAATAAAATTAATGTTTTTTTTTTGTATACTCGCCTTAACGCTGAAAATGTTGATCCTTGTACGTAAAAGTACTTTCAAACCTACGAATTAAAAGTGTTGCCTAGCAACATATACCTTCTGTACTTATACCAATAACGTAAACGTCAATACCAATGACAGCTTTTATATTAAAAGTAATGTCTTTGAAGACAGCTGCAAGAAATATATTTGCGAGAAATCAGTATTTATCTCTTGTCGAAGTTATTGTAGTCAATTTTCATTTTTTTCTTGTTATGTCAACTATTCTGATTGCAACATACCACGTAAATTATGTCAGGTGCAAAACATATTTTTAGTTCTCTTTAGGGTTTTTTCATTGGTTTTAAATTTGAACATTCTGTTCTATCTGAATTTAAATTTTGAAATAAAAGCTGCGTGTCACGTCGTGAGTGGCGTGTCACGCCGTGAACGTGAGCGTGAACGTGCGCGAATGTGACTGTTTAAAGCAAGCGTGAAACGTGCGTGACGTGAGCGAAAATTCACTCACGCGCCCATCTCTATTCTGCACTACTACAATTTTTTAAATAAGCATTTTAAGCGACACATTTTAGACAAAAAAGATGAACAAATCTATAACAATGATATAATATTTACACTCAAAGATCCGTGAGTTAGGTATAAGAACGTTTTATTGTTTTGTATTTTATGTTTTAAAAATCTTCTATAAGTAAAATTGTGTCTTAAGAATGGAGATTAGTATAACATCTAGAATATTAATTATTATAATGAGAGTTTATTTTAAAGTGCTGCATTATTCATATCCATCGTTTTAACCTCTTTTACCTCGAACCTTCTCGTTGCACATATCTGCTAATCGTGGACATAATGTATATATTTCATACGCTAAGCGGAGCATTTAAAGGCACTTAATAATTTAATTTAATTTCTAGCTGGTACATATTATTTTATTAGCAGCTTTATTAACATTTATGGATAAAGAGCTATAGAAATATTTACTATTTATATTTCTAATTCTAATTTATTGTGATTAATTTCTGGAATCCTAAATATATCTTTACATGTGTGGACAAGCTAAGAAGGGCCAGTGTGGGGATCTGGTTAATAGCCACAAATTTGGTGAAATGGGACAAAAGTTGCGCAAATAAAAGACTATAAAACGAAGCCCAGATATCATCGATATGATTTTTCGTTTTTGCGATATTAAAAAACTGAATTTTTGGATTTTTAATTCTATTTTTTTCTAGAGTTATTATTACAGTTAGAGCGAAATTAACAAAAGCAACTTTTGAAGGACTTAAAAGATTACCCATTAATTTTTTATCAGACATTTCGTCTTCGAGCAACCATCATCAACTGATTTTTTTTTAAATATGGTCCTTATTTTCTGTGTCAAATTGTAGAAGCCTTTTTATTCTGAATGCAACGAAGTATCACACATTATGGTTTAATTACGTTTCGAGTTTTTTTGACCATCATCAAGTAATTTTTGGATACTGACCTGTGTCCTAGATTATTACATAGACTACGTTGTTTCAGCTTTTTAATTTAAAGAAAGGAAGTAATGAACCACATTGCATGTTTTTAATGCTTAATAATCGCGTATGGTCTTGAAATACAAATAATTGTCAATAGTCTGTAATTAATTTATTGATTATGTTTCTTGCTTGCAAACAATAACTAAAATTAGAAATAAAAACATCCAGTGTGGCTCATTACTTTTTTCTTTAAATTGCAAAGCTGAAACAACCTTTTTTTCTAAATTCAACAATGTACCATGCATTATGGTTTGATTACGTTTTAAGTCTTTTTGACCATTATCAAGAATTTTTTTATTACGAACCTGTGTCGTAGAGCATTTCATACGTTGTTTGAGCTTTTTGAATATAAAGAAATAAGTAATAAACCACACTGGATGTTGTTATTTCTAATTTTAATTATTTTTTATAAGTAAGAAAAATAATCAATAAATTAATTACTTCCTATTGAAAATTATTTGTATTCCGAGACCATGCGCGATTATTAAGGAAAAAACATCCAGTGTGGCTTATTACTTATTTATTTATATCACAAAAGCTGAAACGACGTATGAAATACCTTAGGAAACAAGTCGGTGTCCAAAAATTTATTGATGATGGTCAAAAAAGACTCGAAACGTAATTAAACCATAATGTGTGGTGCAATGTTGAATTCAGAATAAAAAGGAATACTACAATTTGACATTAGAACATAAGGGCCGTATTTAAAACAAAATAAGGTGATGATGGTCGCTCGAAGACGAAATGTCGGATAAAAAAAATGGTAATATAATATTTAATTCCATGAAAAGTTGCTATAAAGAGTTTTTGTCAGTTTCGCTCTAACTTTAATAATAACTCCAGAAAAATATAAAATTACATATAAAAACTGAAGCAGCACAGCATAGTAAACCAAAATGTATATATTATCCTAAAATTAATATAGGAATGCGCGGCAGGAAGGAGCTCTTCATAATTCAAGGAACTTTCAGTATATTATAGTGAAACAGCTTTAAATTATACCAAGATATTAGAAAAATAAAATGCATTCCTTATTTTGAAATAAGAAAAATTACTTTCATTCAGTTCACAATGACGAGGAACCAGCGATGTCTAGATCGATCAATCATCTGTTGTGATATACTTGGCGTTAAGAGAATTGCGATACCAGTTGTTTTTGCGGAATGGAGCTCCCCAGATTCTCAATTGTTATATTTAGTAGAAATAAATAATTTTGTGCCTTAGAATGGTGACAAAAGTTCGCACCGGCAAGAAACCTGCTAAATGAGTGCTAAGTGGCTTATTGTTTACACTAAGTTAATTATTTTATGTATCCACTAATATTCACCAACAAAAAAGGATAAGGAGAAGGAAATAGTTCTACTCAATCATAAATTAGTCAATATGGACAGAGGTAGTATAGAAAACTTTTTTATTATCAATTTATCAGAAAATTTTATTTTTGAGAAAAGTCCTCGCATCTCTTTTCTTATACGGGAGAGGTCCAAGAATAAAGTACCATTATTTTTTTAAATATACAAAATTTGGAAAAGTTGCTTAGAATTGAAAGAGGGTGCCAAACACGAAGTCACAGCTACCTACCTACACCAAAAAAACAATTTTCACTAGTTTTTGCAATTTGTTTCTTACCACCCTGTGTATTACGGAAAATGAGATACCTCAAAGTGAACTTATTATCGGATACGGTAGTTTCGCTCACCTAGCAACCAGAAATCAGAATGCTAAAAAACCAAACTTTTTGTGCCCAACGTAAAAAAACCAACAAACGATTTGAACATCAACAACAAATCAAAGGAATTATAATTTTTAATTGAAATGTTTTTCGGCTGTGACTTCGTGTTTGACACGTTCTTTGAATTCTAAGCAACTTTTCCAAATAAGGGTACTTTGTTCTTAAGATTTCTTCATATTTTCGAACCTCTCCCGTATATGAAAGGAGATATTTAAACTTTTGCACGTACATTTTGAGTTTTATAAGACGCAGGAATTTTCATCAAGAATAAAATTTTCTAATAAATGGATAATAAAAGAAAGCTTCTGTATGTGTCCAAATTTATGTCGGCTACTGTATAATGTGATTTTTTAGGACAATTGTTAAGATAACTTTCAGTTACTTCAAACTAAACCTTCATATAAATTTTATATGCAATTTAAGTCAGAAAATTGTTTGTGCCTTCAAATGGTCGTAAAGTTTGCAATGGCAACAAACCTGTTAAATTCGTGCTAAGGAGCTTACCGATTATATTTAGTTTTAGCTGTATTTTTTTTCATTGATTCATTTTGCCAGCCGAATTAATCTGCATAATGTGAGGAATGTATCGTTTAATATAAATTACTCTTCTCTTACATTAAATCATAAATCGTTAACATACGTGAATATGGACGGAAGTCCTATACAATGTGATTTTTAGGAAAACTGTTAAAAGATCTTTGAGCTGCTTTAAGCTAAACATACACTTTTGTATAAGTTAGAAATAGTTGTAAATTTCAAGAGACTTGCTAAACAAGTACTAAAGGACTTAACGTGCACATTAAGTTTTAGTCGTAATTTAATCATTTTTTGTATCGCCTCATTTGGGCCCCTGAAAAATATAAAGTGAGGAAAAATTATCTGTGAATGTGGACTTTAGTTACATTTTGAAATGCTGCAAATACAAACACTCTCCTGGTATATGACGTATGCATTATAATCTAATTAGGATTTCTTTAACAACGGGTGCCCTGCATGCCATTGTCAGCAACTTTTTATTTGCTTTATCTTTTACGAACCCACCCTTACGCAGTGTGAGTCTCCACAATAAATCACGTGCATTTATTTGCAGAAGTAACATTTAAATGAAGCTTATTACTTACAAACTTACAACTTGAGAACCTTCGCTTTGCTAGTTCCCTGTGCAAATCAAACCTTAAATTTATTTTGGAATATGGCCCCGTTCCCACCGCGCGTCTTACCTGAATACTTGAGCTTTTGCATACAGCATGCAAATGAAGCGTACTTTGCATACCAACTCTGGGAAGAAGTGTGTTCTTGTACATAAGTTAAGGTGGCGAAGCTGTGGGGCGAAGACGCCCCTCGGAGCGACCCTTTCTCACCGCTCTCAAAGGGAGCGGATTTGAATATCGGCGCGGACGCGACTTATGCAAAGCGACGTGCTGCATTGAAAGCTCATTCAGCTCTGATTTAACCCTTTTAGCTCCGTTCGCCTGCTAGACGACGGCATTGAAGCACCAACATGCAAAGTTGGCCGTGGGAAGACAAATACGGGCCGAGGTGTTCAGAGCCCACTCTGCTCGAATGTTTATCACGAGCGATAATTGGTCAGGTGTGGCTTATGTACCGGCCGTGGTTATCGACATCTAGCGTGATTACGGGAACAGGTCTGGGAATAATAGGATTTTGTCGCTGATAAGCTGGAGAACATAATGAGGATGATTGGAACTAACAAAAAACCGCAGGCACTACTCTCGAGACAACAAAAACTCCACCTAAGTGCAGCCATCCGCTTGAGGCCGCACTCGTTCTTGTTGGGACGAATTAATTAATTGTAAAATACATATAGCAATGAATGGAACAGTTGTTAACATACACACAGTTGAAAAGTGCTTAAAAGTTATATATGGGAAGAAGTACCTTGGGTGTCAGAGCCGGATTTACGAATTTATGCGCCCAAAGCAAAATAATACTTCGGAATGGAAGCCAACGAAATAAAGAGTTACGCTGTGGACGCGATGGTGATACAAAGAAATTGATAAAAGGGAACAAGCGAAATAAAAAGAAAATGCATCTTGCTATGGTACTCGGTGGTTGATGAGCAAAGGAGAAATGACGCAAGGTTTTGTCAGGAGCAGGAAATCCGACAAACATAATAACTATGAACTATTACATACCGAATGGATGAAAATATAAGCGATGAAAAGAAACAAAGTTGCATGAAAAATTAAACATTCCACGAAGCAAGGGAAGAAGAAATAGTTATAGCTCCGGGTAATTTTATCGCCCAAATTAAAAGTGAAGCATGAACGCTGTATCTGGAAAATATACCTTAAATACCAGTACGAACCGAAACCAAGGAAAATTATGTAATATTTCGATAGTAGCTACTATGGTACTTAGTAGTAGATTAGACAGAAATAATTACATAACATGATATAGCTAATGCCAGGTGGTAATGCGGGAAAGCAAATGGATCAATTTTTGGTATCTAGTAAGAGGACGATGTTCATAAATTATGTTAGGCCACTAAAAGGATTAGTTTGACTTCTAATCACCTTTTGGTAATGGCTAAAATTGAGAAATAGAACCACAGCAGGTAGTAGAAGGCAAACAGAAAGTAGGAGAAATAGGCAAGTGAAATACAAAATAAAGAAATATGGAGGCGTTATGAAGAAGAACTAACCAAGACACTTAACCAAAAGGTTAGTCAGGAAATAAATAACAAATAGAATAAGTAGCATAAAAGTATTACTAAGCCCATGTGATATAGAAGTAACACAATCTTCAAAGAACGGTAAGAGTAAAATAATAGAGAGGCTACTAACACGGAAAGAACATAATTTGCAGAGATATGTATAGAGAGAAGTTTATATGAAAATAGAAAAAAAGAAATACAAGAAAGAAACATATTGAACAATTCAAATGTTTTCTGCCAGCAAATAGAAATGATGTAACACAATTTTTAAACAGTAGCAAAAGGAATAAAAGACTAGAAAGGAACTTCACATTGTGAAGAACCTAAAGAAAAGTAGCAGTGCTACTCCATAACTGAAAAACGAGGAGAAGTGACTAGAGGAAGGGGAAGATAGAAGAGTGAATGCAAGGAGAAGTCAAAAATATAATGCGTAAATATGAACAATCACATGGAAGTGATAAAATAGGCGAAAACTTATTAAAATTTCGAAGGGTACAATAATTGCAAAATGAAATCTACGCAATTATAAAACAAATGAGCTACCAGTACAATTGAAAAATGGAATCATAACTCTAGTACACAAGAAAGGAGACGCAGAGCACTGCAGTAACTATACAGGGTGTTAATAAAAAAACTTTACACACTTTAGCAGGTGATAGTAGAGATGAAAACAAGAAAAAAATTCTAATACACTTAGGCCCAATACTCCTTGGTTTTCGAGATATGGAATTTTTAAATTTTTATTTACACCTTTTATGAATGATTTTTTTGTTTGGGGGTACTTAAAAGATCTTGTTTACACCACTGAAGTGAACACAGAAGATGAACTTTGGCAGCGAATTGTAGACGCCTGCCAACAACTAAGGACTCTAGGTGTTTACCATCAAGTGCGTGAGTCTCTTCGACGACGGCTGCAACTTTGTTTACAAGAGCAAGGACGACAGTTTGAACATCTTCTGCGATAACGTTAGAGTGCGCTAAATGCGTTGTTTGTTGTAGTTTTTTTTTGTAAAAAAATGTTGATTGACATGTATTCTGCGATTGTTCGTTTTTCTCAGATAACGTGATATCGCATTCATAAGAGGTGTAAATAAAAATTTAAAAATTCCATATCTCGAAAACCAAGGAGTATTGGACCTAAGTGTATTAGATTTTTTTTCTTGTTTTCATCTCTACTATCACCTGCTAAAGTGTGTAAAGTTTTTTTATTAACACCCTGTATAGGAATACATTTTAAATACTTACTAAATGCTGTCCATCTTAATATAAAACAAACTGACAAGGCGTGCAGACAAGCAAATATGAATTTCGTAAAGGCAGAGGAATAACTGATGCAAGCTACGTTATGAAACAACTAATTTAAAAAACTGGGAATATGTAGGTAATATTACGACATGTTTTTACGTAAGTATCTGGAAGAGAGTAATTAAATAATAGCGCATGGAACCGATTCAGCGAAATGTAACAACCTCTAATTGAAACGAATTCATGAAACTCTCTAGAAAAGGTATCTGATAATATAATCCACGTACTGCGCCGCACGACGAAGCGTTTTCGAATGTATACATGTATAGAAAAGGTACAAGCTGTACTATCAAGGAAAAAGCTGGTTCTTTCCATATTCACCCATTTACTATTCTTACAAATAAAAAAAGTACAGTATAAAATCAGAAAACACACAAGGTGGATAGTATTTGGTAAACAGCAGATGGTTGTTCACCAGCAACTAACAATCAGGTTAAATGATGGTCTTCTGTTGCTTACAAAAGATCTACGATGTGTGATTTCCACGATAGACACGATTCGAAAAGCCATGTATTTCACTCGTACAGCGTAAGATACGATGCCAGGTGGTCTAACAATTGGAACAATGCGAAGACTTGACCTTAATATCTGCGACATGTGTTGAACATTTTAGGCGATCATACCGGGACGGGCTTGCGACTGTAGATGTTACGGTTTTTCCCAGCGTCAAATTTGCAATCCAACAGGCGGGCGGACCAACAGCACGGCAAATCTTGCGACTCTCGTTGAAATACCATCGCAGGAACTAGTGCAACGAAGAAGGAAACATAGAAGAAGAAAAAGGCGTAAAAATAAATTTGACAGAGCATTAGACCACGTGAAAGCAAACATTCTCAGGTAGCTAGATGGGTGCAGCAATTCACCATCCGATAAGACCAAAGCTGCTCCATATTGTCGACGATTTTGGTAAACTCTTAAAGTGCTATTGAAATCAAATCCCGTACAAACACGTTGTATGGCTTCACGAATCTTTCAAATTTTCGTAATAGAAATGGAGGTCGGATACTACGTACGGTGAGTTTTTGAAAAAAAAAGCTATATCATACTTAGAAGTATGCGTTTAAAAAAACAGAAAACTTAATAAAGGAGGAAAGATTACAACGTATAAAACACTAGTGATAAAGCCAACAATTGCATATGCTGTTACAATAATTAATTTAAGAAGAAAACAGGATAATGAAAATAAGGTCTTTAAAGTTAATAGTTTCGTTCGTTAGAACATTAGAGGGAGAATATAGAAACAAAATGAACCAACAGTTCTTTAATAAATGATAGTTATCGAAGATGCAGACGTATTAAGAGAAAACAGTCTCGTGGATTACCTGAGTAAGTCATATAGAGAGGAGTAAGGAAAGGTAAGAAAGGAAAATTTGTACAATAATAGCTGGACACTATATGAAATAAATGAATTGATTAAGTTTTAGATATAAAGCCACTAACAGTGACAAATCAGGAAAGCAAAGGTAGTGAATAGGATAGTTTGAAGAAAGATGGTTAAGGCAGCCAAGGCCCATGTTAAATTGTAAATAAAGGACTTACAAAAAACTAATTTTAAGTTTGTTTATTTTAACAAAGAATTAAAGTTAATTCCAAATTAAGTTTTTTATACGGCTGGCTGTAACGCTGATGAAGATTAACCCACCTTGATAACTGTTTTGTAGAACTCTACAATAATAATATTGGAAACCATATTCCAGGAAGAAATTAGTATCTCTATTTACAAATCTGCGAATTAAAAAATTGAACTACATACGTACTTGATGTGGGGTGAGTGGCAATACATGTGTTGTGATTGCCAAATACGATTTATTTACAGAAAAAATAAGTTTTGTATCCTTTGTTTTGGACATATTTAAAACAAGAGCTCGTTCTAGTGCACATATTTGTCAGGAACCTGTTTTTGCTAAACTGGACGTTCAAGTACAATAACGATCAAACTCGCTTTAAAAAAATTGATTATATGATTTACCTTATGCTTTATCATTTAAGATCTTGAAATGCTGCTTAAAAATTTCCACATCATTGTGTAATCCTTTTGTTACTTCTGAAAAAGAGTAGCTGATAATTTGCTTAATTTATTTTTGTCATCTTAAGAGGATGTTAAACTGACGCTATGTTTAATACTTTGTCAGATTTCTTTATTTGGATTTTCCTAGCGCCGATTTTTTCTAAGTAAAAGTTCTCATTAGTCCCCCACAACATTTAGAAGTAATTATAAGATATGATAAATTTTAGTAGTTGTTACAAGAAATGGTAAAACATTTCTAGTTAAGATTTTTAAGGTTAAGTTTCTAATATTGGCAATTTTATTGCACACCAAGAAGTATAGCTACTTATTATCAACATTGGACTCAACTCATTCATAAAATATCCAAAACGTATAAGAAAATGCAATATTTATCATTAATATATAAATAGAGCTTTAAAGACTTCGAAAATAAGAACAGAATGTTTGCTAGCTTTTTTTTTCGGTGTCATACGGGCCAATTTGTAGAAAACTTTCAGGATATTTTTATCTGAAATGGATAGTGCTGAAACAGCAAGGTCTTACTTATATAATTTACTGGGTCAGATACATAATTGTGCTATACATATTTCATATAATATATCTTTATTTTATCATCTTGTATTGGTATCATTCCTAGAAACTGTTACTACTGTTACGATTTGCGTTCTTTAATTTAATGAACTATGTAGGAATATACTGTACTTTAGTTAGCTGTAAGCCATCTGTATAATATTTTAAGGTAAAATTCGTAGGAAAATGTCATATTTAAATTACAACAAGCGGATGTTCAGAAACGTGCCTTTCGCTTGGGAAGCTGGAGATATTCCAATCTCACGAATAAGATTTGAGTAAGTTTATGCAGCGTTTACTTCATAAACCGAAATATTGAGTGATGTATATGACCGGTACGTGATTAGAAGAAGCAACGGTTGCAACTCGATCATAAAAACTATTTGCAGCTGGGACCAAATGCTTTTAGTAGAAATTTAAATCTTTATAGCGGTAATTTACTAAGGGTCCGAACAGGCCACATTTCACTGTGGGAAATCCTCAAGCTTGTAAAAATTCATAGAACTATTATGAACGGTCACGTCCGCATGTAATGCCAAATGTCCAAAATTTAGACCAGCTCTGATAGGTTATTGGGAACTTTGTAAACGCCCACCGAGCTTTCTTGGTCAGAATGGACTTAGAATTAAGTTAGTTAATAAGAAGATGTAAATACGTAAACTTAAGGTTTCTGTAAACGGCAGAAAAATAAATGCAAGTATTTGTATCTACTTAAGTGTTCTTATTAATCTCAGTAGCTTTGGTCTTCGTGTCCGAGTGTGTTTCAATTAAAAGGATTGCCAGTTACCCCGACTTTAGGCGTCTCGCGATACTACATACACTTATAATGTTTGTATAGTTTTAACTTGATGAAAATATTGAATTGTGACCAACTTGTCAAAATAAGAAAGGAGGAACCTTTGAAGTTAAGAGGAGGTAGCTGAGGCTGTTTCTGTATTTAAGTAGTCAAACTATGCATATTATTACTCATTCGTTTACATTTGAAATCTATAATAAAGTAAATTTGGATACGTAACTTCATAAATACAATTGATACAAAAAAACTAGGACAATTGCTCAATCCATTGGCCATGAATTATTATTATTTTAGTTGATTAAATGACCTTAACTGCCATGTGAATAAGTAAAACCTATCATATGCCATATACAATTTTGGCATGATTAACTCTGACGCTTGGAAATAATTTAGTGTGTGTAGTAGGCAGAAACAGCTGCCATAAATCACCTCACGGAAAGGGCTGGTGGACGAAGCGCGTATCCCAAGAGCGGGCAATCTTCGCTGAATACTTAACCGTCATATTTCAGCAGGAGGTTCGCTTGCAGTCGACAAGGATCGCAAGAATATGACGAGCTTTGGCGGCAATTAAAATGCTTTATTTACTTTGCGTTCGTACTGAGGCCATTACGATACTCTTTTGCGTATCGTAATAGGCAAAAAGCGATGCTATAATAAAAATACTAAAAACAGAGTAACTATTTTTTTAACGTTGGCAACCATAGGTATGTACATATTCTCCGTGTACATATCGAACTGCCGCGAAATTTCCTAGATTTTGAAATTTAATTTTTTGTTTAAAAAAGTGGAAAATTAGATAAAACACTGTATAATACGTCATTTATAAGACGTTTTGTCGCACTTGCTCCTTGTGCGTGCTACAAAATGCTTCTTATAAAACGTGTATCATAGTGTGCTACAGTGTTGCCAGGTCAAAATTCTAAAAGTCACTAGCTTGCGGTGGAAAAAATCACTAGATTGACAAAAATTTCACTAGATTAATTTAAACGTGAAAAACGGTGGAAATTAAAAAACAAAATTATAGAAAATCAACAAAAACACGAACAAGACCAAGTGTTTAAAAATATAATAAAAAGTATAAATGAATAACACACTACACCTACAATAATTATACCATATCTAATTTAATCATACATTTTGTTATTATGATTTTTTATTATTGCATCCGTAATAACAAAATCATAACAGTTTTCTGGCAAAATTAAGTTTTTAGAATGAAGAATTCCAGTCAAAGTGTTAGTACTTAATCTGTTTCTTGGTTTTGTTTTATTTAAATTAATTGAACTGAAAACCTTTTCAACGCAGGCGCTACTATGGGGAAGAACAAAAAAATACTCACAAACTGAGAAAGTTGGGGATATAACAAATTACCGTGGGCTTTTTTACAATTAAAAATGTCTTTCCAAAATTCTAAATTTTCCATTTCAAAATTAATGGCAGAATATTTTAGCGATCGAATTTCCCGATCTAAAGCATTGACATCCGTTATTAGATTAGGAAAATTTATAACTAAGGGGCCGAGACTATCAACATTTGCAACTATTGAAGGATTTAGAAAATTTAATGATTTAAGAATAACAGCTTCACGGGAATTAAAGGGAAATCTTTTGAAAATTTGCTGCGCTGCTTCGGTGTAAAAATGTAAACACTTCAAACGGAAATAGTATATTACATACCGAGGTGGAAAGTGTTTCATTCCTGTCAAGAAGTATTTAACCGAGACGCGTAGCGTAGCGCATTTCAAATCTCAGGCTGCCATCTGTCCGTCACAGCGAAAACTAATTTCTAAGATTGGAATAATAATAGTAGGTAGTAATTTGCAACAACGGCGAAAGGGGCCAAGGAATTTTTGCTTTATTATTTGGTTTTTTTATAAAATAGACTGCAAAAAATCACTAGATAATTCTCTTTTGGCAAAAGTTTTCACTAAATCGCTAGATTGACTAAAAATCACTAGATCTAATGAAATTTCACTAGACCTGGCAACACTGGTGTGCTATTAGGAAACTGCAGGTACGTCAAATCCGATGAAGGAAATTTGCCTTGCTGAGGTTGGAGCAGTTGGGCAACGATAATTCACCCTCGATGATATAATGACCCGTTGGCGCATCCGAAAAATTGGAAATTGTAAACCACTCGCCAGACGAGCTGGGGGTCTTAAATCCTTCCGCTTACGCAATCGGAGGAAGAACTAGGACGATCCCATTCTAATAGGACGTCCGCAATTGACTGTAAGCGCTCCAGTTTAAATTCGCGCATTATATTCTTGTGTACTTATTTGTGTATTACGTTGAATTATTTTTTTCTAATATATGATAGTATTCACTACGTATTCATTGTTTCTATCTATCTACGTGTGTGTAAGCAACAACTCAAGGTAAATGCAATGGAATGGCATTTAAGGTTAAGGACATTTTTTCGATAAAAAATTCATAAAACATATTTGCTGTTTCCCAATATTCATTTTCTGTCATCAGTTCATCCTGATCCAGCTCTAAATATTAATGAGTGTGCTGAAGAAGCTAATTAAAAAGCTAAACTTGGTTGCAACATCTTCTCGAGGAAAAACTGTAGTTTTTCTTTCAAATTAATCAATGATTGTATTGTTGAGGCTTGATAAGTTCTTGCTCCCTCACCTTTATTTCATATGTCAGTAAATCTAACTGTATTAATATTTCACTTGCACATATATTTTTCCTATACTTTTTCTAATGGTTGAAGAAAGAAAATGTAGCTGCTTTGAATTAAAGTAAACCACACCCTGTGCTGCAGTGGTCTCTAAAAAAAGCAACAATTTGTTATATCAGTTATTGAACAACTACTGAGTTACATTTCGTTATAAAATAAGTGAAGCACAATGCACTAATCTAAACGAGTGATTGTGCTTTATGTTTAAAATGCAAATATATGTACCTTCTTCTCGTGCAAGCCTTTTCCCTCGTCACTTATTAGGTAACTTTGTTATCGCACAGGAATACATAATTTGAGTGTTTGGAATAAAAGTTTACTTGCCTCTGCCTCTTTGTGTTTGTCCTTCACGACACATTGCACCAGTGCGTCAGTTAGTGAATATGGATGCACAAACAGCAAAACGGCCAAATCTGCCTAAGTATCCTCGTTCTCGAGATACTCATACAACACGAGCCACAAAAGAGCATGACCATCGCGCGGGTTCTTGCTCGACTTCACAGGGTGCAAGGCACATTAAGCCAGAAAATGCTGGTTGTTCATATACAAATACTACTCGGTCTAAGCCGAAATTCTATGTTAAGAAAAATAATTGAAGTAAGTTGTTATATCAGTTGGTTGTTATCTGCAAAAGTAAATATTATGAGAAAGGATAAAACATAAGTTTGTTTCTTACATATTTGTTATATAAAAGGTTATTGTTGCACTTTGTTACATAATGATTGGAGACTGGCACAAATTGAGAACAAGTTAACTTTAATATGATGACATGTTTTAGCTAAATGTCGCAGTGGTTGAAAAGTAGATATCTGCATTTATTTTAATATTTCATTTCCATTTGGTGAATAGAAGACATAACAATAACAATTGATGTGTGTAAAATTTTTGAATTTTAAAGATACCAGCTCCAAAATCAGCAAAAAGTATAAAAATTTCATTATAATCAAAAATAAATACTGGTATGTGTCCAGAAAAGTGTATTTATAAAATGAAAGTGTTCATCATAAGAAGTTGGACCAGGAATTATGAAGATATTGGTGGTATGCGTGTAGCATAACTGGAGGGCGTTGCTGACGACGGTGCAAGGCAGTCCATGCAGTAGAGGTAAGATAGAAAATCAGAATGTATGTGAAATACTAGGATAATATAAAAATGCCAGATCTGAAGGAAAATAATAACATTTATTAAATAAATAAAAGTGCTAAGTGAACGATTTTTTGAATTTGAAGAAAATACATTATAAAAATTCAAGACATACAAAGTTAACAATGTTTAAGGCGAAAGGTTTATGAGACGATTTATAAATAAACATTAGTTAAACTGCATGCAATATACATTATTAATTGCTGTTAAAAATTGAAATTAAAAAACAAAATTTACTAACAATAATTCTATTAATCCTTTAAATATTTCAAATATACAGATATGTAACCTATAAATGTTAATTGACTCATATTATTTATCTCTGCAGTATCCCGATGTAAGAGTCAAACAATTGATTTGTTTACACTTGCATGCTAGTTGTGGACCAAGAAAGGTAAGATAGGATATAACATGATAAAACCCTAAGAGAAAATTATTCATATCAATAAAAATAAACTAAAGTCATCAAGGACCGTAGCAATATAGACAAGATAGATACACAATCCGAACAAAAATGTGCGTGGGCTCCTAGTGAAAAAATAAATTTTGCACTTTTGGGAACATTACCATCAAATACTTGAAAAATTTGAAATCTGTCAATTTGGAAACTGACAAATACGAATTTTATTAAGAATGTTGTGTACAGAGTGATTTTTTTAAAACTGAATTGCAGCAGACCCTAGATAGCCTGAATCAGTTGGCAGTACTGGAGTGTATTGTCAGTCTATGTCAAATTCGAGATTTGCAGGTTAAGTTTTGCGTCAGTGTGTGTCAAATGACAAACAAAACCCAACCTACTAACCTCGAATTTGACATAGACTAACAAAGCACTTCAGTACTGCCAACTGATTAATTTTAAATACAAATTTTATTAAGAATGCTGTGTACAGAAATTTACCATAGATACGGTAACATATTTACTTTAGTCCCTAGGGGCTAAAGTAATTACTTCTGTCCCTAGAGATTAAATGAGCTACTTTAGTCCCTGAAATAAGTGACTAATGTGCCAACTTTAGTCCCGCAAGTGCAAAAAATAAATTATTCTTGTAGTATTTATGCTCAATCGAAACTTGTTTTTGAACAATTCTCTTATTACAGAAAGTTTACGTTCTTCCAAAATAATGAAAATATTATTTCATGCACGCCACAATCCACACAAAATC
>OW679199.1:57529513-57658829 GCA_940337035.1 Agriotes lineatus | reverse complement strand
TTTACAGAAATTACAAATTCCGGAGGGTTACCCTCGGGAGCCCATAATAAACATGCGCTTGTTTGCACTAATTTTTGCTAAAAGCTGCTCGATAATTATATGAAGTATAATATTTATTAATTATACCTCTACAATCTTTGCTACTGAATAACAAATTATATGATTATATCCCCGGTAGTGGATTCTTGCTGCTTAGATAACGCTCTCGTTTTAAAGCTTCAATTAAGTGCTTGTTTGTAGCGCTGCGCCGCATCAAACATGCGAAGCCTGAATTAAAAAAACGCCATTGTCTGTTATTATTATTGGTATGTAATTAGAGCCTGCCATAGAGAATACTTGATATCGATTGTTCCGCTTTCAAATCAGCTACTCAGGTTTTATTCAGTGTGAGAGGATGGCATGTTCAATTACTTTCTACAGTTACTGATGTAATAGGGTATTGTAAGATACGGCGATGCGTGATGAGTTTTATGGTGGCCTTTATTAAGGGAAGAGGAAAATTTTATTGTCTGTAAAAAAGCAGCTTCTTGTTTTCCTTATTTTCAGGAAGAGAGTACCAGTTATATCAGTTAAACTCCTACAAAAAATTTTAGAAAATTATTTGAATAAGACCGGGACCATTAGAAAGCCAATAGTATTTCTAGGATAAAATGAGATTTTAAAGCATATAAAACTCGTACATCAGGGATTCACAATTTTCAAGAATTTTTTTTTTGAATAGAAGGTTAAGACGAATAAGTGTGAGTTACTAATTAATATTAGAAGATAAAGAATTTGCATTCATTGAGTTGTGGTTTTAGCAATAGCTTCATATTTATTAAAATTCAGAAAATATACAGATTGTCCGAAATCCGTTTTGAACATAGGCAATTAATGAGTGCGACAAGGAAGACATAAACAAAATAAGTAGCAGGACAAAGATAGAATGTGATCATGGCTAGGTAAATTTTTAAACTAAAATTAAGTCAATGAAACAAACAAACACTTTATCTGTCATTAAGAGTATAAAGTGAGGTTCAAATATACTATTGTTTACTATTCACATAATTATTTTAAATATTTAACCTCACGTTATACTCCTAATGACAGATAAAATATTTGACAGAAGTGTTTGTGTGTTTTATTTACTCAATTTCAGTTTAAAAATTTACCTAACCATAATTACATTCTATCTTTGTTCTGCTACTCATTTTGTTTATGTCTTCCTTGTCGCACTCATTAATTTCCTATGTTCAAAACGGATTTCGGACAATCTGTACGATAAATAAAATAGAAAAAAATTAATATTCTGAACTTCCATTAAAAATCGCTCACAAAGAAGTGCAAATGTCAAAAGGGTCAATAATAGAATGGCATACAGCAGGTAAATCGCTTACTGTAGGGAAATGCATAAAACTTTAATATCAAAATTACGTGAAATAGTGTGTATTTATAGATATTACTGATACAAGTTTGAATATGAGCATCTTAACGAAACGAGTCTCGTTAAGTACCATAAGTACACCTATATTGTTCAATATTTTATCTTCATCAAAAAATTCTAGCTCAATGTGTTTTTTTATATAAAAGAGTGCGGTAATGTCCACTACCGCACTCAGTGCGTTAATGAAGCTCTTAGCGATACTAAAATTAATTTGTAAGGGTTATGAATGATAACAGCCTTAGATGTCTTAAAACCCTCGCTCTACGAGCTCGGATTTCAAAACATCTGCGGCAGTTATGATACTCATAACATCCCTAGATATGTTAATAGCTATTAACGATACAAGTTTGATTATGAGCATCTTAACAACACGAGTTTGATTGCCAAAACGAGGCGGTGAGACTAGTTTTGCGGCATCAACAAACGAGTCTCGTTAAGTGCCCTAAGCAAGCGTGTGTTGTTCAATATTTTGTCTTCATCAATAAATGTTGGTTTAATTTCTTCTTAATTTTGTTAAAAGAGTGCGGTAATGGATATTACTGCACTAGGTGCGGTAATATCATCTATAACCGCACTGAGTACGGTAATAAAGCTCGTAATGATACCGATGAAACACTAACTATACGTTGCTATGCAGAAAAATTCAACTTTTCCAAACGATTTGCCGTTGCTATGCAGAAAGAGTATTTTTATGCAGAAAGGAACACATTATCTAAACGATTTTGTGTTTGGGAATACATGACCTTTCCCTAAAGTACGTAAAAAAATAAATGTCCATGCTCCTCTGAGACCTTTGTAGTTTGTCCAAGTTTACTTTGGTAAAAATCAATTTTTGTTGAGTATCAATTTAAACGAGGCGAGCTTAGATGTTATAGAACTTAGACCTGAGCATTATAGGGACTTTTGTTATTTAAGAACATGTAGAAATGCTCTCCAACCAATATGGATTCTTCTGCTTTTTCTCAATCAGTTTAATACATTGCCCTTAGTAATCTATAGTATATGTTCTAAATGACAACCTTTTAATCAAAGAATTATTGACATACAGAACTTAAGATCAATTGGAAATCAATACACCACACCGAACGAAGACACCAGCAGAAGCCACGAACTCTGGGTAAAATTCAAGAATGTTGTAATGGTAACACAAGAAGAAATAAGATACAGGAAAACACCAGCTACAAAAAAGGCTTGGAATACAGATGAGATACTAGAATTAATAACATAGAAAGTATAAAAATAAGGATGAATGAAAGTATAAGGAAATTTAGAAGAAACGAAATAAGAATGGTTAAAAAGAAGTGGATGATGAACAACTATGAAGAAATGGAGAAATTGCAAAGAAGATTTACATTTTCCCAAAATAAACCGGGAACTTTCGGGTAACTGAAATGGGCATGGGTAAGCATGTAAAGCACAAATAAGAACATTTCATAATAGATTTTCCAAGAAAACCAATAAAATAGAAGGACTAGATTCTTGAATTATACAAATATATTGCAAATTAGAAATATCAGAAGATAATGATAGCTTTGATATCGTATCTAATCGGAACAAGTCTTTCTTCCAGGTAGGACTTGAGACCGTTGTACATAGTTTCTGTTTTAGTCTATGTAGCAGTCATTGATAGCAAACGTCCGTGACTGCTTGGCTGACATCAAGAAATACCTGTGCGCAATGCTTTCTTAAGAAGTTTTGCTTGGTACATCGACCATTCGGTGAACTCGTTGTAAGGTTTTTCTCAGTGGAGATTTTCATTAATCTTTTACCAGTAACTTTTCTATAATCTTTGACATGATTGGCAAAAGGATAATTAGCTCGCACCATGTAGGATCCGAGAAATTTCCTGGCTTCTGAATGAGTATCATTTCATATTTTCCATTTGCCATTTTGCTTTTGCTGAACAACAAAAAAAATGTTTCAACCACTTCTCTCACTTAATAGAGAATATAAATACTAATGTTGTTGATTGTTCATTTAAAATAAATTAGTTTAGGAATCTCATATGGGTCGGTTCTCCACATCCTAGCATATATTATCTTCAATTGTTTATATTATTGGAATACATTTGTTATTAACGTAATTATTGTGTTATTTTTTCAATACATTAATTGTAAACGCTTTGAGTAACGCTGATTTAACTACTATTATCACTACAATACTGGATATTATTTAACTAATGGCAACTTAATTCAAATATGGTGGTCCAACTTAAAAATTCGCAAAACAAGTTCGCTATTATTCGACAATTATTTGTGATTATGTAATTAAAGCTTTGCCTAGGTGATAACAATTACAGTAAGTATATACACGTCACAAACAAAAACACTCGGATGACGATTCTGGCGGAAGTGCACATAAAACCGACGCCACGCTTGGAATTCAGTAAATTCAATCCTATCGGATCTACTTTCCTGACATTTCCGTTGCTTTCCCAATAGAGAGCTTAACTCGAGCCACAGCAAGTCCCACGATGCTTGAGCCCCTCTATCACCGTTGATCTGAACGCCCTGTAGAACGACTTCACGTGCAAAAACGCTTCCAATTCAGCAGTTGCCTCACACCTTGGACTCCAACTGCTTCCCACGAAGGTCGCTGCATACCTCTAGCTCACGGGGCTCCAATTGAACTGCTCGAACCTCGTACACAATCTTGGAAAAACCAATCAACTCCCGAAGCAGGAAAATACTGTTTTATACTTTTGCAGAGGGGCTACAAATCAATGCAACCTACTACAGCTCAGCGTAGACACGAGGTATAGCATTAATTTCAAAACACTGAATTGGGGATATGTTATAATATGTATAATATTATGTTGTTGCAAGTTAACCAGTGGTATGAGACTATTCAATCAATGATAAGGTTGTACGCAGGATCAATACAATACTCACAAATAAGCGTTTATTAACATCCACCTGACTGCCACGTTGACAGGTCATACATGCTAGATTCATGTTACCGTTTATATCCTAACATCCTCTCTTTTTCAAATATAACAATCAATTATAAATTTCAAATATAATTAAATTATAGGATAGTTATTCACTTCCACGGGGTCGGGGAATATCGCTCTGGAGCTCGCTTCTGCCTTGTAGACTTTCTGATAACTACTGGAGTAGAAACTGGGCTCCCTTGGATCTGTACAGGGTCATGGGATTGGGGCGGTTGTTGCTGATCAGTAATCTGCTGCTCATGGTCTGCTCCAATCTCATCCTCGTCAATCTCGGATTCTTCCATTTCGCTCTTGGATGGAGGGGATTCTGGTGTCTTTCTAATGTCCTTTCGGTTACGTCTGTAGACACCACCCTTGGATTGTACATTGTATGATCTCTTATCAACTTCGGACAAAATCACACCTTTACTCCAAGTCTTGTCTTGAGGTAGCTTTATTCTACTGTTTCTCCTTCGGACAAGTTCTGTTGTAGCTTTGTACCTGCATTATAGTACTTGGCTTGCTTTTCTCTCGGTTTTTCAATTTTCTCCTTCACATCAGAATGGGTACTGGGCAGGAGCAACTCATCTCTGGTTGGTAAAAGTCCACGAGTTCTCCTTCCAAACATTCTTTGTGCTGGACTCAAACCGGTTACTGCTGAAGGAGTGTTTCTGTAATCCATCAATGACATCTGGAAATCTCCATTCGAATGTATTGCTTTCATCATTAGGCCCTTACACATTTTCACTGCACTCTCATCTTTACCGTTTGATCTCGGATAGTGGGGGCTAGAAGTTATACTGTCAAACTCCTAATCACTGGCAAACTTCTTAAATTCTCGACTCGCATACTGTGGTCCATTGTCACTGTAAAGTCTTTCAGGCACTCCGTATCTCGAAAAATGCTCTTTAAGTTTCATAATCACAGTCTGAGTGTTAATTTGTTTAAGTTTGTCACATTCAATGAAATCTGAATAGTGGTCAACAATTACAGGAAAATTCTCACTCTCAAAAATTTCCATGGTCTATCCGGAACTTCATGTGAAATCATAGGCTCTCTCGGCTGCTCTGACCTCATCGAATTACAAGTCTTGCACTTTGAGATAAAGTTTTTCACATCTTTGTTCATACCTGGCCAATATACATGTACACGTGCCCTTCTCAAACAGTTTTCAATTCCAATATGACTGACATGCATTCTTTTCAAAGAACCAAGTCTCATATTCTCTGGAATAACTATTCTGGTACACTTAAACAAAATTCCTTTCTCTTCCACAAGTTCATCTTGAATCGGAAAATATGGTCTCACTGCCACTGGAACTTGTTTCAAATTATCTGGCCAACCAAATTTCACAAATTTGATCACTTGTTGTAAAGTTTCGTCCACATTTGTGCCTTTCCGAATTTCCTCGATCCGTTTTTTACTGTTTGACACATATTTCATAGTCTGAATACGTTCAATTTGAGCACAAATCTCTTCCTCCTCAACTGATATAATATCACTACACTCTGCTGAGCCAGTCTTCTTCAGATAAGCTCTGCCCAAAGTATCAGCAATGTACATTTCTTTTCCACTTTTATAATTTACCTCGACTTGATATTTTTGCAAAAAACAACAACATTCTTTGGAGTCGTTTCGGTGACGCTGATATGGGCTTACGGAAAATTCTCACTAATGGCTTATGATCAGTGTCCACTTTCACATCAGGTCTTCCATAAATATATTGGTCAAATTTAACACAAGAATGTACTATAGCCAACATTTCTTTCTCAATTTGGGCATAACGTCGTTCTGTTGGAGTCATTGCTCTGAACTAAAAAACTACTGGTTTTCCCTCTTGCAACAAAACTGTTCCAATTCCAGTACTACTAGCATCATATTGAATCACAACAGGCTTCTTACTGTCATAGTATGCTAATACTGGTGCTTTCGTCAACAAATTTTTCACTACATCAAATGCTCTGCTATGAACTTCTGTCCATGTCCACTCTGCACCCTTGTCAGTCAATCTTCTCAAAGGTTCTGTGACATCAGACAATTCTGGTAGAAATTTAGCAAGATATTGTACCATACCTAGGAATCTCATCATATCCTTAGCATCTTGTGGAGTTGTCATATTTATAACTGCTTCTACTTTCTTCGGGTCGACTTTCAATCCCTTATCAGTAAGCAGATGTCCAATGAAGGGTAATTCTTTCCATTTAATCTTCATCTTATCTGGATTCAATTTTAAATCATCATGTTGAGCTTTCTTTAACAACTCTAGCAGATTTCTGTCATGGTCAACTACTGCATCTGCATAGGTTTCACCTTGACCAAACACCAAGAAATCATCTGCTATTACTTCAACTCCTGTCAAGTTCTCAGAAAATTCATGCATTTTCCTTTGCCACACTTCTGGTGCTGAACTAATTCCGAAAGGCATTCGCAACCAACGAAATCTTCCAAACGGGGTGTTGAATGTTATAAGATAGGTGCTTTCTTCCTCTAACTCAACTTGCCAAAAACCATTCTTTGCATCAAGTGTACTAAATACCTTCGCATTAGTCATTCTAGTAGCCACTTCTTCAATACATGGTAATGGGTAATGTTCTCTTTTAATTGCTTTATTCAAGTCTTTAGGATCCAAACAAATTCTCCAGTCTTTGCCTTTCTTACGAGTCAACAGTACACTAGAAACCCAATCAGTTGGTTCAGTCACTCTGGCAATCACCTGATCTGTCTCCAACTTGTCTAGTAACTTTTTAAAATCATTTCTCAATGAAACTGGGAATTTTCTAGGTGCGTGTACAACTGGTCTCACAGTATTATCAAGATAAATCTTATATTTACCTTTCAATGTACCGAGTCTTTTGAAAACATCTGGGTATTTCGACAAAATTTCTTCTTTTGTAATACCTCTCACTGTATTCACTGTCGAAATTGTCTCTTGGTCACAGTCTAGTATTTTCAATAAACCCAACTTCTCAGACGATAATAACGACAACAATGGATGTGTTTCAATTCTAGGAACCACTGCATGTAGAATGTACTTTTTCCCTTGGTATTCCACCTCGAGACTACATGATCCCTCCGATTTAACACTAGACTTTCCACCGTAAGTCTTAAGGTTAACAGTCTTTGAGTTCAAATTCTTGCCCAAAGTATCACCTGTAACACTCACGTAGTCTTTCAATGGAATGACATTACACGTCGCTCCCGTGTCAATCTGGAATGTGATTTTTCTACCCGTAGAGCACACAGTCAAAGTCTTAGTCTTTTTCTTGTATTCACTTACTGTCACGGCATAGAGTTCCTCATCTACATGACCAACTTTACCAGTACTTGTACTTGTACCATGGCAACACTTTGCGAAATGATTTTTCTTGCCACAGCTCTTACAGTCTTTACCATATGCTGGACATTTCTCTTTCTTGCGCTCATGTGATCCACCACAGAATTTACACTTAAGAACATTGTCACTCGACCTCTGCCCTTGATTCTTATTCTTAGATCCTTGGTACTTTTGACCTTTCTTTTGTGAGTATTCTCTTCTTTTAATTTGGTTTGCTGACTCAGATCCTTGATCTTCCGTCATCACAGAGGACTGCTTCGATGCTGCTTTATTTGCACGAATAATACTGAGTACTTTCTCCAAATCAGGTTTATCTTCACGCAAGATTCTCTCACGGACCTTCTCTTCTCTCAAACCGAATACAATTTGATCCCGAATACGACGATCTTTCTCTTGAAACTCACAATTCTCAGCAAGTCTTCTAAGAACCGTCACGTAACTGTCAATTGACTCACCATCCTCCTGGCGTCTACATCCAAATCTGTATGTTTCGTAAAGCACATTTGCTCTCGGAATGCAAAATTTCTCAAACTGATCCAACACTTTACTTATCTTTGTCTTATGACTCGCATCAGTCCACACAAAAGTTTCATAAGTGTCCACTGCCTCTTCACCAATTACTGACAACAGAGCGGCAACACGAATATTTTCATCTTTCGGCTGGAAACCCGCTGCAAGTTCATAATTATTCCAAGCTGCTTTAAACTTTCTCCAATTCTCAGCTACATTGCCTTCATGAACACGAAGTTCTTTCGGCACTGGAATGTTCACTGACATCGTAAATCTACTGAATAGCTCTGGTTTAGTTCAAATCAATTCTTAAAATCTGACAGTTTTATAATAAGAATTTCACACCTGACATCATGTTATAATATGTATAATATTATGTTGTTGCAAGTTAACCAGTGGCATGAGACTATTCAATCAATGATAAGGTTGTACGCAGGATCAATACAATACTCACAAATAAGCGTTTATTAACATCCACCTGACTGCCACGTTGACAGGTCATACATGCTAGATTCATGTTACCGTTTATATCCTAACAGGATACGGTATTTATTTACGTATTAACAATGATTTATTGGGGAAGCCAAGATTAACACCACTTCACAGCTTGGCTTCCTTTCCCCAATTGTTTGTCTTCGATCTTACATTATTTTACATGATTTCCAAGCCTGCTCTGATTTTATTTTGTTGTTCAAATCAAGGCTAACGCTATTTTTAATACTGTTTTAGAAATTATTATCAAAGCCAATGCTATTTTATATTATTTACAAAAATTTAAGTAGCACATTTCTGGAACATTTTATAGAATAATATTTGATATTTTTAAAATATTATTAATAGCTATTATAATGATAAAACCTTAAAATGTGTTCATAGCAATACATACCTTGAGAAACCGCAGCAACATAGTCTCTATATCTTGTTTGTGAGTCTCCATCTAGGTGTTGTATTGCACATCCCACATCCTTCTTTGCTATTTCTTTGTATCTTTAGTAAATGCAACATGGCTCTATATTCTGTTGTATTGCAGACTCGGTTGCCAAAAGAATTTTGCACAAATAAATAGCCAACTTGTATGTTTAAACTAATAACAATTGATGCAACTCTTTAGAAGATAACCTTTTTTTCTCGTATTTTCTACACAAAAGATATTAATATGCTGAAAATCCTTCATCTTTAATAGCTGCTTCTAACAGCAGACCACAAACGTTATGATACAAATTGTAGTTCAGCCACAATATTCCATTTTAACGCTAATTTTGTTAGTTTCGTAGATGTAGATACACTAAGTACTGAATTATTGAGAATTTTTCTCCATATACAAGAAAAACAGTTTTTTACACTAAAATACGTGTAAGTTAGACTTATAATATTACCATAACCGTTTATTAATGAAGAAATTGTAACACCGACGTAGAGAGAAACCTACAATAGGGCTGTTATATTTATTTGCAGGCATGTAATATAAGGAAACGTTTTAGCTGAAAAGGCGGAACACAGTAATAATTATAGGCAATATGTAAATAACACTAAATTCATAATATATACCCAAAATAAAGTTCGAAGTTAATTAACCAGTACAGCTTCGAATTATTACATAAATAACTCCAAATTGGTTTTTCAAGATGCACCCAGAATTCAAATTATTGTTATAATATACGTTATTATAAAATATTCAGTAAAAAATGGTATACGAGCTTATGCAATAAAAAAAGATTTGGCGTTTGGAGTTGATTAAGCGAAGTTGATAGACCTTAATTGAAATGAGCTTCATCAGACGCTCTAAAAACAGCTCTACGTCAAAAACCGTGTGGTGTGCTTATCAGTATAATTATACTCATTTAGTATACGTCACAAATGACAAATATGGAATAAATCCGGAAAATACACACTAGACAGAAATTATCAAACAAGGAAAACTGGTAAACGGCAGACAAGTAGTTGCGCCCTCGGACGCTCAAAAAGTGGAGTATAAAAAAGCCTGACCTTCAGTTGTACATCATTTGGGTCGAGAAATTGCAGAAATCACAAAAGAGCTGGAGCGGAACTGTTCCACCAGGTGCCGTGGTTTTTCCAGCGTGCTACGCACAACTTTAGAAGGGAAACCTATGTACGGTCCCTTAAAGTTAACGTAGAGAGCATCAGGGTTATTTGAAAAGTGGAAAGGAATAAGAAATAAATTCGAAAAGACATTAGATCACTTGAAGGTAACGATCTAGCGCATAGCTTTGGTTTCGGTCGGCCGAGAGATGGATTTACTTCCAAAATAACCTTATATTAAACAGCTAAGTGCAGCAATTCAATAATTCATAACACAAAAATTGTAAGAAAAACTGTATAGGCAATTGATATAAACAACGGCGTTTAAAATGATGACATTTAAAAATTAACTTTGATTTTAATCTGAAATAATTCCAATCACTGTACATACCACTAAAATGCTTGGCGAATCAGGTGAAAATAATATCTATAGAATGGCTTAGAGACGGACATAAGACGAGTCAGGAAAAAGAAAATGTTATTCGAAGACGTCATAAAGTAATAAATTTTAATTTCTATTACATTTATACAATTATCTTCCTTCACAAAGAAAATGTTGGTTCTCTAAATACAATTTTATTGAAATCGTCAGTCGAGTATTTATTTTTGCCTCTATTTTTTTCAGTTTTACCCTAACTTTTCAACTTCTTAAAATAGTAAAATTACTGTGTTACTGTTTTTCTGAAATTGATTATAGGCATTTTCCAAATGTGCAGAAAAGTAAATGGATAGGGGAATACTAATGAATCTTGTACTACAAAATGCTGTCTGTAAGAAAATACCTACAACCTTTTTATCAGAACGCAACAAGTTCTGCACCGATGAGACGGAACTAATAAGAAGTTTAATTTAGCGTATACATTATTGCCTCTTCAACTTCCAAAAAAACCGTCTACCATTCCTGTTTCCAATTTTAAAATTTCAGGATTTACAAACGTCTCACAAATCCGGTATGAGAATGCTTCGAATTATTTTTCTCAGAGCTTCAAATGTTAACTATTCGACCTCGCGAAGGACATTGGATCGGCAAAAACCTTCTGCTTCTGACCGTTTATCACTTCTCTGGTACTGATTTTACAACTAATTTGCCACCAATTAGTGTTAATTGGTTTGATAATGTTGTTAATTATCCTGTGAGGATGCATTATCATAAAAATAATCAGCTGTACTTCGTTCCGTGCACATGACTGTCAGTCGTTTCGCCGTTAGTAATTAAATAGTTTTTGCATCACCATTATTTTATTTTCCGCTGGATTAGCGACCTCTAGCGGATAGAAACGCGGAATTCAACACCCCAGAGGATTATTTCGTGCTGTCCGCCCACAATCCGTCAATAAAACTGCATCTCATGCTGTTACGTAAGTTCCTCTGTGTGTTTAATAACGCAAAAATAATACTCGGTCCTACTTTTCAAACCTACACGACGCTGTTAATGTCAAGCCCAAGGTATAACACAGAAAGGAGTAATTTTTAAACGCTATTACCCAACACTGTCTATAATCATATTAATTGAGAGCTCGGCCTTGGCGTTTTTCTGTGAAATGCATTTTGCAGCGACGCAAAGGTTAAATATCGGTTAACGCAAGAATAATAGTTGCTATTTGTACCGAGTCTATGCGAAAACAAAGCTAGGATATTGTCCTTCGTCCTGGGGAATTAATAAAACTATCACGCTGGCGAGCCATAATTTACACCGATAAAATCGTTCTCAATTTGTTAGATAGTTTTGGTCTTTAATTAGAGTTGAAGCTATTTGATGAAAGTTTTTATGTCTCGAATTAAAAATATTAATGTAAATTGCACACGACCAACTTGAGGCCTAACCTGTTTGATTTGATGCACGTGGCCGTTTTTGACTGACTGCTGCTTATAATAATTACATTCGAGCGAGAACTACTCCTGACAGGCACCTCGAGACATGCCCAAGCAATTTTCTGCCAAAAATAAGGTTCTGGCTCAGGTGAATAACTCGAAAATGTTTATTTAAATCTCAGGCGAGATAAAATCGTCAGATACCAAGCCATAACTTAAAAGGTTTACAAGTTCTGTTAACTTGGTAACTTATGGAAAGGCGACCTCATCATTATCGCGTTGTGTAGCATCCTACATGAATCGCGCTTAATTTACATTAATTTGGATAAGGCGAGCTATCCTCAACCTTTTGTGCTGCCAAGTTAATATCAACATTCGCGAAACGGAACATTAAATTAAATTTACATGCGCCCGGAGTTAGCCATTATAGAAAGTTGCAGTCCAGCCTTGCCCGAATGGGTTTCGCCTTTTTTCGCCACGCACTTTGAACTTAGAAATGTAATTTATCCAATTGGAATTGTTTTCGCATGACCGTTGCAAATTAAATCTTGACCATTGTGGTTGCAGACTGACGCTGACATTTTTCTTTATCTCCATGAAGATCATTAAGTACGCCAACTAGAAGACCTTCAAACAAATTCTTACTGAAAGCTAATATTTTATGAACAATTTATATATAAAATATAGACACACTGATTTATAACCATCATGAAGTCATTATTATAAGAAGTTCTTTCAGTAGGGGTTGTAAAAAATAGTTTAAGCGAGGTAGTTTGCAAAACCCAGTTTTTAGCTTCACTATGAACGAAATAATATCTTGTTTTTCCCACTTAAATAACTATTTTCGACAACCGTAAATTTATTGTCATCAATTGACAAATATTGATTTAGAAGGGGTTTAAATTTTGATAGTTTTATATGAATTTATGTCATAATATAAAAATATATTACCTGTTTTTGAACGCCAGGCTTATATGGCACCTGCTTTCTCACAGTTGTTTTTTTTTAGTAGCAGCATTTAGAAAATCCTTGGCCACTATATAAGGCGAATATTTGGAGCTTGCTTCTCACAATGGTACCTGTTTATCTCTGGGAATGTCTTGAATATATAAAGATACGTTTTTCACTTGTTGAATTTGGTTTGTTACACACCATACATTGAGAATGCCAACACTGGTTCCTACGCGGTAAAAGCCATTTACAATTTTTCGAATCTTGGACTATTACGATCATCTAATAAACTACGATCAACTCTTGGAAGAGCAGCAAGTACCGATGCTTTTCATAACACCCATTTTCATCACCTGCTTTTCTGCTGTATATTACTTGTACAAAATCATTACAGTTGGGAGCTCCTGAACTCTATTCTTTAGACATTACAGACTCAGTATGTTCATATTGTAATGGTTTACTGCCCACAGCAATTCTGATTGACTAAGTAACAGAATGGATAAGGTCAAAATGAACACAGAATTGACTGTTTTATTTATTGCAAGATAAGCAGTACTTTACATTAATAAGTGCACTTGATGTGAGCAGCAGTAACTAATAATTTGAGGAAAAAAAATAGCATGAGATAAGGCAGGTTTCAGAAGGGTTGCATTTAGAGTTTCCAATAAGATAAATGTTCGGAAGGGCCAATGCAATTTAATTTTTAACTGACGGATTGGAGCTTAGTATGAAACAATTTTTTGGCTTTGCCTAATTGTTTCGCCATTTATCCAATTATTTCAGGCTTAACCTGTATATTTTTAGTTAAATTATAATTCCTTTTGCATTTCGAATTCGTAAATTTTCCAAACCAACGCATTTTGTACCTGGATCAAGTTCCTATCGTTTGCAATTTGCTCTTTTGACCTGTGCTATCTCTTATCAGAGTGCGAGCCTTCCTCGAGGAAACGAAATTCTTCGTCCGGGCACTTTGCTGTCTTCGCTTGAGCCCGCCGATACCGGCGCGGCTAAGCCTTGTTTTTAATCATGTCAAATTACGTGCGCTCAACCAATTTCAACGAGCAGTGTATTTTCTAAGGGCTGATTGTAATCAGGTACGATTGCGCTTTTTCTGTTTTATTATCTCCATACTAATTATATCTTTCTTAGCTCTTAATCTTAATTATCCGTTTCAACAACGAGTTTATCTCGGAGGCCAAGTCTTATCGCATTTTCGACACCTGCTGGGTCCGGCGTATTTGCTGCCGTTTGAAGATGCTATTGCAGCAATTTTCGGCGCTTCCCCGGCGACTTCAACAATGATTATTGCCGTTCACGTCCAGCTTACGTTTCGAGGTTAGTAGGTGCTACTCCGAGATTTATATTACTTCGACTTATTTTCAATACCAGAAATTTACATCTGTGTATTTTAAACCCGTCAATATTTAAAATTTATATTCATACGTTTTGCCATTATTAACCTGTAATGTTCAATTTCATACATGCTCTTGTTTTAATATTTGAATTTTAATGCTTATATTTAATTATGCACAGTTTATAAATTTTGCTATTTTTGATGTGTGTTTCGACCCTATGTAAAAGGTACAGTCACGCTATTTATTTTCAATAGCCTAACAGAAGGTTTTATTAGATGACTGTGATAAGCTTATCCCACGAGTGGTTTTGGTAAATTATTATAATAACCCGAAAGGGGTTCTTAATTTTATGCGTGTCGAAACCTTCAGTTAAGATACACAATTTTGTCATTACATTATTTACATTTTAATTGTCCTGATTATTGATTATTGACATTTCAAAACTTCTTATTGTTGATTAATTAAACGCTAGTCACTTGCAATTTATTTTTCTTCTTGTTATTTGAAATCTTTTGATTTCTGGCGCCCATTTCCATTTTCCTTTCCTTTTTTGAAGACATTCCAGGGTACATAGCTGATGATCTGAACCTACGATCTAAGGCCGCCGATATTTGAGCTAGTCGGCCATCGCGGTGAGTAAGAAACAGTTTTTCAGAGCTGCCGTGGTGTATAAATGGTAGGGGGGTTGATCTGCGATTTTTACTACCATTGCTTATTTTATTAATTAATCGCAGGTCGGCTTTCTTATTGTTTCAAGTAACGTCAAACATAATGTTAATAAAATGATTCAGAATGATTTGTTAAGTACAGAAATTGTATGAGCGTTATGTATTAAAAGTTTATAAGCCAGAAAACAACAAGTTGACTAAAAGCTAAGCGAAAAACAGTGCGATCACAATAATTATTGCAAAGACAAATGGAACGATTAAGGCAACTAGTGAGATGCTAAATGAACTTAAGTGTATCAGTGCCATTTTGAGGCAGTTCCAGACATTGGAAGGCAAATCTTTTTGGTGCTACGTAGAGAAGAAAGCTTCAGCAACCCGTGGGTAAACTAATTAGGACCAGCAACGCATTTCCAAGCGAGTATTTGCCGTGGCGTCCTTCCAGTGTGCCGACCAACAGCGGAGCACCTCTTCAAAAAGGTACAATTTCACAGCAAGGAGTTCGTGCAGCCTCGTAGAAACTGGGGTTCGTCAAGAATAGACCTTTTCCGAGAAGTTCAACGTATTTCCAGAATCCCAGGTCCATCCAGCTTCGAATAATTTAGATAGCGTCCCTAGAAAGTGTGAGTTGACTCGGAATTTGCAGTTTTTGCGAAAATAAAACAAAAGCACATTTGAGCATAGGTTTTGACATCCTCCTAAAACAAAACAAGGTTATCCGTTGCTATCTCACAGAATTAATCGTATTTACCTGATGCACTCTTGCCATTTTGGTGTTTGAAAATTAAATTTTAAGCTATTTTGGCACTGACAGATCATTTGTGGATTGCACTAAATTTAGAGGTTATTTAAATGTCAGTTGGGAATGGTGCATTTGCCCGAATAATTGAGAGTAATTGCCATACAAGGAATTATTTATCATACAAAGTTTTCTACTTATTTTATGAACCGACTCCCTGAGTTAAGAATTGTTTCATGTTCACTGGAGCTAAGCCCTAATTGATTGCAAATAAGTAAAATAGAGAAAGAGCAATAAACCATTTATTTTTGGTAATTATTATTATATTCTTCTAATTCGCCCTGAATTTGAAAGGCAGTACTAGATCGAAACTATGCAATTCATAAAGTGTAGTAACCCTTGCCGCAATTATAAATTCTATATTTTATTTAAAACCCTACCATTATTACATTTTTAAGTGAGGCTACTATTACAACATATACTCCATGCTGGACCCAATCCGTTTTGCGTTACCATAACCGGGTATCATTTTCAATTCGAAAATGTTCATCCCATTCTTCTATCACCCGTGAATAACTAACAAGACCATCCTTTGTCATAATCATCCCTAATAGTGCATTGGGTATGTTTGTGTGGTTTTCCTTCTTATAAAATCTTGTAGGAACATCCCCCACTAATGCAAGGAAAAGATGTGTTCTTTTACCAATAGATATTCCGTGCAATCTATTAAACGAAGATAAAGATATTCAGTATACCAGTTTCCTGATTGGCTCTATCTACTAATAAACCTTGACTTTCTGGGAGTCTTAAACGTTCGTGAATTATTTTACAATCAGGTGAGAGATACACTAATTCGCTTACCTACCATTGGACAATGGATGATGCTCCATTAGATAAAAATCTGCAATAGCTCAAAGACTACTTCTGATAATGGTTTTTTTACGGAACGGAAGTAAACGGTCTTAGTAATGGTAATCCTAGTAATGCGGAATGAAAAGAATAAAGTACACCCCCAAATCTGGTGGGATAACACATTAAAAGGTAAAGTACAGTAGAAAAAACACGCATAGGTGTGATATAAACGATCGAAAACAAAACAAAAGAGAAATATTTATCATCAAAAACAAAACCAAGCAAAAGAAGCTATAAAGCAAATAAATTTTAATAAAATTCGAAGAACATTTTCATACACTATTACGAAACTAAAGGGTGTCCGGAAAAATCCGATAAGAATCATCAGAGATGCAATAATGAACTTAAAACTACCACCAAGGAGTACTATGCTGGAAACTTCCAAAATAAGAGATAAGAGAAGATCAACAGGGAACGCAACCAGTAATTAAAAAGAAACCGAATCTGGTCAAATAACTATAAAAGAAGTCGAAGATGCGCTGAAAGGTATGCGAAATGGAAAAGTACCTAAAGGAGACAATATCGCACCCGAACCTATAAAAAGGAGGAAACGAAAGATAATTCCAATTAATAAAACACGATCAACTGTAGCAACTATTCGGCGTTTTGGATTTGACAGCTGCTGTCGATACAGTTCTAAAAGAAAAATTGTGCAATGCACTGCAATCGCTCAAAATGAAGAAGAAATTCAAAAGAATAATTAAAAGTGTATAGAAAAAAGAACAGAGAATTGGAGAAACATCAGAAACATTCAATATGGAAAATTGCATGAAACAGACGGTTAGCCTGATCCTCTTCTGTTCATAATCTTTATGTAATAAATAATAAAAAAAGTAAAGGGCTTTACACGGAACCTCCTTCGCAGGTGAAAGTTTTGAAACTAATAATTTCGAAAACATCAAAGGAAAAATAGAATTTAATTTTCTAAGGTATTCTCCCTGTGTATGTTCAGTTCAAATATGCCCTTTTTGTCAAAGGTAAAAATCTGAACTATGTGCAAAATATTACTTTAATTTAACTAAGAGTTCTTCGGTTACAGCAAAATGTGACATATTTTTTACTTTACTTGTATAAAAGACGAAGGCAGGATTTTATTTTAAGATGCTCGGTTTCCAGCCAGGTAGACATATAATCCGCATGCAAAATATCGTCCTCCTCTAATGAATAGTTTTTGAACTATACCGCCAACAGACGGACAGACAGATGGACAGATAGATGGAATTGAGAAACACCTGTTTTTCGTCATCTAGGGACCGTGAAATGTGAACATCTGAAAAAATATCGGAAGGTGATTTTTTGGTATTTATAATACCGGGTGACTATAAATGATTGTGATTGTTTTTCTTAGGTTAAATAATGTTCGACCTAGGAATAAAAGCCAGAAGGCCGAGAGGCAAGGAAGATCATGGAAAGACAAAATAAAGGAAATACCACAGAAGAGACGAAATGCTGTTACGGTACTTTTGTAGCTTCCCCTGTATTAGCAAACATTTGCTAGACGAATTTTTATCCCTAAGTATTAATAGGTGGATTTTCTGTAATATTGCATGCACTAGGATAAGCCTTCTTAGCTGTGTTTTAGTTTTTAAACATTTAATTACAATTAATAAGTAGTTTCGCATGCTACCCCCCTAGTAATTAGCCAGATTCCATTAATTACATTTATTTTTGGCTCCATTTCTACATATATTAAAGACTGGTGGTTAGGCAACTTTACATGCATTTATTATGAACTATTCTCTGCTAGAACAACTTTGCTATCTCTTGTTGCAGTCATATCTTTCAGGAAGTTTTTCTGTGGTTCCACTTGCCCAAAAATTTTGTTATCTTGTGACCTGTGAAGCTGGTGTCGAATTCTGCTTTCTTTTCCAAGCAAAATTGCCGTGCTAGTTGGTTATCCCCTTCAGCTTAGTGCTTCGAAGAGCCTTTTTTGTTGAGCTCATCTCCAAATAGTTTTATGGAGGACCTAGAAGTACCCATGCTTTGTTTCGGACGTTCGTAATTGTTATATAGTTGCTTATCTACGTCCTGCCGCTTTTGCCGATTTCTGGGACCAACGTTAGCGCGTCCCCCCCTGGCTTCACACCATCGTTAGGTAAGATAAGGCCCTATCTTCTTGTTCGAGGGCTCATTTGGGAATTGTGCGTTTTTAGCCACCTCCTGTTGGGATTAAACACCTCCCGTTGAGAGGTACTTTGCTGAAATCCACTTTGTCGATCTGGGCTCCTGCAACTGACAAATTGCCTGTGTATTTTGCAACCCCAGTGGACTGCGCTTGGGAATAAGCGTCCGCATCTCACCCACCTGCAAACCACCCACGGCTTTGGGCCGTTAGATTTGGATGTACCTTCCTACTGGCAAGACGCTAGTATAGTTATAGCCCGTCGCGCCTGGCGTATTTTATATTAGAATAGTTGCATGCTTCGCACAGTTAGAAATTATGGCATGCTTTACCAATCGTAACCCTTCGTGTGCTTTTGCTTAGGCTATGCGAATCATTAGCGCAGATTGTACGAGGGTAGGTTATGTGCCTCGTCCTTTTGTAAGTGTTTTCGTTTATGATATATGTTAGGGCTGCCGCAATATTTCATGCGGCCACTCTTTGGAATTTACTGAATGAAGTTAATCAGGCTTACCAGAGTCCTGGACAACGGTTCTTCGGCTCGATTCTGTAGGAGCTATCGGTTATAATTAGCCCCCAAGCCGCTGTTTCTCAGTGGGACCTACAAATTACAGATTAGATATCATAGGGCTCCGAGCTTTGATAGCATCTTATTAGAATGGTGCTTTTGCATTTTGCAATTGATACTTTCTCAAAACTGTCACATCGCGAACTCCACCTATTTATTAACTGATTTAGTACTGCACTTTATGTCACATTTTAGTTTATGGCCTTCTCTTGCATGAAAGACGTTTTCAGGCCATTCATCACCTCTACGCTACAGTACATTTACATCCGAGCGAGATATTTCTGCTTCTACCTATCTTTGTTGCAAAATCTGTGTTCAATTTTTGTATTGCAATATGTCCCACAGATTGTAAATTTGAATATTATGAGAAGCTTTGTCCAGGCTTTTTCTCCACAATTTACTACAAGCAGAAGATGATACGAAGCCTTTTTCCAAAAGTTCCCCTCAACCCTGGTGTTACAATTTTTCCCTTATACTTTTCCCCTTTAAATCATTCTCCCGTTTTATAGACCAGGAATATCCATCTGAGATTTCCCCATTTAAGCTTTTTTTAAGAATCTATATAATCATTCTAAATAAGTTTTCGGTCCATTAATGCTCGGACTTTTCTTCAAATGGTTTTTGTATTCTGCTGCAATTTTTTCTTCCAGTTGTATACATTGTATCACAGTTATGTTAATTTCTTTAGTTTATATTTTAAATTGGTGTCTATTTCCGGTCAGCAGCCCTTTATAGTAATCACTACTTCTTATCCATATTAACTATCTTTCGAAAGAAACTTACTCTAAAAAGATAAACTTCTCCCAGCGAGAATAACCTTGGCGCAGTTGACCATCAATTTGTGCAAACAATGGTTCTACAAAAATTGCCACCGCCATTTCCTGTTTACATCCCAATAGAGTTATTATAGCATTGTTCCCGAAGTTGCCTCGTTCTTTGAGTGCGCTTCTTTTGATCTCTGCGAGCGAATTCAGCGCTATTAACCGCTAATGATCTTGTCACCGGGATTGCTCTCGCCGCCGCACTCCGTGATTCACCATTCTATTACGAAAATCGTATCTAGGCAACTCCATTTACGTTAACGTTATCGAAACGAGCACGATTAATGCAATCGCCTCGCTCACCTGTGAATCCAATTGGCCGACCGTGCGGCTAATTGGCAATGCCTACTTTTTGAGCGCAACTGGCACTCTCTCACGGCTGCTTTCAGCTTTTCATGAAATGTCATTCTACCTGTCGCCTCGCGCTTCTGCCCTTATCGCGAATGCTAACTGCAGGTTTAAATTGGAGCGGCTGTCTGGCAAATGTTTATTAACCTGGCAGCTCCCTGATTGCAATATTATCGACAGCTATAAGCAAAGCATTGGCTATCCTCATGACTGGTTCATTTGTTAATGAAATCAAAACATTATTACGCTGCAGTGGCAGTGGTATGTATATTGCAATAATAATGAACGATGATAGATTACATCTTGACTGTACGTGTTCAAACGTGAGCTATCCCGAAATGGATCATGCACTTACTACTATTAGTTGTTCATGATATAGGAATCAAACAGTAAATTTAACTCTGGACTTACCATAAAAGGAAAATGTCTTTATTTAAAATAGTCAGCTTCTTATCGAGAATTTTCGTTGTTGTCTCAATTTCCGAGAGCAAAACTCCAACAAAACAGAATTCTTGATAACAAAATACTTTTGGTGATCCATGTTACATCACTTTATAGATGTTTCAAATATTTTAAACTTGGCAATAATAATAAAGAGAAATCGTTTCGTGCAGGTTTTAAATGTTGTCTTTTTCTTGTACATCTTCTATTGGAGGTTAGCTATAATTAAGGATATACTGAGATGGTATTAAGCCCACAACTTGGCTATGTTTGCAGTAATACAAGATAATTGACCGATTCAATAAGCATAGAGTTGGAATATTTTATATAATTGCAATTTTAAACAAAAGTATACTATTAAATGCATTGACAATGAGATGCGAGAAACAGTAAATTAGTCGAGAAAGGCACGCAAAGGAAAAGCATATTTCAAAGGGTTCGAATTGGCTTGTGAATAAATGAATATAATTAAAAGTAAAAGTAAAATTTATTTGACACAAAAGGGTTGTTAGCTGCATTTTAAAAGGAGCGTAGTTGTTAAGTAAACGCAAAGGATAGTGAAAATAGTGAGCAAAGCAGAAAGGTAAAGCAAGATGAAGCATAATAGAGAAAATTGCAAAGAGCAACTCCTAAATATTGGCAACAGAAAGTAGCAAGAGACATGAAAAGTGCGGAACTCAAAAATCAGTGTACTTAAAAATAACGTGCAATAGTGCACAGCAAAGCAGTGACATTTAATAATAAAAACAACGTTTCTGTGTGCAACACTATCGGACAATTTTAATTATAAGGTTAAAGTCAATTATTTAGATTTAAGAAAATTGTAAATATTAATTATGTACTCAAATCTACTTCCATTTGTAACCGTTCACTATCAAAATTCATTTCCATTAACATAAACAGTTCAAGTATCCTAGCAACCTGATGCGATTTTGTTTTAAAAACAGAGAGAACAATGGAATAAATAATTATTAGAAGTTGTCAGATTTGTGCTCCACATTTAAATACATTTTTATAGTAATAAACAAGCATTTTACCAGTTAAAAAGTATTGCCTTTTATTGTGCCCATCTGAGTGTACATGTGGGAGTGTTTGTGGAAGTTTCGGCCACACAAAAATACAAAATTCTACGAATCCATCTCCGAGGACATCGCGAGCGAGCGGCTGAGAATTTTAAGCTCCAACTACAGGCCAAGGGAGCATCGGAAACATGAGGATAGCGTCCAAGTAATTGGCAGAGTCTGCACGAGTGCCACCGTCGACACCTGCATCAGGAAAGCATCTCCAGCAGAAAATCCAAGCAGAATTGCCGCGAGCAGCTCCAAAGCCAGCTAACGAGGTAGGGTTAAGCTCGCGATTTAAGTGTCAGAGTTCCAGAAATGCATTAAAATCCGAGATCAAACCTTTCCGGAGAGACCTAGCGTTTGCCAAGGGCCCAATTGCTTTGTGTTTTTCGGAAATCGAGTGGAGTCATTAGATTGTGCCGGATTTGGCGAGAAGTCAAGCGTTCATAAACAACTGCAAGAGTGGCGTGATTCCGACGTCAGAACATTCTAAAACAAAATCGAGTTTAGTCGCCAAACGGGAAAATTTTAAATAACTTACCTGACGCGTTTCTCACGATATTTTGACGATTTTAAACGTTTAGAAACGCCGTTTGCACCAGTGACATTTGTGTCATGTGCCAGATTGAGAAATTTTTGATCCACCAAGGACCGCGCATTCGAACTACTGAATTTATGAATATAGAATAAAGTCCGTTTAGGAACTCACCCTGAGATATGAGTTTTGTGCTTGCCGCAACGTTAGCGTAGTCAGTTTTGCAGTTAGATAAAGTAGCAAAGGGGCATACAACCATTTACTTGTGTAATTAATTATTACATTTCATTTTTAACTAGCCGAAATTGACTGACAGGCAAAGTATAACCACAGTATAAAATTATTAAATTTGAGAATTGTGTGTAATACAAATTTGCCCTAAATTAACTAATTAAATATCATACAAAATAACAATTCAGGTAGGGGCTTTCATTACAATACATAGCTTAGACATAGCTGCTGTGAAAAGTGAGGTAGTAACAGTATCGTACCTCTTTCAACTAGGATGCTTTTCTTCAACTTTAAATTTAAATTCGTAATGCATAATAATCCCGTCTTTTTAATAAAAGCTCGGTGAGCGATTTCATTACTCGCATATCATTCTATCGACTGATTTGCATGCATCCTTTATATACAAGACATATCTTGTGCCTGCACGTCTGTCTGCAGGTATCGCGTTTTCATCGTCACCGATTGGGCTTACTTCCTTACGTCGGAGTCGCGTCGTCGCCATCCCCTTCATAATACACGGATAAACATGTGTGCTACGTATCATTCGTGATCGGTGACTAGAGATTGAGTATATCTTGCTCTTTGCGAAATAATGTATTCACATTATTAAGTGTTTCATTTGACAGTTTCACTCTTATTAGAAACATTAAAGATATTTTTACCAAGTTTACACGTAATTATGAAGATGCGTTGACCGTTCATTCTGAGGTGAATAACTATGTGAGTCACAGTGTACCCTCAAGTGTGAGGTTCTTATCGTTACTTCTGTAATTCCCAGACAGTCTAATCGTTGGACATTTGCCAGTCTGGCGAAAATGGTAGGTCGTTCTACATTAGGCCACCAGACCATTGAGCCATACTGAATCCTTCTCCTTATTACCAATTTGTAGATTCAATACAATATCTGATGGTTCATTCCCCAATTTTCACCTACCGCTCGGTGCAGTTGCCATAAGCTCGCTATCGGCTTTTTCACACGTTTATCGACCTGCGACCTCCAACTAAATTTACTATCACGAATTAGCCCCAAGTACAGTACTTCTTGCACTGGTGCTAGTGTTCTACGATACGTTATGGACGCCCTATAGCCGACAAGTTTCCACCTTTTAGTGAAGAGAATGATCTCGGTCTTGAGTGGATTCACTGACAGATCTTTCTCCTTACAGCATCTTTCAGTAATCCTCTAGGCTACCTGCATTTTATTGAAGACGTCGTTTAGCAACCAGCCAGTCACAGGTACAAGTTATTCATCTGCATATGTTTGTGGGTAAAAGCTCTCTGCCGTTAGGTGTTCCAGCAGATCGTCCCTTTCATAACACAAGGAATAAACCTCTGTGCTAGGTAGCGTTCCAGGCCGGTAACTAGAAATGCGATTCGAACCTCACCAAGTGCGATATTTTTTCCTCTTTGCGTAATAATGTAGTTCACATTACTAAGCGTTTCGTTTTACTGTTTCACTCTTATTAGAAACATATTTTTATCTATTTTCTACATAATTATGAACACGTGTCGACCGTTATCGATAAAGCGAAAATTTTAAAAATGCTCTCTTACAATCCAAAATACAGAGGACACATCTCTGTTCATGTACGAAAACTTGAATATCTAGAAGTGCCTTCTTTGCGTCTAAATTATTTCTGAAAGTAAATTTATCTTAGCTCAACGTTTCCTGGCATTCTCGACGTGTTCTCGAAGAAATATTGAAAGCACATGGGATTATAGTTTTATATTCGTTACAGGTATTTATTCATTTTAATAATTGCAAGAAAGGTAAACATGAGATATTCTTGAGAGATAATCCCGGATTCATATACTGCATTAAATAGAACTCATAGTACATCGATACCATTGTTATCTAATCATGTAATATACAAAAGCGGTCCATCCGTCTTATTGGACGGTCACCGATCGGAGTTGCTTTGCCCGTAATCGAAATTACTTGCTATATCTTCAATCTGCCCTTCACAACACAGCGACAAACCTGTGTGTTACGTAGCATTCCTGGCCGAGCGGTTAAAGCGTCTAACTAGAGAGCGATGCAGATGTTTCATTTTAATACAGAAACTGACGAGTTTGTCTAAGGTACGCGGAGCAGAGGGGAGACTACAAAAGGACATGAAATTCAGCCTAGAATAAAGGCTTAAAAGTTGTAGAATAAATGAGGTTAAAGAGTGTAGAAGAAGAAAGACTGAAGGTTTGTTTTATGACTGGCGAGTTACGCTAGTAATTTAATAAAATGCGATGGTAGCTGTTTACTTTCTAATATGTAGATATACAGGGTGTAAAAAAAGTCTGGAATATAGCAAATATTTCAGAAACTACCGGAGATGAATTTTTCAAAATTTGCCAGACTTATATAGGTAAAAACGGCGCATCTAGGAAGGACAAAACCATTTCTGTAACTGTACAGGGTGAGTCAGAAAAAATACCAACTTTTGTATTTTAAATTGGACACCCTGTATATTAAAGAAGAATCAAATAGTCCTTCAAAAGACAAATTCAACGATATAGGGTTTGACGGATTTATCTCTCAAAATGACAAATGTGGGGTGACCTAAAGAATAAGGTTTACAACAATATACCGGTTAATATTGAAGCTTTAAAGGATCATATTAGAAAGAAATACGTCAAATTCGATGGGATACCCTGTATATTAACGAAGAATCAAATAGTCCTTCAAAAGACAAATTCAACGATATAGGGTTTGACGGATTTATCTCTCAAAATGACAAATGTGGGGTGACCTAAAGAATAAGGTTTACAACAATATACCGGTTAATATTGAAGCTTTAAAGGATCATATTAGAAAGAAATACGTCAAATTCGATGGGATACTGTCTTTAAATTCTCGTAAGACGTTGTCAAAAGTATTCCATCAAATTTGACGTATCTCATTTTTAATATGATCCTTTAAAGCTTCAATATTAACCGATCTATTGTTGTAAACCTTATTCTTTAAGTCACCCCACATTTGTCATTTTGAGAGATAAATCCGTCAAACCCTATATCGTTGAATTTGTCTTTTGAAGGACTATTTGATTCTTCGTTAATATACAGGGTGTCCAATTTAAAATACAAAAGTTGGTATTTTTTCTGACTCACCCTGTACAGTTACAGAAACGGTTTTGTCCTTCCTAGATGCGCCGTTTTTACCTATATAAGTCTGGCAATTTTGAAAAATTCATCTCCGGTAGTTTCTGAAATATTTGCTATATTCCAGACTTTTTTTACACACTGTATAGTTTTTGCCGAACCACCATAATTTTATAGATTTTAGTGCCACTTGTTGAATTTTAGTACCTGATTTAGTTTTATCAATATTGAGTATATTTTTGTCGATTAAATAGATTTTCAAGAAATTGTTTCCATCTACAGCTTTTTATACATGCCTAAAGTTTGTATCATTTTTGTCATTTAATCATATACTTATAGAAAACCGAGCAATCGGAGTTACTTTTACCGTGATGGGTATAACTTGCTTATATATTCACCCTCCTCTTCATAACACACCGATAAGCCTGTGTAGATTTGAATCTTACTGACTGCAATATTATTTTTCAAATTAATACAGTTCACAGTACTAAATATTTCGTTTAACTGTTTCAATTTAATACAGAAACTAAAGAATGTGTCTAGAATTTGTGAAATAGAGCGGAAACCGTTAAAGAACCTAAAAAGCAATCAAGAAGAAGACAATTAACGTTGGCGTGTTTTTTAAATTTTAAAATTAAAGTAACGTAGGCTAAAAAATACGCAATGGAAAGATTTGGAATTTTTTTAGTTATTGGAGAAGATGCCAATGCTAGCTGGGTGAACGCATCACAGGCAAGTTGGAGAAAACGAAAATAATGAAAATATTCTGTTTTTCTAGACGCAATTTGAATAGGACTCGGCTCAGATGAAGATATGGAGGAATCATTTCATCATACATGTGGCATGACATGCCATCTATTGGTTAGCAATATCAACGCTATTTGATTGATGTTGAATGAACACTATCACATTCCTAATAAAAACTCGAAAAACACGGCAGCAATCGAAAATGTTTTTTTTTCTTGGGGAAACTTGGGGAAATTCGATATAATCGAAAAAGCAATCAGAAATGATTCCAAAATCAGTTTAAATTTTCACGTTTGGATATTTAGGACGTTATTCATTAATTCATTAACTGAGGACGTTGCTTCAAAATGGAAATAATGAGTTCTAATCTAGAATTGAGAACGAAAATTGCATCATTATCGAGATTCAGAGTTCTTGCACCGAGTCTGATTCTCAGTATAAAGAATGTCTTGATGTGCTGTAGTTTTTGTATATGCAGAACAGAAAATACTCGATGCGTGCAATATCTGGATGAGCCCAATTTGCAAGTTTTTAGACAACATCTCAGAACTTCGTTTGCGAAACAATGTCCTGCATTTAACAATCTTTCCACACTTCTCTCTACACATTTTTTGTCTCAATTGGATTAGTAGGTTTGCGTAATGCTAATTTGTTCTTTAACACTAAAAACGGATCATCTTTCCTAACGTTTTTTGCTTTGTATGTTTGCAGCCTTTTGTTTCCTTCTTCTTCTTCGTCGTTTACTTCTTGACAGAAGTGTCGTGACCGCATATTTTCACTGTCATGTTGTTGCTTTCTTAACAATATATTTCCATTTTTCTCTATTGGTGGCATTACGGGTAGCTTGTTGGATGTTGGTGTTTGTGATTTCTTTTATTTGATCAGACCATCTTCTTGGAGAGCTACCTCTTGATGTTGTTTCCTCTACTCTTCCATACACAATTAGACGTTCAAAATGACCACGGTCTCTCCTTGATATGTGCCCAAAATATTTTAATACGTATTTATTTACTATCTGGGTTAGTCGTTGGAGTTCTTTTACTTCTTCAAGGATGGATCGATTGGTTCTTCTTGCCGTCCAGGGGACTCTTAGTATTCGTCTCCAACAATACATTTCCAGTGCATCTATTAGTCTCTTGTCTTGGGATTTGATAGTCCATGACTCGGCACCGTACAATGCTATCGGAAATATTAATAATTTTATAATTTTCTTCTTTGTGTTAGTTGTGATGGCTTTGTCTTTCCAAGTTTTGTATAGGCTCCTTGTTGTATTTCTTGCTATTTCACACCGTCGTCTAATTTCCTGTGAGCAGCCTCCTTCATTGGTAATTAGAACTCCGAGATAAATAAATTGGTTAACTACTTGGCACTGTCCTATTTCTTTTATATCTGGTCATTTTTCCTGTCGACTATCGATATTTTTGTTTTATCATGATTGATTTCTAAACCACACTCACGGCTATTATCTCCAATTCTTCTCATGAGTTGTTCTAATTCTGCTCTGTCATTTGCGAATAGGACAGTATCGTCAGCGTATCTTAGGTTGGTCATCTTTTCTCCGCCAATTGCAATGCCTCCATTCCAGTTCTCCATTGTGTTCCTCATAATGTGTTGCCCATAAATATTAAAAAGTATCGGCGAAAGGATGCACCCCTGCCTAACGCCTTTTTCTATTTTGAATGGTTTTGATGTGAAATTGTCTATACTTACAACACTACTAAGATTTGTGTATATCTATGTTATAAGTGAGATGAGATGTTTGGGAGTTCCCCCGTCAATTTTTATCTAATTGACTGCCATGTTGGCCAAATAGTTAATAAAATTATTGTAAATCAAATTTTAAATGTGCTAGTAAGTTTTAATGTGTAACCGGCTAGATGTATGACTAAGTGTAGTTATATCACATGCAGCCCAGCTCTGTAATCTTGGTGGCCTACTGCCCTTTTTATGAATTTGTTCAAATTTGAATATCGTCACGTCATTAAAAAAAATGTGTTTTGGTTTCCACAAGTTGTTAGCCTTTGAAAAAGTATAAAAATAAATATATGAAACGTCAGGCGATACATACAAGTGGTTTTATTTTAATCTAACCATTAAAGCTTGGTACCTGTGCGTAGCACTAAGATTGGAGTTATTCCAAACCCCTATCCCAGTCAAGAAATAACATTTTACTGTATATATATATATATATATATATATATATATATAGTACAATGTTATTTCTTGACTGGGATAGGGTTTGGAAAAACTCCAATCTCAGTGCTACGCACAGGTACCAAGCTTTAATGGTTAGATTGAATTAAAACCACTTGTATGTTACGCCTGACGTTTCGTTTTTTTATTCAAAACATTATCAAAAGCTAACACCTTGTGGACCAAAACACATGTTTTAATAAAAGCATGTGAAGATATTCAAATTTGAACAAATTCATAAACAGGGGCAGTAGGCCACCAAGATTACAGACATGGGCTGCACATGATATAATACACTTAGTCTTACATCGAGTCGGTTACACATTAAAAATTACTAGCACATTTAAAATTTGATTTACAATAATTTTATTAGCTATTTAGCCAACATGGCCGTCAATTAGATAAAATCGTGATATCACGATTTTATCTAATTGACGGCCATGTTGGCTAAATAGCTAATAAAATTATTGTAAATCAAATTTTAAATGTGCTAGTAATTTTTAATGTGTAACCGACTCGATGTAAGACTAAGTGTATTATATCATGTGCAGCCCATGTCTGTAATCTTGGTGGCCTACTGCCCCTGTTTATGAATTTGTTCAAATTTGAATATCTTCACATGCTTTTATTAAAACATGTGTTTTGGTCCACAAGGTGTTAGCTTTTGATAATGTTTTGAATAAAAAAACGAAACGTCAGGCGTAACATACAAGTGGTTTTAATTCAATCTAACCATTAAAGCTTGGTACCTGTGCGTAGCACTGAGATTGGAGTTTTTCCAAACCCTATCCCAGTCAAGAAATAACATTGTACTGTGTATGTAACCACACAAGCTGTGAGAGGGACTATCTTTATATATATATATATATATATATATTTGTTAAATTCACGTACGTTTTCTATAATTTGTCTGATGTGTGTTTCCTTACCATAGTAGTAAATCTAAGTTTCATGCATAAAAACCTACTAGTCCAAAATTGCCGCCATAAAGAACACAAAAAGCTTTTACCCGCTGTCTTATTATAAATTAGAATTATCGTTGCTTTTGATAGAATTTGAAGCAAGTCAGCAAATTATTTATTATATGAGGATTCTACTGCATTTATTTCGTTGAAATGTCAAGTAATATTGCTAGTTTTTCCATTAACTGGAATTCCCACAAAAGAATGCGACTAATTGATACAAAAGTATGCTGATTTAATCACAATTCAGCAAATTTATTTGTTGTAGCAGCCAGCAGTGATCAAAGACAGCAATGCCAGGGATGTGGGCAATTAATTAGAGTCATAGAATTTCTTGGAGTATTTTGTGCTCAGAACATATATGAGTAAACGTTCACCTTATCCCCTATTAATTATCTAATTAGCCAGATTGGCATTGTTTTAATTGCCAGTTCGGATTGCAGTCGCATCCTGAGGTCTTTGTGTGTTATTTTGCCGTAGCACACAGTGGCATTCCGTGAGCCTGTTCATTAAATCATTTTTTAATCTTTTTACGGGGCGTATAATCCCGCAGCGTATAAATTTAATTAAATTAAGCCATGCCTAACCCTTCTCGTGTGTTTTAGTTTGCAGCACACACTGCCGGTAGCTATCCAAGCAATTACGCAAAAAGAATCGCAAACGCTGTCATAAAATTGATTTATGCACTACATTATATTGTTTAATAATTAGTACTGCTAAATTGCTTTTCAATGGTCAGTTTTGGCTCCCTTAGGCGCACATCATGTGCTGAGCTGCAGAAATTGGCAGCGGCTCTGGCGCCATAAAGCAACATTTAAAGCAGCAAGATTGCAGAAACTACAAATTATAGTAAAAGTCGGATTGACACTACATGTGGTGAAGTTATATAAAAATTAAGACGTAAAAAAACAATTAATGGTGAGGCACTAACACCCCATGAATAAGCTTGGCCTGCAAAGCGAGGATACGAAGCTCTGACCTTCCGCCTTGTAGGCCACAAAAACAATTGCAACCATTTAATTATAATTAGTCATAATTTAATATATTTACTTCAAATATTTTTCAGAAAATTTTGATTTCTTTCTTGGTATGGTATTAGTATTTTTAAAATCCATTTCGGCTAAACTGCACAAAATTATTACTTATTAAAGACCGCTGTACTGAACTTCAAAGTTGAAAAGCACAAATTTGCACATTCTACTCGACTTTAACGATAAAAAGTTCTATAGGACAATTTTGTAGTCAATCCCTCAAGTTATGTGTTTTGTGTGATAATTTATGATCATTTGTAATGTGTAGGTACGCATTTCGATCATCTAATGATAAATTCTAATCCTACCAAAAAGAACTTCTTCGCTTCCTCTTATACAGAACTTTAGTAGATTACATTTCAGTAAAAATTAATCGCCTGAAAAAAAACAATAGAGCCTAGTCAAAGTTTTAAGAACCACTGGAGTTTATTAACCACTAATAATTAACATGTAATGCACCAACGATGGTTGAAATATCCAAACAACTATTTCTTGCTTCTGCATTTTATTTAAATTTGGTCTTATTGCAATCACCTGTACGAAACTATGTTCATAGATATTCATACGAGCGACGGTCAACCAGTTTAAGCAATTACATATTTGATTTTCTTTTGGGATTATTATCAATTTTTGACGTATAGCTTTAACTTTAAAAGTTGTTGTGATTGGTGTCCTCTATCTACCCTAAATTAAACTACCACACCTATAAAACACTCTGTATTAGGCCAGAGGTCTGTTTAAATCCATAAAGATGCGCTTGCATGTGTATCGAATTTCTGAAAATTCGAGTGTTCGACTGTTAAACATATAGTAACTGTCACTCACAATTTATTTTACTCAGGACGAACTGCTGAATAGAAAATAGTTATGTAGATTAATACCGTCGTTTTACCAAGAAATTAGTTTTTTAAACAAACCGCGTTATTTTTTATATAGAATTATACAGTAATAGACTTGCTTCTTAGAATAAGCAATAAAGCATTCAATAAAAACGTGGAAGACATTAGCTTTTCTAGCAATTTGTTCATACATTTTATAGTAATTTAATCCAAAGCAACACATTCTAATATAACTATGCGAATACCATACAAACGTCAATATGAAAAAAATGGTTTAACAACAGGGTAAAAGAAACAGGAAACCAAAGAAGGTGGAATATTCCATTTAATTGTATTTAATCATATGCTTATGGCATTATTATAAATATTATTGATAATGAGGCCATCAGCATTTAAAAAATAAAATGTGCTACATTTATAACAAAAAGCTTAGTCGTGAACATGGTTGACTTGAAGATGCCGTACGTGAGATACAACTTTTGTTTTGAGATTAGAAAAACAAAGATGATACATAGAAAATTTTTACAGGTTAAAGTAATTCTAGAAGATTTTACGGGTAACTATGTTGCCGGTAACTTACCCACACGCAACAAGCTTATAGGGTAGAGTGCTCAGTAGCTCTTCGATATGGGGCGAATCCTAAACTGACATAAGAACAGGCGTTCGCTTGCGAAAGTTCGCTTCATTGCAGATTGGGGGATACAATGGTAAACGCTTTTGTTATTATCTAAGGTGCTACTTAATGTTGAAACCGATAATTTAATGGAAACTTCCCTAGGAAAGCCTCCTGCCGCTGGAAAATGTATACTGCGCAGAACTCCGGAAAATGCTTACTTAGTTGCAAAACACGCAGGACTGCACTGCGCTTTATAAATAAAAGTAATACAGGAAATTTCAAAGAACTCTACCAAAATAGCATTTCCATAATATTACATTTGAACGGATCAGCCTTGCATCTGTTTTCTCAATAAAAGTTTCCAAAAAGTTGCTAAGAATTTTACATGCGTGTACCATAAAACCCAAGAATTAGAAAGGGAGGTCCAAAAACTAGAGGCAGAATCCATCATCAGTTATATTGGAAACCAGGCAGCTAACAAGATAATAGAGTATATGCTATAGAAGGCTATAAAGAAATTCAAAGAACCCATTGTGCAAATGCCGTCGATAATATAAGAAGGTGGATCATGAGCCAGAGATACCAAACTAAGAGCTATGTCAGTCTAGAAAATAAAAACTTGAAGAAGACAATATTAAACTGGTAGCCCCTAAAGTGAGTGATGAAATAAAATCTAACCTAAATCCGAAGAAGCTTCTGGATTTTACCTCATAACGCTTGAGATCCTGCAACAACTACCTAAGATAGGTATAGTTATACTGACTTATCTAATAAATTAGGCTTTCAGCCGAAGACGTGTCTCCAATAACGGGAAATTATTATGATTCCAAAACCAGTAAAGCCATCAGTGTAGTGGAGACCAATCTCATTACTTCAAATAGTATTAAAACTACTTTAAAAAAATATGAAATCAATAATCGAAAAAAGCGACTAATACCAAACCATTAGTTTGGGTTTAGACAGAAAACCTCTAGTATAAGTTCAGGCCTTTGATAAAATTTGACATGAAGGACATTCGGTATATCTGGTAGATCCTTGAAGACCAAGCGTAAGCCTCAAGGTATGGTTCTTGGTCCCATCCTCTGCTTGTTAATGACGTACCCATGATTGAAAACATAACTGTAGCCACATTTGCAGATCCTACTCTGCTAGCAGATGATTCAATATAGCAGAAACAGCGAGCAAAATTCAGCAAACAAATTGAAAATGAGAACTAGTAAACGGACAGTCGCTCTACTTAACTTTACAAACCGATGATCCTCCATATGTCAACTTAAATTATGTGCCAGCTCAATACGAAAATAAATATTTGAGGATGGCAAACGACACAAATGCAATGAACACGTTAGGAAAAAACGAAAAGAGGTCGTGCTTAAATATAGACAAATGCAGTCGCTGTCGGGAAGACAATTATATACTCTACCTCCCTTCCCTCAATTAGATTCCTCATCCACTCTGTCTTTCCACTCTTCATATTCCAGGCTTCTCTTTTCCAACGCTTCCTCTCTCCTTTCTCCACGAGCTTCTAGGCCTTCCCCTTTTTCTCCTTTCCATTGGGATTCACCCTGTGATATTTCCAAGCCATCTGCCTCTTCCCGTTTTTCAAACATGCCCATACCATATCAGCCTTCTTTCTTATAGTGTATTCATCTTTTTTCGATATCGATTCTTATCTAGTCTCTTCGTTGGTTATTCTATGGATTATTGTAACACCAACAAAATCTCCTCCAATGCTGCATTTTCATTGCTCCTACCTTCGCTTTATTCTTTTGGGTTATTATCCAGTTTTCAGCCCCATAGGTCCTTATACTTTGAATCATGGAGTATGTTCCTTTTTTGTGGTTTTAGTACTGTGTCTGTTCCAGAGTAATGAATTAAACTGTCTTATGCTAAGTTATGCATGTTTTTGTTTGACCCATTCTACTTTTTATTTCTTCTTGCGTTGTTGCACTTTTTGATACGATAAATCCAGGATAGTTACATCTACTTGTCCTTTTTATGTTTTAATGTTCGTTAGATTTTAGTTATCAAAAAGAAATAAATATCTATAATCACATTTTCTGGCGTTCAACTCTGAGGATGTGCTAAACGGACTTATATAAAAGTTATCCCGACCTTTCAAAGCAAAAGACTGAACACGATCAACGCTCCATGACCTCCATGTACATTCCTAATAATGACCTTGCGCCGAGATCTTAGTATCACTAAAGTCACCAGTGAGGTAAGAAGATTCCCTGAGAAGCACAAATCAAGATTACATCGCCACTCGAACGTACAGGCTCTCCAACTCTTCGACTGGAAATACTGGAATTAAGAGAAAATCTAGACGAGAGTACTAATTTCAAATCAGGGCAAGATCTTGAATAATTATTTAAATAGATAACATTATTTAAAAAAAAAGCAAATCATGCAGAATTATTTATTGAACAGAATATTCAAATTATTGTAAAAACATTTCTTTGGTATCCAACGATGAATTTAAACCACTCGACTCGAATAACACTGGGCCAGGCGAAACTGAAAGCAAACGATTCTGAGACAGCTTGTGCCTGGCGAAATATGGATCATAAAATCGAGCAGTCGGAATTCCTCTTCCAGGAGAAAGTTATTTCGACCCTCAGTCCGTGCCTGGCTGGACAATACATATTGTATTCAAAAGAATGGTGAACACTTTCGGCTTGTACAATCGACCTAAATAAGGCTAGACAGTCTGGTTTTCCAGCACTACATCTCCATCGGCCTTCTATCACTCTGACCAAGATGAGGGCACGGGTCAGATTCCTTAGCCTCTAATTATTAACATATCAGATTACAGCGCACGTTTATACTTAATTTGCTATTCATATTTGTGTTTTAAAATAATATTGATGTATTTGCATATGTGTGTAATTTGTGTTCCAATGTAAAATAAAACAATGTTATTGCTTTTCATAATCGGTTATACCTTATCGAACCAAATTCCAAGTGGTAAACACGGTAAGATCACCATAAGAATTCCTAAAGTGCAAATCACTTTATTGGTGACCTGCCACCGAACAACATTAAATAAACAACCTAACTTAGTCCTAAAAGTACGTCTGGAGGAAAACCCAAAAAAACGATAGGACGCCATTGGATTCAGCCTTTTGTAGTTTTAAAATTTTAGAAAAAAATTCTTAATTTAACTAGTCCAGTTTTAAGGTCATTAATAAATAAGGGGTTTTCCAATAAGTAGTCCCATTTTAATTATAAAAACTGTTTCCCTGCTTGTGTGGCTCGTAGCGCCATCTTGCTGGAAATAAAAATTGGCCATATTGTCCAATATAGGCCAAATCAAGTTATTTTTTTTTCCTTCTAAACAATATACAGTGTGTACCAGGATTAATGTTGCAAAAGGTGCGATGGACTAACAATTTTTGAATTTTATTTTAATATTGTGGGCTGAAGTCCTGCTTGGTTTGAAGAGAATTTTAAAAATATTTTCAGTTTTTTTTTAAAACAAGTCGGCCTAGACAGTGAAGCGAAAACTATTTTCTCTTCAGGTACTACCCTTTTTGCTTATGATACGGTAAAATTTTACTAAGAAAAGTTGTTCAGAATAAGAAATTATGGCCATATAGAAAATTTCAGAAAAATTTGTCAACTTAGATTAAACCGTCATTTTTAATAATAAATTTTCACTATGTCTATAATGAATTTTCACTATTTCTATACATTGTCGGAGAGTGTATCGTGCCATTTTCATAAATCGTATAGTTTTTACTGACAAATGTCAAGGATTCAAGTCTTGCTATCCAACAGATCAAAAATGCTGCAAAATATAAAATGGGACTTAATGGAAAACCCTTTATATTAAAAATCTTGTGGGGTAGGGGTGACCTGTCACCCCTTTTAAGTTTTCTCTTTTCTGCAAGCTTCTGTTTGTTATGTTCAGGGCAGAAAGAATATTAATATGTATCCAGAAAAGCAACTCTGGGAACTTTCCATATAAGTCTCAAGAGAATATATGAGTAAGCGGAATGGTAACATTACAGATGAGACAAATTGCAATTACATTATAGAAAACGTTTTAATAGTTGAGTTGCATTTATTATAAAAAGTGTTACTATAAAACAACGAGCATCCGATATCACGTTTCTTGTATAAAAGGAAAAATATCGGAAATGCGTTTCTTGTTCAAACAATGCCGTACAGAAAATAAAAGGAAATAAAACATTTCAGTTTTCTTGTACATGCTAATTGTAAGTTCTATAAGTATTTAGTTTTGTTTACCTTTTAGGCTAAGAGAACTATTATTTCTAAAAATCTCTACAAATTAGAAGAGATTAATTAACATATTCCTACTACAATCTATGTAGGTTTTTCTGTTTAATAATACGAACATCAGGGTTGTTCCATGAATTATTTTTAAGCATTAAGTGGTAGAGTCAATTTCTGAATAGCTTTTTCAGAAAGCTCCCCGTCACCTTTCTTACTACCAATTTGATACACATAATAATAGTGATGGAGCAATAAAAAATGCTAATTCCTCTACGCTGCTTATTAAACTGCGAAAATTAAGCCCAGAGACACTAAAAAATGCCTGCCATAAAGGCTGAGGTGTTTTTCATATCTTGGAAACGTATCGCATTACTGTTACTTCAGACGCTCAGCTGAAATTTATACCGTGATAACTAACGGCTGCATTAATTTTTCCACTGTTGCGACCTTTCTCACACTTGGCGGTGCTGGCGATTTATTCGAGTCGAACGTAAAATTTGAATTTTAACTGCAGTCTCGGATCGGGCATTAATATTTCGGAAAAGGGCGACAACTGTGCAGTCGCACGTCAGACAGTTCGGACAAGCCAATTAAACCATATCCGAAACCTGATACTCTTGGCAGGCATCCCAAGTTTGCGAATACAGCAGGAGCAAAATTAGCAGATTACTTCGTTAAATGCATGTTTTACAAGTCAACCAGTTAGCTATGAAATGTAATACCTTTCCATTGTGTTGGTTGCTGTCGCTGGTTGATGCTGTCAGCTCCGGTAAAGCTCTATCATTATTGAATTGCAAGAACAAAATACTTCACATTTGTAATTAACAAAGCAAGTCTTTCCACGTCCATTATTAATTAGATCTGTGGCGGACTAAAGGTTATATTGAGATGGTTTTAAGCCTACAACTTGGCTCTGTTTGCAGTGCAAAATATTTAACCAAGTCAATAAAGCACAGAGTTAAGATTTATTAAATGCATTGGTAATGAGATGCGAGAAGTAGTAATTAAACGGATAACGGCACGCATAAGCAAAGCATATTTCAGAGAGTTTGAATAAAGTAATATAATTAACTAAAATAGGTTTGTGCATATTTAACGCCAGGCCAAACAAAATTAATTGACACAAAAGGTTTGTTATGTGCAGACTGAATAAGCGTAATTATGAATAAAAGTACAGGTCAGTGAATGGCAAGCAGTCTGAAAGGTACATGAGATCAGAATAAAGGATAATAGAAAATTGCAAAGAGCAATCCCGAAATTAGGCAACGAAAAAAAAGAAAGCGAGCACCGTGTGTAAATTTGAACTCAGTTTCCAGTGCATTAATAAGACAAAGTAAAAAAGCAGAGCAGTGATTTTAAAACATTTGTGTGCTTAACGGAAGGAACAACGAAGGTTATAAACAAAGGACAATTTTTTTTAGATTTAAGAGAATGTTGACACAGCAGCGCGATGCGTTTTTGTAAAAATAGAGATGAACAATTGAAATTATAAATTAAGATAGTTTGAGCGAAATTGTGCTCTCTTAAAATTAATATTTGTGCAAATAAAAAGTGTTTACCAGTTATAAAAAGTGCTGCATTTTATTGTACCCATCACCGTGCACCAGTGTTTATGGCATTTTCCGCCACGATAAAATTTAAAAAATTCCAATCTCATCTGCGACTGAAGATCGGCAGCCGACAACTGAAATTTTAGAACTTCGATTCCGGCACAATTAAGCATCGGAAGCCAGAGATCTGCACTGCTTCACATTAGCGGGGTCTGCAGGAGCATCCTGAGTGAAAGTTACAGCCAGGGGAGCGTTTCCAGTAGAGAAATTCCAGAAGCGGCATCAGCGACCATTTCCGAGCAAAGTTGAAATCTTTACGAAATAGGTATTAGCTATAAATCGATTGTCAGAGTTCGGAAACTTATTAAAATACGAGATTGAACCTTGCTGAAGAGGTCTATTGCATATCCAAGGGTCCAGCTACGCCGTAATAATCCAAAAATTGGATAGCGTTTTCAAATTTTGTGAAATTGGCGGATTTCCAAGCAGCAGAAACAAGTGAATGGATGGCGTCCTATCTACATCATTCCTGTAACAATGAAGTGGAGGTTTTGCTGCCAAGCAATAATTGAATCAAATTACCTGACGATCTTTTTCAAACATTCAAGTAATCGCTGTTGCACTGGCGAAGTTTTTGTGTCATCTGACAGATTGTAAATTTTATCTACCAGAACCGAGTATATGAGCTACTCAAAGACGAATAATCTAAAATGAACTACTAATTTGTGAATATAGTGAATTTCTGAACCCAACCTGAGATAAGCAGTTTTGTGTTTGCCGAGAGCTAGCTTCAATAATATTGCAGTTCAATAAAATAGTAAGAAAGAGGCATTCAACCATTTTATTTTAAACGTTAGCCAATACATTTCATTTTAACTAGCCTTAAATTACTGACAGGCGAAATATAGCAAAGTATAAAAATCAACCTGAGAATTGTGTGGTGATTTGCCCTAATTTAATTTTGCACCAAAATAATAATAACTAAAGCTGATATTATATGGCAAATGCATATTTTGTGTACTTGATATGCCGAGAAAACTTTTTGCATATGTATACTAATTATGTGAAAACAAATCGTTTAAGCCAAGTTTCATTTTGCATATTTTGCATATTTATACGTTCTTGAGCCTACTTTCTGGATTTTGCATATTTGGTTATATTTAGCAATAATTTGCGATGTATGAACTTTCTGAGATTTTTTTGTAAAATTTACTATTTCATTAAATGTATTAATACAATTTTTCACTTTCTGCCGCTGGAGTGTAGTGCGCGTATCGAAATAAGCAATGGAAAGGGGAAGTCGCTGTTAAAATCTTTGACTATATAAACATAGACTGCCAGTAACCCCCACTTTTCCCATAGAAGCAATGTCTAAGGAATCAGCCAATATAGAATCCATTTCAAGAGTCGAACTTTGAGTGTTACGTGAATAATAGTCTGGCGGGGTCAGGGGAAATCTCATTTCTATGTTGGCTTACAACGTGAGCTGGCATTCGTAGTCCACTTATATATAGTCAAACGTTAAAATGAATTAAGTTTTTTTGAATAAAAATTAGAGAAATAAATACACTCATACAAAATTATTAGAAATTTTATATTATATAGAATACTTCTACTTATTTTCCAAAAACAATTAGAGCATATTATGTGCATATATTGTAACTTTGAGTGCATATACTCAACAAAATATATGCATATATATATATATATATATATATATGCATATTTTCGTACATGTGAGTGCATATTATTATCAGCTTTAAGAATAACAAGCAAGACGGGTAGGCCATTGCAATATATATTGTCATTGTCTTTAGTATAAGGGTTTAAAATCAGATGAATACGGTTAAAAGAATACTGTATTAAAATTACAAAGATGAATTTAAGTATGAAAAGGATATCAAAATTATGTATTATGTATGTGGTAGAGAAAGGCAATAGAGTTTAAAATTCAATTGAATGAGGCCATATGAGAAACAGTGGGATTCTAACATAATTTGGTTTTTATCTGAAATGGAGTGGGGAATTAATGGCAAATACTTCTTCAAGGAATACCATTCAACATAGTGTGTTGTACTATAAAATGTATGCTAAATTAAATCACTAAGGAGATTTTATTATTTTAGTAGTACACAAAATAAATTTGACATCAAAAGATGTAATAAGTTTGTAAGCGGCTGAAATTTTAAAAAATAAACCCTATACTCGTATTTTTAATCTATTTTGGTATGTGAAGGCTTCTATATCGTAATGAAATTATCGAGAAGAGTATTAAATGAATTTTTAAAAACAATTTCATATGGAGAATTAATGAAGAAGAATCGATATGGTGAGATTGCCATATGTTAAACAGTTATAATCTACAAAAGCAATTACTGGAATTGGATGCTGAACTGAGTTTATTTTCAATTAAGTACATCGAATGAATTGGATAGAAGTGGCTTGCTTGGAAGTAGCTTACGTCGAGTTAGTTAGCGGAGTGGACTTCTGATGATATAGATTGTCAGGGAAGATAGACGGTCGGCCTTACCTTTTGGCGAAAGTTATACTAGTTATTTTGCCGGCTGGTAACTATCGGCCTAATTGGGCTAGCTCGCCGCGAGGGTCGCAGGGTTCCAGCTATGCTGAAAGAGAATACAAAAAAAAGGAGTGGGCGCCAGGTCCTAGACTCAGATCCAATTCCTTGTGCCGGACCTTACACAAGGTCGAGGATAAAAACCAGCAAGTCAAAAATAAACAAACCAACAACCAATGAATAGATCACAGCTTTATTTCAAATATTGGTGCGTACTATAGTGCATCGCAAACCCGCAAACATGTAAGTATAGATAAAAAAAAAAGAATATTGCTAATCATCGACAATACTCGATTTTCAAAAATATTAACTAAATACAAGTACATAAAAAAAAGACAATAAAGGGGGCTATTAATATATATGAGTAGGCTAACGCACTAAAACATTTCGAGCATAAAATAAAATAACGCGAGGTTTAGAGGAAGCGTATCGAATATTGACTAAAAAAAAATAAATTAATCCCTGTGAGGCAGGATATAGCAGGGCCAGGTTATGCAAGCGCTCAGCTGATGCGAAACCCCGAATATCAGCTCAGAAAGATTCTAAGTAATTATTCCAAAATTTCTAATGTCAAAAACTACGAGGGTTTATGGCCATATAGTAACAGAGCAGTTTTTTTTTAGTGGAAATACATCAGGTGTATAAATGAACGCTAAAGCAATCGCTTGAATAAACCTTCGGCAAACTTGTACCTACGTAAGGACTCGCAAATAAAGTACAATAACGCGGAATTGACAATTATTCTACCGGCGGCGGGCCTTATGACGCAATCGCTACTAACCCGAGATTAATCAGTCATGAACTGAAACTGCAGAAGCAATCGACTACCGATGTCGCTACTCTAGCCACTATCAACATCGAAACGACGCGGCAAACTTCAGACGGCTGACAGCAAATGGCGACGAAAATAAATATAATTAACTGTATACTAAACAAACCGCAGACAACGAGCCGTAAGTACAACCCTAAATCTGAAGTAATTAAACGAAAGATCTAACATACGATTTGCAGGGGAGCTCGATGGGGCGCGGCGGCCGGCGAAAGTGAATATAAATATCTGTATATTGAACAAACCGCAGAGCTGCCTTCACAAAGTCAGGTAAGCTCGATTAATGATTCGATAAGGCTCACTCAAATGTACAAAATGGATGCTCGAAATTTGCAAAAGCCCTATTATAATAACGCATCAGATCTATACAAAAGCATGCACTAATAACTTAACTAGACGAAGCGTTGCTATGCCAAAAATTATCGCACATGTCCTAACTATTAACGAGACGAGATACTATTAACTAACTATAAAATACACCAGGCGCAAATAGCTATATCAGATTCTTGCCTGTAGTAAAAACATGTCAGCTCCCAACCTGTGGATTGCGGAAGGCCGGGGACGGCAGAAGCGATGGAGGTTTCGGCAGACACAGCGAGAGGCCCAGCGGACCTAGGAGGCGGTGATTGTATCACAGGTGAGTGCAGTGCTACCCCTCCAGCGTAGCTACCAGGGAATTGGTAGAGCTCCTTGACAGTTCGATGGTTTCAGGGGCCCAAATCCACGGTATGGATGCCCGCAGAGTGCAGCTGAACAAGGAGTGCTAAGCCTCTTCAGGGGGGAGTTCAACCTCTCGCAGGAAGCGTCCAAACTCTCCCAAGGTCGTAGCCGACAGGAAATGGCATCCCACAATAAATCCAAGTCCGCAGTAAATCGAAATCCACAGCAAATCGAATCCCACAGGGAACGGAATCCCACAGCAAATGGCTATAACGCACAACGCCCAAATAAATCCCAAATAAGAAGAAACTGGCCTTATCTTACCTCACGCTGGAATTGAGCCAGAAGAAAGGGCAGAAGCAATGCTGGCCTCAGACGAATCCGCAGTTGCGAAGGACGTACGTATAACCAAATCAAGTACGAACGTTTTAAGGGCACATGTGCTTTTTCAGATCCTCCGAAAAATCAAAACGGAGCTGAGCTATACTAATTAGCTCAAAAATTCAAGCACACGGCCGAGGCACTAGCAGCCTGCACCAAGTTTAAAATGTGAAAGACCTCAAAAATCCACCAGCTACCAGTTATCAAAACTTTCCAAAATTTTTGGGCCAGAAGATGCGAAAAAAAACAGCCTGAAAAATTTGACTGCAAGAAGTGATATCCTTTATCTAGCAACAATTAGAATAGTGTAGAAGAATTTGTAACAGGGGTTGCCTAAGCGCCATATAGAAATATCTATAGGAATATGACCAAAATAAATTTAATTAGTAGAATATGGGTAATTATTCGAGGAGTTGCTTACCAAACTGCTTGATAATTATAGGAGAATAATTAAAAATAAGATACAGCTAACTATACCTAGTTTGAAGCATGCAAAAATTGACAAAAGCCAACCATAAGTATTCAAGTTCAAAATTCAGCTAGCCAAAAGTTCAATACTACGGGGGACACTCCAAAAGTATCGTAACAAGATGGAAGGGTTTTCATCTGCTGGAATTGTGATTCGTTAGGCTTCTCATTGAAGTAACGTTTTAGAACTTGCACCTAGTCGAGTTTTGTGATTCTAGGTTGTCAACTTGTGATTTTTGGAAGGAAAGCATGACGGTTGCTTCTGGTCAATTTTGGCAGTCCTGTTGGAGGAAGTAGCGGGTATCCTGTGTTGTTTTATCCAGAAAGTCTTTGCGGATCCAGGTGTTTCTGGCGGAGTTTGTGCTGGAATTTGTTTGGACGTTGGGAGATCTTTGTGAGGTTGCAGGATGCGTTTGCCTTGTTAAAGAAGAGTACCGAGTCTATGAACAGGTGACAGAATACAGGTATTTAACTAAAAACTGAAAGAAAATATAGAAAGAGTGAAGTGAGGTAACTTTAATTAGGGGAGTACTTACTATTTGATATTGTTGAATGACAAGTAATGTAACGAGAAGGTATTTGTAATTAATTTGAAGTGACAGGTGACAGACGTACAAGTTGTCATGAAATAAGAAAATCAAATTTCAGGAATAGAGGATTATGAGCGAATCCTACCTGTATTTCAGTCAAATAATTGATTGAGAATAAACTAAAGTACAAGTCAAATGTAATAGCTGAAATAATTAATATTATTATAAAATAGTCAATTATAACATCTAATAAGCGCCACAACGTGGAGTCACAACAATATATATGGCTATCGACTATCCCGATCGACACATCAAGCAAGGCAGGGGCGTAATCGTTTTATTGCACAACTTTTTAGTTCATCAAATTCTGGGAAGTTCGAGAAGAGCAATAATAAGTAGCCATTACGTGTAACGAAATGTTGCAGTTCGATTTAATTTTTACCTCGGAGCAAGATTCGTGTACAGCCAGCACACCTGCGTATAAGCTATTATCTTTTAAATCATGAATTGTTTATAAATAGCGGTGTAATTCGAGTCCAAGGGGCAAAAATGCATTTGTATGACAGCTTGCACGTAGACTTTGGTTACAGGATGCGGGACATCGTGCATCGATGAACGTGACTATAATTTCCCGGAAGAACTGTGGAGTCGCACCTCTGATATGGAATAAATCACCCGAGGATGCGATTGATGAATATTTAGATAAATTCTTGCCAAGTGTGGATTTACATCGAACTGGAATTTCGAACCCGTCACGGAAATGTTTATAGTGTGCGATTTCTAAAACACTCGTTTTGTTTTAGTCTGCTCCATCGATAACCATAGAAGCAATTTCCTTCATTGTGAAACATTAAAATGACAGCAGGCGAGTTACTAGATTCTCTTATAAACAGAGTTAAAGAGATTAAATAAATAATAATATAAGTGTTAAAAAGTTACTTTTTCGTTGTAGTGACCCAATAAGGTAGTACACAATGATCTAACAGCCTGTTGTACAAGTTAGCATGTACCCAAAATACGTCCATTTAACAACAGAGGCTACTCTAAGTCTATATTACTAAATGACTGCCCATGTGCTTGTTGATCATTATTTGTGTTTATTGCAACAGTAATATAATATTTTATTTATTATTTCTGACTAGAATTTTACATTTTCGTGAAATTGTTATCCATTGGAAATACATATTTTTTCAGGAAAAAAATCTGTAAAGGGCTTTACGCGGAACTTCCCCGGCAAGTGGAAGTTTTGACGCTACAAATTTTGAAACTATCAAATGAAGAAAAACGCATTCAATTGTTTTAAGCCCCCGCACATGTTGGGTCCGAAATATATCCATTCTCGCCAAAGTTAAAAACCTAAGATATGTGCAAACTGTTACTTTTATTTAACTAATAGTCTGAGTTAAAGCAAAAATAGACAGAATTTGATATTTTAACGTGCACGTCTTGTATATGTTTGACCTATTTTTTTTTAATTTTGTGCTAGATAGACATATAATTCGTATGAGAAATATGGTCTTCCTCCAACAAATAGGTTTTGAGTTATAACGCCAACAGACGGACAGACATACAGACATACGGAGTTGAGAAAACATGTTTTCGTTATCTACGGATCCTGAAACGTGAAAATCTGAGGAAACTTCGGAAAGTGATTTTTTACGATTACAACACTTCCTTCGTCTTTTAGGGAAACAAAGAGTTACGAAACGGTAAATCTTCTAACCCAGAGCAATGTAAATGTTTTAAACGGTTTACGTACTGTAATGTCAATTAATTGAGTCAAAGGTTGTAACGTTAGCGCCTGGACCAAATTTATTTAAAGCACAAATATTATGCTGAAAATTTATACGGCGCTTATATAGTTACAATCAACGTTCGCTCTTCTGAGCGCGCGGATCCCAGATAAGACGAACCGGTCCGGCGATGCGCAACGACGCTCGACGCAATCAGAATAGAAACAGCTCAGATAATGGGAGCCGAAAAGGTATAAAACCAGACTTCCCGGCTTGCTTAAATCACTTGAGTCTCCGATCCTGACCAGCAGCTGGTCTAACCTGGAAAATATCTCCGCTCTAGACCAGCTTGGGCCTAACCCCGAGGCCTGTCCGACCCGTATGACTTGAGTCCCAGGATCTCATATATCTCCCTAGTCAAAACCTCCAACCTTTGTACTTGGTACAGGCCGACGAGACAGGTCGTACCTTGTAGACTGTCCTGAACCTGTTAACCCTAGTAGCTGATACAGGCCGACAAGACATCGGTCATATCTTGTACACTGTCCTCTGTTTACTGTTACTAGTATATTTTATTTGTTATTTATATTTACGACCCCTGACGAAACTGCTCATTTTTTTAAGATTTAGGTTGTGAAGTTATAGGCATGCCAGGTAGGTGGTGAATTGTTTTAGTAGCTAGATTTGTGATGTTGTTTTGAATAACGACTGGCGCACGCTTATGTAAATACTAGTACGTTTTCTTGGCAACCCTAAGAATCGCCGCCTGGTCCTTATTCACGCCATATTCTGGCGAGGGTTTGAACTAACCTCGTTTAAGGGTGGCGCAGTTCGTGCAGGAGGCATGTCTGTCTGAAACGAAGAGAAAGTACACGCAATAGTTAAACCATTACATCTTTGTTTTCATTGTTAGGCTTTGTGAAAACCTCCCGTATAGCTTTTGAAATTATCACTCTTCAAAAGTTTCTTTACATCACGCCCATTTCCGACTCCAAATAAGTGAAAGTTAGCCTCACAACCTAGAACCGCGTGTGAAAAAGAATGTATTTACAACATTCAACACGAAGTTCCCCTTACACCAAGTTACTGTATCACTTTTCTCATAAATTTTAGTGAATACAATCTTATTACCAAAATGCTTCATGAGTTTTTTCTTTATGTGCTTAGTAATGTATGGCCAAAATCGGATTGACGAAATAAATTCTTCATTGTCTTGTAACCTGTAACTTGTTCATCATGATGATCTTTGAGATTTTGCGCAACTTTCATAAAAGCCTATTCTTTTTCCTCTTCATTATATACTCCGCATTTTGCAATTTGTTGTGCTTCATCTAGCGAGGTTGAGGAAAGGCGCCTCCGTGACACTAGAGGTACACTCTTCCCAGAATGGAAATAATTGCTGCATGTATGAAGATAAAGAGCATATGCCGCAAATAAATCATACACAAATTCGACTCTTGCGTTCACCATTTCACTGCAGGAATCGACAATTTCACAATCAATTTCATTTGGGTTGATATAAATACTTCGGAAATATTTTTGAACATTAATTCCAGCTGAAGCTCTAATAAAATCATTGCGACGTTTCCTAGCTTCATACCATCTCTGCCTTTTTTATCAATAACAACCGTCTGTTCACTGTTTTTCTATCAATTATACTTTGGATATGTTATTTATGAAAATTTTAAGGTGCGAATGCCGTTGCTTTCATTTTTTTGTAATTACTTCCAGATTAAACACATATTCGGGGGCCTACTAGGAAGGTTTTGCAAAGCGACTGTTTATTTATTTACTATATATTTCCAGATATTTACCTTCTCATTCAATACACTTTTGTATTCTGCTAAACCAATCGTCTAATCTAAAATTGCCATGTTTAAAATGTTCTAATTCCGGACGCAGAAAGGTGGTCAGAATGCGGGGGGGGGGGGGGCGTAATACTTATACGTATAAGTACATACTACTGATATTATTAATATTAGTACAGATTGTAATGCGACGTAACGTTACCCCCCACGTATTTAAAAAAACATATCGTATGCCTTAATACGTTAATAGTTAATTGCCTTGTGTGTCCAATTAGCTAGCTCAGTGGACATAAAATTTTAAAATTACCATAATTGTGGTTGCAATGTGTCAATATGTGCCAATACCAAAAGCTGCTCCAATCCTATAGTGTTCTCGGGCTGAAACTGATTTCAAACAACAACTACAATTTGTTTTTTGTTGAGACAAATACATTGACTTTAAAACACATGTATAGGGTCCAGCAACTGGTATGACCTATTTTCCAAGACGTGCCCTAAGGATAAAAAGTAATGGATTGAAACAAATTTGAGATGAATATCAACTTTATTATGTGCAATTTTAGTTCCTAAGAATTACTTCATTTAAATGGCCTCCCTGAGCCTCGATGCAGTACTTCAATCTTTGTCTAACACTCTTAACGTTTTGCATCACTCTTCTCAACAATTCTGGTCCAATACCCTCTATTTCTTCTGAAATACTCATTTTAAGGCTTTGTATTGTTTGAGGACGCTTCTCGTAGACCTTTTGCTTCTGACATTCCCACAACAAGAAATCAGGAGCCGTCAAATCGGGGAAATTGGACCGCCATGTTATGTTACCAAACCTCAAAATCCACTGTATTCACAACTGATTGACTTCGTATAAAGCTTTTAACCACGTATACGCGTTGGTTAATTGGAAAATTATACATGATCTATTAAACTGCATAAATTAACGCACACAAATCTAACAATAGAAATGCCAAGAACAAAATAATGTTTTCGTAACAGCCTATTAAAAATAGGTCATACCAGTTGCTGGACCCTTTAGAAACATACAATACGTAAACAAAAATAGGATCAAATCCTTGAATAATCTACGTGAAAGGGCTACTCGCATGTACGTGTAAATACAATATGAAACAGCATGAAAAATAACGTTGAAATAATAGCCTTTAAGAACGCAAAAGGCAAAAATGTCTTTAAAAGCGCAACATTTAAAATTGTTTGAAGCCGGTATTCATTTCAATTATTCGAGCCTGTACGTATTCACGTACATTAAAACAGGACGCGATTTACACACGTACGCACAGTTCGCGCATTCCTTAAGCGCGATTCTCACATAGCTGTAGCAATTGCGTAACGTTTTAAACGTTTTATCTGTAAGTGGGCCCGAAGACTTGCTGTGTGGCGTAGTAGTTTGGCCCTGGATTGCGTCATCCACACCTTGGATACCGTGATTACAACTGATGCAGCACACTTTGAATACTGCAAGGCCTTTTGCTTTAGGACAATTTCGTAAAATGCACTGCGATTCGTTTGTCAACGTGCGCCTTTAGGCCTGGAACACTTGAGACTGAACTTGAAAATACCAGCAAAAGATGCTTCGAAGTTGAAAATCCCCTCGTTTTGCGGACAGACTCTGGAATTGCATTTATCGCGGCATCTGAAAAATCAAACACAATTTGCTCACTGCACAACCTGGACTACGCGCATGTCCAATTATATTAAAATGCACTGGTTAAATCTAATTAACAATAAAAAATATATAGAAATACACGTTGGCTATATCTTTAACTATGAAAGTGAATACTACAGGCAATGCTGCCGAAGCCCCGTTTCAAGATTGAATGTATTTCCATGTAAGAAACAGTCTTTTCTGAGGGACGTTTTGCGGGCCATTTACTTGCACGAGACATGTTGGCGAAATCCGAGACTGTCCCGCAAAATTCGGGACGAATGGTCACATTCGTCTAATCAACTCATATACGTCTCCTCTGGAAATGGGGCACAATCTTCACCGCATATTTTCAGCAGCCCTCGTCAGCTAAAAATCGTCTTTCCTGAAGTCGATTAGGCACATTCGGGAAAAAGGTGAAATCATAGGGTGCAAGATCAGCGCTACATGGTCGCTATACAAAAAAATGCAACCCGGTCCGTGCACACGCATTGGCCCAATATGCAGCAGCGTTTTCGTGGTGTAGAAACCATTTGTTGGGCCATGACTTTGAACTGAGACTTTTGCGTTCCGATAGAAAGCTAGGTCATCACCATGCAGTCTACAATTGCCCTTGCTGTGGAGAAGACAGCAATCAGCCACTTTTTCACTGACTGTACCTTTTGATTGTGACTGGAGCTGTCTCATAGTCGAATTTCGTGTGACATCGCAGTAATACATGGTCTTTCACGGTGTTATTGACGTAACGAAAAGTTTCATCCTCAAGCAATTCTGGTGTGTCATTTTCTCTTCAGCCCATAAGGAACAAACATTTCAGGTGATGATAAATAACTGGGTCCACTACATGTGGTGCAAGAATACCTAAGGTCTGCTCTATATGTCGGTATGTCAAATGCATATCTTGCTCCAGCATTTTCAGCACTAATAAAATGTCTGTCAGTTAAGGAAGAACGCCGTCTTGGGCTCAGGTCGCTCTCAAGACTGAAATTTATTCTCCAAAACTCTCGATGCCAGGAGGACAATCGGGACCCTGCACAAAAGCCATTTGCTCTACACTTCATCTTCCTCTTTCATTTCTTCTCCTATCTTTCTTACCTTGATATCTTTAGTTTGTCGCGTAAAACCTATTAATTCCCTTTGGTTAAGATATTTGCAACATCTTCAATATTAGAACTATACAGGACGTTCCAAAACTCAATAACAAACATTGAAGATGCGCTATGGGGGCCAAAACAAGAAAAAGTTCTGATAAAATTCGCATATGTGCACAACTAAAAGATTAGGAAATGCTTTTTAAACTCTGATTCTAACGTAAATTGTACTAATCCTGGAAACATACAATGTAAACTTTTTTATGCAGTATAATTGCCACTAGTACCACTATCACAAGTGTTGTAAGTGCGGATTTCACATTATACTGCTATGCAAGCAACAGAGTAATTGGCATGTTTAAAAATGCAATGCAAGTTCAGAGTGTTGCAGTGTGTTATCAGTAAATAACTATAAAATGTATGGATTTGTTGCATTTTAAATTAAAAATTGATATATATGCGTAACACTTAACAACCAAAGGTGTGACCTAATTTAATAATTATGATAGCGTGAGCATATAAATCCTTCCAACAATTTGAGACTTTTTCAGCTCATTAATATCGGAGCACTTAAAACATTTTATCAGATATTTATCAAGCAGCTTGTATGATTTATTCCCAATTAAATAATACCTTCCGTAATTTATAACAAGAAATCCTGCATTAATAAGCAGGACATTCCTCTTTTTTACAAAAACATCTCTGAAATTGGTTTCAAATTAACATTTTGGCAAGCAATTGGAAATAGCTGCAATACTTCTGAGGATTCCTGCAGGTTCCCACGTATTTTCCTGTTTTAATTTCGGCAGATCTATTATGATGCATTAAAGAAATATGTTTATTCCGACTACCGTCGGAGCTTCACTTCTAATAATCAATATATTTCGGGATTAACTATTAGGCTAGGAGCTGCGGGCAGAGCAGATAGCATTTCTTGATCGTCCGAAACCAGAACCAATTTATCGATTATCGCTGATTAAACGGGCACCTGTGATTTTCTAGATGTGCACTCTCCGTTTCGGAGATCGTTGCTAGATAATAAAATAATAACATCCGACCGCTACAAACGCGGGTTATAATTTCGCTGCTTTTATATTAAAGTTAAATTTAATTTCTAATTTATGCATACGCACATCTCTTTCGCTGCCGGCCATATATTTATAGTTATGCACAACCCATAAAACTTGATATGTTTGATTGTACCATATCATCATTATAATTTAATACAACCGACAATTTAAAACCTCTACTCCCGTATTCTGTGGGGTCAGAGACGTACGTAGGATCTTTGCATGTGAAAGTTTGTCTTATAGTTTTATGAGTTTGTTAATGTTAGGAGTGATTCTATAATATATGTATTGTTATAAGTCTACGTTGTGACGCCTATTAATTTATGTTAAGGTAACAAGGTACCAATTTCTTTGCAATACCATACCTTTTCAAGGTGCTGTTAGTTTATTCAAATTTATCTAATCAGGTAGTTTTTAATTATTGAAGCTTCTATTATTTTTCTTGTATTAAAATAACTGTCTATTTTAACAAGTCCATGTTAGATATGTAACCTTCTATAAGTTTTAATTTACGCTTTTGCTAGCTCATAGAGAATGAAAACCTTTAAATCAAGTCGGGTTCATGCGTATTTCAATACTTATCTGAAATGGTTATTAAAGTACACAAATATTTATCAGTTATGACATTTTGACAACTATCAAAGTGAAACGTCACATATCAATTATATCCAACATCTATTAAAGCAATTATCCTCAAAAATGCAATATTCTAAGTATTTAAGACTTATTTGTTTAATATTATATTAACATTTACCTTTTCTAACACTCACTGCAGCACAATCCACAGGATACCAATCTCAACCACACAATTAGTCCACTTCCTGATCTTCTAGAAACCATTGGAAAACCAAGCCTCCAGCGACAACCTCCGCTGCGAAAAACACCTTTCTGTCACACCAATGCAGAGATCACCGCTGATGAGATCCCAATAGACAGGAACTGACCCCCTTAATGGCATCCATCAAGATGGCAGCCCTTCTAAACTCGTACTGTCCCCCTCTGTAAGCTCCTTGTTATATCATTACTTCCAACTGTAGCAACAATAATCTATTCAATTTTTATAGTGAAATTACGATGTCCTCTAAATTCTTCAAGCTAACCACATCAGGATCCAACCCAAATATGAAAATCCATACAGCCTCAAGATCGCCCAACTACTGCAATACCTTCATATGTAGTATGTATCCAATTCCAGACTACACTCAGATGCACCCAACTGACAGCACTCACATGAAGTCCCGCTCAAAAAAATACCTATTATTGGCTTTTATTCCGTAGTTTATCCAAATCCTCTGTAGACCTTAATGCACCACGAAGACCATTCACTTATTCTTAATTCTTCTTCCTACCATTTGTACTCTTCTATAGTATACTTTCGTTTTACCTTCGTTTCATTGATTTTAATGACATATACCCTTTTATTACACCAACCAGACACCTTATCTTTCAATTAAAGGGTTTTTTATTCTTCAAAATTTTATTTTAATTATAAGACATGTTACATATTTGGAAAAAAAATCGTTGCTATTCTCTTCTCATTCTTTTACTATAGTAATAGCTTTTTATAATTTTATTTTCAAAATGTTTTATAATTAACCTTCTAAATTATCTTACCCTATACAATATGTTTCATTATTAATCTACCAGTTATAATTAATTTATTCGAATATGATTTTAAACTTATAAACTTGATATTATTTCATACTTAATTTACAGATAAATAATCATTTGGATTTGGTTTTCACTTTTTTTCTATGTTAGTTAATAAAACTTAAGATATAAACTCTGGTATTATCAAACCACCATTCCAACAAAAGCATATTATGCTTGACCTTTTTTAATAAATTATTCACAATTTTAAAGGAACTTTTTATCACTCTCCAGAAGCTACCATAACAGTATTTATCTATTAGTTATATAGGTTGAATTCTGAATAACGGAGATTATAAACACAATGTGATTCTATATTAAAAACTGGGCAATACATTAAATGTTAACTTACTAGGTGTGAAGCTACTAACCGTCTTAACCCAACGGAGGTACGGTGGGGTATAATATGCCCCAATGGATTTCAAAGTAACATATCGGAGCCTCCCCGAGTAATACCTTCGCTACACCTTCTCTAGCTAAATACGTAACACAGTTAGTAGTAGTGAGAGTGTTGTGGTTATCATATCAATTAAAATATAGTATGATCAAAAATGATTTTAATTTAGTATGGCTATGGAATACGTTCTAATTTATGAATGCAACTGTATATATAAATGTCACGTTAATAAACATTTGATTTTTAAGTGACTTATATATAGTTGCATTCATAAATTAGAAAGTATTCCATAGCCATACTAGATGAAAATAATTTTTGATCATACTCTAGATGTGTATACGCTATACCACACCGTACCAATCCTGTAAGAGAACGAATTATTGCCATACCAAACCATACTCTTGCATTGCTTTACGATTTTTTATTACTTTGTCAGCCTTTTGGATAGGTTTTCTTCAAAATTTTTGCAGATTATTATTTTTAGCATGTGAAATTGCAGATAGCCAGACATGTCGCAAGCCATTTTTTGCAATCGTGTTTCTTACAGGCAGTAATATATTTAGAACATGCTAGTATCACGTGTGATTGTTGTTTCAAAAAAAGACGAATGCTTTCTTAGTTTTTGTTACTTAGTCATAACTTATGTTAGTTACGTATTTTAAGTCTATTTTTGTTATAGGTTTTGAGAATAATTTTTCAATTTATTTCTTATTCTGTGTAAAAGAGTGTTAATTTTTTTCAGTCTTTAATAGCGATCGAAACCAATCATAATACTATTATATCAAAGCTATTCAAATACTTCCTACTTCTAAAGGGTTTTACTCAAAAATTCCCTCGGAAGTGTACGTTGTGGCTCTAAACAATTTTAAAAATAAAAAAATAAGGGTAAAAATATATTCACGTTTGTAATACTACTGAAACAATAAAAGAAAACACCTGGTAATGCAAATTTTGTATATTTTCAAATAAGAAAAACATTACCGGCGATAGGTTTCGAACTCCAGCGCTTTCGAACGTGCTAGCAAATGCAATTTCAATGATCTGCGCGTAGCCCGAAGCAAATAACGCGTTCTCTGCCTCGTCCACCAAGGACGCCTCCGATCGGTGCTATGCGTGTGCCTTAAATAGAATGCATTTATTGTTAACCCATGTTTTATTTTTTAGAACATTTATTATAATAAATAAATGAATTAAAATATCTTTCATTTTTCTAACTGCATTCCGATCGCTGCACTCGTTTTTCAACACCCTGTAATCTAGGAGACAAATTGAGCTCGCTCGGGAACGAAGTTTCCGGATACGAGATGTGGAGAGACCAATTACCTCGGGAACGAAATGTGGGGTACGAAATGTGGGGAACGAAATGTAGGGAACGAACTTTCCGCAAACCTGCAAAAATATACAAAATTGTATTTTTTAACGTGCTCACCCGCTATCCATTTGTCCGAAATTTCTTCGGTTTCATGCCAGGTAGTTATATAATTTGCATGCAAAATATCATATTCCTCCAACAAATAGTTTTTGAGTTATACCGCCAACAGGTAGACAAACAGACGGACATACTGAGTTATACCGCCAACTGACAGACAGACAGAATTGATAAAACCCGTTTTTTGTCGTCTAGGAACCCTGAAACTTGAAGGTCTGAATAAATCTCGGAAAATGTTTTTTAGCGATTACAATACTTTCTTCGTCTTTTAGACGAAAAGCAGGTTATAAGAACTGTTTTGTATTCAAAGATAGCTATTGAAGCTACACAACAAAAAACAGTCTTCAGTTACTATCTATCAACTCTTTAATCCATTTTTAAATTATCTTTATGTAAAATGTAACTAATATCAATTTTTACTGTAGTAATATCTGTTTACGCGTTCATACCCCACCGTACCACTGCTGTGACAAAAATCCACCGTACCTTCGAAGGGTTAAGTTATATTCGAGTTTGCTTGCCGTAGGATATTTCTACAAAATAACTACTTTTAGGTTTAGTTTAATCAACAACGTAAATAATTTGTAGTTGTGCTTGTCATACCTTTGGTTCAGTTACAATTTTCCTTTGATTTTTGAGAATTATGTGCTACTTGTGCATTTCAGAAATATTGCAACGAGGTACCGTGGTATCTATATTTCATTCACCGAATTGTAATAGCAAAACTCAAGTTACAAATGTCAGCAGTACGTTCGGATACTGTATCCACTTTATAGATCTCATCAATACAAACCAAAACTTGGGTTCGAAAATCAACCGTTTTTTAAGAAAATAGGTACTCATTGCTTATCATTTCAATAAGTTCTCCACCCATTAAAACAAATAGCCGTGTAAACAAAACATTTTAATTAGAAATAATTAAAACAGATATTCTACATCTCCTCCTTCCATTTGTACACATCCTTCTCATATCCGTTAAAATGAACGCCGCACTCTTTCAAAGATTCCGGGATTCATACGAACAGGCCGGCAGGCATGGTTTATTCGTTCCCGCAATTCGTTTAAATTCTGCACAGCACTTGAATAAACTAACGACTTTAAATACCCCCAAATACAAAAGGCGAGCGGATTAAGGTCAGGAGATCTAGGTGGCCACAGAACTGGATCTCTTCGCCCTATGCATCTACCATTGTAATTTTCGTTTAGAAAATTTCTGACCATAATAAAAAAATATGGAGGGGCCTATCGTGCATCAACCACATATTCATTCTATGAATAAGAGGTACATTTTCTAACAATAGTCGCATTATGCAAAAATTTAAGATACAATTAGCCAGTCAAACGGTTCAGAAAAAAAGATTTCCAAAAACACCAAGCCAAACGTTGATTGAAAATTGTTGTTGATGATTCGATTCAATAATAGCATGAGGGTTTTCATCTGACCATATATGGCTATTGTGGAAATTAAAAATGCAATTTCTTGTGAAACTAGCTTCGTCAGTAAATAAAACTTCACTACAAAGTTTGCGCTTTCCGCAACGCTTGTCAATGCCCATCGGCAAAACTATAAACCAGCAGAACTTGTACCCTTTGAATTAGGTATGGGTACAATCGTTCCTCACGTAACATTCTCCAAATTAGGGAGCGTTAATATTTGTTTCCACAGAAAGTATTCTGGTACTGGTACCTGGATTTTCTTCAATCCTCCTTAACCCGAACGATGACAGCAAAAAGTGACAACAACAATAACAATATTGACACTTACAAAAACTCAAACAAATGTTGTTTTATCCACTTCCATTGCAGACGTGATAAATGCGATTCTGAACTTCTACTATCCGTAAATAATTTGGCTGTATCTCGAAAACGGTTGATTTTGGAACCCATGTTTATTAAGACTTTTTTGTTTGTATTGATGAGGTCTATAAGTGGGTAAAATATCCGAACGTATTTTTAAACACCCTGCATAATAGGTTCACAGCTATCTTACATGAAGGATGGCCTTGGATTTTTGTTATTAAGTTGCACATGAACATAACCGTAATTTTTATTTTGTTGCATAATCGGTATAACCTTTAACCAATTTACTGCCACTTGACTGAATAAAGTACTGTTGCCAAATGGACTCCTTATTATGATAGTACATGTGGCGAAATACTTAAAATCTAAACCACTACAAGACCTTCCAAGTACTTAATTAAAAATGTATTCAATTACATAATTACGGAAACTAAACACAGACATAAAATTACTAAAATTCCATTTTTAGTTCTGCTTAAGTATGGGAACTTTATATTTGAAGGTTTTTCGTCATGTTTTCTAATCTAAATGCATTTGGAAACCAAACTTTGTTTAAACACAACAAAGTAATTTTTGGGGAAACTTCCATGGCCAACCTTCATGCACTAGGTATGCTATACTCAATGGATCAGACAAAATCGTCACAAATTTCCTTTTCTCTTTAAGATAATTAAAAATAAATGCTTAAGGGACAAGGTCCAACTGTCGCAGCCGCCTTTGCGTACGGCCCTGTGTTCGTTGCGTAAGAATATTACGAGTTCTAACCTCGGCATTTAGGAGATTTTGAATGGATCTTGCGCTTGGTCTTTGGATGTGCCGAGGTCGTTTACTGTCCGTTTCCCCGTTTCTCAATAATTAATATTGAGAGTAGTTCGCGTGTCGAATCGAAAGATTAACAGATGCAAATCCTCGTTCCTACATGACGAATAGGTTGATACGTCAGTGTTTTAGGGTCACGCGTGGGTACTAAACACGTTCGGCCCTCGCCGATTATTATCTGTCTTGGATCTACTATCTCTGGCTCCACTCTTTATTTCGATAATTTATTTATCAGTGCTTTCACGTAGCCAGGCCAGATGCGAGAGGAGATGCACCGAATAATTCAGCTTCAATGGGCTCTTGAAAAAATTAAGTTTGCACGTAGAACCTATTAGAAATTAAACGTAAAATATATGGAATTAATTTAAAATGTTGATGCTCCCACGATGAGTAAAGTGAAAATAGTATGGAGGCAAAGATAACCCTGAAAGTGAGAATTAGTTAGGTATCCTTATTGACTGTAATGACATAACTATATTTCCAATTTGAAGATATTAAATGTTATGAGCAAGAAAATGCGACAGTTGCAAATTCTAAGAAATAATGTTTCTATGCAGTTTTACATTATATTCTGCACTTTCTGAAAATAATTATATTTTAACCGTTCTAATTAGACCATGCTAAAAAGATCCCTCTTGCATTGTGTTTCAATTAGTTTGGTACCTACATTTTTTAATTACTATCGCTATTATTTCCAAAGTGGGCATTCTAAAATGTGTTTCTAATCTTCATCAATTTTTTAATTTTCCCCATTGAGAAATTCATTGGACAAAATCCTTTATTGGAAAATATTGCCAGGATTTGAATTTGATGCGTTTTAAAGACTGCTATGAAGACTACGAGTACATAATAATCTAGAAATTTTAGATATCTTCAAAACATTCCCAGTTACCTCAAATACTGTTTGAGCAAGCGTAGCTGAAGATTCCAACCTCAATAATTCTTACAAATTTACAATGTTTCTTCTTAATCAATCGCAGTGATATGAAAGATCTCATGACACTACATAACTTTAGTGAAAACAGCAGCCACTTTGGTGTTACAGGAAAGTCGAAAATTTAGAAAAGTCGAGTACGTCAGACCCTTTGGATAACTCTAGAATGACCTAACCATCAGTATCAATTTTGGGCGATATTGTTCGCCTTTTGTATGTATTTGTCGACTTCTATTCGAGATACTAGTAATAAGTGTTAACCGATCGCGTAACTACTACCCCATCACATACCCTGCCGGATTGCGGAGCCTGTAGTTGCAAGCTCGAACTTCGGTCCCAGCCAGTGGCGGCTGCTCCTTAGGGGATCAAGTGCTCGAGCCTCCCAGCCGTCAACAGCTTATATGTGAAAAAGTCGCTATTCTATAATTGAAAATAGTATATTTCATCACTTATTCTACCGTTATAACGGGAGATTATTATTCAATACCGCTTAAAACATGTAAAACAACATCCAAGAAGTATGTCAACATAACTTGAGTTATGTGTCAACACACTCGCTCATATCATATACACCAGGCATTTGGTAGCTGCTGAGGGGCTCAAAAATTTCCTCTAAACGTATGTGGTAATTACGGGATAAAACGCTGTCGCTGCAAAATTGGCGAAATGGCAATTTCAATGCGACGGCTCACGCAGCCAAGACCACCGTAAACTGGAGTATTTATGGTCATATTTACAAATGTGCTACGGAAGTGTAGTACAATCCGAGAGTAAAGGCAGCTGCCGCGCCGATAGCAAATATGGTGCAAGATTTGACATTGAAAATGAATGCCAATGCGGCAAGAACGTTCTTGTATCTTTCGACATAATATGGGTTGGAGTTGGAACACGGTTGGGTGAATTTGGTTTTTCCATGTAGTTGTATACAAGAACTGGCGGAAAACAGCATAACTAAGTATCGTCAACATTAATTTAAAAAATTACCGTTTGCTGAAAAGGTTACAATAGAAAAACTTAAATGGCTCACACCGGAATTAAATTTCAACCTGCAGGGTAAGGCTGGAATTAGTAAATTTTACAAAACGTTTTTCTGCGGACATTTACACGAAAAACATTTGAATTTATGGATGTGATGCATCAAATGTTTTATTTGCCATTATTCAATACATATTATCGTGTTTCTTTTTTAACACTTATGTACTTTTTGTGTTGTGTTTGAATACTTTTTGCTCTGTGCATATGAAGTTTTCTTTTGGATTATTAGAATTAAAAATCATTACGATATTTAAACTAAAACATGGACGAAATACATGTCTCATTAATTATTATCCTTTGCGTAGTTATTGTTAAAAATTAAGAGCCTTTAATTTGTAACTGATGGATTTGAGCTTCGTTACGTCAAACATAATGTGAATAAAATGATGTACAGAAAGTATATGAGCTTTATTTATTCAAAGTGTGTGATCCAGCAAACGGCAAATTAGCTGAAAGGTAAACGAAACAGTGCTAGCAGAATAATAATTGCAATAGAGCAATAAAAAATGTAAGGCAACCGATTGAAAGACAATTAGTGAGACGCTAAACTCTAAAGGAACTACAAGTGTATCAGTGCATTATAAACCAAAGTGATTTAAAAGCAGAGCAAAGTGTGGTGACATGTGTATCAGTGCATTATAAACCAAAGTGACTTAAAATCAGAGCAAAGTGTACTGACATTTATTGCCGGAGAAAGACAATTTTAGTAGTTAGGCAAAGACATGCCATCAAAACTGTAGTCCATAAGGTCAAACATGTTATGAATCCTAATTTTGTTTATAAAATTAAAAATCTAGTTGCTAAGTTACGAGACAGTCTTTTGTTAATGATTACTAAACAAGCTAAAAAATTTACATGTTGGGGGTAGATTGAGCTCCACCTTTTATCGCATAAAATTATAAATAAAAAGTTTTTTATAATACTAGTTGTGTGTAAAGTTAGTCACCAGTGTGCAGGGCATCTGTAGGTATAGTTTGCCATGTGTTAAGAGTTCTAAGTGTAGCAGTTTAGCCAGCAGCAGTAAGCAGCTTCGCCCAGTAAAAATAGTGTCTGCTACGTGTAGAGAGGACCTTTAGGAGTTCGTGGGTGTAGAAATTTTAACCAACAAGCCTTTCCCAAGTGTGTAATTCCCGTGGCGCCATTAGAAAGTGTATCTAGCGTCCGAAAGGTCTCCGATTAAGGTAGGATTCACAGGAAGCCCTTGCAGTAGCCCCATAATTCGCGGGGTTCATCAAGACTAGACTGTGTACGAGGTGGAGAGGCATATTCCAGAATACCAGGTCTGTCCAGCTTCGAGTAAATTAGATAGCGTCTCTAGAAAGTGCAAGTTGACGCGGAATTTTCAGTTTTTGCCAGAATTTGAACAAAACTGAATCGCGCGTCGGTTTTGACGTCACACTAGAAACAAAACGAGGGTAGCAGTTGCTACGTCACAGTTTTAATCGTATTTACCTGATGCTTCCTTGCCATTTTGGTGTTTTAAAATTTAATTTTACGCTGTTTTCGCACTGGCAGATCATCTTGTTTACTGGGTCAAATTTAGAGATTATAATTGTCAGATGGAAATTGTGCATTTGCCCTAACACCCGAGTTAAATGGTCATACAACGAGTTATTTTTCATACTAAGTTTCCTATTAATTTTATGAACAGACACCCTGAGTTAAGATTTGTTTCATTTTCACCGAAGCTAAGCCCTAGTTTATTGCAGATAGATAAAATAAGGAATGAGCAATAAACCATTTATTTGTGGTAATTATTATTACACTCTTTTAATTTTCCCTGAGTTTGACAGGCCAATTCTCAATTGAAACTACAATAATTTATAAAGGGTAGTATCCCTTGCCATAATTATTTATTACAATATTTTTAAATCAGAAATGCCACATCATCGGTACGTTCTGCCCCATCCGTCTTCCCCGCTAATGGTATTGGTAAATCGCCGACTCCATTTTAAACCGATTTCCTACGTCTAAGACTGCATGTGTCTTACAGAGCGTGCGTCCCAAACAGCGCAGGGCAAAAACCGCTTCATGCCAAGAGTGTACCGAAATATTAATAAGAAGTTCAAATTTGTAATCCTTGTTAAAAATACTACATATAAGAATTTCCGTTTTCTTTGATAATATCAAATTAAACACAAAAAACGAGACATTTTATTCAGTTGGTAGTGGAAATTAAACTAAGATTTTAAATATTGATTGTAGTAGCACTTCAAATGTTTCACATTTTATTTAATATTATTTATTCTTTGTCGATTAGGCAAGTACCCATTCATGTGTTTATATTGGTGGTGAAGGCACCAGCTTGATCTCATGGTTGGGAACTCGGCTAAAGGTAAGATAGCTGATTCAGTACATACCGACAAGAATGACGTTTATCAGAAAATACCTCTAACAATTAAATCTCCACGAGAAGCCTTGCTATTGTCAGCTGTTACGTATATTTCCAATTTAAAGAGAAAAATTCCTGATCCCGTAGGAAAATTCTCTATTTACTTCTTTTTTTGTGTTCTACACTTAATGTTATGTTTGACATGTTGTCACTTTTAATGTAAATTTACAGACAAATCATCGTTACTGATGCCTTCGAGCCTCTTGGTAATTTATAATTATATCAATGCATTACTCCTTACGTAAGGTGTGCTGGACGATGGGTTTCGGAAGAGGTAATCGGCCGTAGAGATGGGCACATGCGTGAGTATTCACTCACGTTGATGCACGTTTCACGCTTGCTTTAAACATTCACGTTCACTCGCGCTCAAAATTTAGCTTCAGATTTTTAACCAAGAAAGGAATCGAAACAGAACTAAAAGAATATTAAATGAAATATGTTTTACACGAGAAGTAATTTATTTATTTATTTATTTATTTAATTTACATGGTATGTTTCCCTACCAAAATAATAATCATAAAAAAATAAAAAACAAAAGTGAGTATAACAACGTACAAGAGGTAAATATTGATTTCTCGAAAACAACTTTTCCCGCAACCGTTTTAAAAGTACTTCTGAAGTACGGAAATCTGTCATAAAGTTGACGTTCCTGATTTGGTCACGAGTATATCGTTGCGGTTTTGCTGTGTAGGTTTTTCGGAACTACCGATGATGACAGCTTGGCTGTCGAAATACGTATTTAGCAGTTGTTAAATATTTGTGTGGTGAGGGGTTTTAACGAATTTGTGATATTTTCAAACCACAGACTCCAACAGTATTTTATACAGAAGCGTTAGATTTTAACAGACCTTTTACACTTGCTGCTACTAATTAGTTGTTGGTTTGTTTTTGTTTTACGTTAAATTGTTGTACTGCCTTAACGGACGATGCCCGGTGGCGAATTAAGGATTCGGCTATTATTCTGTAGCTTAACAAATCAAATATTTTTTTTAAATATTACATATATTTAATACCTTCTTGTTGTTCTGCAGAGTATACTATATATAATTATCAATAGTTAGTATAATTGTTGCGTGAATTCAAAATCTCATGAATACTAACACAGTTTCAATTAATAAAATTGGGGTGAATGGGTTAAAAATGAACAATTGAAAATATAGCCCGAGTTGCATATACTTGCGAAACCAGATGCACAGATTCCAGTATTAATTCAAGATCCGCAGCAAAATCCAATGTCGGATGTGCACTGAAAATGAATAGTTTTTATATGAGTGGTTTATTAACAAACAGCTGCATTGCATATATTATTTTCATGTCATTAGGGATTTACAATACATGTAAGCTGACAGTAACCTAAGTAGCAAGACAGCGTGACAAAAACTAACATTTGCTACCCTCGTTTTTTTCTGAAACGTTTTAAAAATATATATTTTTTACTACAGCGTGTCGACGATTTTAACTCCCCTGATCATATTCTAATAAATTGGTCGATAATTCGAGATCCGTTTTTTACATTACGTAAAATAATTTCATGTAATACACGTTAAGGAAAGGTGTTCGTTGTTACGTGTAAAAATTACGCTCTATGCGAGATGTCCAAGAATTGTGTGGAGATAGTTATTTGTATACATAATTTATTTGGTCATGCTATTTTTATGGGTATTTCGCCACACTACAAAATGAAAAATATTAAAACATGAACGTTTCGGAAGACAAATATACTTCCGTTATAAACATTAACTAATTAAATTAAAAAAAAACAAGGAGAACTTAGCTTTTTTATTGGAGATCCAGCAAAACGCGACTAACTTCTCTAATAGACAGCGTGACACTCACAGGCGACTACATCATTAAGAATGGATAGCTAACTAGTATTTAAATCAACTGTATGTGTGGACACGCATTCGTCTTTGCTTAGTAAAATATATGCAGTTTCTTTGATTTTACGTCTAGTTGATATCGATCCTTTAAATAAAATGTTTGTGTTATGCCAATGTATTTTGTAGTTTTTAGTCCAAGCACGTCCTATTTTAGATTTTACAATCTAGTATTTCTTTTTCAAATTTTGGTGTTCTTTAACTCTAAATTCTACAGGCCTTGATGTTTCACCGATATAGTATTTCCCGCATTCACAATGAATATCGAGAAACGATACTCAAAAATACAACACTTAGGGCCGGTTGCAGAAAGCAATGTTAAGTCTGGTGTTAGCTAACGTCACGTCAAAGTGAACAGAATCACATCAAATTTTGTTTACTAATGTGTTAGTTACCATAAACATTTGAGATTTGATTCGTTTTTGTTCGCTTTGCCGTCGCGTTAGCTAACACCAGACTTAACGTTGCTTTCTCCAACCGGCCCTTACTATATCTTATATTCTAGGCATTTCTGACATAATTAAACTAATTGGAAGTAGGTTCAATGTTAGGACGGTATTCAAAACTATGAATACCTTGCAGTCGATCCTTACAAAAACGAAACCGTTCAACGAAGAACATCATTCAATGAATTGTATATATTATATAGTATTCCTTGTGAATGCGACACAAAGAAGTTTCAGAGATTATCTCATAATTTATTGAGGCGAGACGTATGTCACCACTCACCACTTTCTCATGGAGATAAGTTTGGTTGCATAGTTCCCAGGTCTTTTTCAGTTTCGAATTTCATATTTTCAAAATTTAGGGAAATTGCGTCGAATTTCTTAAAAGATTGGCTTACACATATAGGACATTCTTTGCTGCTTCCTGTGGCCATTTTGAGCGGATTGGAGTGATTGTTGCTGGTGTCTTGTGGTGGATGTTTTCGAAAATTCACGTTGTAGATTTTGGATTCTTCAGACATCTCACGATTTCCCAAGCCACATTGAAGTGTGGTACATGCAACCACTGAAATTTATCTAACAGTGCTAGGATTCTCCCCTAGGCTCCTCTCCACGCTTTGGAAGGTTCGTTTTCATATTGTTTACTTTAGGGTGTTGAAATATTTCAGGCTTCCTTTTTCCTTTTCCTTTGTGCCACCCGCTTAGTGTATGTATATTTTAATCTTGGGGCACTAAAACCACCCCATGAGGATCTGGAGAAAGGCTTCATTATTGGTTTGCGGGTGTCGTTTAGCTGTCTCGGGCAAAAGATACCACTTCCGAAGGCCTTTCGTTGTTATAATCACCCTGGAGAAAGCCTTCCATACCAATCCTGCGGCTGAGTTAAGGCAGCTCTATCACCGGACCACAGACCAATATGTCCTGTACACCTTGCTTCGTGTTGGCACCCACCGGTAACCTAGCTCACATTAGATATTAAATCCACCCCCCCTCCCGTGTGTGATTCTCGTCGTATACCGATTTGAGAAATTTTTAATGTGCAGAGTTGTAGAACTACAAAAATATTTCCCGCGTGCATGCCGAACTCTTATCGTGGTGTGTTACTCCCCGTGTTGAATTCAATTCTGGGCTTGTAATTTCTTGTGTGTGGCAAATTTGTCACACCCTCGTTATTTTTAGTTTTGCTGTAATTGTCGCTGGGTTGACGATATTTAGTCCCGTTCAGTGACAACCTTGCAAGCGATTATGATATTGTGAGGGATTACTGAGACTTTGTCTTGTTAATCGGCTACAGCCAGTATACAATTTGAAGTGTAATAAACATAGTCATACACAAGAGGGCTTCTGCGCAGAAAACTGGGTTCCATAACCAAATCAACTTCACATGCGAATGTCTCCCGCACTCCGTTTTCGCACAGCTTTCATGTATGGTTGGGTGACGTGTAATCAATTGCGAGATAAATCGTACACCAATGTATTCCCTAGTCAAGATGTTTGCATTCCATTTAAGAGAACTGTGTGCATGCATTAAAAAATTGGCATTCACAACTAGTACAACACTAGATCAAATATAAAATAAAATCAACTTCACAAATTACATTTTCGTACACATTTTATCATATTTTGGAGCAGTTTGTATATAGTGTAATAGTGTCAATAAACAGTGGATTAGAGCAATTTATGATATTTATTTGTTGTTTTATGAAAACGATTATGTGGTTTGGAGATTTACACTAAGGGCTGTAGGTCTTCTGCTTTGGACAGTTCCGAACCAGTGGCGTGTTTGGACAACCCACCCTGCTCAGGAACTAGCTCGTCGAACTTTGTAACACCGCACGACAGTTCCTGGATCACATTTGAACATTAAATTCGTACTATATGGAAATTCCTTGTCTCCTACTATAATTACTTTTGTAAATTTGCAGGTGTACGTTTTCTCCACTGTAGTCGTATTTTCTAATTGTATATACAGAACTACCCACTACAAGCAATTGCAAGATCTGTATGAGCTATAAATTGTAGCAACTTGTCCAGCAATATTGTCAGTACTACTCTGTTACTCTTTTTCGGTATATTATCAAGCATATTGCCTTGTTGTCATTCATATTGTATCGTTTTATTTACTTAATATAAATATATTAAAATATACACTTACGTGTTATCAAAATCAATATACTATGGCATAAAATCTCATGTATAGTCTGGCACGTTCGCTTAAATCTAAATATTTAATCCTTATGTCCTTATTTCAAATACTTTTAACGCCCTTTATAATATTATAAATGTAAATAATGAATATTCAATAATCTAGCTCAGTCTGTAATCATTAGAATATGGATCTCCATTTTCTCAGTTGGGACATGCATCTAGTTTATTCTACTTTAATAGTATATTGTCTAACTAGTGCTGCAAGTTGGATATTTCACACGAATGCGCACGCGAATCAGCACGTGTTATACACTATACTTTTCCGACGACCACCAATATACTATTGATTCTTTATAATATAAACTAAATTTACCCCTTTTAACCGCAAAATGAAACTATTATTGTTTAAACATCAACTTAAATTGTCATACTATTTCTGTAACATTAGCTTACTAGATTTTTGAACCGGCTTGTTTCGCCACTTGCGCGCTGTTTTATGCCGAATTGGCCGTGACGCTCTCGCGCATTTTAGTTGCACTTTCAGTAACACCAAGCCATGCCATTTTTTGGCATTTTTCGTAGTGGTCGTCGGAAAATAATATTTCATGTTCAAATTTAAAAGTAAGTTTGTACCTTCTTTGCTATCTGATAAGTAAATTATGACAGTTCATGAACCAGTTCAAATCAAACATAGAATAAACAACAACATCATAATCATCATCCAGCCCTTTTTAAGCCCACTGTTGGACGTAGGCTTCCTCTAGCTGTCGTCTTCACCTCTCTCTGTTCTGCTGTTCTCGCTGCCTGTATCCAGTTGGTAGAAATCATCTTTATGTCGTCCGTCCAGAGGGTTGGTGACCTTCCTCTGCTGCGCTTATCCTTTCTAGGTATCCATTCTAGAAGTTTGGGTGTCCACATGATGTCTTTTAGTCTGGCAACATGCCCCGCCCAGCTTCATTTCTGTTTGATAATACGTACCACAACGTGTATCTATTCTCGTTTCAAACTTCGATAGCTCAGTTCAATTCACAAAAGCGTTTTTCGACTGCTTGCCACTATTGCCTTTCACACCCGGCTCAGGCTTTTTGCAATCGAAAAGGCACAAACAGGCAACCTTCAAATTCTATTAGCACAGTACTAATAAATAACCATAAACAACCTCTTTGTGTTTCCCACAGCTTTAATTCAACACAGAATTTGATTCTTATACTACACAGATTCAATTTTCAATTACAATTTTTATTTTGTTCTGACACTTCTCTTAAACTCACGCTAGATTATTCTAAAACTATTAATTTAAAATAAAATCATGACCACAATGATTGTTCTCTCAGGCCACATTGACACTATCACTCCTGCCTTGTTCCTCATATCTTCGTTTTCTATTCTATCTCTTATAGTAATCCCCAGCATCGACCTTTCCATGCGCCTTTGTGTCACTCTTAATTTTAAAGCTGACTTTTTCGTGAGTGTTGATGTCTCTGCTACGCACGTCGTTACTGGAAGCACGCATTGATTAAACACTTTTCGCTGCATAGTTATTGGTGCATTGCTCTTAAATACATCGCTCAGTGGTCCGTATGGTGACCAGGCTAGGGTTATTCTTCTCTTTCCTTACTGTCTATTCTTATTTCGTGTGCGAGGTATATGTACTTTTCTACCATTACTATTTATTGGTTTCGTATTTTTAGTTATTCTCTGGGGATATGATTTGTCATATATTTGGTCTTTCTCAGATTCATTTTTAGGTCGATCTTTGCGCATACTGTATCAAATTCATTTATCATTTGTTTTATTTCTCCGAGTTCGTCAGTTATTAGGACCACATCGTCTGCGAAATGAAGTTGAATGAGCTTTTCTCCGTCTATTGTAACACCCTTACTATCCCATACGAGCCTTTTAATACATATTCTAGCGTTGTTATAAATAACTGTGGTGATAGATTATCACCTTTTGATCTTTTATTGGTCACAAATCCTTAAAAACCCCTAACCACACAAATATTTAACAATCGCTAAATACGTATTTCGACAGTTAAGCTCATTTTTAATAGCCTTGGAGAGAAACTAAACATGACAAAATTGGCCGAAGGTATGCTCTTCACCAAATTAGCTATGAAAGTTAAACCGCATGCTCCAGCAGTGTTTTATTAATTAGGTGTAGCGACTGTCAATACAACTTTCATTTAGAGCTTCCAATATAGTCTCTAATTCTGTCGTATCAAAGGCCACAATTGGTCTATTGTATTCTATGTTTTTTTCTACCAGTAACTTTACTATTTGTAGGTGGTCATTTGTTCCAAAGTTTGAACGGAACCCGGCCTGTTATTTGGGCTGGTAAAGTCTAATTTATTCTCTAACCTCGTTGTTATGATTCGAGGGAAGGGCTTATACAGGCTGATTTTTTATCATGTAACAACTTGTAGGCAAACCATTATGCAGAAGCATGCATTATGCATGCTTTTGCATAATGGGTTGCCTATAAGTTGCTACATGATAAAAAATCAGCCTGTATAGGTAGTTTAGCAGGCCAATGAGCCTACACTTTTCAAGGTCCGTTCTATCGCCCTTTTTGTGAAGCAGGACAGGTATAGCGTTATACCATTTTATAGGTATAGATTGCTCATGCAAGCATAGGTTGAAAATACCTGTTGTTTTTCTTAGAAGTGTTTGTCCTCCATTCTTTATAGCATCTACCATTATGCGTCCTTGCCGGTAATTAATGGGGTTTCATTTTTGTTCTATCTTCTCTATTTTGAAATTTCTTAGGTCTTTTCTGATAGACTTTGTAATTTCCATGTTTATTTTCCTCAATTCTTGATCGTGTTTTTATTTCCTTTCATATCTCTCTGTTTTTCTATTAGTTGTCTTGTTTCTATGCTTAGCTTTTCTGCTAAGAAAACGAAAAAAAAGATCAACAACACTTCTTATTTATTTCATATAAATCACTTCTTACATGGTTTACCTTTTAATATTGTCTCTTTTCTACCAATTATGCAGATTTCGGAAGGATTAAATTTGAAGTTTGAGTAAAAGAAAGATTTAAGATGGCTAATATAATATAAGTAATATGATAGGTTGTGGGCAAATGGTGTTCCTGAATTTTTAAAACGCGATTTTGGCCAGGATTTGGGGCTATCACGGGAAGAAGAATAAAAGATAGCTAGCGTCGTTTTACGTCACAATCTGAAACAAAATCAAGTTAGTTGTTGCTAGGCGGGAGATTTTCTTCAGTTTACCTGTGGTTTCTTGCAAATTTCGCTTTTGAATATCAAAATAAAACGCGGTGTGCACCAGCGAACCTTTTGTGGTTAAGTCAAGTTTGTGAGGTTATGAGTAATTGAAGCGGGAAGCGCGATTGTACTACAATTTGGCATATTTGAGCTACTCTGAGTTAAATATTCTAAAGAATAATTTAAAAAAAACTCAAATTTGAACCTAACCTGAGATATTAGTCTTGTGCTTTGCCGGAGCAAGCCCAGAGAAAAATTGCAATTCGATAGAATATTGAAAAGGGCAATTAACCATTTTATTAAAGAGTAATGGATACATCTCATTTTGATTAGCCGAAGATACTGACGGGCAAAGTTGCAGTCATTACAAACAGGCGCCGCAACGTGGAGCCTTTACAGCCATTACAATATAAAGTGTTCTATTTATGTAAGATTATTTAATAATACACTTATTAGATACTAAATAATTTGTATTTCCAAAATAATTAAATTTACATTTTCCAAATCGTTGTTGTTTTTGTTCTCCCCTATTTCCTAGCACCACAACTTTTATTTTTTTTATCTTCATCGGTGTTGTTATAGACTATTAACCAAATTAATTTTAGTATCGTTAAGAGCTTCATTACCGCACTGAGTGCGGTAATGGATAGTTATTACCGTACTCTTTTTGTATACAAATACATTGAACCAGAAGTTATTCATACAGATAAAATATTGAAAAATACAAGTTTGAGTATTGCACTTAACGAGACACGTTTGATTGCCGCAAAACTCGGCTCACCACCTCGTTTTGGCAATCAAACTCGTTTTGTTAAGATACTCATAAGGAACCTTGCATCGTTAATGTCTATTACATACTCAAAAAATGTACTATTATACATTATTTGAATTTTTACATAACACATAAATACTTCCTTCTTAAATTTAAACCGTTATTCATAAGTTCAAACATAAAATAATGTTTTCTAATCAAATTTATCATACATATTAAACTACAATTCGATCCGTTAACTCGACTGTACTAACTGAATATCCTAACAGTTTAAATATCGTATCAATGGTTACTTTAGTATTTTTTAATCACAGTTCATAATCAGTTGTAATATAACAAGTGGAATGATTATTATCGATTATTTTTTTCCGAGTTAAAACCGGAACCTAAATTTGCTGTTTCGGGTTTAACGAGTAAAAAATCATCGATCATTAATCATTACACAAATTATATTTCGAAAGAGAATATATTGATTGAAATGCAAAATATCATTTTTTTTTCTTAGGTTGGCACTATTAATATTGGCTACCCCGCTGTCAATTTTAAGTATGTGTCAAATTCGAGGTTAGCAGGTTAGCTTTTGTGTCAGTTTGTGAGACTTAACATTGACAGCAGGGTAACCAATATTAACATGGAACATTTATTTTTACTTCCTTTTACAATAAAGGAAGTATTGGATTCAGCCCAAAAATTCGAAATTGAGTTTTCAACAGATCTTCAGGTTTTAGAGTCTCCTGATCCCAAAAAACAAATTTTTTCTTCATTGGTTTGTCTGTGTGTGTGTCTGTCTGTCTGTGTGCCTGTGTGTCTGCCTGTGAAAAGAATATCTCAAAAACGGAAAGAGGTATGGCGTTGAAACTTCATATATAAGTTTTGTGTACTATGTGGATGCGACAGCAAGCTTTCTAAGAAAATTGCATAACCGGAAGTAGGTGTTTACTCTTGTGATTTTTCAGTTTTTTTCGATTTTTTCAAAAACTGCTCTAACGATTTTTTTTAACTTGACATTTTTATTACAATTTTAATGTGTATTGATGTGAGATAGGTGATTTTCCAGTTGAATACTTCTAAAATGAGTTTCATTTGTTTTTTTTTCTATGTTTTTATTAACTCTTATTTTAAATAGAATACCCGGTATATTATTACATTTTTGAATTCAGCTTAAAATTCTAGAGAAAATTTGTCTCTTGAACTAACACTCTATTTTGTACCGTTTTTGCAATTTTTGAAAATTTTCGACAAATGCTTAAAAATGTAAAATCAAATTTTTGGCTAATTATAAGATCACTGTAAAAGGAAGTTGTGTGCGTGTATCACACCAGATTTGTTTAGGATGTATATAAATTTTATACCGAGCACTCAATGCACTTATCGAGCGTTTAGTATTGTTATCGAACATTTATTTTCTAGTCATGCATTTCGACAAAATATCGAGAAAATATGACCTTCAGTAGGAATAAAATACGTAGCATTTAATTTGCTCCCTTTATATGTATATTATAACCGTAGTACCATGAAGTAACAAGATGATTTTTTTAATCCTTCGGCTTTGGTAATTTTTCGATTCTTACACAATAGTGCGGTTGTCTTTATTAACCTAGGTAAAAACTATAGGTATTAACAGCAATTGTAATCTTAAAGTGCTTATAAGAAGTTTTGCAACTCTACAATTTTTCTGCAGCACTTGCGACGTGTTTTCATGCCATTTGAACAAATTGTAAACGTTCCAAAATTCCTAATTTTCAAGAACTTCCCAATCGATGCCACGGCTTTTAGAAAGAAATTCATTGGATAAAAGGCAAAACATCGAAAGAAAGGGCAGTGACTGCAGTCGCGTCTTCGTTCTCCTTCGTTACCCTAACGAATTTATGAGCGGTGCTTCTTCGCGCATACCAAATCCACTGGTAAGTGGTGAGATGGCCACGAGGAGTCGCCCTGAGCGTTTCTCGCTTGAGGCCTCTCGCCCCCAAATCCAGTAACGCGCTGCCCGGCTGCAATTTCAAAAACGTCCGCTCCATCTGATGAACCATTGAATTTATAAATGGTACGGCTAAGACTTTATATGATTACGGAGCTGACAATTTGGCTGCGTACCTTCTTACGTGTGTTGTATTAAACATATTTCGGTGGCCTCAGGTTCTTGTGGGACCTGTTGCAACCATGGGACTGATTTTTTGTGCTCGGTAGGTTGGCTCCTTTGATCGCCGGAATGATGGCTTTAACCCGTCCGTGTACGACTTTTATGTAGCTTGGGTAAACATGCGTTCTAATGGCCCTGTGCGTGAGACAGGGCCGAACTAGGTCGTATTTCTACTCGTGAATCGCGCATTAAGTCTTCGGTTGGGGAGGGGCGTAAATAATTTCTAGGAAAACGAAAAAGTAGGTAGTTGAAGAAAATAGATCGAAAATAATATTTTAAATTATATTAACTTAATGAATTGTTCCTTTCAATTAATTGCAGCGCAGCTGCTATATAAAAAATTTAAATAAAATAGCTTTCCAGTACTTACATATAACCGGAGGTTAACCCCACTAAACGATACCTATATTTAGTTCAAACAGTGTTGATTTAAAAATAGTGTTTTAATATTTCGATTATTACGTCACTCACACCTACAATAAAGTTTATCAGTGGACACACTTTATATATACAATTTTTGTGTAATTTAAATTCATTTGAATATATTGTTAAGGTGATTAGCTCCACTTTTTTTGCTCAACTTATGTTATAATTGACTTACACCTTTTACTTTAGTTTATTCTCAATCAAATTTTTATATTAAATTTAATTTTAATAAATTTAATTGCCCTATTTTTGTACTATGGATAATACAAAATTATTTACTGCTAGTCTCAGTAGAAATACTTGACTGAAAATCAGGTCGGATTTTTTATAATCCAGATTGCCTATATTCTGAAATTTGATGTTCCTATTTTAACTCAATACATCTGTCAACTGACACTTCAAACTAGTTTTAAAAAATCAATTACAAATACTTCATCGTTACATTTGTCATGCGGCAATCTCAAATGGTAAGTACTTCTTTAATTAAAATTATCTCACTCCACTCTTTATTTTCTTTCTGTTCTTATTTGAAATACCTGCATTGTGTTACCTTTTACTGGACTTAACACTCTCCTCTACCAAACCCAATACATCAAGCTCTGCAATTTACCACGCTACAAAACTGCTCCACTCAAAGCCACGGCGAAGAGTTCAACTGACAATCAACTGACAACCAACTGCCAAGATGTCCAGAATCCGGATCCAAATCAACACAGAAACCCAGTTTGCCACAGGAATCAGCATCTACACCCTCACCACAGTACACATCCAAATAGACCTCAGATATAGATGTGTTTATTTTAATGCTCAACCAAATCACACGTATGAAGCCTGCTACAATCCAGCATCTCGAATCTTAACCAGATGCAAGCCACAAGGTGTCCCTTGACAAGCCCCGCAAATATGCTCACTCTGCGAATAATGTCGATGTAATCTACTTCCTTTGTAAACCATTCCTTGTTATCCAGTTCAGTCGATGCAATGTAATTCAACAATAAACTCAATTCACATTCCCTTACTTTTATTTGCCTTTGTAGATCATAACTGTATTAGATTGGTTTTATCACCACATTCTAGTCTTCATCCATCTAGTCTGCTAATCTTTTCTTTTAACATTTTAGTTTTTATTCTTCTTCACCACGCCAATTTATATTCAATTTTACCCCTTTTACTTTACCAAATATGTATTTAAAAACTTGTATAAAAGGGTTTATTTCCTAATTTCAAATTACATCATTTTCGTTATCAAACATTTTTATTCTTATCAATAAACTACCTCCTTAGCGATCTAGCTTATTTTTTACAGTCCAACACACTATTAAAGCTTTATTATTTGATTAATACCTACTATGTTAAATAGTATATTTCGAAAAAGTATTTGTCATTAACTTCCAATTTCGTTTCAGATATTAAATTAACTTAAAATCCTACTGTTTCTCAATCAGCTTCATATAATTAAATTATACATTCTATTTCCTTCCTTTTCTAACCACATTTTAATAATTATATCCATTTCACATCTAAATTCATCTTTGTAATTTTTAATACTGTCTTTTTTAATCTTATTAATCTGATTTTGAAACCCCTGTACCAATATCATAACAATATTAATGTCACTAATATTTCTAAAATCTGGTATGTATATGAATTTTTTTGCAAACAATGTTCTAAACACTACGCTTCCAAGAAAAGTACAGACATACAATTTAAATCTGAAATTCTGAACGCATCGTTTCCACTATTTCATCTAGATATGTGTACGAGTGTATGTTGTCTCCCTTTTGCATTATTTTATACAAGGCCATTATTTAAAAAAGTCGCCCTTTGCTTTGAACTTAATTGTTGGAAAACGAAAAATAGCTATTTATGTATCAAGCACATGATAGACCACTTTATTGGACGATGCGATAAAATATACAAAGCTTTGCACTGCAGATTTTGTTCTACCTACAACATTGACACATTTATAGGGGTAGCTAGAGTGTACTTGCAGGTGCTTAGCGTCTCCTAAATTCAAGTTAGCAACCCCTGAGGCCGGGCCAGAGCTCAACATACGATGTGTGTTATGTGGTGTCTATTTTACATAAAATGAGCTGTAGTGCGATGGCGATTTTTGCTTCATGTTTAGTTTTTTTACACGAAGAGAAATTTTAAACGGAGAAATCGCCACTTCTCCGACAATAACGAAATAGTGCTAATTATCATGGAGCTTTAGCACCCCCAAATTTTGCACTCTAGTTCTGCCTATGGAGAGATTAGAAAATTTAAGTTGTCATTGTTGTTTGTTGTTTTTTCTAAAGTTCATTGCACTATCAGGAATAATTATTACCGTATGGTAAAATTGAATACGGTCTTATTTTGAGGGCGAACCTTCGCAGTATGAAACACTGCAAAACTCTGTGATTTATATTTGTCTCTTCCTAGCTTCTTAGTTTCTCTAAGCAGTTATTGAGAGCGCAAGTTTTAGTAAAGTACGTTTTTTTCCTATAAAAATTTTCAAGGTCAAGATAAAATTGGCAAAACTGCTTTTCTTAAAATTATTAGAAAATTTATTTTCGTCAGGTTTTTCTGTAACCGACTTGTCATTTTGACATTTAAAATTAAATTGTCAGCTTTGTTAATGTTTGTTATTCGATAACGTAAATAAAAAAGCACCAGTATATTACAGAAACTTTATTAACCCTTTACAGCCGATGTGCCGTTGATTTGGGCTATGTTTCTCAGCTGATGTGCTGCGAACTGGTACGAGACCGTCTTTAACTATGTACAGTTACTTAACGACTAATTCTTACTTAAAACTACCTGGAGCCGCCCTGCCGCGCTCACCCCTCCCTTACTAGGATGCATGCCTGGAAGCTCCAACATACCGCCCCCTTTGAAGTCCTTTAGGCTTCGAAACCAGAACAATTAATAATATTATGTACAATAACGTAATAAAGACTGTATAAACCAATTCCTACACCTAAAGCACAATATACAATGATTCTTACAATTAAACAATATATACCCCTATTACTAATACATAAATCGTTTATGTTCACTCATTTAGAGGCAAAAAGCACAATTTGTTTAAATGCCTTCGCAACACTCCGCGCACTGTTTTTACCGTTACCACTCTCACTAATTGGTCAGCCCCTGGATGAAGCTCAATTATTCTCCCCAAGAGCCACTGTTGAGGTGGTACGTTGTCCTCTGCCACGATGACCATTCTTCCTATACGAATATCTTCGAGCGCCCTTTGTCGCCACTTGGAACGCTGTTGCAGTTGAAGCAGATATTCTCTATGCCACCTTTTCCAAAAATGTTGCCGAAGTTGCTCCACTCTTTGCCACCGTGAAAGGCAATTTAATTTTAAATGGGTTGTATCGGGTTCCACCATTGTCATCAACGGTTCCCCGATCAAGAAATGACCAGGAGTCAGTGCGGACAAGTCATTAGGATCAGAGGTCAGCGGGGTGAGGGGTCGGGAATTTAGACAGGCTTCGATTTGGGTAAGGAGAGTGTATAATTCTTCGTATGTTAATAGCGCGTTACCTATAACCCTTTTTAAGTGATATTTCATCGCCTTAACATTTGATTCCCACAAACCCCCCATGTTCGGCGCACGAGGTGCTATGAATTTCCACTCGATATTTTTAGCAGCTAATGTGCTTATCAATTCATTTTGAAAGTTAGAATTTTTAAGAAATTGGGCCAAATCAGCCAATTCGCGTTTGGCTCCTATGAAGGTAGACGCATTATCTGAATATATGCGTGATATATGACCACGTCTTGCGATAAATCGTTTAAGCGCACTTAAAAACGATGCTGATGTTAAATCGCTCACTACCTCCAAATGCACTGCCTTAGTGGCAAAACATACAAATAACGCAATGTAAACCTTTATGGTTCTTTTACCGCGTCCGCGACCCTGTTTGGCCAAAATGGGTCCTGCGTAATCCACTCCTGATATTAAAAAAGGACGTGTTAATTGCAACCGATCTTTGGGAAGATCACCCATTTTCTGCACAATAGTACGGGGCTTTGCATGAAAACATCTCATACATTTATGAATGATTTGCCTTATGACACCTTTTGCCGCTATAATCCAATATGTCTGCCTTAATGCCGCTAATGTAGCTTGCGCCCCTGCATGCAATTGACGCTCATGTTCACTGATAATAAGCAATCTGGTCAAGTGATGATTTTTAGGCAGAACTATGGGATGCTTTACATCATTAGATATAGCTGCATTTCTTAGTCGACCACCTACCCTTATTAAGTCATCGTCGCCTACAAAGGGATTTAAAGAAGCTAATGGGCTACATTTGTCCACTACCTCGTTTTTATTTAATTGCCATCTCTCAGCTGCAAATGCCTGCTGTTGTACAATGCGAACTAAAGCAAACGTAGCCTTTTGCAGTTCATTAGATGCCAGCGGCCCTGATTTTGCATCTGTCTTGTTTTTGCAATTTTGAATAAATCTAAAACAGTAGGCTATCACGCGCTGTAGCTTGGAAAAAGATGAAAATTTGTCAATGAACTGCGTCTCTACATTTATTGTTGTAAAGGCTATAACCTTCTTGCGTTTCTCTATAATCTCAACATTCCCTATCTCTAAAGTTGGTTGTTGGTATTCTTGATTCAACCACGTCGGACCAAAGAACCACGTTCGATCGGTGATTAATTCTCTAGGTAGCAGACCCCTACTAACAACATCTGCAGGGTTATCCAGCGACCTTATATGGCTCCAATTTTCTATTTGTGATAACGCCTGAATTTCAGACACCCTATTTGCGACGAAAGTATTTAACGTATTAGGTTCTGTCGCTAACCACGCTAATACAATAGTCGAATCAGTCCAACAATATTCCCTTTTAATGTCTAAATTAAGCGTTTTCTTAACGCTATCCATTAATTTAGCTAACAATAAAGCAGCGCATAGCTCTAGCCGCGGTATTGTGACTGTTTTCAGCGGCGCAACCCTACTTTTGGCACACAATAATTGAGAACTATGTTCATTATTAGTGCCTATTGTCTTAATATATATCGCAGCTCCGAAACCTAATTTTGAGGCATCGCAAAAGCCGTGGATTTCTATTGATTTGAAAGGAAAACACGACACTACTTTACGATTGATTTGTAAATCGTTTAAATAAGACAGTTGACTTAAAAATTCAGTCCACGTCGAATGAATATCCATGGGTACGCTCTCATCCCAAGCTATTTTCAATAACCATAATTTTTGCATTATAATCTTTGCTTTCATCGATACTGGTGCTATAAGACCTAAAGGATCAAAAATCTGAGCTATCGAGGATAAAATCGAACGTTTAGTAATTTTACTACATAGTGTGTGTGTTTTAATTTCGTATTTTAGAAAATCACCATCACAATTCCAAATTAATCCTAGCGTCTTAGTTTCTCCATTCTTATCTAAATTAATTACACTATCTGGCCTTATACCACTACTTCCCGAAAGGATTTGTTTTTCATTTGAAGCAAACTTACGCAATTCGAACCCCCCTTGTGCCAAAATGTCAATTATTTCATCCTTTAGCGTTATTAGCGCATTTAATTCATTCCCGCCCGTAATGAGATCGTCCATATAAAAATCGCGACCTATAATTTTACTGCTTAGAGGATAATTAACTTGATTTTGTAAAGCTAGTTCTTGCAAACATCGAGTTGCGATGTAACTGGCTGGTTTCGTACCATATGTAAGTGTAAGCAACCTGTATGTTTGAAGGGGTTCATTGGAATTATTTCGCCATAATATTCTTTGATAATCAGCCTGCTGCGGATGAATTTGTATTTGGCGATACATTTTTGCTATGTCGCCCGTTAACGCATATTGAAAGGTCCTAAATCGCGTCAAAATTGAAAATAAATCTTGTTGAATCACTGGTCCACACATTAAATTGTCGTTTAAACTCGACCCGTTGCTAGTCCTCGCCGACATGTCAAAGACCACCCTTAGCCTGGTGGTTGAACTAGATTCCTTAAACACCGCGTGATGAGGAAGATAGCAACTCGGCACGTTTAATTGATGTTCCGGAACCAATTCCATGTGATTTAAATGCTTGTATTCCGTCATAAAATCCATATATTGCTGCTTATTTCTGGCTTACAGTTTAACTTATGCTCTAAATTATAAAATCGCTTTAACGCATTTTGGTAAGACGCGCCCAAGGCCAGCTTATCGTTTTTAAACGGAAGTCTTACTACAAACCGACCATTTACATCCCGATGAAAAGTGCTCCTAAAGTGGTTTTCCACATTTATTTCTTCAGCAGACAAGTGTCTTTGACATGAGTATTGTTCAAGTTCCCAGAATTTAGTTAAGCTATTTTCTAATCTGCTTGCGGTACTCAGGTTGCACGAAGTTCTTGTGGTACTTAAAGCAAATTCTATTGAGCCCCCGATTAGCCATCCAAAATGCGATTTCTGTAAGAAAGGTTGATGGTTGTTCGTTCGTTTTTGGCCCACACAAAGAACTTCCCAAAATAGCCCGGCACCTAGCAATAAATCTATGGGGCCTGCTTGGTTAAAATATGGATCAGCAATATTGAGATTTACGGGATTTGAACCATGGCCCTGCTGAATGATCGCGACGGAATATCTTGTGCAATTTGCGGCACTATAAGACATTGCACTTCTGCAGTGAAATTATTATGACGGGACTTGACAGAGACTTCTACCATTTTTTTGACGTAACTGAGACCTTGATTAATACCCGCAATTGTAATATTTGTGTTCACTTGATTCAGAGATAATTTTTTGCTAAGTTCTCAGTTATGAGATTACTTTGAGAACCTACATCTAAAAGCGCCCTAGCTTCGTGCAAGTTTCCTTTGCTATCACTGACATTGACTAAAGCGGTTGATAGCAATACAGTCGTATTAATGTCCTTGTTTGAACATATCATTGATGTTGATGGCACTATTTCAGATTCATTCAATTGAGAGGCACTGCTAACCTCTGCTAACGTTGTAACATTTTGAACTACATGTAACAAACTATTATGCCTTTGTTTGCATTCGCGGCACTTTAAGGTCGATCGGCAATCATTTGTTTTATGATTATTTCTGAGACAGTTTGAGCATAAATCGAATTTCTCGACTTGCTTAAGGCGATCGGGAACACTTAATTTTAAAAATTCTAAACACTGATATATGTTGTGCGAATTGCGTTTACATTGAAAGCACGACGGTTTGTTGATATTCAAGTATGAAGCATGACGAGGTGGTTTTTCCCTTAAGCTTACTTTGTTTGATGGATTCGCCTGATGTGGCCTTGTTAAAGAGCTTAACGATTCGAGTACTTCGCATCGTTTGTCTAAAAATGTTATAAATTCCTTTAAAGTTGGAATCTCGCTATTTAGACACGATTGCCACTCTTTGTTAGTGGTATAATCTAATTTTTCGCTCAAAATTGGAACAATAAGTGCATCCCAAGAATCAACAGGTAAATTTAGAACCTTTAATGCTGCCATGTTTGAGTTTACCTTGTCTACCAATTGGCGCAGCAAAGTATGAGATGGTCTAGAAATAACTGACAATTTTAATATAGACTGAACATGTTCTTGTATGATTAACCTTTTATTTCATACCTTCGTTTAGAATTTCCCAAGCAGAGGTATAATTAGCTTGTGATACAGGCAATGCATCAACTGCATGCAGAGGTTCTTGCTTAAGGCAGGATTTTAAATAGTGAAAACGTTCACAATCATTTAATTTGTGGTTATCGTGGATTAGCGATTTAAAGGTGTCATAAAAAGCTCTCCAATTTGAATACCTTCCGGAGAATTCGGGCAAATTTAAAATGGTAATTTGATATTAAATTGCGATTCACGCGAATTTTCTGCAGGAACTCTCTGTGACGCAGAACCGGTATGATCTTCCAAAATTGATTGAATTGCGCATACTGTATTAAAATACAGCTTGTCAAAATTATCCTGATCATCATTTTCTGACAAATCTGGATTAATCATTAAGATTTCCATTTGCAAGCTATTAAACTGATCGTTAATCTCCTTTAACATGGGAAGTCGTACCTTCAACTGATTAACATTATCCCCTTGTTCAAAATTACCTACAAAATTTGCTATTTTTGTCAATCTAGCCTTAACATGACCCCGTTTGTGAATCAAGGTTCCTAATTCCGCCGCCATTTCAATTAAATATTAGAATAGACTGCACGGCGACAAGATATACACTCTCCGATGATAGGACGGGTGAAATAGAGTTATGGAAAGGATCACTGACCTGTTTGACCTAATGCCCTCCGTTTTTCTACTGATGTGTAGTTGATGTAATTGGCCTTGATGCTGCTGATATGCAGATAATTTGATCGGAGTCGTCGTCTTGAAGCTGCTGATGTGCAATAGGAAAACGTCCCTCGTTGGTGCTGCTGTTGTGCGGCTGATGGAGCTCGATTTCCAGGAATTTCGACGAACGAACACACTTTTTAAATTAATTTACCGGTGATCCGGGTCGAAGGACCAAATGTTAATGTTTGTTATTCGATAACGTAAATAAAAAAGCACCAGTATATTACAGAAACTTTATTAACCCTTTACAGCCGATGTGCCGTTGATTTGGGCTATGTTTCTCAGCTGATGTGCTGCGAACTGGTACGAGACCGTCTTTAACTATGTACAGTTACTTAACGACTAATTCTTACTTAAAACTACCTGGAGCCGCCCTGCCGCGCTCACCCCTCCCTTACTAGGATGCATGCCTGGAAGCTCCAACAAGCTTTTCTTTTTTGAAAATAAATACACGTAAAAAACGGAATATTTTAAAATTAAATGTAAAAAAAGCAATTCTCAGGTGTGCAGAGGAACTGTTGAATCTGCACCCTAACATGCCAGAAGCAGACGGGTACGAAAGATTAGCAAGCTTTTGATGTACATAGAAATTTAATGCCACATTTTAAATTTCCCACCAATTTTTAGTTCTAAAAAGTTACTAAAACAAATTTTACCAACATATATTTTTTAAAGGAATCCAAGTTATGCCAACATAAACCCTAAATTCTTTGACCTTGAAAATTTTTATAGGAAAAAACCGTACTTTAGATCGGTTTAGCGTTTAGCCGGTTATTTTACCTGAAGTTGAACTGTGAACCCGCAGAATAAGACCCCATTTGACTTTATTATGGACAAATTCCTAGTTGTCTGAAAAATGTTCAATTAATGTAATTTCATTTATCAATATGAATAAAATGATGATATTTATTTTGACACTTATCTTGATAATAACTAATGTCATTTATAGGCGGCCGTTTTACTTTACTTTATGGACGGTAAACAATACTACAATGAAGTGTTTATGGAATAGTCAAGCATCCTAAAACTGTTTACTTCCAATAAAACATTTTGTAACGTTAATTTCCTTTGTGTTAACAGATTAGCGCTTACAGATTAAGATGGTAATAATTAAAAACCTAAACATTTAAGTGTTAAAAACGATTTTGAAACGAAATAGCCACTTTTGCGAGTAAATTTCTGAAAATTGAATTATTTCCTGTGGCTTTTTAGACATCTTTATTAACAAATTTTATATTTTATGAGTATTATAATAAGCTTCATAAAAATAAAACAACTATCCTTTATTCAAATTTTATATTGCAACATACGTATTTATATTATTTCTTTATCTAATCTACCATCTACTTCACACGACTCCCTAACGGCCTCGTGATGTAAGGGGTGGCAACGGTTCAGAATGGTGTTTTCCCACCATTCACTCACTTAGCTCAGCGGGTGAGGGCGTGGCGACTAAGAGTAGCTGTTGAAAAGTATACAGAAGATGGCGGATATGCGGTTTTTATTTGTGGTTTTATATTATACTTAGTTTACTAATATTTACAACAAAAAAACGAAAAAACACACAAACTAAGAACCACTATATACATATGGGCCGCGATGCTTGAGGGGCGGGGCGCGGCGTCTCCGGAGGATGGTCCTCATGCCGCTCGTGGTGGACGTGGGGACCGGCGGCGGCGACTGCGTCTCTGGCTGGGGAACCAAAGGGGTGCCTGCTGCAGGAACGGCGGAAGGCGATCACGATATCTCGACCAGATTAAGGAAATGGCCTTCAGGTGGTGTCCTACTCGGGGCGGCTATCCTCCTTGGGCACGACGGTGGTGAATTAGCCGCAGCAGCTCTAAGCGCCAGCAAAACGATTAAATGTTTTCGCGGAAGCTCTAGTGCCAGCAAAACTTGCAGACAATGTTGACCCGGGATCTATGAGATAGCTTCGAAACAAATATTTCCGATTTTTCTGGCGGTTATAAGAAAAAATCGAGCCGTTGTTCTCTGTCGAATTCCCCACTTTGCGAAGTGGGAGGTTTGTTTAATCACTTTTGTTTTAATTTGGCCTTAGCCTTTTTAATGGAGCCAATGGCGAGGTGTCATCAGTTGCCTCTTTTAGCTGACGGGAAACTGCGTCATTTGACACCTCACTCGATATGTTTCATGTTGGTTCGCGAAATTTAGCTTTTTAATTCGCGACGCAATTTTTAATTCGCGCTGCGCGGTTATACTGCATTTCACTTTTGTTTGTAAGAAAGGGCAAGACGGCGGCTTCAATCCTTTTTGTCCGGCTACTGCAAGTATCGTTTCTTGCGATTTAATCCTTTTCCTATTGTCCCCTAAGCTCGGGCTTTTCTTTGTCCGGATATTACAGGCGAAAGTGGCCTGTCTTAAACAACCCTTAGCTCGCGTTCGAGGTTTTAAGGAATTTGCAAGTTCGCATTATCTATGATTTGAGCGGGCGGCGGATTTGTTTTTTGGACCCCCCTTATAAAAACCGCGCTAGGTCGAGGTGGCTAGTTCTATCATCTGCGATTTCTTTGTACGAACTCGGAGCATTGGGAACTGCGCCGTGTTTTTTTATAGTCGAGGGCTAGTTTCATATCATACTGATAATCTCATTTCTATATAACTATATTCTTCCCAACCTAATATTTATGTACTATTATTTAATATGAGGCCTTCGATTAAATGCAAGAGCCGTCTGGTTGGGAGGCAGCGAGGTCCAGCGAGGTCCTCCAGGATCTCATATCCCTTGAATGAGGGCCTTTGTGGGGCCCCAGTTTAAAAATCTTGGTACTTATATACTTAACAAAATTGTGAAGAAAATATCCAGGAATTGTGCCAGGTATTTGAAGTGGTAAAATTAATAGAACGAACATCAATCGTGAAAACTTTTTAGAAATAATAAAGTTGCTTGCCAAAAGTTACCCACTTTCAAATAACTACTACTTGGAGACTGCTGTAGAGAAAAATAGAAAACGTCACCAAGCACAAGAAGGAAAAGGTCAAAAATCCCGTGGTAGGGGCAGTCTGATAACTCTCCTATCGAAAACAACTGTAAATAAGGTGATAAGATTTACATTGCAGGCAATGAAAGAAAAATTGTAAGCAAACTGGGCAATATACATTTTAGCCTCCAAATGCATAGCACCTAAGATATATGTGACAAAGACCAGGCTACTATAATATTGAGTTATGTAGTCGATGGAAAAGTTTTGAGAGACCGTTTTGTGACTGCAGTGAAATGTTCGACTGTTAAAGGAATGCTTCAAAAAGTACTAGGTAAAGAACAAAAACATAGTTGGCGAGTTGTTTGATGGAGCCTTTAATATAAATGATGTGGTTCGTGGTGTACAAAAACGGTGAAATGGTGAAATATAGCTTCTACGAATGGTGTTATGCCCATGTCTTAAATGTATGTATATCAGATAGCTGTTGTAATCTACAAGCCAAACAGTTATTTGAATTACTAAATCATCTAGGGGCATTTTACGGTTAATCTTATACGCGGATAGACATTTCTGTGGTGAAAAGGCAAAATGGTATAAGTCAAAAATGATCATTTTACAGGAACATCAAAAAACTATTTTGCTGGAGATTTGAGATCAACATTTAATTCTTTTCGCTGGTAATCAAAAGAATCAAGTCGATTTATTGACTACAGCTTGCTTCGCTATTGATTCTGAAACTATTTCTACTAGAAAATAAATAAATACGGAACTTATACCTTATCGCATTTCCTTTTATTCATTTTATGTAATAGCAAAAGGGTGTAAGTTGACATATAGCTTTTTGCAATTTTCCGGAATATGTATTTCTGATAAATAATTACTATGACAAAACAGCATATGTAGACATAAACTAAACAAGAATATGTGGTTCCAAGTTCGAATAATGTGAGGTTATCTGTAAGCTTACTGCTTAAGTTCTTGTTACATCACTTCTACAAAAAGTTGTACGCACGAGAGCGTGTGTCCATTTTGGCACTTATTCGTTAAACTGCACTATGATAACTAATAATAACACTTGAAAACTGGAACGCTAAAACACGCTATTGCACCTGCATGGAGAGGCACTCGTAGTATAAGTGTACATAAGTTATTTGTTTCCAACAGAAACGGACAGTTATGAAATGGCAAAAGGGTATAAGTTAACATATGCTGTTCTGGCGTTGCAGATAACTTTACGAAAAGCTTTAACTCGGGGATTAGTACACTTGTATCTATTTGCCATTGACTACATTTGTTTATTATCAATTTTTAGTGAATTTTCAGGGAATAAGTCTACATATCCCGTTTAGAAAACTTGCTGCAGCAATGCGGTTATGGTATGTAGACTTATATCCTCTTGTATTTAGATGCTCGATATTGCTCTGGACACCGGTAATCAATAAAATCAAAAATGAGATAAGTCGACTTATACCCTTACGCCTTTTTGCCACAGATTTACTATGCTACAGTAGCTCAAGTTTTCTGGCAAAATTTAAAAAAACGTTAAAAAATTGGACAAACCCGGTGGTGGACTCGAGAAAAGGCCCTGAAGCGGATTTTCCAGTAGTATTGTTTGTATTAGAGAAAATAGTGAAACATACATCTAATGAAAAAAACAAGTTCTGGAGATGAATCTCGACGCGTCAAATTGCTGCCGCACAAATTCACTTTAACAGCACATGTAGTTTTGAAAATGATTAAAGAATTGTCTTCTACGTCAAAGAAATCGCAAAAAGAAAATTTGGATGTGGTTTCTGGTTGGTTTGTGGTGGAGCAAAATAAAAAAAGTTGAAAAATGAAAATGGAAAGTGTTTCAAATACAGGCGGGCATTTCTCAAGTTTTATTAGAAGCCTTTATGATTCTATGAGTGTTGAGAAAGATGCCAGCTAGTGTCTCGAATTTTTATTATATTTTGAATATTCTAACACACTAACTTTGTATGGAAATGACAATAGTAATTTTAGAGGGGTAACCCAGTCTTAACATTAGAACATATTTTTACCACTAGCGCGAGCGTAGCGAAGCAAGAGCGGTAATTTATGTGAGAAATGTTAAGACGGTTACCCCTCGAAATGCGTTCATTGGGGCAAAAATTTTGAATCAATAATAATTACTAAAAACTGCTAAATCGAAATACCCCCCCGCTATTTCCCTTGCCAGTCCGCCCCAGGGTAAATAAGTACTTAAGAAAAATGTATTTATTTAATAAACCGTAGAAATAGGGCGCCACTAAAACAATTATAGGAACACGGTGATTATTGTATCTTCATTATTATTTATATTTTGCAAATATTTTACAGATTCATACTTAGAGTGGGTGCTACAGCAAATTCACGGTTTTAGAGATGAAGCGCATTGATTTCATTCCAATAGTTTCGAAAATTAGAAGCATCTGGATTAACGATAATTATTTCTTTATTTCTATGGCATATGCAAAGATACTAAAGCAGTAATAAAATTTTTCAAAATTTTTTATGGTTATAGGAACATCAGCATCACAACTTTGGTACCACGAAATTTCTGGATCCTGTTGCTACCTTAAAACACAATTATGAACTAAAATTTAGTTCTTAAAATTTTTGAAGATTTAGTATATACAGTGACCGCCAAAAGGTCGGCATAATATGGGAACATTTTTATTTTTGATTTTTCAAAAAAACTTTTTACGCCAATAATTTGTGCTGGTCTAAAAACCTATTTAGCCCCTATCATATATACCAACAGATTTTTACTTATTTAAAAACCTATTTAGCCCCTATCATATATACCGAGAGATTTTTACTTATTTAGAAAATTGAGTTTTTCGCAATTGTGATAATTCAAAAAGTGCTACTTGTAGCATTCCACAGTCAGAGCTACTAAAATACAATAAATATGAATTCTAACAAAACCTGAAAGTTAGACAACTTAAAGTACTTAGAAGAAATACAGGTTGCATAATCTTCATCTAGTATTTAATTTCAAATAGAGGGCTAATTTGTGAATTTTTAAATTAAAATAAAAGAGAAAAACCACTTCCTATTTTGAATAAAAAACAAATTGTGTCTTGATAGGGTCCAGCGACGAATAAGTTAGGAGCATATTCCCAGCTCAAAACGATGAAAGAATTTGAAATCTTCCATCTGTAAGGTTATAATTAATCTAATTCTGCATTATATTATAGAGTCATGGTTTTTCAGGAAAATAGATTTAATTCATTGGGCAGATTATTAATAGAAAAAGCAGTTACAAATTAACTGGTAGCACATACATCGGTGATCAGTATATATCCTAATAGAAGTGTCTTTGGGTTAGCTTTTTGCTTCCCCTACAGTTCTTTGTTGTCTTTGAGCACGGAACACTATGATTCGACTGGATAAGGTCGCCCGGAGTCTTGACGAAGCCTTTTGGACTGACCTAACTAAAAGAAGCCGATCCTATGCAGCCAGTAACTGTTGCTTTGCCCATCCAGTTGAAATTTCGGTTAACAGGAAACAATTTCATCGCCAGACAAATGAAGTGGTTTTTGTGGTGAGGAATTCTTAACGAGGTTTAATGCTGGTCTAACATTATCATCTATTTCAATTAGGCACTCCAAAAGACTTCGTCGAGACTCCGGGCCGCCTTATCCAATCGAATCATAGTGTTCCGTGCTCAAAGACAACAAGGGGAAGCAAAAATCTAAACCAAAGACACTTCTATTAAGATATATACTGATCACCGATGTATGTACCTACCAGTTAATTTGTACCTGCTTTTTCTAATAATAATCTGCCCAATTAATTAAATCTAGTGATGAGCTTATTCCAATGAAAAATAACCAGTTATCAGGTTAGTGAAATAACCTATGTAACTCGGTTTTCGTTCCAAGTATTCGAATGAAAAATAACCTCATCCTGATACGTACTACGTGCCATATCTCAGCGACCTGCGAGTGATCGAGATAATATGTCATTCATAACTCATAAGCATAAGCAAGGCTGATTGTAGTATTGAAAACACCATTTGGGCGTCTCGCTTGCTTCCTTGCCAGCTGAGGCTCGCGGTCGATCAGTCGTCATATGATATGAACATAAATCAATTTTTTGCCGCCTTTAACCCGGCCGTTCGTTAAACATAAACTTTTTACCACTGTTTTTTTTATTGCGCTTAACAAGCAACCCCGCATATTTCTTTCTTTCTACACTTAATAAATATCTCTTAATTTCCAATACATAACACAATAAAGGTGTATCCAGATATATTTCATTCGTACCCACAAATACTTATTGCACAAACTCCTTAGAAATCAAATAAAAATCATTTATACAATTATTATAATTAACGATTAACTGAGTTACTCTGCTATCTGCAAGTTACGATGCCGATGCAGATGACGCTGAACCGCGTAACCGGCGAAATCGAAACGAATCGAGAGCCAAAATGTATTCGAATGATTATTCAAATAGTCATTCGGTTATTAATATCATTCGAATGCAAATAACGGTTATGAAAATTGTCCGGTTATGCCCATCACTAATTAAATCTATTTGCCTGAGAAACCATTACTCTATAATATAATGCAAAATTAGATTAATTATAACCTTAGAGATGGAAGATTTCAAATTCTTTTAGCCTTTTGAGCTGGGAATCAGCTCCTAACTTATTCGTCGCTGGACGCTATCAAGACCCAATTTGTTTTGTATTCAAAATAGGAAGTGATTTTTCTCTTTTATTTTAATTTGAAAATTCCCACATTAGCCCTCTATTTGAAATTAAATACTAGATGAAGATTACGCAACCTGTATTTCTTCTGAGTACTTTACAATTCAGATTTATTGTAGTTTAATAGCTCTGACTGTGGAATATTACATACTTTTTTGAAATTAAGTATGATTTCAGTGAGATTTTTTTAGAGTGTGTTAATTTTAGCTAATCAATGTCAAGGCCAGAAAACACTTAATTTTTTTACCTAAAAATTAATTTTAAATTTTTTAAATATTTTCTAGAAGCCGTTTAAATAGATATTAATTAGAATTGAAAAAAATATTTTTCCTAAAAAGCGCCTTGCATACAAAACGTATAAATTTTGCAAACATACTACTTTTCGGTAATCAATAAAAAATCTAAAGAAGTAATTAACATTCTATATTATTTTTTCCAATTATAAATCATTAGTCTTCACATAAAAAATTAATCTCCATATTAAATCTTGATATGTGAAATTTTGAAAAATATTTAAAAAATTGAAAAATTAATGTTTAGCTAAAGTTAAAAACAATTAAGTGTTTTCTGCTCGTTCGATTGTTCAGTTAGCTAAAAACACACTCTAAAAAAATCTCATTGAAATCTTACTTAATTTCCGAAAAATAGCACTTTTTAGATTTTGGCAATTTCGAAAATCTCAATTATCTAAATAAGTAAAAATCACTTGGTATATATAATAGGGGCTAAATAGGTTTTGAGACAAGCACAAATTATTGACGTAAAAAGTTTTTTTGAAAAATCGAAAATAAAAACAAATCCCATATTATGCCCACTTTTTGGCGGTCGCTGTATAATTTTATATTAGTGTTACAGGAAGTTATATAAAACCTAAATGTCAATTTATAATATTGTAAAACTATTTATAAATCAAATAAGTGGTATTTATCAAAAATATGCGATAGCTTCTAATCATAAAACTATGATAGAGACAGAACGAAATGGAACACAATTAACCACTTGTATACTCATATTGATTTATTACAGGCCAAAGTTTAGCGAAACTACTGTTTAAAGGAGGTTTAAAAATTGTAAATGCTAGTTCTACCTGCAGTTTTCGTTTTAATGGAATTATAGATTTTATTTAAAAACAAAGATTCAAATAATGTATGCAGTAATAGCCAAAATGTTTGTTAAATACGGAAACAATCACAAGATACATTAAATTATTAATGAAACCCCAAAATTTGAAACCCATACTATGTATAGATTGGACTGTTTTGGAACAAAAGGAAACAGCTATTTAAATGGCATTAATATGCACTGTATTGGAATTAATAATTTTTAAGGCTTTTTGAAGATATTTTATTAAGATATTTATGGAAATTTATTGCAGTTACTTTATCAACTACTACTATTTCATTGCTACATAGTTTGTTAAATTTAAAGTGTTTAAAGTGTTATAACATTATAATTTAATTACTGCCTCCTCTTGACCACACCTATTAAAGAACCAACTATTTTGCATTCGTCTTACTATAAACGGAAACAGGTATATTTCTGTTAAAATTTTTGAGCGCTGCTTGTGTTAGTACTTGGCCAATTAAATTATGAATGATTTGCTATTCACTTCCACAATACAGCCTGTTGGTACAAGCTTTTCAACACAATTTATGTAATTTGCGTAAGAGGAAGTCCATTATTATAGGCTGCGGTGTAAGAATAATAAAATCGACACATTGCGTACTTCTGGATAGTCTATTAATCTTAAGTGTCGAAGTTAATGCTCATACATAGCATATACTGCCTTTGTGCCTCACCAGCGGCAAGCAACCTATATCCAAAGCCATAAAACGCGAAGAAAGTAAGAGGCATTGCTACCGCACATTAAAAACGGCAATTTCCATATAAAAAATTGGCTATTTATATGAAAATGGATACATTAAATACTTTTTACTGGCGCCTGCATAATGTCGACCTATTTATACGCAGTGGTTTCCTGTTTCCCCGTTTAACTCACGACAAACCTACAATGGCAGCGGCTTAAAATGCATCTTGAGCAAATGTAGCGACCTCAGTTCTGCTTGATTTCTTAATCACCGATTAAATGTTATACATCGTGTTCTTAAAATATATGGACATTGCTTGTATGGATTTGGATTATACTCAGTATAACACTTCATTTTTACTTGCCTCGTTTGAAAGACGAAGACCTTCCGAGATTTTTTCAGATCCTCGCGTTTCAAGGTCTCTAGATGACGAAAAAGAGGTTTTCTCAATTCCGTCAGTCTGTCTGTCTGTCAGTCTGTCTGTTGGCGGTATAACTCAAAAACTATTTGTTGGAGGAAGACGATATTTTGCATACATATTATACATCTACCTCGCATGAAACCGGTACAATTTCATACAAATATATACAGAGTGAGCACCTTAAAAAATAAAATTTTGTTTATTATTGTGTTAATTTTGAAATAAAAGGAAGTAATAACTTTCACATAGGTCAGGCTTTACATTTGCCGAAAATAAGACTCAACCGATAAAGGATAATGTCACAAAAGGGTAAAAATGTTTCAGTCTTAACACCGTATGTTGTTAGGTTTGAGCGATCTGCAGAACTGAAGATGTGGCGGGTTCAAACCCCAGCGGGATACATTTGTTTTTTAATTTGAAAATTTATTTAATTTATTAGAAACGTGAAGATATTTTTACTCCTAACTTAATTTGATTTTTAAATTATTTAGTGTCACCATGTCGACGAAGGAAGTTTTGAGTAAAGCCCTTTATAGATTTTTTGAGATTATATTGGTTATTGTCTGTGGACTGCCAGTGGATGAAACGTGGGCATTACGACGCAGATTAAACAGTAACTCTTTAATGACAAGGCCTATTACTTTTAATTGTTGTCACGGTCCAAGAATAAGATTAATCCATGTCGACTATTGGACCACCCTATATTGAGCATAATTTAACTTCAAAGCCGCGTAAACGTCCGTCATTGAGAAACTTCGTAATGAATTTTATGTATGTGGCCAGCCCATTACAGATTTTCTTGTCTTTTCCGTCGTTAATCAAATAATTTTATTGCATATCTGCTATTTAAACAGCGTTTATTATAATTTTATGCATTTTATACGTCATTCCCATTTGTTGGCGGCGGCTTCCTAGGGAGAATATTAAGCTGATAAATAGAGAAACTTATTAGTTCTAAATCTCGAACAGCATGACTCGGTTTAACCTCGTAAATGTTGAGGCCCCAATGCGAATATAATTATTATGTCAAAATTAGTTACAGGAGATTAGAGCCTGCTATTTTTATTACTAATAGACGGAGATGCCGAGTTGAAAATATGGCGGCTGGACCAGAAAGAACACCGTCATGATCGTCATTAGGTAGTCGGTAATAAAATTTAAATTGATCGTCAAACGCTGCAAAAAACCTTTATGGATATTAAATAGTACGATAAGTACAGTTACGGACATATTAAAACGCGCGTTCGTTCAACTTTCCTTATACGTCAAATGCTTCCGTTTTTGCATGGGAACATGCGTTGTGGGCATTTAAAAAATTCCCTGTAAAAAGCCAGCATACCAAGAAAATTAGGCGACATAAATTCCAGCTACGGTTACTAAATTGCAAAGTATTATAAGGGAGAAAATTACAGCAATTAAATTAATGACGACATAGCATTCGAAAGGGAAAAATCCTTGAAAGAGAACTTTTCAGTATTAATACTATCAAATAATTCAGAATGTAGAAGCGATCCAGAAATTTATTCACCAGTATTGGTTGCAAATGGGAGGCTACTTGTCTTTTTCTTATGTATTAATGGCTTGTTGCCTATTGTAGATGTTTTCAAATCTTTATTTATGAATTACAAAAAATAAACGAAGCCAACGAGTAACGGTACTTGGAATTTTACGTTATTGTTTACCATATTTTTTTCTTTGTCTTAACGTCTACAGCTGTGGTACAGTATATGACTATTATCTATTAAACAAACTTGCTAATAATAAGTTAAATAGTTCAGTATTGCTTTACAGCGCGGCGGTTCAGGAATTGTTTCGTGGCCTAGCAAATTTTTGCCAGCTAGTTCCTGAGCAGGATTCCGGGGGGGGGGGGGGGTTGTCCGGAAGAGCCACTGGTGCGAGACGGTCCAAACCAGAAAACCTACAGGTGTCCGTGTAAGTTCCTAAACCACTTATGCTGTTTCATAAAAATAATAAATGGAAGAAAATACCAGGGCTTGAAATAACCTAATTGTTTATTTACAGTATGTACACGTACAAAATCTGCATGGTGTCCAATAGCGCAAAACAACTCTGTGATGTCATACTTGTTTGGGATTGGAATTGTAGATTTAATTTAGTTTTAATTATAAGATGTACAAGGTTGTAATTTTAATAAATTATAGTGCAAAATAAAACTACGATTTTTACTCGCATTTCGCTCGAGCACACGTATCGCAACTACGAGTATAGAGTGACTTAAAAATAAAGTACAGCGATATCGATAAACGGGAGTCTAATCAAATCGCTTCAAAGGTCAATTATTTCTATAAACGCGAATCCTCGAGAATGGTACCATGCGCATAGTGTATTACACACTTAACTGCGTGTTTCAGCGTTAAACAGGATTTGTTTGTAATTTTTTGGCTCCCCTCCTCGCATAAGTGTTACTTGAAAAACTTTGAGGAACCTGTTAAATTCCCAAGTTGAATGCAACTAAATACCCTAACAGAGCAGCCGATCTAAGAAATAATTCATATAAAGCGTACTAAACTAATTCGCATAACTAAACGCACCGACGTCAGGTTTTCTCGAATCTTCTGCTCCATCGGCTAGACACTTCGATAAACGGTAGGTAGAACGCTTAGAATTTTATAGTAACAGTACTGATGGTACTTTCGGTTTTGAGAGGTCAGATGGCTAAATAAGCGAAGTGTACACGCAGAAGATACCTGGGTGCATAGTACACTACCTTCTTGGTGCATGCATAGAACAGCGTCTTCGTCAGAGTAGCTATACAGGGTGGTGGACTTGGGCATGCCGTCCAAGCAAAATGAGGTGTGACAGGCTTTTCTCCAATTACCGCACTGGGGAAAAGTCGTGTGGGTGGAAATTTTGGAGGCAGTCACATGAGTTGAGAAACTCAGAACGGTGTGGGATTTGGTACTGTAGTTGCTTTAGCGAGCGATATCAAATCCGAAGGGGGGGGGGCACATGCAGAATATGGGACTAGGCCACAAAGTGGTACAAGAACAAGGCCTAAAATGACACAATATCGAAATCGGTGTACAAAAGGAACTACAAGAACGTACCAAAGTTGGAAGGTGGCCACAAGTAGGTGATCTTGCAGAAATAAATTCTTATCCCAGTTTAACTAGATTTATTCCAGTAATCTCAAGCAGGATTTATTGCGGGTGAATCTTAAATCTGCATGGAGCAAAATTCCAGGAATAATCAAGCACATCACCTAGAAAACAATCACACCAACAATCAGAGGCATAAAATGGCCGCCTGAAATCTTACGAACAATCTATTTTGAAAATTTATTAGAATCCCCTAAAACTCAAGGATTTTTAAAATATCCCAAAAATGAAAAATGCATAGCAACCAAATATACTGCTATACCTTCACGTATAGTGATTTTAATCTGTTTATGAATTATATTCTTATCAATTTAAATTGCCCTATTTATGATTTGAATATAAATAATTATTTATTTGTGCTAGCTCCTGAAAATCAGGGGTGGATTCCTTTTATCGAGATTGCTTATTCTGAAATCTGATGTTCTGATTTTTAATTTATATAAGTCAAAAGTAACTTCGGTCAAATGATATGTCAAACAAATTTGAAAATTAAATGAAAAATACCATATCGTTTCATTGCCACACAATAATAGCAACCAGTAAGTAATTTAATAACAAATTCACCTTTTTAGTCTTTATTTTCTTATTTCAGTGGTTACCTTACTACTTAATATCACCCACTTTTCACTTGAACTTAACAATATCCTGGATGTCAACCAAGAGGCTCTACTCTGCCTACAACTTCAACCTCTTCAGTCCCCAAACACAACGAGAGACTCCAATGACAGACAAGATGTCCAAATTGTCCAAAATTAGGAATACAAACTCCTCCACAGCATGGAACTAAACTGACCCTAGCTTTAGCCACCTAACTTTAACACTGTATCCGCCAATTAAATTTCATTTCCATTTTTACCACGCCAGTTTAGTATTACACCTAATCGTTTTTAATATCCAAACATTACTATTTAAAATAGGGTGTATTTTATACTTTCAATTACACCAAAATTAATACTACCGCTACATTTTTTCAAATTTGTTATCTAAATAATTAAAAACAAAGTCCTTAACGATATAATTTAATACTGTTGACACTCTATATACTTATTTTTGATTTCTATCTACTATTTATAATAATTTATTTCGATTAAGTATTTGTCATTCACTTCAAACCTTATATTTTTAAATATTACATTATATTTGAATTCATCTATTTCTCAATTATCCATATTACACTCAATTATACATTCTATTTTTTTTCAATTACATAATAATTATTCATGTTCCCAATTCATATTTAAATTGATCCTGATTATATTTAACTATTGTACTCCCTTAATCTCATTTTAAACTCAATTTTTATTTATACCCCTGTGTATATCATTACAATACACTTAGAAACTGCAGGTCATCTAAGCCAATTCCTGAACTTGTATCTAATCCAATTGTAAAATTACACGTAACAAACTGTTATAGTTGCATATGTACTAAGGGCGTTTATGACCGGCACCGTGAAATTTAGAAGGCACGGGCTCTGGCACGACAAGGATAATAAATGCCATTATGCACGAAATTTTGTTTATTGTCTTAGTGTATATACTTACAATCTGCATTAATCAGCATTAAGTAAATTATCTAAGCGAAGTAGTTCGACATGGGAAGTAGACGTACAATCTCTTCCGCGTTATCTTATATAGGTAATGCAATTTTAAATTCATTAATGGCTTAATTGATGAGTTAATTAAACATTACAAAATAAATACTACTTCGCTTAAATTGATTACGTCTAAGTCTAGTTTAACTAAATCTAAGAACCAATGGCTTTTATATTCTGTTTCTAATCTCTTGGTTAGTTACTATTTCCGTTCTCGAGACTCTATCTCTCCGTAAATAATATATCTCGACTGCAGAAATTTTTCTTTTTTCTTCTTCTCGCATTGTCCATACTTCACTTCCATAGCACAAAACCGTTTCTACCTTGACCTATTCTTTTCTTGTTTTTTGGTGTTATATTTTTATCCCACCACAATCAGTTCAATGCCCCTATCACTTTTCTGGTATTTTGTATTCTTTGTCTAATTTCTCGTGCACCTAATCCATTGTTATCTACAGTGGCTCCAACATACTTAAATTCATTTACCTGTTGTACATAGGTTTCGTGGTTTAGAAGTACCTCAAATCTAGTATCCGAATTAATTACACTAAGCGGGCTGTAAAGCACTTTATTTACTTACAGAGACTGTAACCATGTCAAACTCAGGAAAAAACACATTCATATTTCCCTTAAGGGTATTGAACATGACTTACAATACCGCATTTAAAACCTCCACACGTAAATACTTTACGCCGCCAATTAGAGTACTCCTTTCCTTCTATAAGTCTTAAGAAAGAGATGAATGTGAGTAAAACGCTGCTTTTCGTAAAAAGTGAATTACGTTGCAACCAGTAAACGTAGAATTAAAATTTTTGTTGTATTGTTAAGCTTGTGAAAAGTACTTTGAGCGCACTTCATTTAAAAAAACAATGGCCTAACAATTTTTTTTCAAAAATTAAGATTAATGTAAAAAAACTCAATAGAAACAGTATACATTTAAGGAATATACGGTTTGTTTTTAGAATCCTCCATTCCTTAATTAATTGTCCACACAACAGTGTAACGAAAATTAGATAATTTCGGTTTTTCTATAATCCCGTTTTTTATTTTTCTTGCATTTCATGTATTTCTCACAAGCAAACGCGAACCTTCATAGCGCTTGCTCACTCGAACAACGCTTCAAGAATCCAAGATCACACAATTACCCGCTACAAATAGTCAGAATTACGTCGCTGCATCGTCCAGAGAAAATCGTTGGCTAATTGTACGATGTACGCCTACTGCAACGTACAGTTCAGCATTCAGCAGTATTTGGCGACTACTTGGTGAGCAAGTACAATCAGTGTTTTCATGCGGTTTTACCATGGGAAATTATAAGCTAAGTAATAACAACGGCAAAAGAAGAGCACCGTCTGTATTAAGAAAAAATAGACGTTTGTCAACGTTAAAGTGTTTGAATAAATAACGGCAAGGTTTAGTAGAATTTGAACCGTTAGGTGCCATTGTACATTATTGTTTTTACAGAAATATACAGGTACGTCATATTCTGCATTAAATAAGCAAATTACATACAGGCGTAAGTCTGTAAAATAACATCCATTGTTTAGTACAATAATTTAGTAAAATGCCCTTCCATTCATTATTGCAATGATCAGTATTAGTGGGTGGCGTATAGACTATGCTTGTAGATAACTTATTCTGTCAGTATGCAAGAGCGATGTCATAGCAGTAAGCGCACTATGCAAGAGCGATGTCATAGCAGTAAGCGCACTGAGTAACTGTACTATTGGCATCCCACTCTATTCCACTGCATAGAGTGGGACATAACGTTGTGCTACGTATGTTCGGCCCACGTTGCCGTAAACAAAAACTAAACAGCGAGTCCAATCCCCTTAATGCATAAATATTTATAGTGGTCCTAGGGCCGTAAAGAGATAGAGTAAAGCGACCGATTTCGCCCGGACGTACATAATAGTATATTACTTTATAAGGGATGCAGGTAAGATTTATACTACCGAGGACCGTTTGATGCCTGAATGAGCGAGGCGAACGAGGGTAGCAAGGTGCGAGGTAGTGTAAATCTTCCTACATCCTCTGTAAAGTACATAACTTTTCACTACCAATATTTCCTTATGTACAGTAATAGCTATTAACATATCTAGGAATGTTATGAGTATTGTAACTGCCGCAGATGTCCTTTTCTAAGGCTATTATGATTCATAACATCCATGGTGTGTTCAATAGTTTATCGGTTGCAGTATGGTAATGGTTTCCATGTACGGTAAAGGACCATTACCGTACAGATACAGTTATGCCTTAGTTACCAGCGTACTTTTCTATATGTAAATAATGGCTTAATATCCTGAAACCGATAAATGGTAATACCTAGCGTAAAATTATTACATTTTCGAACTTATAGTAGCCTTATAGCGCTGTGACGTTTTGTTTGACAGTTATAAACGCACTGTGAAAAATTTTTGGAAAAAATGCGTGAATACGATTGCGAGTGCTGTTTTGTGAGCTTTGTGATTAGTATCACAGCTAACGTAATACACTACGTCTTAATAGTGTTTTTGCAAAATGACACCCTTTTATGGCGTATCGTTGCTTTCTTCTGTATTAGTTTGCCATTAAAAATGAGTAACACCGAAGTGTAATAAAATTATTAACTTTAGAAGGCAACGGAACGAAAATTATATATGGTGACAGTGTATGAGGAGAATGGACTAAAACTGTATCAAATAAAATACTGGCAAAAATAGTTCCATTGGGATCATCAATCAGCACAAGACGATCCAAGATCAGAAAGACCAAAAACTGCAACGGATTCTGAAATGTGCAGAAAGGTAGACTCGATGGTTCTTCAAAATCGAAAAACGTAGCAGAGATAGCTATGGCGTTGAGGATATCTGAACCAGATGTCCTACTCATTTCGGATGAACAGTTTGTAATGAGCAAGCTGCCATGAGCCATATGGGTTTCAAGGCTTTTGATTCCTGAACAGAAACATTGGCGTCAAGATTTTTTTTCACTTAATATGGATTTATTGAAAAAAGATCCATACATACAAAATAGGGAAAGGTGATAAAACATGGGTACATTATTGAGATCCTGAAACCAAGCAGGAGTCAATGCAGTAAGGGTTTGCCATCTCCAAAAAGGTATTCATCTCAGGAACACTTCACTTGATTATGATTGTGATAACCCTGGTGCACGCCTTTGGTAATCTCACATTCTTTCGATATTTAGTTCTCTATTTTAATGATGGCCTGTTGATTCCAGAGCCGACTCCAAAGTAGCATAATATCCCTGGTATCTAGATTCCAGTTACTTAATATAGTGATCAATTTCTTGTGTTGGACGGTATTGAATGCTTTGTTATAATCTAAAAAGCGTATAACTAGTATATGTCCTTATTTACATCTCTGAATATCGAATGACGCTTCTCGGGCACCTAAATTGCTGCTGCTCGAACTGAGTGTATGTAATGTGTGGCTGGCATTTACTAAAGCACGACAGACTTATTGTCGTGGATTCGTTGTTTTTCCTGGCACTTCTAGTTTTTGCAATGTAATAGGGGCAGATATCAGCCACTTCTTCGGAATTATTTCAGTTGAGTATACGGTGTTCCCTAATTCTGTTAGTTTTTGAATCCATTATCATTCGTAGCAACTTTTCTAACTTTATCTATTTGGATATATAGGCCCTTGTATCGTGCTTCAAACTTCGGTAGCCTGTTATCGTTACAAGAGTTCTGGAGATATTTTTCCATATCAACAGCGTTGTCTTAAACTAATTTTTTTATTTTCTTCGATTGATTATACGTACATTTGCATATCATTTCTGTTTAATTCCTGTAATTTCTTTTATTTTTTTGTGTAACTTCTTGCACAGTTTCAATTTATGCGCATTTATCGACCCCCTCCCCCCCACTCTTCCTCAGCACTTTTAATTTTCTGTGCTATTTCTTTAAAAATGTAGGTAGTTCTCTGTAGCGGAAGAGTCATCACGTGGACCATCCATAAGCTACCCCGCGAAAGCCCTGCAAAAACAGTGCAGGCAATCATAGAAATTAAAACTTCGTAACGGCAAGCTGTGAAGCCTAAATCAGCAGAGCACTAATTTTAGAGGTTACGCTAGGCGCACTAAGAATAGTGTCGTAACCTGATTCATTAACGTCGGAACTGACAAACTACATCCGCGACTTTAGTGTCAAACACACGCAGTTTAAAACTCGGATCTCAGCAACATCATGGTATCTGCAAACTGTAGAGGATCCAGGACTACAGCAGGTAATCGCTCAACCCTTTTGAACAACAAAAGATCGGGGAAAAATTGCAGAATCCGGGGCACATTCCCCAACTATTGTTAATATTAATTATTATTAGCCATGTTTCTCTAGTAACCATAACCAAAATTATAAGGGAAGCAAGTAAAAGGATGGGAATTTGCCCCGAATTCTGCAGTTTAGCCAAAATTTGTTGCGCTAGCAGTGGGACAAGCCAGTTGATTGCCCACAGACAAAGTAGCGCTTAATAAAACACTCGGCTAGCACAAGCCGACAATAGTGCTGAGAAGACATTATGTTGCAGCAGAAGGGCAATAAACCAAATGTCGTTGCCCTAACTTAGAAATGGGAGTCCACAAGCCATAAACAACCCTCCACTTACGCAACTGAGAAAGATATATAAAGAGACACGTTCAGCATTAGGTGTATCCTTATTGAATTCAATGACCAGCGTTCGCTTTACAACCTCCGGCACAATGGATCTGCCTATCGTCTATCTTATGTCGAACTTGTGTGACTTGGAACCCGTTCTTTAACTTAGCAAACGATCTCTAAAAATGTTTGTGCCGCTTCAATAACCATGCTATTTCTTTGGGTATTTCGCCACACTACAAGATGAAAAATGTTAGAACATGAACGTTTCGGAAGACAATTCTACGTTCGTTTTCAACAGTTAACTAATTAAATAAAAAATTAAATAGGAGAATAATTTAGCTCATTTGATTGGAGATCTAGCAGCGCGCGAATAACCTGTCTGCATTCAATTATGTATAACAAACAACCTCTTTATCTCTTTGGTTTTTTCACATTTTTACATTGTAATATCTGTTCGCAAAACTGTTCAAAGTGACCGTTAAGTGGTGTGCAAACTTTTTAAATAAGTCGGTAAATAATCTCGTATTTATATATGTATGTATAAATTAAAAGCAAGATCTACGTTCCCACATCATATAAAAATAGAAGTAACTCAAATCAATGTTTCCAACTAGCAAAAATTTATTTGTGAATGAGATTTGAGAACAAATACTACTCGTAGATATAGTATAGTATAGTATGCGCTTAGCAACATTTTCATTTCAATCGTCTCCACACCAATAAACGGAAATCTTAACAATTTATCTTATTTTGTACGTTATTTAGCCACTTTTAGGAATATTTGCTCATAAATGCACATTTCAGTAACCACTTAGACACATTTCAAAATAAATAGTAGTAATTCCAATGGTTTCTCATAAATAGGAGCATTTTTTATCACCTTCGGCCACAGTCAAAACTAGTCGAATTCGTTCCAAATTACCAAGAAGATTCCCTCTACCAAGCTTAGCCATGACGGCTACCACTTTTTCGATTTAATTGTATTCATTTTGCTGGGCGATCCCATGCGAAATGTCTGTGAACATCAGTAACTGTTACACGACGTGAAACTGGAGACGCCGTTGGTTGTTTATTTTGCTGCAGATTTTTGGGTTCGCTGACACATAACAAGCAATTTTAAGCTTCGATATTGAATTTCAGGCTGTCCATGTCGTTTGTAAAACAAATTGTGTAGTCGCCGACGTAACTGTGCAGCCAAGAGGATGGGCTTGTTCTCGAGATGCTTAATTTCAACGTCTAACCACAAATTATGGCTGATCCTGCGACCAGCATTGTATCAAATTAACGAGTAATTATAGAGCAAGTATGTAAAGTCTAATTACCTTTTCGTCGCAAGTTTTTAACAATGTTTGTGTAATTTGATTAACAGCCACGGGAAAGGCTGCATTGCTGCATTGTTACATTTGTTTGATCTTACTGTTGATACAGGATTGAAAATAATTATTTCAAGCAGTTTTGATGTAAAACCACGTGAACTTGAAAGATAATATCTGCTGTATTTATAGATATTTAATTGTGCACAACAACAAAAGAAACAATTTTGCCCTAATCGTGTTATTATACTTCATAGTTTTCAAACTAACAATATAGAAAATAGTTTTTGCTAGAATTATCAAAAATTTACATTGCAAACTACGTTACGCGGGTCACTCTAGAAGTAGTCGCCCCAGGTGCTCTTATGGTATGCTATTGTAATTAAATAAATGAAATTTACGTGCAGTTGGTTACCCTCCTCCTTAATCATACTCGACACAATGTTTCAGCGCCTTGGAAAATCTTGTATTTTTCTACCATAAAAGTTATCATCGGTCTAGGTAAACCACTTCTTAACGGCCGCATCAAAAACCGTTTTAGTTTAACAATAGGCAATAAGTACTCAATTCTAAACTTTGAAGGGAAACAATGGCGGTTGCATTTGGCGTTCAGGTTCTTTTTTAAAACACATCCACAGAGCATGGGAAATGTCATAAAATGTTGTACATTGTATTTAATATATCGAGTAATATTTTGTTCTCTTCTGGAACTTAGAAGCGTTAAATATTTAGTGAAGGCGAGATTTGGATTAAGCAATGAAACTTTTTCTCCTTAAAAAGGCGTCGCGATATGTTTTCCTCTCACCATGTCCCCTTATTTTCAACAACAAAAACGTCAGAATGGAGATGCTATAATTTTAGATGTAAACGTAGAAGTGAGTATAATTCTTCGTTAAGGTCTTATTTAGTTGAAATAGAAAAATGAAAAAAAAATACAGTTACAGTTGCAAATAAACATGTATTGCCTTTTAAGCTTCTTAATTTTCATTTTATAACCAGCTGCATTAGAGTTTGTAAAATTTACACTTCTTGACCTGCAAAAAACTACATTTTCAAGAATTCAACTCTGAATTTCTTTGTTATAAAAGGACTTGCGTGCTGCTATCCAACCAATTCAATAATTTTTTAAGGGCTTGAGAACTAATATCAGAATATCCAACTACATATTTGCATTTTCAGCAACGCTTTATCTGGAAAGCTATTTGGACTTAAATACAAAATATCGAATTATTTCGTTATTCAAAATATTAATAAAATTGAAACAATTTCATAGCAGAAAGTATCTACAGTCTTTAAAAAAATCCATGGAATACTACGTAGTATTACGTATACTGTTAGTTTTAAAGTTTTATTTACATTTAGTAGATGGCTAGCTCTATCATTTAGTATTATGTTGCTGTAACAACTTTTATTGTGTACACTAATACTAACTTTTATTAATTGTTCGCATCAAATCGATTCGTCGGCTAAATCTCGCAAAAATATTATATCAATGAGTACGTGCATACAATTGCCGGCCGGCTAACTCAGGGAGACGGTATGCAGTTCTTTAAGTAATCAAATTAATTAAAAGCCAAAAGGGGGCCAATTAATGTTTTAACTAACGACGTATGTATCCAGGCATCACAGAGAACTCGCAAACTCAAGGTAGCACAATAATCTGAAAGACAGCACACGAATCCAAGTAGTAGTATATAATTGCATAATTAAAATAGTATACAGTACAAAGGTACAAAGTACATAAGATCATTAAATATAAGTCAAAAGTAAAGTGAATAATATCGGCCAAATGAAGGTGCGCCACCAACTCGGCTTGTGAGAACATGAGTTTGTAACACAAATTAATAGGTACAAAAATACGTTACAACAGCTTAAAAAGGTGATAGCAAAATATTGTGTGTACTCAGATTCGAAGCTCGTGAAGCGAACTATACATACGGCCAAAGTTCCAATTACGGCCTCCGCAATTGTGACGGAATTCGGCACTAAGGTAGCAATTGCGTAAGGCACTCAGCACTGAATCACTGTCTACAGCAGTGGTTCCCAAACTTATTTGGCCTACCGCCCCCTTTTTAGAAAAAAAATTACTCAGCGCCCCCTGGAAATCTTTAAGCGAACAAACAGAAAGATATTGTAGTGGTAGCTTCTTGACTGATAATTATCTATAAGAGTATTTCTAGGTAGGAAATTGTTTTGAAAGAATAAATTGATTAACAATTAAAAAGTACAAGGGGGGATTTATACATTAAAAGTACTTACAACATAAATATTTGAGAATTGTTTAATGAATGATACATTAGATACAGTTACTGTTAAATTGTGAATAGTTTATTAAAAAGGTTCGAGCTTATAAATTGATTTAGTGGGGTTAGTTGTTTGGTAACATCAGAGCTTAGATTTTAATTTGTAGGTATTAACTGACAATCGGAATAACTAAAGTGAAAGCCAAACTCAAATAATTATCTGAAAAAGTCAATTATGAAATGTTATAATAAAATATACCATATACGTTAGAAATTTTGTATAAATTATTGCTAGAGAAGTTAATGATATTTTTAAAATAAACAAATCTTTTCTGAATTTGAAACCTATATTTTGAGTAAAATCAAATTTGAATAATAAAAACCCTTTATTATAATGGTATTTATTTTCTGGATGGTGTATTAAAGGGCGTGATAAAGTAAAATTAAAGAAACGAAAAATAAACAGACTGAATAAATAAAGTAGCAAAAGGTATGGAGAAGAATAAGTACATTTAATAATGGTAAATAGTCTTCATGGAATAAATAAATCCGTAACTTGCATTTTGTGTGTTTATGTGGAAAATAATCTTACACTATGTTACACAACAGATGAAATATGTACGAATGGTTTTTCTAAATCGTATTATCTTCTCTTCCTTCTTTAAGCTTTCACCGCCCCCTTATTTATATTGACGGCCCCCCAAATGCACCCGAGGCTACTATCGCTCCCCGGATCGTTCCAGCGCCCCCAAGGGGCGATATCGCCCACTTTGGGAATCACTGGTCTACAGTATTAAATGATTTTACATAAAATAAAAATCGGAAGTTGTTACTTAATTTCTTTGTTCAGCAGCAGGCACAGAAATCGAGACTGGCAGGTGTTTTACAAGTCTCATATCAGGTCAAGGTTGACCAGGTGCGAATAGCGAATAACGGGAGCTCCAAAGCTACGCCCCAAATTACTTTTGGACCACGTTCAGAAGTAAATCAGCACAGCGCTTTAATCCGCCAGAATTAACATGAGAAAAAAAATCGCAGTAAATTGCCAGGGTGCATAAGCCGCCAAGATCAGCGAGGGCAAATTCTACCAACCATAAACTTCATGCCCGAACACCACTGGACAATTTAAGAGACGCTAAAACTGTCGGCGTCACAGCATCGAAAGAAAGAAAGGACGCCTTGAACAAAAGCTACTTTATGTCGCTTCTCGTGTCGATAGGGGGGGGGGGGGTGCGCGCGAAATTCAAAATCTCTACTACATACGCCGGAATAACCAAAACTGCGCGCACAGACGTGCGGAGTTTCAACAGACGCATTCTACACGTAACACAATTCTACTGGAGTTCACTATTTTTTATGCAGAAATAAATATGCAATAAATTTATATTTTGACGGATTTACAGTAAATGGAGAAATATGAAAATGGGCTAAAAGCTCAGCTGCTGGTACATTGCGTAAAATCAAATGAAAAATTCAACAATACCTTGTGTGCAACTATGGTTTCATACAATAGTCCTCTAAAGAAACCCACAAGAGGAAACAACAGGAACCATGAAATTTGAAGAAGTAGAACGGTTTGTTTATTAAAAAAAGTGACAACACAGATACCAGTAGAATAAAAAGATCAACATTAGATTAATGAATGAAAACCAAAGTGTAGGTGCAATATCTAATAAGATCTAAATGTTTATCGAGAAATACCAAATATACAGGTTGTCCGAAAGGAAAACATAAACAAAATGAGTAGCAGGACAAAGACAGAACTTAATCATGGCTAGCTAAATGTTTAAACTACAATTAAGTCAATGAAACAAACAAACACTTCTGTCAAATATTTTAGCTGTTGTTAAGAGTATAAAGTGAGGTTTAAATATACTATTTTTTACTATTCACATAATTATTTTAATTATTTAAACCTCACTTTATACTCTTAACGACAGCTAAAATATTTGACAGAAGTGTTTTTGTTTTATTGACTTAATTTTAGTTTAAACATTTAGCTAGCCATGATTACGTTCTATCTTTATCCTGCTACTCATTTTGTTTATGTCTTCCTTGTCGCACTCATTAATTTCCTATGTTCAAAATGGATTTCGGACAATCTGTATAAAACGAAATTAATACTAACGGCATGAAATGATTGCGAAACATGGGTACTAATCATGAATTCGAAAGAAAATTTACGGATATGTGAAAGGAAAATAATAAGAAGAATAGTAGGAGGAAAGAAAATTGGTGAAGAATATGTTAGAAAAAATAATGAAGAGATATGTGGAAGACCTAGGGAAAGATGAATGGAGGCTATCTTATTAAACCTGAGATAAAAGGATATATAAATTGGAGGAGTAAATCAAGAAAATAGCAAATTCCAGAATTGAACAGGAGTAGTAGATTCTACAAGTTACGTGAAGCTGCAGTTTTACACGAGCATGGAAAATCAAATTATAACGTGTTGAACCTATTTTTTTCGAATACTATTGCCAAATCGAGCCATAGAACATGAGACAAACCTTGGTTCAGGCTGTAGGTTCATAAAATTAAGAAAAACTTAGTATGACAAATAACTCGTTGTCTGACAAATATCCTCAAATATTTCGGGAAAATGCACAATTTCCATCTGACGCTTAGATAACCTCTAAATTTGATAATGAGCTGTGGTCGCAAGAAAATTGAATTTTAAAACATCTAAACGGCAATGAAGCTTCAGGTAAATATAAATACTGTGACATAGCAACTGATAAGCTCGTTTTGTTTCTAGTGTGACGTAGAAACCTACGCGCGTTCGTTTTTTGTTCTATATCCGGCCAAAACTGAAAAATGTTGCGTCATCCTGCATTTTCAACGGACACTAACTGAATTTCTCGAAGTACGACGGATCAGCACCACTGGAACCTGGCGCTACCCCTCGCAGACAGTCTGAAATTGACGAACCCCGCAAATGTTGGGGCTGCAGCAACGCTTTCTGTGAAATCCTACCTGAATTGGAGGCTTCTCGGACGCTGGATACCCTTTTCAATGACGCCAAAGGAATTATGCACTTGGGAATGGCTTGTTGGTTGGAATTCCAACACGTACGGGCTCCTGAAGGTCCAATCTACACTATTCTTGCTGGGCGATGCTGCTTAGTTATTGAAATAGCCCCCGAAGTCACTTGCATTTGGACGAATCTGGCTGCTGGCTAATCTGCTACACTTGGCACTCTTAACACCTGGAAAACTATACCCACAGATGCCTTGCACACTGATGAATAACTTTTTGCACAAATGGTATAAAAACAGACTTGTTATTTATAATTTTATGTGATAAATTCTTATTAACAAAAAACTATCATTTAACTTAGCAACTAGATTTTCAATTTTTATAAAGGAAATTTGGATTGATAAGATGTTTAACCTTACGGAGTACAGTTTTGATGTCATGTCATTGCCTAACTACTAAAATTGTCTTTTTCTTGGAATAAATGTTACTACACTTGCCCTGCTTTTAAATAACTTTTGTTTATAATGCACTGATACACTTGAAGTTCATTTAACGTCTCACTAATTATCTTTCGATCGGCTGCCTTCCATTTTTCATTGCTCTTTGCAATTATTATTTTGCTAGCACTGTTTCGTTTACCTTTCAGCTAATTTGCCTTTTGCTGGCTTATACACTTTTAATACATAAGGCTCATATTATTTCTGTACCTAACACATCATTCTGTATAATTTTATTTATATTACGTCTGACATTAATAGACTCAATTCCTTCAGTTATAAATTAAATTGCATTGGCCCTTCCGAACATTAATCATATCTGAACGTAACCCTTCTGTAACATGTTTTATCTCATGCTAACTTCTATTACTCAAATTATTAGTTACTGCTGCTCACATCAAGTGCATTTATTAATGGAAAGTACTGATTATCTTGCAATAAATAAAATATTTAATTCTGTGCTCATTTTGACCTTATTCATTTAGTCAATTAGGCAATTAGAATTGCTGTGGGCAGCAAACCATTACAATATAAAGGTGAAGAGAAGTTATGAAGCGGTCACTATGAAAATGAAACTGGAAACGACAAAAAAAATGTAGAGTCCATAGAGATAACCATACAGTAAAATCATAGTGTGTTGAGCTAGAGAGCTAGGGAGAGAAGGAAAAGATTCGAAAGGCTTGCAAGAAAATGGCTAGGAAAGCGCCAGAAAACAGAGTAGTATGGCCAGATATCCCCCAAACTCTCCAGGGATATAAAGTCTGGAGAAGTGACAACTCAGCTCATTTAATGCTTTAATAAACAAATACGCTATACCTGCTCTCAAATTACGACTAAGTGACATCAAAAGCGATAACTTAGACCCCTAGAAACCCTATAATCGCAACCATTTTGCTAAGAAACCTTAAATTTTAAAAAAGAAAGAAATCACAGCTGGTGATACCATACAAAGAGATGTGTTGTTACTGCTTGTTAGGTTAATTGCAGTTTTAGACTATGTGTCTTGTAAATATCATTAATGGCATGATGCGGTGTAACTATTATGTTTACGATTAGGTAGTTATTCAGGATCCAAGATAAGGTCCTAAAAATGAAAATCAGCTATGGAACCTTGCTATTAATTTTTAAGAAAAAATAAGCAATGGTAAAGAGTCAAATGATTGTTTAAACCTTGTACTCTTCCTTAGGAAGTGTCCTAAAAATGTTAACGAAAATAGAAGTGCCATTATCTAGACAATAGTTTATAAGTTTTATTTATTAGGTATTATATCTCTCTTAACATATTACGATATTACACAAGATGTTTTTGAATTTTTTTCATTTGTATTTCCCCCATATAATAGTAACTTTATCATTGTCTACTAACTATAACTTTTAGAAAAATGAAGTCTGCCTTATGATGTGGCCACCAGTTGTTCCACAGAACAGCTCCATATCACGACTCGATATTTTAAAACTGAAGACAGTTGACAAAAACAGGGCGCAGACGTTTGTTATACGGTCTGTTTTCGGCGCTGAAAGCCAAAGCTACTGGTTTCCTTCAAAATTACAAGAGCGACTCCCGCACAAAGGAGCCGCCGGTGCTTCTGAGTGGCCACCAAATGCAAACCAGCTGTTTTCTAATAAATGTAGAGTGCAGTCGACTGCGTATGACTCGTTTTATTGTCCATTCCTCATCAGTCAGCTGCTTGCACATGGCTCGCCGTATATTAATTAGGCTCGAGTTAATTATGGCCCTGTATGATATACGGCGACGCCGGTCATTTCGACAAAGTAGGTGTGCGCCCCCAACAAATATTTATCAGTTGCGGCTAATCTCCTGCCTACTCCCGAGTCCCGTTTCTTTCCCAGTTTTGCAATAATAAATAATCGGAATGGTGGGCGGCGCCTCTTCGCTGAATTTCATATCGGATTTCGCGGAAAGCGCCCAGCCGCGATGACTGCTGTGATTTCTGAAATCTGCTATCTTCTTCTCTTTTGCATGTGCCGTACTCCGTACTACAGCACTCTTATCTGTTATTAAAATTAAATCCACACTTCCGTATAAAAATATAAATATTGAGGTCACCCGATGGCTCAGCTCGCCTTTATCTTATCGCTGGTGTAGTTTCAGTTGTCTGCGGCGTTATCGTTGTTATATTTATAAATGAATCGACTCATGGAAATTTACATAATCTCGGCTTCCACGTAGTCAATTAGTCTACGCCATAAAATAAATTATAATATAGTAGTTATTACATTTAGACACTATTTGTAATATCAGTAAAAGATAGTCTCAGAATGTAGGGATAAATTTGAAAGTGATTGTGAAAGAACCGTTGATATTATTTACGAGTACGGTCGTTTTAGGATTTAGGACAACCAGTTGCCGTCGCCCTATCCTAAATTTTAGATTTTGAATATTTTTTTTGCAATTTTCATGTTTAGTGAAAACATTAGAAGGGTTCACTGGTTCTGTTTGAGTTTTTTACTGTAAGCAGAAAACGCTAAACTAACATATAAACAGTGTCGGACTGGCCCACCGGGCAACCGGGCAAATGTCCGGTAGGCCAATCCAGTTTGGAGGTCAAAATGTCCACATTTTTTAAAAAATAAAATAAAAGAAATTGTACAAATGTTTTTACAAAATTCAAAAAAATATAATTTGCACACCATTACATATAGCAATTTGTACTTAGGCTACAAATACTTACTGACATTATCATGCACCCAAGTAGCCTGTGAACGCGTATTTTCTAAAGTGAAAATAATCGAAAATAGGCTATGAGTTTCTTTATCGCAAGAAAGGTTAGAATGTTTTCTAATTTTGATTGTGAAGTGTGATCTACTCCAAAGCTTGAATTTCGACGAAATCATTGACAAGTTCGCGAATAGATCAGTCTCTTTAAAATCAAAATTATTAATGTGATTTATATTGTTAAGTATATTATTATTCCAAGACCGAATGAGCAAAAACTTGAGAGACAAAGAAAATTAATAAAAATGGAAATAAATGAACTCTCAGAAATAACTAACAGCCTACATGTAGCAACAAAAGAAGCTTGTACAAAACACAAAAACAAGAACATTAGTTCAGACACAGAAAGATTGATGAAAAGAAGAAGAAACATGAGCAGAGAAGACCAACAATATAAAAAACTAACTAACGAAATAAATAATAATATAACGAAAGATTTAAGAGACTACAACACAAAATCGTAAAAGAAACTATTGAAAACAATAAAAACATGAAAGTTTTGAAAACCAATCAGTCGATAGGAAAAACACAAATCAACAAGTTAAGAAACAAACAAGGCATTTTGGTGACGGAAAGAAATAGTGGACGTGGTACAAGATTTTTACAAACCACTCTATAGTCCAAAATATCAAGTACAGCAATACAAGAGACAAAACAATCAGAATGTAGGATCAGAAGAGATTCCCGCAATAGATAATGATGAATAATTATGGATTGCACTCAAACAAATGAAAAATGGAAAATGTCCAGGCGAAGATCGAATTACTAGCGAGATGATAAAAATGGGAGAAGAATGACTAGGAGAAAGTGTCAAATCCTATTAAATAAGTGCTTGATAGAGGGGAAAATTCCAGAGTGTTGGAAAAATGCAGAGGTCATCGTGCTATTTAAAAAAGGAGATAAAAACAACTTAGAGAACTATCGTCCGATTAGCTTATTATCCCACTTATATAAGCTACTAACAAAAATAATAACAAATAGACTCACAGATAAACTGAACTCATACCAATCTCCAGAACAGGCGGGATTCCGTAAGGGATTCAGCACAATAGATCATCTGCAAAGTATACGCACGTTAATCGAATAAACGACGAAATACAATATACCCTTATATTTGGCTTTCGTTGACTACCGGAAGGCATTCGACTAGGTGGAAACGTGGGCAATCCTGAAAGCACTAGATAACACAAGAATTGCCTAGATACTCAACCCTCATATACTATATTTATGACACGGCAACTATGACAATTACACTGGAAGAAGACATGAAGACCGATAAAATTCCAATTCAACGAGGAATAGGACAAGGGGACACGATCTCTCCGAAGTTGTTCACGTTAGCCTTGGATGATGCTTTTAAAAATGTGAACTGGCAGTGTAAAGGCATTAATATTGATGAAGTAAGACTTAATCACTTGAGATTTGCAGATGATGTCATTTTGATTATCACCTCAGCTGAAGAACTAAAAACAATCTTAGAAGAACTCCATCAAGCGTCGATCCAAATCATACATATACCTTGGACATAGAATTCAATTGGGCAAGGAAAACCAAACTGCCGATATTTCTCGAAGAAAGGGTCTCTATTGGGCACCATTTGGTAAACTCAGGTTCATTCTAGGATCAAATTGTATGTATGTATAATCTGTAACCTCATTTACCTTGCGGTGTAGAGGCTGGTGCTTTATGCGCTGGCATCTGGTGGTACAGTGCTCAACTTACCCCGGATTCAGGATGCAGAGTTGGAGCGCGCCTTTGATGCTTGAGCAGCAATCATAGTGTGAGGTGTGTGTCTTGGTGATGTGTTGACCTTGTTACTCTATCTCTTAGATCTGTGGTTCTGAGTAGAGCACAGTTAATTTGGTGCCCAACTGTGAATGGTCTCACCGAGCCCAATTCCAATCGCCAAGGCTACGGAAAAGTTCCGACCCCCGAGGGATTCGAACCGAGGACTTGCTTAATGCAAGCCTGGCGCTTATTCAACTGCCCCACCCGCTTCTCTATGATCAAATTATGTACCAATAAATCTGAAACGAAAAGTCTACGATCAATGTATATTACCAGTTCTTACATATGGCTTACAAACAATGGCGTTAACACGGAAATCCCTACATATCATCCAAGTAACGCAGCGCGCAATGGAAAGGATCATGCTCGAAATTAGTTTGTTAAATCGAATGCCAAATGAAGAGATCAGAAGAAGAACGGGAATCACAGATATGACAAGAAGAACAGTACAGTTAAAGTGGCGATGGGCTGGCCATATAGCACGACAAGAAAAGAGAATATGGATCACCAAACTGATTGTCTGGCGACCAAGAAAGACCAACAGAAGTGTTGGGAGACCCCAGAAGAGATGGAGAGACGATATCCAGAAACTAGCAGGGAAGTACTGGATACAAACAGCCTATAACAGAGAAATTTGGAAGAGGCCTATATCCAAGAGTGGATGATTCCGGGCTGAAAAGAAGATTATAATGGAATAGAGTGTAAAAGTTCCTATAAGGTCAAATCTTGTAATCATAATTATCTATGTTTTTTCGTTATAATTGTTCCAAACTCAAAGTTTATAAATCATAATAGATAAAGTATATTTTTTCATTTGTTTGAATTTCAAAGTTTATAAGAATAGAATAATGACCTACCTCCTACCTATTTTATTTTTTTTGTTACCTTGTTTCATGTTTAAATTTTAAAATTATTAGAATAAATATTTTTACCATTCCTCCATTGTTTTCTTTATCGTAGTTATTGATTTTGTTGTACTTTCACCTGCCATTACTGTACTGTGTCATTACTGGTAAGTGCGTTATGGGTCTTCGAGCTCCCTACAATCATAAAAATTGCGCCTGCGGCAGGGCTTTGCCCCCGGACTCCCCTTTAGCCGGGGGGCTGGCCCCCCCCTTCCTCTTAATATTACATGTGGATGCCACATGCATCCTTTGCCCGGTAGGCCAAATTTTGCCAGTCCGACGCTGCATATAAATGCTTTTATCATCGCTTCCTAGTTATAAGGCTATTTCTAGATCGAGTTTAGACTTCTAAAGTGACCCATAACCTACTAGTGAGGTAAAAACCATAACCTACTAGTGAGATAAAAACAATTTCACTCACTACTAGGGCTGGGCAATATTGAAATTCTGATATCGATTATCGATAACTCAAAAATATCGATATATCAAAATACCAACACATATCGATATATGGAAATTACGATACATATCGATTAATATCGATAGTTGTCGAAAATTATTGATAATTAACGATAAAAAGCAATAGCTATCTATACTTACCGATAAATCTATAAATATGGGTAACATATCAATTATTAACGATACTAGTATATAGCATGTATAAATATCGGTGTACACATATAGGCCAGTCAAATTGTCGAAAATACCTCGTTTTTTTGACAAAAATACTACCTGAAAAGTGAACATGTAGTTTTATAGAAAAAATCACGGAGAATTGAATGAGCTACAAAGTAACAGCTGAATGAGTAGAGAAGTGATTCAGAATTTTATGGGGTGGATAGGAGGTTTTCATCTAATGGAGTTCTAATTCGACAAGCTTGTCATTGAAGTGACATCTTGTAACTTGCATCTAGTCGAGATTCGTGATACTAGGTCGTCGGTGGCTTTAGGATTTTGGTAGGAAGACGTGGATGGCGTTTGCTGCTGACAGTACTTCTGGTGAAAGTTGGTAGGTGCCTTGGTGTGTTTTGGCCAGGACATCTTTGCGGGTCCAGGTGTTTTGACGGAGTTCGTACTAGGATTTGTTTGGACGTTGGGAGATCTTTGTGATTGCTGGATGCGTTTGGCTTGGTAAAGGAGAGTATCGAAGGCCATGAACAGGTGACAGAATACAGGTAGTTAAATAAAAAACTGAAAGAAAAAGATAGAAAGAGTGAGGTAGGTAATTTTAAAGAGCGAAGTTGTTGAATGATAAGTAATGTAACGAGAAAGAATTTGTAATTGATTTTGCACTTGCATAATTCAAAGTGACAGGTGACAGACGTACAAGTTGTCATGAAATAAGAGAATCAAATTTCAGGAATAGAAGCAGTCTAGATTATGAGCGAATGTGTTTCAGTTAAGAGTAAAAATGTTTCTACCGGAGTTAGCGATTTAATAATATTGATAATCCATAATTATAAAAGGGCAAATAAGTTACTAAAAATTTAATTTTAAACGAGAATTGATTGAAAATAAACTAAAGTATAGTAAAAAGTCAGATGTAATAGCTGAAGTACAATGATTATTGTTATAACATAAAATCATTTTAATATATAGAGAGCATTATAACATTAGTCAATTACAACATAAACAGGCGCCACAACGTGGAGCCAGAACAATATATATATTGTTATGATACATGAGGCAGTGTAATCAAATACAATAAAGAAATATTTAAAACGAATAAATTTGGAAGACTGCTATAATTAAATCTTGATGGGTGTTAAATTTTAAACATTATAAATAAATTTAATTGAGATAATGAGAGAGGAGATTTTGATATTAATTGAATACTAATTTAATGGTTACAGAAAATTTTGATAAAGTTCAAGCCTAGGTTACAATTGACAAATGTATTTGTTAGAACGATAATAATTAATACCATGTAATAATAGGATTTTTAAAATAGATAAGTGTGCAGTAAGAATTGTATCTAACATAAATGAAAATTTTGTTTAAGTTAGTTATATAAACAACTCATAAAAACAGACATGTATTTTCTGAATTAAAGCATTTCGTAAATAAAACTAGAAAGTTATGCCTAAATTTGTATTATTTTGGTAAATACAAATTTAAAAAGGGTCTTAAACAAATCTGCGTGGTGAGATAAAATGGAAATGTTAATTGGAACTTATGGAGGTACATAATCGGTCAAGAGATTATACAAGTACAGTCAATTGAAAATAAACATACAGAAGGTTATATTAATTGAATACATTTGGATTTGAGAGTATACAAGATATTATTTGAGATTCTTACAAGTAACTAATTGATTTGGATAAGTTGTAAGTGTTCTTGTAGACATCGGAATACCTATAAAAAAGAACAAGGTTAGATTTTGAACTTCATAAGATTGGAACTTACCAGAGGTTGAATGCTTTGATGGTGACGTTTGCAAGGAGGGAGGATTGGATCTGTAAGCAGTGCGGGTGATATTCTGGATGAATGCAGTCTAAGGGGTTCACGTGCCATCCTGGGTGCCACTGTTTGAGGAGTGAGCAGTAAGTTTTGCAGTCTGACGATATTGGGATCTGTTGTTGGTTGGAGTTTGGCAGAAAAAGCAAGAGAAAGTATTAAGGTTTGTGTAAAGAGTTAATGAAAGTTTTTTAAATAACAATTAGTACAAGAAGGTGTTCAAATTGACTTGATTTATTACTTACTTAGGAGAATTGATTAATATGTGTGTTAAGATAATATATAATTGCCAATACCTGGCTTGATGAGTTTTGAAAATCGGTTTGACAGCAAATGTCATTAACTGTAATATTAAAAATCAATTAATAGAGATCTTGATTTGGCGAACCACCTGAGATAAGAGAACTTGATTTTAAAAAGGAATTATGATTTAATTAGAAAGGGCATTGCATTAATAAAGGGCTAGTTTAAAGTGGTGCATTACATTTCATAAAATATATTGATAGTCCAACGTTCATACGAGCATTTAATTGTCATGGTAATAGTTCGAAAAGCTACGGTATGAAAAAATCTCGAGCGTCCAACCCGAACGATTTTGTCATATCTCCTTTTTTAAATATCGATATTTAGTTACATATTTCCAGATTTTTCACATATCGATATACTAGGTATATTGCATTCGCGATCTTTCTGGATGAGGGTTGACCATGACAGTTTCCCCAATTTAGCTGTGTAAAATTACTTTCTTGTCTTTAAACGAAGTTTACATTTTAGGTTATGGTTACCAAATGATTTTAGGTTAGAAAACATGACAAAACACCTTAAAATGCAAAGTTGCTATATTTAAGCAGAATAGAAAATGAAACTTAGTAATTTTTATGTATGTATCCAGTTTCAATAATTGTGTAATTAGATACATTTTTAATTAAATACGTGGAAGGTCTTACAATACTTCAGATTTTAAATATTTCTCCACATGTACTATCAAAGAAAGCAGTCCATCTGGCAACAATATTCTGTTCCGTCAAATGACAGTAAATTTGTTGGAGGTTATGCAGGTTATACAATAAAATAAAAATTACGGATTTGTTCATGTGCAACTTAATAGTAAAAATCCAAGGCCAACCCTCATCCAGAGAGATCGCGAATGCAATAATATATATCGCGCTATCAATAAATATCGATACGTAACAATCTATCTATACGTAGGTATCGATATATGAAAAATCTGGACATATATAATTAAGTATCGATATAGCGATATATTGATCTCCTCCTTCTGATTCCGTTCACTTCTCGTAGGGGTATGGTAGAATCATGAGTTAAGTAGTTGAGCTGATGGTGGTCTTCCAGAGATTTCTATCTTGAGCTGAGTGGGTTGCTTCTTGTAACGATTGTCCTGTTTGCGTCTTCATTTGGTCGATCCATCGCATCAGCGATTTGCCCTTCGAACAGCGCCCTTCCATTTTCCCTGAATTACTGTGGTTCCCATGGCATTATTTCGTCTCGCGAGATGTCTGAAATAACTGAGGTAGGATTGGGATATGGTCGAGTTCGGCCTTTTCTTTCTGTCTAGTTCTTCTATGATCGATTTATTTGTACAGTGGGTCGTTCATGGTATGCGTAGCATGCGTCTGTGCGTCGCCACCACTTCGTATCTCGCAATTCTTTGAATTTGCTGTTCATTAGGATTTACTCTGTCTACAATCATGGCTTCAGTTTTCGATTCATTGATTTATAGGCCGTAGTTTCTGCTGATGTTTGTTTACTAGCCTATTCATGATCGTTTCCAGTTCTTCTTCTCTTGATGTTATAATGAGGGTGTCGTCCGGGTATCTTAGATTACTTATACGGCTGCCGCCAATGGAACTAAATTTATATTCGAATCCTGTATATTTTGTGTGTGTGGCTTGAATTCACGTGCTAGATATTTTAGTTTCTTATATAATTCATATAAAATAAATGACATAGATAATGGGAATATAACACAAATGAGCACATTGGAAATTTTAGACAACGAATTAAAATATGCTATTACAACATCAAAAGGTGGAAGAGCAACAGGACCGGGAGGTATAAAGATAGAATTAATAAAACATGGAGGAGATGAACTAAGACGACGATTATGTGCCCTTATGAACAACTGCATCAAACAAAACAAAACACCAGATGAGTGGAAACTTTCATACATAATATCACTGTATAAAAAAGGTGACAGGAAAGACAAGCAAAACTATAGAGGTCTCAGCATAAATAGCACTATAAGTAGGCTTTTTGGAAAGGTTATAAACAATAAATTGAGAATAAATGTGAACGAGAAAATAAGTGAAGAACAAAGTGGTTTTATGACTGGTAGATCCTGTGTAGACAATATATTTATATTACAGCAATTAACAGAAAAACGGAAAGAAAGACAGGAAGAAACACATTTAGGATTCATAGACCTGGAAAAGGCCTATGATTCAGTTCCTCGGAATATATTATGGCAGGTTTTAGAAAAATATAATGTCGATCCGGATCTTAGTAAAATCATCAAAACCATTTATACTGATAATGTCGCAAAAGTGCTCATGAATGGAAAGCTATCCAAGGAGATAAAACCATCGAAAGGGCTTCGTCAAGGGTGTAGTTTATCACCACTACTATTTAACATTTACCTGGAAGCAACTCTGCAAGACTGGAAAAGACATGTACAAAGAATGGGAATTCCAATCAATGATGAATGTTTATTTAATTTGAACTTTGCAGATGATCAGGTTATAATTGCTCAAGACTCATATGATCTCGAATTTATGCTCCAAAGACTGTACAGAACCTATGAAACCTGGGGATTAAAAATTAACATCAAGAAAACTGAATACTTAGTAGTAAATTCTAGCGCTAGGTTTACGCTACTAATAAAAGATAATATAGAAATCAAACAAGTTGACCAATTTAAATGTCTTGGAACTATAGTAACAAATGATGGATACGCAGATAATGTAGAACTAAAAAATCGAATCGAACAAAGCAGGAAAGTTATAGGTTGTCTAAACTCGGTGTGGTGGGATAAGCATATATCTATGAACACCAAGAAACATATTGGGCAATCTCTTGTTGAATCGGTGTTATGCTACGGAGCGGAGGTATGGACACTAAATGCCGAATACCGAAAGAAAATAAATGCAATAGAAATGGATTATCTCCGAAGAAGCGCTGGACTATCTCGCCGTGACCATGTGAGGAACGAAGACATAAGAAGAAATGCAAAAGCAGAAGACACCGTTGTAGACAAAATAGAAAGAAAAGGATTAAAATGGTTTGGTCACCTCCTGAGAATGAAGGAAACTAGATGGCCGAAGAGAATGTGGAGATGGGTTCCACCGGGCAAGAGAAGAAGAGGCCGACCTCGCAGGTCTTGGAACGAGGGAATACGAGCGGCGATAGAGGCAAAAGGATTATCTGAAGAAGATGCGTATGATCGAAACCGTTGGAGGATTGGCACGGGAAGACGGCTTCAGCCGTAGAATACCGTTTATATATATATATATATATAATTCATGTGGCTCGTTACTATTTGCATGTTTTTCTATTTCCTCACCTCCGTTTATGTGATTTTTTTTCTCGTCTGCATAATTGTTTGATTTGCAGATTTATTTCTCTCAGCTTCAATTTTTGTTGTTGCATCGATAAGTTCGATTTGGGGACTTCTCAGCTTTCTTCAATTTTTCGTAGTTTCCTCCGTCGTCCAATCTTTTTGCTTCAGTCTTCTGTCATTTTGTGCGCACCTTACTATGGCTTTTGTGATCCATGTTTTTGCTTCCTACCAGATTTGGTCTGACTCTTTGAATGGCTTTTTGCTGGTCTGTAATTCTTGTTATAATTGTTCTTCTGCTTCGGGTTTTAACAGCTTTCTTATTATTCTAAGGTGTTTTTGCAGCCTGTAATAGTTTGTGATCTGGCCCGTATTGGAGGCTTTGTTTTGCCTTCATGTTGTTGAGAGATGTCCTCCATCTCGCTTTTAACATTATTTCATTATCATATCATTATCACGTAATCTACTTGATATTTATACATATCTATCTATTGATATTAATTATCAAATGGTATACCGATAAGCAATATATCGATATTTTTACCCAGCCCTACTCACTACTGCATTGTTGGTAGCACTGCCAAATTCGAGATTTCCAGGTTAAGTTTTGCGTCAGTCTGCGTCAAATTACAAACAAAAACCTAACCTACTAACCATTTACATAGACTGGCAATACACTTCAGTGCTGCCAAACGTATAACACGAATCACAGGCGACACTAATTATAAATTTATATGACCTTTTTTCTTTAGATGTATTTCAGTATATCAACATATACCAATTTATTAATTTAGCCATTGAAACAATAACACTGAAAAAAAATTAAAAATTAATCAACGTTCCAAAAAATTAATGTTTAAAAACTGTAGAGAATATCCCTAATTCAAATTATTTACAAACAAAAATTCGGAGTTGCTGTGAACCAACCACAATCAATTACAATTGCTGATTTAGTAATGCAAAACATAGAACAAAAAATACTAAGAAACACATAAGATATATGATTTTATCAAATATTTGTAGATGATATAATAATGAGTGAAAACAAATTAACTTTCACCCCAGACTTTAATTCACAATTGAAAATGAAAATAGTAAAAACTCAATAAATTTTGTAGACATGGCATTAATAAGAAACCAAAATGATAAAATTGAAACAAATTGGTACAGAAACAATTATGTACTACATTAAAATACACAACAATGTTTAATATACGTTTAGTTGACAGAGCAATTATAATACTAGCAAAACATTTCACAAAGAAAGTTTAGAACAAATTTAAAAAAAAATATAAAAAAATAACTATCCTCTGCAATTCATAAATACAAATACAAATATAACTAAAAGAACACAAGTATTAAAAAGGAAACCTAATGATGAATCAACATAACTTACAACCTATTTTTTTAAATGAATTTAACATCAGTCAATAAAATCATTATCCTACATTATTCAAATTATTAGAGAAGAATTAAAAAATATAACTTCCAAATTGCTATTAAAAATCATAACACAATAGGCCAAAACTTTTTAGTAAATTCAAAATTAAAACAGAAATTAAACAAATAAAATATATCAGTTAAACTGTAATAATTGCAATGCGCAATACATAGGCCAAACAAAGCAAAACTTAAAGAAAAGAATAAATCAACATAAACATGCTATCAAAATACAAATAACAACACCAAACAGAATTGAAAGTAGTAATCTATTTACCATTCCCTCAGCCTTCTTCTCATTTTCTTGCCTCAGCTTCTCAGCCACATTTTGGATTGACTCTTGCAAATCTTTCTTATTTTCCTTTGCCTTCTTCTCATTTTCTTGCATTGACTGAAACATCTTTTCCATTAACTGTCTGATGCTGACATCCTTTATTGTATGCTCCTCTTGATCCCTTACCTGATCTGCTTGCACACCTATCTCTTGCTGTTCTTCCATTTCTGCTTCAGTAGAAATTGTTATTGCTTCCATTTCATGCTGTTCCTCTTCTTTTGTTCTCTTGGTTTGTCGTGTTACTCCTTTATCAGTCGTTTTATTTAAATATTGAAATTAATGTGCATTTATTTATAATCAGTTAATACATTAATTAATAAACCTTTTATCAATAATATCGGACTTTTTTGCCCCTCAGTTATTTATAATCAGCATGTATGTTACCTTTATTAAATTCTCATTTGTTAATGTTTGTATTTCTGTCTATTCTTATTTTAAGTTAGGTATTGATTTTATTTTATAATCTTTATTACACTATTTGTATTTGCTCCACGTTGTGCCAACAATTTTTGTGCTATGTTTACGTTGCGGCACCTAACTTTCTATGCTTATGTATTGTATACATAGAACGTATTTACATTTATTTACTGTTTTGCCCTACAAGTATTATTATTGATACGTTGTGACAAAATTTCTTATATTTGACTTTTCTCTTTCTATTTAGGTTTAGACAAATTCTCTTTTAAGATGAATTCGTGTAATTCATGTGCCCTTTAGTATGAATTATTAATAATAAATTATTAAATATTTCTAGCTGAGCAGAACATGATTACTCTCAAAACAAGTCGGTTCACGCATTATCAAGACTATCCTGAAAAATCGTTTGTTTAATGAAAACTTACTTCAAAATTATGTGACAATTTCTATGAACGTCAGTGTCACTCCAGATTATGCAAGCGGAATATCAATCACAAGTACCTCTTCGTTACACTACCTGTCATGAAATAGTAAATAGCCCCTTTTTTATTACTTCACTCTACTCTTTTACTGTTTATTTTATTTTGCTCAATAAATACCTGTAGTTATAACTCGTTGAAGGAACTTGATCTGCCTTTTCAATGATTCAAATGCATACCAACTGCTCACAGAAGTTTCTCAAGCTGCAGACTAACCCCAGTATAGACTCAACCAACTGTCAGGAACTACAAACACCATCTGGAATGTCTCCTTTCCAATTCTTCAATCATCATACAACTCAGCAACACGAACTTCGACAAGATCCTCCAGCAGTAAATGCAATGTGTTCCTTCCAAATAAGACGTTGACAACCCAAATAACGCGAACCTCGATCTGGTGCAAGTCACTAGACGTTACTCCAATGAGTGTAATTCACAAGACGTCACTCCAATAACAAGCTCAGCAAAGTACAATACTGTTAGAGGAAAAACCTTTTCTAATTCTCAAGATGTTCACTCTAGAAACTTGATGTGTCCTACTTTCAATAAAGGCAGGTCGCGCTATCCAATTCACACGATGTAATTAATTAACAATAAACTAAGTTCAACATCCAATTCCAGAAATTACTTCAATAGTCTGCAGTATTCCAAATTGTGGCCCTCCTACTATACACATCCTCTCTATATCTTCATTATATAATCTTCTTGTTTTAAAATTTGCTTTATTTCTCTTCTCGACAATTTTATATTAATTATACCCTTTCAAAGACCAAATAGATTATTAAAATCATATTATGAAAGGCTTCGAACTTTTTCTCCCTCTTATATTTGGTCAATCACTGTTTCTATCCAAATTTCTGGGTTTAATGAACCCGTTTTTTTACTGACAAGTAAAATTATATAAATGAGTAAATGTCAAGTATATATCAACAATAATTGTTGAACTAAGCGTTTTATGGTGCTATTTTAGTAAAAAACTGAACAATGGGGGCATGCAAATTCTAACAGCAGAACTGAAAATCTAGAAATCCAACAGTTTGCTTTAACAAGTACTTTGACCGAATGTTACAAGGTTGATAACTCTATTAATTATGCTTTGGATATTTCCGTCCTCTCGAAAGTGCATTGTGCAGTGTCAACGCCCTGTTTAGATGTTTTATGTTTTGTTTCAGTTTAACAGACTTCTGCAATAAAAACAGCATACTAATTAAAATAAGTGTTCTTAAATTACGATCATGTACGTCACTGCCTCGTAAATTTCGTTATTAAATGTAACCGTTATCCGCCAGTCAAATCGCATCGTAAATAGAAGTCTGCCGTTTATATTATCTGACAAACCTTATATTTCATGTCGAAATGCAATAATTTGGTTCAAGGATGTGCATGTACTAATGATGCAGTAACTTTGTCGCTCTGCCAACTGCGCAAGTATCAATTAATTACGAGAAACTGGAAGGCATCTCTTTAAGCCAAAACCGATCAAACTGACATTTAGACTCGCCTTATTTATACCCTGGCTCCAAACGGCTCCCCTGCAGTTTTTTGTGAATTCAGATGTGCATCTACACGCTATTCTGACGTCACGAAGTTTGCACGATTATCAATAAATACCTATATTAAAAAACGAACTGTTTTTAATAACAGAATGATTTTACGAGATTTAGTAGTTATCTTCTCCTTAACATACCTTACTTTTAAAATACGGTACATAATTATACAAGGTGATTCTGCAAGACATCTACCGAATGGAAAGTTATAGTGAGTATAAATGAACTATAATAGTGAAAATCGTACGACACTCATTAATGACCAATAGAAAAATTAGTTCAGGAGTCGTAACCAAGACAACTAAAAAATTTCTTGGAAATTTCTTGTAGGCAGACATTACTTCTTTTTAGGGTTTGTGTCGTTACGATTTTCTTACCGAATCTGCATTCGAGCATTAATTCATATCCGGAAATTATTTTTCGTACATTCCAACAACGTCCTAATTTGCCCTCGCGTCCCGCTCGGGTAAATTAATACCACGTTGTTGGAACGCACTCAAAAAAATTTCCGGAAAGAACTAATGCTCTTATGAGATTATATGTGATAATTTTTTTGATTTTTGTCATTCTCGGCCTTGCTATTGTAGGAAAATCGGCCTTTCGGCTTTGAGAAGTGTAGTCAACACTAGAATTTATTGGCCTAATGATCGAACTCAAATTTTATTATTCTAGACCAGAGGCTTGAATTACAGGAATAGAAATACAGCTGTAAAATATGAAAACTACTTAGGTAATGGTAAGAAACAAATTAAATTCAAGAAAAAATAAACGAAGAGCATTGGAGAAGCTTTACGGTAGCTGTAGAAAGAGATTCCTATGGTGCTCAGAAGAAAGAGTATTTGAAGCAATTTTATAGTAATACGGGTACCGCGACGACACCTAAAACGTAAACGAAAGGAATTGATTGGTCAATTACAGACAGAGCTGGGCCGTAATTAATTACTTTGTAATTAAATTACTAATTAAATTCCTGTTTGTTTATTTGCCTTGGAATTGAATTACTTTTCAAAATGCCCTGATTGTAATTGGGAATTGCCATTTTTGTTAGAAAGTACTTGAAAATTACTTTTTGAAAGTAATTACTTACTGCATTCAAGTACTCAATTACTTTTGTGTAATTAAATTACCCTAAAGTATTTAAATTACTTTTCAAGTATTTGAATTACCTGTGGTAATTGAAATTAGTCGAGGTAATTGAATTACTTTGTGGTATTTCAATGACTGAAATAGTGACTTCGATAGGGTACCAAATCTCCAGAACGCAAAAAATAAGATAAAGTCTTATTAAGTTACATATTATGCAAATCACAATAGGGTATTCCCGGCTCAATATAAGCCTAATCTATTATTTTGTTTGACGAGTCGAATAACAGCAACTTTTGCATTTTGTACGACGCGTGCACGAGCTCTGGTGCGTGTATGTAAATGTGATCTGTAGCTTGTAATCGTGATACTAACAATTATTGTGCAAGACGCTAAAACTATATTTGCAGTAAGTACATTACAGATTACAATACCTACAGTAAAAATATAATTTAAAATAGCTTCATTAGACGGTATTGGTTCATAATACTTATTTATTCATTTCAATTTGCTTGTCTTAAACGATGTACTAGCATAGGGTTATACTGCTGTGTAAGTGTGACAGGCGTTAAGTCCAGAAAATTACGTTTTTGGCTGAGGAATTGAACTAAACCGCCAAAATACGATAACAACATTTGAACAGCGTAAAACACATAAATAAAATGTACCGAATTGAAAAATTCTATGCCTGGTTGACTCAAAAATGCAGTGTGGGTTATGGTACTAATACAATTTTTAAAAAAACGCTGCATAAGTTTACTGCATTCTTGCATTGAACATTTTGTAAATTATCAATGCTTTGTCGCTTTCTTGACTTGTAATGCTCATATGCATATGCTGTTTGTATACTGGCACCTAGTGCATAATTTTCACGGACTGCTGCAGCATATTAGCTTCAATTATTATTAAAAATCTGGAATAGTTAATTTAACATTCGCAGACGACACCATCCTAATATCTAGCAGCCTGCCAGAACTGCAACTTCTTGTTGATAGCCTGACAAGAAATTGTGACACCTACGGCCTAAAACTTAATACCAAGAAGACCAAGTTTATGATCGTTAGCAAATCACCAGAGAATTCACCAAGACTTACAGCGTATGGCATAACACTCGAGAAAACAACTAAAATAACGTACCGGGGATGCCAAGTCAACGATAACTGGGACATGACCAATGAAATAAAAGTCCGCATAGAGAAATCGCGAACTGCGTTTTTTAAATGAAAAAAATACTCTGTGGCAGAAATATCAACCTTAAGTTGAAGATAAGACTTGTGAAATGTTATATATTCTCAATACTATTATATGGAGTAGAAAGCTGGACGTTAACAAACACGCTATTAAAAGAACTAGAAGCTTTTGAAATGTGGGTATACCGGAGAATACTTCGAGTGAGTTGGGTTAATAGAGTCAGCAACGAAAACATACTGGGTCGAATGGAGAAAGAAGTAGAAATAATTAAAACCATAAAAATAAGAAAACTTCAGTACTTCGGGCATGTAATGCGAAATCCCACACGATGCAATATCTTGCATCTCGTAATGAAAGGCAAAATAATCTGAAAAAGAGGCCCAGGCCGAAGACGAACATCTTGGCTTCGAAACCTGCGAGACTGGTACAGCAGATCTACAACATTATTTCGGGCCGCTGTTGATAAAATTATCATAGCCAATATGATAGCCAACGTTCGGTAACGAACAAGGCACAAGAAGAAGAAGGAATAGTGTCTTATAAAAATCGAGACTTTCATATAATTCCGCTCACCTCATCCAACATTACTCCTTTACGTTATACAGGGTGCTGCGTTGACGAACGAAACATACAAAACCCTCATGCTATCTACAAGGCATTCAAATAGTTTCCATTTGTTTTTTAAAAGAACAGTGCATAGTGACCCAATTTACATAATTTCAGATATGTTATTTTATTGCCCTAAACTTAAAAGCAATATGTATTATTAAAGATGTTGATAAGATTTTGAAATTTGAAGTAAAATTATGAAAGCAAAAGTAATGTCAACAGCAAGCTTTAGAATTCATTAACTGTCATCACTGTTGTTGTCGTAAGTTTATATTATACATCGTGTTTGAAAATTCTAAAAATTGCTGTCTCTAAAGCTTGTTACGTGTAATTTCACATTTAGATGCAGTTTAGATGTTTCGAGCGACCTGCAGTTTCCAGGTGTGTATTTGGTTGCATATAAATTTCTAATTTTTGTGATTTTTGAAAAACCTTGAATTTTTAGGGGATTACAGTAAGTTTTCAAAATAGCTTGTTAGTACGATTTCCGAAGGCCATTTTATGCCTCTGATTTCTGGTGTGATTGTTTCTGGGTGATGTAGCTGATTTTTCTGGAATTTTGGGCCATGCAGATCTACGATTCCAGAATTACGATGTAAATCGTCGTTCACCCGCAAGAAATTCTGTGTGATATTGCTAGAATGAAGCCTGAGACCACCTTCCAGCTCTGGTATGTTCTTTATAGTTCCGTCTGAACAGCGAATTCGATATTGTGTGATTTTAGGCCTCCTTTTCCTTTTTTCGTCTTACTCTTGCCATATTCTGCCCTTCGGCTGTCGCTTGCTAAAGCACCTTGAGGACCAACTCCTGCACGGTTCTGAGCACCCTCGACTCATGTGGTAGCCTTCGAAACTTTGACCACACGACTTTTTCCCAGTCTAACAGCTTTCCGAAGTTTGGTCCACAAGGTCTTCTCCCCAGTGCAATAGTTGTAGAACAGCATGCGACACCTAGTTTTGCACGTGCTTGGTGAGCAGCATGCTCCAGTCCACCACCTTGCATAGCTACTCTGACGAAGCTGCCCTGCTACGCAACACCAGGTATCTTCTGCGTGTGCACATTTCGTGTAGTTAGCCATCTGATTTTCGAAACGGAAAATATTGTTAGTACTGTTAATATGAAAACTTTAAACGTTTTGCTTACCGTTTTATGCTGTGAAATCCCTGGCCGATGGTGCCGAGAAGTTAAGAATTGTGTAACTGCGATGTGCGAAATAGCTTATTTTCAATTTATAATTATTTAATATTTTCTAGATTAGCTACGTTGTTAGCATTTTTGGGTGGCGTTCAGCTCGTAAACTGAACTCAACGTTTGTTTTTAAATTTAATTGCTTTTGGGATCTCCCGGAGATTGAATATTAAAAACAACTCCTTCTTAGCGCTGAAAATACACAGTTAATTATAGAACACCCTAGGCGTTATGGTACCATTCGATTAGGTAGCGTTTATAAAAATTCAGTGATTGTTGAAGCGATTTGATGAGACTCCCGTTTATCGATATCGCAGTACTTGATTTTTAAGTCATCTTTATAGTTGAGATACGTGTACTCCAGAGAATTGCGAGTTAAAATCATAGAGTTTTTGTTCACTTCAAATTTATTGAAACTACAACCTTGTACATTTTATAAGTAAAACTAAATTAAATCTACTATTCCAATTACAAACAAATATTCTATCACAAACTTGTTTTGCCTTCTTCGAGTATGGTGCAGAGTTTGTATGTGTACATACTGTAAATAAACAATTAGGTTAATTCAAGCTCTGGTGTTTTCTGTCTATTATTATTTTTATGAAACAGCTAATTTGGATCATCTCGAACCAGTGGCGCTACCGGACAACCCCCCCCCCCCCATTCCTGCTCAGGAAGTAGCTGGCAAAAATTTGCTACACCACGAGAGAGTTTCTGAACCGCCGTGTTGTAAATTATATATTATTTTCTTTTTTTTGTGTACAGAAATTCCCCGTGTAGCAAATAACAAGCTTGCTGTCAACATTAGTTTTATTTACCATGGCCAACCATTATATAATTTCTTTTTGAACACATGTTATAAAGGTGTCTTAAATGTAAAAAACGATTTCATTGTTACCTGCTTGAGCAAATCTATTTTATTATTGTATCTGATGTACAAATTCTTATTTCAATCAGCCGTTTCGAACTAGGTTTATCAGTCACCTGTCAACTTTCAACAGTCCCTGATCAACACCAAATTGATATTTTGTTTTAAAATTTCAAAAGTTAGCTAACACATTTTTTTATAGCTATTTGTATTACTAGGGAGGAAAATGTATCATTCTCTCCCGCGGATGTAGTTTAATTCTTCAGCGTTAGCGAGAACAGTAGCTAATTAATTGTAATCATGCAAGGGAGGAAATGACGTTTTAGTCCAGAGTTATATTTACAACACTTTTACATTTTATGATGTGACTATCGCTTGTATTCAGCCTCATTAAAAAATATTTAAATATGAAAACCAGGAGGCTAGTTGATTTATTATTAATCAATATTCACATTGGCTCCCGTCTCTAATGGCAACGGCAGTCAATTTATTATATTCGCTCCCACTGCCATTGGAAACTTACCAGGGAACCAAACGTATATTTTCGGAAAACCTCTAACAGGCGACAGAAAATGCCACTTTCGTATAAAGGGGTAAAAAAAGTATTTTCGAACTAAGCCAACAAAAAATGCTCAAGTTGCGCCAATTGGATCACCACGTAGTGTTCTACAAAATCTAAATAAAAATTTGCTGTCAAACAATTAACAAATCCAATTCTCCTTCCTGTATACTTAGGTAAGTTACATATTTTCGTCATTCAGCCTCATGTTAGGCGTATTTAATAGTAGATTGTTCTACAAGTTAAGAAAAGTGAGAGTTTTCAACGTTTAATTTACGAGCGAGCGATGCAAAGCGAGTGGATTAGTAAATTTATCACGAACATGGATAGTACTCCCGTTTTCATTTCTACTGTGATAGTTTGTAGGATGTGAACTTTTTTATACTTCACAACAATTTGTAATATAGTATATGTAAATATGTTCTACCATAACCTCTACTATTTTGTATGTTTTTACCCTACCCACTCTTAAAAAGAAAAGTAGCTACATCCAGCCTTGCCCTTCGTAACTATCTCTGTCATGTCCAAAAATAGATGTAGCGTCGTTTAGATAATGTATGTCCTAACAGATTATTGTAGTAATTCGCATGATCTGTCAAAAATATTAGCCGTTTAAAATGTAAATGAGGCGGAATGGTAACCTACGAAAGGTCGATCGGTAAGAATACCAAACGCTTCGAAATTTGGAGGTAAACAGGTCCGGCCGAGGTGGATGCACTCATTGTTGCATTCACATTGAATCGATAATTGCACGTCTGACTGCACTAATACGCGGATTTGCTAAATCGGCACGCAACAGGCCCAGGGTTGGGTTGGCTGTTACATAAATTGCGGATTTTGGCGGCCCAGAGCCGACTCTACCTTCGTAACATAAACAATGCTCAATATCTTGTTTTTGCTTGTCGAAAATTATTGCAAATTGTAGACTCTTTCAAAAGCTAATTTTGATAATATAGTGCGAGCAAAGAGTAAATTTACGAGAGGAGCTTTTGGAATTTTGAAATCGTATATATTTTAACACCACGAAATCATCCACCGTCTGCGTCAATGACAAGTTTTGTCACTTTTATTAGAGTTTAATGGAGTTGTTATAAATATGTACCTAAGATTTAAAGTAAAAAATTTTTTTGAATGTTAAAAAACACATAAAACTTCTATATGGATTTAAGATAAACTTTCCGGATGCTGTAGTAACGGAGAACGGCCTTTTTCGTT
>OW679199.1:57293492-57529413 GCA_940337035.1 Agriotes lineatus | reverse complement strand
CTCCAGCTTGGAGGAAGCTGGCATATAAATAAACCCGTGTGTACATAAATCTAGCGAGATAAATAACGCGTGTATAACAAATAAATATAGCCATATAAATCATTAATGTTGAAATCGCGTGTAAATAAATAAGGTATATCTGTTGTTAGAAATAGTCGTGTTAGTTTATAAATAATGTGTGTTCTGCCTTAATAGTTCTTGTGTTGTGTAAATAGATTAAGATAAATCGTTGTAAATAAAAATCACTGGATCAAAGGTTCATTTCCTCCCTTGTGTGTTTAATGCCCTCCGCTAACACGAGGGAGGAAATTAATACCTTTGCACCCTAGACATATAAATAGCTATTATTTTAAAATGCAATATATGAACCGTAATTTCATTGAAAAAGAAGCATTAGAAAGTACAACAGGGCATGTAATAACCCACATACTTGCTGCAAACTGAAGTCTTTATACTATTTGATCAACAGAATTCCTTCCTCCGTAGAATATATTATGTTTTTACATACTCAGTAACGTTTCCATATTGCATTTTGAAATAAACGCATTTACACATATTGCGCATTATAATAAACTCCCTGTATAGGAACTCTAGGGTGATTCAGTAGTAACTAATAAAACTGAAGAAACACAAAATAAAAAAGTTACTTAGAACAATGATAACACCGAATAACTAATACGAAACGATTCAAGAAGTTTAAAATATTACAAAATGACATTAATGACTATATATTCGTCTTACATAGCTTTCTAATTTTTATTATTACATTGTAAAAATAACTCCATTCCGGCCAGTGTTGCAATATTTTCAAAACTGTTAAACAGCAAAAAACTTATCTTTTTAAAACCAAAATTATAAGTAAACTAATTACCGAAAGAACGAAGTTATACCTGGATATTTATTTTACTTGTTGAACTGTTACTGATACTCTGAAATTCTCAACATCTCAACCATAAGCATTTGTGAACTGAAACTAAAACCATTAATAACTAATAAGAATAACCAACTAGTCAAAAACAAATTGGTACTAGAGTTTGTTGCTTGGTTTTTGACATAGAAGTGCGTGATGTAAATATTCTCCTCACGTTTTAATACACCTTGTATATCTTTTGGAGTTGATTATGTTAACGTTTGTGTTACAGTTAATAGATTATTAAAATTACAGGTTGATAAAATAATTTGTGCTTAGTTATTATGAAAATTGGTTTGGAATTGATTTGATTGTAATACTATCTTGCAGAATATGTGGTATTAGTGTTTTTTTATACGTAATATCAATAATCAAATATATTAATCGGAATAAAGCGTTCCTTTTAACATGTTCGGCATTAGATATACTTTTACATGATGGTCATTTGTTTTATTTCATGAGAACGATTAGTTGAGAATAAATACCACTTAACATTTTTTTTCAGTTATTCGTTGCTGTGAAGGAATTAAATAATATAAAAATTATATAGGTAATACATGTCTAAGTACGTATTGTAAGGTAAAATTACTAAAACCAGACAAAACTCAGTTTATTTGCAATTTTGTTTATCTTTTAGCATGATGGTGGCAATTATGAACTATACGAATAGGTTATTATAAATTAAATAAATTGCACATTAACATTATACCTAACTGCCTCCTTCTGTCTTTAAATATTTTTAAGTAACGGAACAAACTCAATGCTGGTGCTAATTGCATGAGGGTAGAAATATAGGAGATAATAATGTACATTCTGTATATTGTTAAGAGTATGTCTGTAAAACAGTTGACATGCAACGTTTATCCATTATAATTTTCAGTTCGTTGACTTTTTTCTGCATTATTTCCTGATTGATACAATACACATCCGATAAAGTGGAACATCACATCGTTATATCACAAATCGGGAAAGCATTGTGAAATAAATAATATTTTATATAAAATGAGAAATACCGCAGGCTGTGATGCAACACCGAGTAAAACATTACGGTTAATATTTTCAACGAACTAAATTGCTACCTTTGTTAAATAAGTGAGTTTGCAATAATGACATTTTGACGTTGTGTAATGAAGAAGTATCGGTATTCGCAAAGGGTTTGAAATTAATATCAGCATTGATTAATAACTGATTTTTTAAATTAAAGATGAAATTTATGCAAATAAGTGTCAATAAATGAAAATAATCTGGTTACCTTTTCTTGCTTAAGTGTCGATGCATAAAAGTAATCTGCCCACCAAGCTCTTCGGTGTGACTTCGGCACATGTAGGTTTCTACCTACCCGTGCTGCATAGTGTTTATAACTTTAAAAATAAGGGCTTCCTGCAAAAACGGGGTTACGTACCAGTCGTAAACTGAGCCTTTAGTTTAACCCCATTCGCTCCTTTTTGTAATGTAACTGTTAAATTTACTGCAATAATTTTTAATCAACGTATTGATTGTAGAATTAATTATAATTTTTGCTATTCTTTCATCGCTATGATATTGGCACACAAGAAAATGAACTAAAGCCCTTTTCTGCAAGAAATGTTCAATCCAGCTGCGACACAAAATTTCCTCTCTTACAAACATTTAAAATTTGCTCTTCAAAATGCTCAAGTAATTGCTTTAATGGAACATAATTATCCAAAACTAAGTTTACTACCGCATCTCTTAATTGATGATAGGTGTTGTAAACGGAAATGTAGATTCTGTTATTACAAATTATTGTTAAATGTGATTTCTTTTAATTTTGCAACCACGGACTGTATATTCTTGATTACAATTGAATATGTTTGAGATGTTGTTGTTTGCAAGTCTAATATATTCAGAATTATTAGACAATTTATTATTCCTCTTAATGAATGATAGGTATTGATAACAATAGCAACAACGGACTGTATTTTTAAACAAACAAATCAAAACCATGGCGAATTGGCAAGGGCGCAAGTTAGATCATTTAGTACGTCGTCATTTGTCCAAAATGCAACTGAAATAAATAACTTACAGCAAAACACAAAGCATTCACGAAAGTACTAAGTCACTTGTCTATTAAACACAACTCAATTGTATTCGATAATTACTACTAAACGTGAAACTACAATGTTCAGCCAATTCACACTCGGCTATTGCAATACCTACCATAGACGACGTCCTTGGCTACATTACACAGTACTATAATATTGCACTGTACCGTAATGTGTCATTTACCGGACTAAAATTCAGACTATTCAGGAAGATTACAGTACAGTAAGAAATAAAAAGACCGTACTTCTTAATTTTATATTATTGGCTTCTACAGATTACTTCAGTCAGCTTGTCCCATTGATGCATCAAGATGAATTTGTCTATGAGCGATTGTGCTTATGTATACATGAAATGAAGGTAACCACTTATTTTATACATCGAGTCACAAGCTGTTTCTTAGTACTTTGTTATTAAAGTAGAGGTACAGCGTACAGCCTAAAGGCAACGTATTAGTAATTTACGTTACAAGACCGGAAAGTAGTGTTTTGCAGGTCGAACCAAGTGGGACCTCGGTAGGCGAGCGGCGATTGCCGTTGCAGCCGAGGTCACATTGAAAATCATGGAGCGCTCGAGCCGGAGCTTTGAGAGTTCAACTCCCGGCACGGGCGGTCTAGATTTTCAATTAATTAAGGCTAGGTTTAAGTGACGCCCGCGCCCCCTGAAGTAATGCGTAAGCGGTTCCGGGGGGCAACGGTAGACGGTAGGAAAAAAATTAAAAAAGGTCGAACCAAGTAGATTGCGGAGCCCTGCAAAACATTTTCCGGTCAGGTATCGTAATATACTTTTTTACGACATCCGAGTCCAGACTTTCAAACTTGCGAATTCACTTTCAAAAACTAAAAAAAAAGTATGACGTTAGTATTTACTATTTGACTTATCCAAACAATAACACAAACTTGTTTCCATAGCAACGAAAGCATCAGGGACCGGCAAAAGCTTTTACTGATCTTGACCGGCAAAAACTTACTTTCTGTTAAAAAATTCTCCAGAAACTGCATATTTTCTGGTCGGTTGTAAAAGAGAATGTATTATACTTCTCAATTACAGCACATAGTAAATAAATCATGCATGGCCGGTGCTGTGGAGCATGCACTTGCAGAGTCTGTCTTTCTGCGCGAATAAAGCGCGTAATTGTTGATTCACTAAAGAATATATTTGGTCGTGTATTGTTCAGATGTGTCTGAAACAAAACAAACCTCTAAGCAAAAAAAACCATCTTGGCGAAACCAAGGATTCAAAAACCTCTCTCTTGGTATTTTCTGAGTTTTCAAAGGATTTTGACGCTGCAAGAAACAACAGATATTTCGAATTTGTAAAAAAATAGACCCATTTTGTTGGCTCCTAATATATAATTCCAAACATTCAATTTATGGAAATATCAAGTTCGATATTTAAGATACTGCAAAGATTTTCTTGATACCTGTATAGAAATAGAACTCGACGAAGTTGATGCAATGAAAATGTCGATTCATCTATAAGAGCATCATTTTCATTCTCTACCCTTCCTTCTACACTTTCACAAAACTATACGGATCATGCTAACCTCATAAATTATTTCGTAGAATCGATAACTATTTGTTTTTCAAAATTATTTTTTCGTCCCTATTATTGACATTTCCGTATTTACAATTATTTTTGCAAATAGTATGATGGGATTGTGATTAATGTAACTTAAATTATATTTTTTTATGTCCCTGTTTTCATCTGAAACTATTTCTTCATTTGTGGTTTTTATCAGAGACACATCGGCGTATTTTGAAATTATAAGAGAGAAAACAAAGTCAAACATATTTTTCTTGAAAGTTGCATCTTTATTAGTTTTATTTTAAAAAAGTGAGTATATGGCAGCATTGGTTGAAATATTAATACATTTTTAATTGAATCCTTATTAAATTTAGTACAGGGCATTTAATCTAACTGACCTAAAAACAAAGTACAAAGTACAAAGCTAAAAATTGGTGTTAATGTACTTGATGACGTACCTACTCAATGAGAATCTGTGGCGTTGCAGCAGTTGCGCGGTGTGATGTCTTGGAAAGAATTATATAAAATTATTTTTGAGGACTAAGAATGAAATGTGTTCAAACTAACGCTTCACCATAAAATAGATAATTGTGTGAAGTTTTACAAAAATTAACGCAGAACTGGTTCATAATATGTAATATCTAATCCATATTTAAGCAACATTCAGCATTGGTGTTATATCACTAGGTCAGTTGCAATGTATTGTTTGTAAGCCAGTTTTTGCAGACGTTTGCTTTCAATTTACTCTAGGTCATCTTATCGGCTAGAATAAGCAAAACATGATACAAAAAGTCTGTATACAAGCAGTGTATTTTTATTTGAATTTTTAATATCTTCTCTAGCATTGAGCTGCATTCGTGAACTGACGTAAGCTACACATGTGTTAAGGGGTAGTTAGGCTTGGCTACCCCATTCACATCTTACCTTACAATCCTTCATCTATTTACCAAGTTTCAACCCCTTCAGTAAAATAACCTGGTCCTATAAATCTACAAGTTATTTACATTGCTGATGTGCTTCCTGAACGAGTGCAAGAAATCGAAGGAATTACATAATTTCACGGAAGACCGTAGGTAGACATTGGCCCTTCAAACCGGATTAAAAGAAGAACGCAGACAAAATTTATACTAGGTTTTTAGCTCACCTGATATGTGGACCTGCTTTAATTAAAATAATTTTTAAATTTTTAAATTGAAGGGTAAGTAAATAAGTGTGTTCACCATTATGTACAAAATAGATAACAATGTTTTTGAGAATAGTGAAAAATTAAAGGAAACACTCAGCAACGTGAATTACATTAATTCGTAAAAGAAAAAATTTTAAAAGTTGACTCTGCAGCATAACCATGAGCAATCTGATTGCTAGTCAGACGGTTTACACGCTCGGCTAAAGAAAGCTGCCTCACGTATTTTCTTAGCGTTGCATTATAAAGCACGCGGTGGCTTCAGGGTCGATCGAAGACGAAGTGCTAACGATCGATGCTGACGAATGCGTGACACACACTCCCAGGCAGGTAAAACACGTGTTTATCTCTACACCAGTACACCAATATAAGCATGTTGAAAATAAATGTACATCATAGGAAGGCTGCCGAATATTAATTGACGACATGTTGAAAATAAAGTTGGTGACTTATCACACTTACTCACCTATAACAAAAAATTGTTACCTTAATTAGTTTTTCTTTCTTGCGTTGTTGCTATCATTTGAAATGTTCCTCTTAAGCCACGTACTATGTTTTTATTCCACTCATCGAGCATGTCTTTTTCATTTTTCGATGCCTTATATATTTTGAAGTGGTTTCCGGTATTCAGAGGTTTTAAGTTTCAGTTATTCTACGTTACTTTAATGAGGATTACTTGTTGCTAGTTTTTTTTGTTCTTGTACTATGTTCATATACACCCCTGCTCGTACCATGCGATGATCGCTACCTAGATTCGCTGTATTAATTACATTTGTGTCCAAAATTATATTTTTGATATTAGATATAATATAATCTATTTTATTGCATTGCTTGCTTGTTCATCTGTACTCTGGCAAGTTTATAGACTTTTTTCTAGTGTTCGGAAGAAGGTATTCATTCAGTGAAAGCAGAGAAGAATTACAAGAAATTGCAGAGTTACTTCAAATAAGATCTAGAACGTAAGCAAAACTAAATACATGGCCAACGACAAAATAGAACAAAACTATAGCCCAAGCGTTGTGATGGAAAATTATTAACAAATTGAGGGTCCGCCATTTTATTTACAGTATTTTGACTTGAATTTGTAATCAGCTGCTTTGAAAACCCGTGTATACCAATTTTTATCAAAGCTTGATAATTTTTCACATGTGGCCGCCATATTTGTAATCAACGATCTACAATCCCCCTGTATACCAATATTTGCTTGAGTCTAAGTTCATCTGAGGTTTTGGCCAGCTTTTCGGGATTTGAACCCACTGTGCGAAGCTGTTTGCTTGTTTGCGCATCCCTCCTCACTTATAGCCTGCAACACTAGATATTCAGAATATATAAAAAAAGATAAATGTTCAGGGTCATTTCAATTCTCCCAACGCGGGCTGCTATAGGGACCTTGCGTCCCTCTTCAACCAACAACAGGAATTATATGATAGGTGAGAGAAAGGAGGGGTGGAGAATAGAAAACAGGACAGGAAAGGTGGAGAAGTACTGCCCCTGCATTCGCCTCAGAGAAGGTACTCTGTTGACTCAGGAAAACCACCTAGAAACCTGAATCACAGCAGACGGCCAGGGAAATCGAACCCGTGACCTTACGAATGCTAAGCAAACCTACTAACCACTACTCTACAAATCTCGGTATAATATCTAGAATAACAGTATTCAAATTTATATGTTTACCAGTTTTTAGATTTATACTTTTTAAAAGAATTTTTAACTGATTTACCCTGAACTAATTAAGTTAATAGCTTTAACTTGAAACTCAGTAGGCAACTGTTTAGAAGTTATTCTGTGGGTATTTACTGAACAAAACACACAGTAGTTACTCATTAAAAGGCAAGGAATTTTATTTGTATTGAGTATTTATACGTTTCTTCTAAGATAACCAATGCATTCCTATCTGATTAACATCAGGAAAATAATTACAGCATTAAATTTTTGTTATTCGTTTAAACTATGTTTATTTATTTTTTGTTTTAAAAATTCAATTTATATTTAACAGCTGTCATCCTAATAAAAGATGAGTTCTTTTTAATATGTAAAAGTATTCTATATTTACGATATTTACGAGGACAGCGTGAATTGCTATTGCTATATTTATTAGGGGCTAAGATTGTCGTTTTTCAAGTACTCGGCAACAGAGCGGTCTGGTTAACATTTACGTTAATACAAAATCTATTGATTACCCAAAATGATTTTCCCCGTTAAATCACCCACAGGAAGTAAATTCGGTAAATTCAACAGTAGACATATTAATGTGTACAATACTCTATTATTGATTGCTCTTTGCTTCACGTGCTGGTCGAGATAGCGGTTGTATGTGTACATTCAGTGGCGTAACAAGACAGTTTGGCGCCGGTGTGCAAGAATAAATGATAGCCGCTGTAGACAAGAAGTTTTAGAAAAAAGAGGGGGGGGGGGAGTAATTTTTGGTCATGCAACACTTTAAATTTAAAAGAAAATTAATAAGCTCTTTTCTTAACATGAAAGGTTACTTACTGCAAAATAAAACACATTTAGATGTTTCAATCTTTTATTAAATATAACATAATAATAATAATAATAATAATAATAATAATCCCATTATTCCCTATTGGGACATAGGGTATTCATATATTCTCTCCAGTTGTCATTGTCCTTTGCTCCTTAGCTCAGTTGTGCTATAGTCTTTCCTGTCTCTTGTTTTACAGTTCTCCTCCACGTTTTTCGCGGGCGTCCTCTGTTTCTGAAACTCTAAAGTTTCCAATCAAAACTTTTCTGCAAATTTCAGTTTTATTTTTTCGCAACGTATGCCCTAACCATCCATATTTTCTTCTCCTAATTTCTATATTAATGTCCACCTGATTTGTTCCCAAAGATCTTTGTTCGAAATAATGACTGGCCACCTAACACCTTTTTACAAACACCTGCAATTTCTTTACCAGTTCTGTAACCGTCCACGATTCCGACCCATAAAGTAGAACCGATTTTATCACTACATCAAACACTCGCAAAATATAACATGAAACATAAAAATACATAGGAAAATACAAAATCAAAAACCACGTAAAAGGAATACAAGTTTAAATACTTCACAAGAAAAATAAAATACCGATGGGACCACAATTATAAATAACAGCAATGAGATAACATGAACAAGAAAATAACACATATTGCTTGAGTAAGAAAGAGATAAACATAGTAGCAAATATTCGAGTAGGCTTGACGCTCACTTCAATTATGACATATGTATCTTGTCGTCGTCGTCTTTAGCAAAACAATCTTTTCAGTCAATTACGCAGATTTTTTAATTAGTTTTTTATTAAACAACCTTTTCAAATTCAATATATTTTGTTTACATTCTACTGTCCCTAATATTATTTTTACCCTAGTTACTAACGCTTGCTAGATATAGATATATAAAATTTCCTTTCGTTAACATTTTTCCCCTCCAAATTTTCTTATTTTATATCTAGCTTGCATAACTTTACAACTGGTCTTCTGTAAATTCCATTTTTAGTTTTTATTTCGGCTACTCTAACTTTCTTGTCCTTTCCTGGATAAATTGCAGTCACAATACCTAAGGGCCACGTTCCCCGTGGTAAATTTTGATCTATAACAATTACAATATCATTTACTTTTAAATCAGGAATATTATTATCGTGCCATTTGCTTCTTTTATTTAAAGTAGGCAAATATTCCTTTAGCCAGCGTCTCCAAAATTGATCAGCAAGTGCTTGCGAAATTTTCCATTGCTTTCGAATATTTACTTCCTCGAATTTTCCTAAACTCGGTACACCACTGGATGAACCAATAAGAAAATGATTAGGTGTCAGGCTTTCTGGATCGGCTGGATCAAGAGATACATGAGTTAGAGGTCTACTATTTACGGTATGCTCCACTTCCACCATAAATGTGTGTAGAACTTCTTCTCGGGGAGCCCTTTCTTTTAATACCACTCTTAAGGCTGTCTTCACTGATCTAACTAATCGCTCCCAACAGCCTCCCATATGTGGTGAAGCTGGTGGGTTGAAATGCCATTCTATTCCTCTGGATGACATGTCTTGAACCATTTTGTCGTTGTTTAGTTGACGAATGCATTCTTGCATTTCTCTATTCGCACCATGAAAATTAGTGCCATTGTCAGAATAAAACTGTTTTGGTGTTCCCCGTCGTGCAATCATTCTTCTAATAGCCATTATTGCAGAGTCGGTATTCAAAGATGTTGCTACTTCTAAGTGTACAGCTCTGGTTGTCATGCATGTAAATATTACTCCATACCTTTTCTCTTTTCTTCGTCCAATTGTTACCTCCATAGGACCGAAGTAGTCAATTCCTGTAAATGAAAAAGGTCTTTCAAACCCAGCTAGCCTAGATGGTGGTAGCTGACCCATTTGTGGAACTCCAGGTTTACATCTTTTTACTTGGCAATACATGCAGTTTTTCCAACAACTTCTTACTGCACTTCTAATCTTCATAATCCAGAATTTTTGTCTTACTTCGTTCACCACCTGTTCTTGACCACCGTGTCCAGTTTTTATATGATAGTATTCTATCAATAACTTAGTAAATCTGTTATAAGGGTCCAATATTGCTGGATTTCTTTGTGAATATTCTAAATAGGTTGCTCGGCTGAGTCTTCCACTTAAACGAATCACTCCTGTTTCATCTAAAAATGGAGTTAGTGTGTACAGGCGGCTTGATTTAGATATGCTACCATTTTTCTTAAGTTCGTAGGTCTCTTGCGGAAAACAGCTGTGTTGTACGTATTTTACCCAAAGTTCTTCCGATTTCTGCAATTCTGGCACAGTAAGTTCTGTTTTTAATTTTTTCTCTTCTCTACAGTTTCTAATGAATCTGAGTAGCCAAGCCGTGCTCCTTATTAACCTTTGATACTTAGAAAAGCGGTTAATATCTGGCAAAACTGGTTTGTGATCTATAATTACCAACACAGTCTTCTTTATTTCAAGTTCCAAATAGTCCTCGTCTCTTGTACTGGATGATTCTTCTTTTGGCCATTTATCTTTCGGTTGCCGTAGAAAATATGGGCCAGAAAGCCAAATGCTTTCCGATCCGAAGTCGATAGTGGAATCTTCCCTTGTGCTTTTATCAGCTACATTTTCTTTGGTAGGAATCCAACTCCAATTCGAAACATCCGTAAGTTCACAAATTTCTCCAACTCGATGTGCAACAAACGTTTTAAACCTTCTTGCATCAGATCTTATCCAACATAAAACAGTTTTTGAGTCTGTCCATAAATGTAAAGTCGTTATTGGCAATTCTAAATTATTTTTAACACTAACAATTAATCTGCTCAGCATCACTGCTGCTTGCAATTCCAACCTTGGAATTGTTATTGGTTTAAGTGGCGCAACTCGAGCTTTTGCAGCTACAAATGCTGTTTCGTATCCATTTTCTTTTGAACCAAATCTTAAATATATCACTGAACTAAAAACATGTGTACTTGCGTCACAGAAACCATGAAGTTCGATTTCTTCCGCTTCAAATAAATTTGTGCCGTAACATCTTGGTATCCGTATTCCATTAATTTCCATTAACTTTCCCAGCCACAACTTCCACTTCATTTCCATTTCGTTTGTAAGTTCGTCGTCCCATCCAATGCCAGTTCGCCATATATGTTGTAATAATATTTTAATTTTAATGATAAATGGAGAAATAAATCCAATTGGATCAAACACCGACATGGCGGTCTTTAACACATCTCTTTTTGTAGGTGTTTCAATTCCTTTAATGAGGTTTGGTCTTATCTTATTTAAGTTGAGGTTAAAGGTGAACTCGTCAGTTTCCGTCAACCACCAAAGTCCCAAAACTCTTTCTACTGGTTGCTGAAAGAAAGAATTTAACTTTTTATCTTGAGCCGCTCGTAAATGCTCTGGTAGATGCATCAGTACAGCTTTCGAAGTACAAATCCAATTACAAATTTCAAATCCCCCTCTGCGGTGAACTTCTATAACATCTTGAATTTGTTTTATTGCTTTGTCGTCTGTATCTACACTGTCTAAATAATCATCAACGTAGTGTTTGTTGATAATCGCGTCTGCAGCTTCTGGTAATTCCTCAGCATGTTCATCTGCATTTCTGTTTTTCACAAATTGAGCCATAGAAGGTGACGATGTGGCTCCAAACGTCATCGCTTTCATTTGGTAAACATCTGGAGGTCGTTCTCTGTCCATTCCTCTCCAAAGAAGACGTTGGGCATCACAATCTTCATCTCGAATTATTACTTGGTGAAACATTTCTTTAATATCCCCACAGAATGCAACCTTTCTTCGTCGAAACTTCCATAATACCCCAGTTAAATTTGTTAGAAAATCAGGACCCTGCAGTAGCTGATTGTTTAAGCTTGTTCCGTGTGATTTGGCTGCAGCATCAAATACCAGTCTTAATTTCCCTGGCTTGTTTGGGTTAATTACCCCAAAATGTGGAAGATACCAGGTTTTTGAATTCAACGTCTTCGTTTGTTCTTCAGATAATTTTCTTATGTACCCCTTTTCTTCATATTCTTGAAATTTTCTACAGTATTGTTTTGCAAATTCATTGTCTTTGTCCATTTTCCTTTCCATACACTTTAGACGAAACATAGCGGTCACTTTGCTTTCTGGTAAAAACGAATCGTCGCTTCTCCACGGGAGACCTATTTCGAATCTGTTTCCAATTCTTGTTATTGTATTCTCCATAATTTCAACTGCACGTTGGTCTTCTTTGGATCTTCCTACTCCATCAGCTAGTTTGACTCCAAATGATTCAGTTTTAAAAGAATCCTTTACAAGCTCATGTAGCACGTCGTCTATTTCACTACCATCTCTGTAACATAAATGAAATATGGATGAGTTGTTCGCTGAACTACTTCCAATACAGTTTCGCCCGTGAATAACCCAACCCAATAATGTCTTTGAAACTAGAGGAGTATTCCACGTTCCTTGTAGTATTCTTCGAGCAATTGTAAGCTGACAATGATCTTGTCCGATAAGTATCATTGGTTTGGCATTCTTAAACGATGTTAATGGAGCTCCTTTAATATAAGGAAACCGTTTTGATAATTCTTCTATGTCCACACTTTGTTCAGGCAAGGATAAACCTTGAATTGTTCTTACGTTAGTCATATTATATATTCGAGCGTTTCTGCCAATGCCTTGTATTTTAACATCTACTCGTTTTGAACTGTTATCTTGTCCTGTAATATTATTTAACCACTGATAGCATAGTGACTCCTTTGGACCGTCCAAGCCAAGGGTGTTTGCGAGGTCACTGTCCACTAAAGTCATAGTAGCGGCTTCGTCTAACAATGCATATAGTCTGTTCACTAAACATAAAAACACAAAGTGGCCTTTGATTTCTAAAATTTCATGAGTGTACTTCCAAAATTCATCTTTTGTCTAGGAATGTATTTACAGAAAGTTACTAAAACAAATAGGTTAAGAGTGTGACATTTAATTAGCATCTGTCATAACTAATTTTAAGGATATTAAACAAATACTGTGTTGAATACTATTAATATAGCATTTTTATTACATTTTATAAAACTTCAGGCAAGAATTTCCAGAATAATATGTACTTTGACACTGCAATAATGACATTTATTAATTGTCATTTATAAATTCAAAGTAGCCTTTATGCAGGTGTGGAAACCTTTGCAAAACAAAATACAGAATCCCTAGTACAAAAATTTTACGTATATGCCAACTTCAAGAAAATTTAAATGTTTTTGTGTTTACTGAATGGCCTATACGTATACATCTCAGCTTTGGGCCCATGCAGTTTAATGGGTATAATTCGTAGACATATTTGGCCTAATGAATTTCCTGTCTGTAATGTATGATTAAATCTTTGATTCAAATTAAGATGACATTTATCACTGTCGGTTTGACATTTGTCAACATCGATAGGTTTTGTATAATTTGAAACACTGTCACTCGAGTTTTGTTCAAATCCTTTATGAAGTACCTTGTGATGTGTTTTTTGACAACCATTTATCCCACAGTTCTGCTTTCTTCTGCATTCTTGTAAACGATGGCCGAATAAAAGGCAACAAAAACAGAGTCTATTATTTGTCACATATTCCCATTTCTTGTCAACATGCGCGTTTAAAAAGTCGGGGCACTGATTTAAGTAATGATTTCCAGTTTTACAATACTCACAAATTTTGGAAAACTTATGAGTTCTCTTTTTGATCACCGTAGCTAGCGTAACATTTTTTCTGGCTTTGAAGTAAGTTGCAGATTTGATTGGGTCACACTTTTCTTCAAAAAACTTTGGAATTTCGAGTTTGCTCGCTGCATCTGCCTTTTCTTCTAACCATTCTTGGAATTCAATTAGTTTAACACGTGTCTGATTTACTTTTGATATGTGTTCAATCCATTGCATTTTATAGATAGTTGGAAGTTTGTGTAGTAATTCTTGCAGTAAAATTGGATTTCGTAGATAATCCTCTTCGTGCAACGTACAAATGGTGCTCACTAAGTTGTTAACTGCATCAGAAACTTCTACTAGCGTACCTAATTTATCTTCTTTCACAACAGGCAATTTCTTAATTTTTTCTAATAATACTAAGATAATATACTCAGGACGACCGAATCTTCTTTCCAAAGTAGTAATTGTTTTGTGTACATTTTCAGGCAATATTAACAAATGTTGAACTATTTCTTTAGCCTTCCCTTTCAAGCATTTTTGTAGCCTATTCTGATTCTCTTCGTTAGTATATCCGCAAATACTAGTTGAATTGCGATATTGGGCAATAAAGTTTGGCCATTCTAATGGATCGCCACTAAACGGAGGTAGATCCTTTGGAAGCGACTGTCTTGTTATCAGTTGTGTTAATTCAGGAATAGTTATAGTTTGCGAAGATAAGTGTTCAACTGGTATTGGACTGACCATGTCATTTTGACGTCTATTGTCTACATTGACTACTGGTAGGTTTCTGTTTTGCGAATCAGCTGCCTGTCTCGTTTCTAAATTCAACAGTGACTGTCTGTCACCTTGGAGTTCTAATGGTGGCTGTCTGCCACATAGGTTTTGTTCACTTACCCATTTCTTCACATCAGAACTTTTACTTATAACTGACTTGTGGTCGTTTTCCTCATTTTGCTCGTCAATATGAGCTAATTTTAATGCTAATTCTAAATCCAGTAGTTCTTGTTGTCGCTTCATATCTTGCTTTTGACGTTCCATCTCTTGCTTTTGACGTTCCATCTCTTGCTTTTTCATAGCACATTCTAACTCTGCTTCAAGTTTCTGTCGGCGGATATTCGCGCTCATTTTTGAGGCGTGAGAGCTTGGTGAGGGCACGTGAGATCGCACCGATGGTGTCTCCTCACTTCGCTGACAACTTACACTCGATTTCTGCTTCAACCTTTCGCTACGGCGTAGAGTGTCTGACATATTTCCAAGTGCTAATTGTCAGGCTCGAAGGACCAATGTATCTTGTCGTCGTCGTCTTTAGCAAAACAATCTTTTCAGTCAATTACGCAGATTTTTTAATTAGTTTTTTATTAAACAACCTTTTCAAATTCAATATATTTTGTTTACATTCTACTGTCCCTAATATTATTTTTACCCTAGTTACTAACGCTTGCTAGATATAGATATATAAAATTTCCTTTCGTTAACAACATATGTCAACTAATTGTGCCTACTAAAGTAATTTTGTTGTATGGTCATCTCTTTCTTACTCAAGCATTCTATTTTGTGGTTTATGTTATCTTATTGCTGTTATATATAATCCGTATATCTTTATACATATAATTCTTCTGTACGTGTGTACGTGACTGAACTCCTTCTAAACGGCTGGACCGATTTTGATAAAATTTTTTGTGTGTGTTTGAGAGGGTCCCTGCACAATAATTGCATCCGGTAGGTGGCGGTGCAATCGGGTTCTAGAATTTTTTTTTTTAAATTTTTTGACGAATTTCTTTTTTAAATTTTTTAAAGATTTCTCGCATATCAGAACATATAACCCCAAAATTTCACCCCCTCCCACCACTCTCCAATATTTTTTAAAAGAGAAAAGATCGAAAATTCGAATATCGAAAAAACCTTTGCTAAACCCGCCAATAGCAGGCAAACCAACATTCGGGCAGGACAACGTCTGTCGGGTCCGCTACCCCTTAGGGGCGAAATGGGGCAAATAAGCCTAAAAATCAATATAGGTGTCGTTATTGCGGTTTTTTGCGACGTTTATTGCGAAAATGGCATTTATTTGTAAGTTCAAGACGATGGACATGACATAAAATTAAAACTCCATAGTGGTGAAACGGGGTTTCAGAGGCAAATTATTTTTGGGGGGCCGTTTGCCGGGCCAGCTAGTAGATATATAAATATGTAGGTAGGTATAGCACTTTAATTAAACTCTCTTTTGCGAGACTTTGCAAAAGCTAACATATCTATCAGTGAATTAAAACCAAGAGTACTGGCTCTTACTTTCTCGATACTCAGTAATGCAAAACTCTTTAGGCGCATTTGGCCCATCTTACTTAGCAAAAAGTTTTTAATAATTTTTAATTTAGAAAAAGATCTCTCAGTGGAGGCTGTAGTGACGGGATGTAAAAAGTAGGATATAAGCTGTATACAAATATGGAAAGCTAGCCAATGATGTGTGATTAGACAGACATTTTTCTCCCACTTCCTTCACTGGTAAGCAATATTTAATACTAGTAATATACTTTAGTAAGCCGTCATCGAGATCAGTTTCATACGTAGTTTGAAGTAATTTGGCACTCTCTATGACCTCTGCATCTGAGGCAATCGTCAGAAATTTGAGGTTTAAAACTTTGAATTTATAGTATGTTACTATGCACTATGCAATCTAAGAATCACAACCACACACTAGAGCTGGAACTTCTAATCTACTCAAAAGGAGAAAAGACTGCGCACTCAAAAGAGCCCAGTGGCGCTCACGTATCATAGTCTGTTGCCGCTTTGAACCTCTATTCTAGGAAAACTTTTATTTTCACAAAAAACTCCGCTACCGCGGCGCCTATGTACATTCGGCGCGGAGGTTCTTTGCACCCCCTGCACATATGATAGTTACGCCACTGTGTACATTGCCCGTACCTTTTATACACCCATATTGTAAAAAAGCTAAATAAATGTATTGATTTAAACGCCCACACGGTTGACGTAATTTCAAATTACTTCATGCACCGGATTTGAGCTATTCGAGTAATCCACAAACACCTGCAAATATTTAAAATGATTAATTTCCATTTATTGATGTTCGGGCATTTTCCTAGACGCTGACCTTAAATATGCAAATGTGCCAACTATATTCGTCCTTAGTATTAGTGCTTAATACAAACAAATCTTTGCAGTAGCTGACGAAATGGGGTGCAGTGCGGCGAAAAATTTGACAATAGAACCATCGGATGGTTCGAAAGTGTCTCCTTTATCTAATGGCGTCTCAGAAATTCCCAGAAAAATGTCTACCCCTCGGAAAGTGTCGGATGTACCAGCGTTGCAAGGAGTTAACCCTCAAACGGAGCTTTTAGAATCTGGGAACTTAAACAATATTCATCAAACACGTGAGTATATTTTTCATAGAATTATTTTGGAGATTCTGCTAAAAGCTGTAGTTTGTAGTTAAATAACAGACTACTTTCCAGAATTCTCTACGTTTGATTTAGGTGCAGATAACTTATAAACCTGATTTTGATGTTATGATTAGTAGAACTAATTATCCACATTCTGGTAACGTTATTAAATATTAGTTGGTCTAGGACATAATTTGGTTATGAATAATGAAGCTTACTTTCGGTCCAAATCGATAGCTCCAATTCTGAATTTATACATTTTCACCAACTTATTCCTATATTATTTGACATCGTCTATAACTGTTAGAATGGAAGATAACATGATGAGTTTATTATTTTTATTATTTCACTGTGTCTTATAGCGTTGTGCTACTATAACCAGATCAGTTACGAAGAGATAAAGGTAAAAGAACTGAAATTTTGAAGTAAATAAGTAAACATGTTGACCATTAATTTAAAAGAAATTTTCTTTTTCTGGAGAATGTTATTCATAAGAAATACAAACCAGCTACCATAAAATATTTAATTCTTTCAATTATTAGTGTTTGTTATTTCACATCGAATATATTTTAATGCAGGACAGTTTTTAATTGAAAACCGCCATCAGTTTGTAGTTCCAACAAATCGGTGGCCGAAACACCAACTGAAAGAAGTGCTTTACTGTGTATTATAGAATTACTCTGTAATTACTGGGACAGCATATTATCTAACAAAGAATCAATAGATTCTGGTTGCTAAAATAATGCTGATCGACGAAACCATTATTAGAATACGTCAGAATACCAGTATTTGGGTAAAATACAGGGATGCGAAGGTGATGAAAAATTAGAACAAAATATTTGCAGCCTCTATGAAGAGATGATGTCGAAAATAATTCAAGTAAATGTACTGATAAACGTTTATGCATCGTGCAACAAACAATCATGTCCGTGAATTAAAAAAAAAACGAGTATGTTTAATTGGCAAATTTGAGTGTATTTTCTAAACGGAATGTTAATTTGGTGTTTATTGAAAAGGGAAAGAGTTTGCACAAAACTGTTAAAAGAAAGGAAGTAGCAGACCGACGCAATTAAGAAAACCTCTATTTCGTCATCTAGGGACCTTGAAACGTGAATATCTGAAGAAATCTCGGAAGGTGATTTTTTCGTGATTACAATACTTCCAGACGTCTGAAAGACGAAGGAAGTATTAAATGGTAAATCTTATAGTTAACATTATTTTCCTTTAATCACACCATATTTAAATGTTTACACTTACATCCTAAGCTGAAAAATGAAACTTTTGCAGAAAATTTGAGATCAACAAACTTTTAATTTCTTAATATTTAATGTTTACTGAAAAAATTACGTTGTTCAATATGAAGTAGGTGGACTAGAAAGTTGATACATTTTTCTTTATTTCGGTTATTGTATAGCTTTAACCAGTTTCGTTGCATTTTCTGACGTGTCTGATAGGACACTGTGTTTTCTATCTATTCCCAAAAGCGGCGTTTTACCTTGGTAGTGAAATTGTATCAATTGAAATTATCAACATCTACACATTTTCCTTCGACATGATCTACCGAAGTATTACTTCGGCTCCGACCATTTTTACTAATTTGAATTTTTATCTTAACCGCTCAATCAATCGCTACTAAACTAAAATTACCTGAAAGGTGCTATGAAACTACAGAACTTTTAGAAAGACAGCAACCACTATGGAGTTAAAAGAACGTCTTAAAATGCAGTTTAGGGAAAGTGTCCCGCCGGAGGAATGCGAGCGAGAATGAGGGGCGACTACAACTACAACATTTAGACTGTGATATGACTTCCGGTTATACCGAAAGTCGGTATCAATTTTGTTATTTTAAATAGAACACCCGGTATATTTTAACATTTTTGAGTTATGCTTAAAATTTTAGAAAAAACTTGTTTTTTCAACTATCTCTTTTGTAAGGTTTCTGTTAAATTTTAATTTTTTGAAATTTTTTGACATGCTTAAAACTTAAAAAACAAATTTTTGTAAGATCACTGTAAAAAAAGTTGCGTGCGTGTATCACACCAGATTGTTTTAAATTATTGAAAGACTCGAATAAGTACAAATTTCTACCCATCGTCATCCTTAAATGTTAAAAACCACAAAATAGGAGTTTTCTGTCCCACACTGAAAGCATCTTTTTAACAGATTACGAAGACAGTAATGTGTCTTAAGGGCAAAGAGCGGATATCAAAAACCACTGCAAATACCGCGCCGAAGTAGTGATAAGGTGCTTGCATCTTCTCATCTTGTTTTAGTTTTAATTTCTAATGTTTCAAAGAAACAATTATTTTTGGAGATTTTATTATTATTATTATTATTATTTATTGAAAGTAGGCGGCACTGCCGATACAACCTTCCTCATACATAGATATAGTGTGCAGAGTATAAAGTATAAAACAAAATTAAAATTAATGGGTTAAGTACAAAACAAACATAATTAATAAAATTAACAAAATTACTTGCAAAATCCCCAGATAATTACATATAAAAGAAGAACATCAACAATAAGTTTATAAAATTTACAAAATTATTTCGAAATCAAATAGGATAATTATATATAAAAAAAAAAGTTAACTAGAAAAACAACCATCAATTAATAAAATTAACAAAATGATTATAAAATAATATAGGATAATTATAAAAAAAAAACAAAAGTTAATAACAAAATTAACAATCAATTAATAAAACTAAACAAATTATATGTAAAAAGAAACAAGGGTAATTTAAAAATCAATGAAAGTTAATTATTATTGTCGTACAAAGATTTAAAGTTATTTGTGTTGCTTGCATGCACCACACTGGAAGGCAAATTGTTCCAACGATTCACAACTCGATTGCTAAAAAAATGTTTTCTGGCAAGAATGTTGCTAAAATCTGTCTGAAGCTTATACGAATGTCCTCGAAGATGGCTATTGCTACTGGGTACTAGTATATCTTCTAAAGGGAACGAATAGTGATTGTGGAGTATCTTAAACACCTCGATCATATCAATACGTTGTCTACGTTCACTAAGAGTACTTAGCTGGAGTCTCTCCAGCCGTTGTTCGTATGGCATCGATCTTAAGCAGATAGTAATCTTTGTGGCTCTACGCTGTAGGCCTTCTAATAGGTCGATATCTTTTATAAAGTAAGGACACCACACTGAAGCTGCATACTCAATAATAGGACGTACGTAAGAAATATAAGCTTTTTTAAACAGCTCAGGTGAGATACTACTCCCAAATGAACGCTGGATTAAGTACAGAATGGAGTTCGCTTTCTTTACAATTTTTGTAATATGTTTTTCCCATTTTAGGTCATTCGATATTGTCACACCCAGATCCAATTGCTCACTCACTTCGCGCAGAACAGTGCCATTAAGAAAATATTGCACTTTGGGATTGTTGTGACCTATATGCAGTACTGTACACTTATCAGAGTTTAAAGAAAGTAGCCATTTTTTGCACCACTCTTCTAATGTTACGAGATTTTCAACAAGAGTGTTGTTTGGAAGATCGGTGGGCGAAGAAAACATTTTAGTGTCATCGGCAAAAAAGCTTACGGATGATTTCATGTCGCTGGATAAGTCGCTGATAAATATTAAAAATAGAATCGGACCCAGGACAGAGCCCTGAGGAACTCCGCTGAGTACTGGAAGAGGCTTTGATGTAGTTTGTTGTATACGCACTGAAAACGTTCGATTTGATAAAAAATCTTCTAGTAGCAGAAGCAAAGCTCCGCGTATCCCAAAATGTTCTAATTTAAGGATTAGTCTTCGAATAGGTACTCGGTCAAAAGCTTTTTCGTAGTCCAGATATATGATATCAATACATTTTCCCTGATTTACTGCGTTGGTCCAAAGGTTTAAGTTTGATAAGAGGTTGGTTACTACGGACTTTCCAGGAGAAAACCCGTGCTGGTTTGATGGAATTACACCATTGGCATTGAGAAATTCCATAAGCCGTTTAACCACTAGTTTTTCAAAACACTTACACACAATACAAGTCAAACTAATCGGCCGGTAGTTACCAGGTTCCAGCTTGTCCCCCTTTTTATATACTGGGACGATTAATGAGTGCTTCCATGAAGCTGGAATAGAAATGATGTTCTTTACTGTTTATTGTTGTTAAATATACCACAAAGGTGATTAATCAATCCATCCATTTATCGGTCCATCGAATGTAGTTATAGTCCAAGTCGGGTCTTGGTCTCCTTGGGTAATACAGTACATGCATAGAACAGAGTTATCAATGACTGGTGGCAGTTATTAAGGAAACCAAATGGTTTCTATTAGAAACGAGAGTTATAAAAATAACATTGAAATAATTTTCACGTAAAATTCATCTTGAGTGTTGAATTCCCTTAATTGTGAACTATGATAATTGAAAGTTTGAATTTGTAGTAGTAAAATGGCTTTCTCTACAATAAAACGTGATAAAGTATCACAATTATTATATTGAATATAAATTTCAATGTTATTGAATTTGTTTGCAATTGTATTATCTATTGAGAATTAATAGAGTACAATTTATAAAGTAAAGGTAGTGCAAAAGTGTGTGTTCTTGTGTACTGGATTGGGCGTCTATTGCTGGAGCAACCAGTGGTTTGGTGAATGAAGTTTCAACAGTGTACTGGTACTGTTTACGAAATCAGGTACCCAAGAAACAGATGTCAAGGTCAATGAACATTCTATAAAGTTATAGAAGAATAATTTGAAAGCGAGTTTGGTGCGATACTGTTTAGAAGGAACCCTATTTTAATTTTAATAAATATTTAGTACATATTTACAAATTAAGTGTAAACACTTATATTTTCTAAATTATTGTGATTCGAGCGCAAGACATGTTTCGGCATTTGTATTTTAAAATTACCAATTTAGATTATTAGGTTCATTTTAGAATCACATAATTTTATTTAATTTTGGAAATATTAATATCAAGTGATTGAACTCTATTTGACCTTTAGATATTTTATTGTATGTCAGATCAAACTACTATCAAAGTTTAACTACTCTTCCTTCACCCATTCGCTATTTATATGTGTTTTACCCAAATACTTACTCTGCAGTTTGATGTAAGTGTTGCTTACTTTCAGAATAAAGTATAGATCATATTGTCTTGTACGATGCGATCGTATTTTATTATATAGAAGACAAATCAGTGTTTTAGATTATTTCAAATATTACTTACAATTAATTAATCTGTCAATTTTACGCTTGTAAAATCAAGATGGGGTTAATAAAATGAAATAATCACGAGAACACAAGGTTTGATTTTTCGAAATGGGGTTGCAGAAATGTTAGTGTTGTAGTGAAAGCTTGTATTAATAAGTTTAGGCAAAACTATTTGATTTCTGCGGCAAAATGGCAACCAGAATTGCATTATTTATGGTACACATCCACCTTGCATAGTTCCTATTTATGCATCAAGTTTATTTTATAGCAGAGCAAGCGTAAGCATTGTCGTTAAGAAGGATTAGAGACCCTGTAGAAAAAGTAAGATACGATATGGGACACCTGGAACCAGTTTCCAAGGGTCAATTGCTATGCTTTCGAAAGAATTTTTTAAGATCCCATTGCCAAACTCACATTTACATTCAACTGCTAAATAGCCAGTCATTAAAGGTAAATTTATGAGCAATAAGTAATGAAAACCTGATTTATCAATCACATCAAGAAAATTCTACTTAGACCAAAAAATGACATTAATAATTTCCACGTAATTTCATCGTTTTAGTTACGTTACTAATATCAATAATAGGTATTACCGCAAGGTATTAAGGACGAATTTTCCTTTATAATTTGTGAAGTTTTCAGTTATTGTAATTTCCGTTCCTGATCTGAATAAAATTATGACACTCATTTTGGTCGTCTCACTTTACTTTATGGACGCTAAATAATAGTACTACAATTAAGCGTTTATAGAGCAATCGAACATAAAAATTACGAGGTGCAATATAATTTGTCATTTTTGTGGACATTCGAATTTCAAACTGAAGTATTCTAAGCTTGCATACCATAATAGTTATTTATGTATCTACGCCGAAAAGTTGGTTTTTATGGCCGATGCCTGCAATTGCTGGCCGATGTGATAACCGAGGTAACTAGGTGTGGTTTTCATTTATACGTGTTTGTAAATAATATCTAAAATGACGTCAGCGGGGGTTAATAGTTATTTATGTACCAAGGGCGTTCTGAAGATCTTTATGCTCTTTCAAGAGCGACAAGTTTAGATGCCTGAGAGCTCTGGCCCGAGGGTTTGTAATTCGCCCGAGGCCTATGAACATCAAGTAATGGCCGTGGGGCAAACAATGTTTTACGCAAATAACTTGAAAAGCTTGCAGAGCAGTCCATAACGCCCTAGAGTGTTATGAACGGGCGCAATGATAACACCCTCTTATTATGCCCTCTCAAGAGGGCATAAGAGGGCATAATGAGTGGACGTTATCATTACGCCGGCGCATAACGCCCTAGGGCGTTGTGGACTGCTTGCCATACCTCGTATCACAGATATAAATAATAAATAATCGATCAGTGGAAATAGTATATTATGGGACAAGTGGTTGAAATAAAATTTCAACGTTGAGAGTGGTTTTTTCAACGAGCGAAGCGAGTTGAAAAAAGTAACTCGAGACTTTGAAATTTTATCAGCCACGAGTTGCATATACTATTTTTTCTACGAATTTTCACTCATTTAACAAATTAATGCACTTTAGAAAAAAGTAAACATAAAGTGACATTTCTCTTGTCACCAATTGAATCTCAAACAGTTTGAAATCCCGGTAGTCCGAGCATTTCAATCTTTAGTGGTTGAAATGCAATTTCAACCACCGGAATCAATGTCAAAATGACTGATTTCAATGTCATGAGTAGAAAAATAATATTATATCCTTACCAATGTATTCCAGGATAGAAATAGTTACTATAACTACACTGCTCAACAATTGAAGTGGCCTAGCAACAAAAATTATGCTACCATGTTTATTTCAAAACAAAACAATATCGTATGTAGCTGTCAAGTGTAGTATTTGTTGATACAAGCTTCTGTTAGAAACAAAATAAGAACGCTACAAAAAATGTTTTGCTGTTACTTTGTTGTTTTATAATTAATTGTGTTAAAGACTCCAAATTACTGTTAATTACAAAGAAACTATATTAAAACATATTAACATATATACTATTTTCGTTCGTTCATTTGAAATTATCTTGCTGCTGTATGCTAATTTTTTGATGGGCCACTTCAAGTGTTTAGCAGTTTATTATAGAAGACATAATTTCCTACAATTTTTGTTTAAAACATTTTTTTTGTTAGTGAAATAAATACCAAGCTGCAGCGCTGTAAAGAGGAGAGGATTAGTAAAAATTTCAACTATACTCCATTTTGTGCTGATTCGTTCATGATTACATACTGATGGTTTTCAATAACTATTTACTAGGTGCTATTAACTCGTTTCTATAATCGAAGTGTTATTACATTTTTGTCACTTTGATAGTCCTCGTTGGTTCGTATCTATTTCTTCTTCTCTCATTGTCGCATTGAAATTCAAATCTTCCGAAACTGCTCACCAATCGATAACGTCTGTTCTTCTTCTTCGTCGTCGACCATAACTTCTGGCACATTTTTGCATGATTGTCCATTGCAAAATTGACAGATAATGGAGTAGTTCATCCCAGCTTTGCTGCAGCCACACAATGCCCCGCATCTCTTGCTCATATTTGCTTGATATAAAATCGAGCAAGGCATTAGGAGCCCCATTATTGCTACTTTTCCAGCCCCACTTCTGTGGACCTTTTCAATGCCATACCATGCTTGAACTTGGTGGTACGTCCTTAACGCGCGAAACTGTGCATCATCTCTTCTTAGTGGAAGAATAGCAAGATTGAACTTGCTTTTCGTGATGGACTTTGAAAAATATTGGAAGCGCAATGCATCCAATGTTTCGTTTCCTATGACATCGCCATACAAAGCGACAAGAGTTTTTTTCCGGTCTCTGCAATTTTTTCTGGATCTGCATCCTGTTCTTTGAATACTTTATCATGTTGGTTTAGTGGCCAGTACTGCTGAACGCTGTTAATAAATTTTGTTGTTTCCTGGATTGAAAAAAGCATATATTGTATTACAGACAAAAATTTTTATTAAAAAATGGAACGATCTTGGCCGCTTTATCATACTTCAATGATTTTGCGACGTACAGTTTGGCTACAGTTTTGGCTCTCCTTGATTTCCGAAAATATATATTGTCAATGAATGGTGCTAATCATGTCAGTAGAACAAAACGATCGATGTCTTCGCCGATGGTGACAACGGCATCAACTGCTGTGGAGATGAAAATGGCACCTAGTTAATGGTTGGGTATTGAAACAGTCAATACGGAATTAACAAACAAATATTATAAAAAAATCAGTTAAAATGAAGCATCATTGAAATTGTCATTAATCGTTCCGCTTTACAGCGCTGTGTCCCGGCATTTATTTCACTGACAAAAAACTGTTTCAAACAAAAGTTGTAGGAAATTATATCTTCTCTAATATTGCTAAAATCTATTTTATCCCAAAATGCACTGATAAGAAGATAATTCGGAAAAACTGCTTTTGAGCACCATTTTTCAAGATGGCGGCGCGAACGACTGCTCTAAAAGTTGTAAAACTTGGAACTTTTCATTAGAACCCGAACTTGTAAAACTATCCGAATGCGATCTTGCTATTCTTCCACTAACAAGAGATGCTGCACAGTTTCGCGCGTTAAAGGCGTACCGCCAAGTTCAAGCATGGTATGGCATTGAAAAAGTCCACAGAAGTGGGGCTGGAAACGTAGCAATAATGGGACTCCTGATGCCTTGCTCGATTTTATATCATGCAAATGTAAAAAATATCTAAAGGAATTTACACAAAACTTCCCTCGCGCGAACTAAATCAATGTGAAAATTTAAAAAAATGTAGCCCGACTTGTCGTACTGCGCCATCCAGTGTGCGGCGCGCGCCTCTATTGAACAGAACGGTCTTATTGTTGTAACGGTTTGACTCGTTTGTGACATTATGCTGTATCTGTTGAGTTCTATTTTCAGCAAATGTAAAGCCTGACCTATGTGAAAATTATTGCTTCCATCTCTTCAAATTAACTCAAAAATAAACAAAACTTATTTTTAAGGTGCTTACCCTGTATATATTTGTCTGAAATTTTCACGGGTTTATGCCAGGTATATATATCGTGTGTTAAAAAAAACTCGTTTAGGGTAGGCCTTGGAAAGAAAGATGTCGTAACTTAAGTCGGTAGGTGAATGTCAGATTGTCGTCTTTTAGACGAGGGAAGTAAAATGGATGCGGGGCATTGTGTGGCTGCAGCAAAGTTGGGTTTTAGTGCTCCATTATCTGTCAATTTTGCAATGGACAATCATGCGAAAATGTGCCAGAAGTTATGGTCGACGACGAAGAACAACAGACTTTATCGATTTGTGGGCAGTTTCTTTTGCTAAAGAAATAGATACTAATCAACGAGGACTATCTAAGTGACAAAAATGTAATAAATCACTTCAATTATGGAAACGAGTTAACAGTAAGTCGTTACTGAAAACCGTCAGTATGGAATCTCAAAACTGAGTATTATTGAAATTTTTATTAATCCTTCCACTTTACAGCGCTACTGCTCGGTATTTATTTCACTAACCAAAAAATTTTCAAACAAAAATTGTAGAAAATAATGTCTTCTTAGTTATAGTAGCTATTTTTATCCTAGAATACACTGGTAGAGATATAACGCAAAAAGGAGACTACCAGACCTTTTGTAGGTAGGGCACAACTACCCTCCTACTGGACTATAGGTCATTTACGCATTTGCTGAGTGCGCACCTAACCTGGGGTCTAGGAAAATTGGCCGAAAACAATTGACCGTAGGAAAAAGTGTCGAATTTCCAGCATGTAGATTAATACTTGTTTAACTGAGAACATGTGCTTGGCCGAACTTTCAGTCTTAACACTTGCGTGACAACAACCTTTTATGTTTTCTAATATCGGTTGCAGTTTATGATGTAGTAATGTGGTGAATGTCTTAGGCTATATACTGTACCTAATTACTACATTCAAGTTTGTTTCCGGTTTTATAATATAGCAGATAATTTTGAATTGTTTTGTTTTTCATAACCAAATTATAGGTTGAGGTCATCAAGATATTAATAATACTGCTAGAATATTGTTTATTCCTAATTGTCTGTTGTTGTATAATCATGTTACTGCTCTCACTATTTTTCCCTGAGTCGGTAATTCAGAACATACTTCTAAGGCCTACCGTTAGTGATGGGCATAATCGGATGATTTCAATAATCGGAATGTTCCATTTCGGAATGTTTATAAAATCGGAATATCATCCGATTATTTTACATTCCATAAATGCAAGCAAGGGAAAACGAGCGAAACAACAACAAACGGAAGGAAGATGAAGTGCGTCCAAATTTGCGATGCGAGCACTCGCCGTTGCGCCGTAAGCCCTTATCTGCGTTGGCATCTATTGTTTGGGTTTATAAGGACGGCCAGTAAAACAATTTATGAGTTTGAGTCGCACAGTGGGATGTGAGGAAATAAAATATTTTTTTCAAATTATTACAATAGTTACCTTAATAGACTTTCGGAAAATGGTAGTGATATGTTAAAGTTTAATGGCACATAAAGTACATAATATATAGTATAAAACAATACATGAATTTGAAGTCTGTAAGGTGTGTTATCTAATAATTAATCTACGAAATATCACTGCCATTAGTGCCAGCATATAGCAGTCAAGTGAGTCAACACAACATTCCGTATTCCGTTCAGTTCAAATTAGCATTTCGTTTTCTCATTTTGTATACCGAATAGTAAAATAATCGAATTCCGAAAGTTCCGAATTTTGTGCACCGAACAGTAAAATAATCGAATTCCGAAAAGTTCCGAAACGTTCCGAAATACTCGGAACCTTCCGATTTTTTGAACAATCGGAAACTTTCCGATTATTCATTCCGGATAGGCCCATCACTACCTACCGTTCAATCTTATTAGCTGGGCGTTTGGATTTGGATTAAGTACGCAATTTGCTTATGTGTCAATTTTGCCTATGATTTCTCGATTTGTATTGGGATATAGATTTGGGCTAGGTATTATTTTTTAAATATGTTAACTTGGTTATATGCGTTTTTCATCTTCGTCGATACCTAGGAACATATTGTTAATAGCATTTCCCTTTTTTTTAAGTAACTTACTTATAGGCTTTCTAATTTCTTTGTGACTAACTTTTTGAGTACTTATGTGTTGGCCTTAAAGTATACGAATTACACGCTTTATTATTTTCTGTATTACTTTTTAGGTTATTCATTGAACCAGTTGCTTTTCTTTGTTTTGCGCTGACATCCTACTGTAATTAGTATTCCATTCTGTACTATTGTTTTTTATGTTTCCCCATTCTTCTTTTATCACACTACCACATTTCTGTGGTGAAAAGGCAAAAGGGTATAAGTCAAAAATGATTATTTTACAGGAACATCAAAAAACATATTTTGCTGGAGATTTGAGAACAACATTTAATTCTTTTCGCTGGTAATCAAAAGAATCAAGTCGATTTATTGACTACAGCTTGCTTTGCTATTGATTCTAAACTATTCTACTAGAAATTAAATAAATACGGAACTTATACCTTATTCCATTTCCTTTTATTCATTTTATGAAATAGCAAAAGGGTATAAGTTGACATATAGCTTATGCAATTTCCCGGAATATGTATTTTCTGATAAATAATTACTATGACAGAACAGCATAGACATAAACTAAACCAGAATATGTTGTTTCGAGTACGAATAATCTGAGGTTATGTGTAAACTTACCGGTTAAGTTCTTGTTAAAGCACTTCTGCAAAACTTTGTACGCACGACGGCGTGTGTCCATTTTGGCACTTATTCATTAAACTACACTAATAATAACACTGGAAAACTGGACAGCTAAACACGCTATTGCACCTGCATGGAAATGCACTCGTAGTATAAGTGTACATAAGTTAGTTGTTTCCAACAAAAACGGAAAGTTATGAAATGGCAAAAGGGTATAAGTTAACATATGCTGTTCTGGCGTTGCAGATAGCTTTACGAAAAGCTTTGACTCGGGGTATTAGTACACATGTATCTATTTGCCATTGACTTAATTTGTTTTTTATCAGTTTCTAGTGAATTTTCAGGAAATAAGTATACATATTCCATTTAGAAAACTTGTTGTAACAATGCGGTTATGGTATGTAGACTTATATCCTTTTGTATTTAGATGCCCGATATTGCTCTGGACACGGGGCATCAATAAAATCAAAAATGAGATAAGTTGACTTATACCTTTATGCCTTTTTGTCACAGATTTATTTCAGTCTGTTGCAGTTGTTTGTTCTTTGCTGCTACGGTTTCGCCGTCTTTCAAACTTTATATAAACTGGAGCCTCCTCTCACAAGGCAGTTCTGAAAAAGTGTGGTACTCACAGTACTCTTACGTCGACATAATTGCACGTGCATTAAAAAAAGACTACTTATACTATAGAATTTCGGTTTAGACCGCGTAGTATTTGTAGATGAACACCCAGCATTCTCTGGCTTAATGTGCCTTGCACCTTGTGAACTCGAGCAGAAACCCGCGCGATGGCCATGCTCTTTGGTGACTCGTGTTGTTTGAGTATCTTGATAGCGAGGATACTTAAGCAGATTTGGCCGTTTAGCTGTTTATGTATCCATATTCACTAACGTTTCGCAAGACTTTGCAGCTGGCATCATCAGAGTGAAAGTTGCACTAAGAAGTGTCGGTGTGGAGCTGTTTATAGTCCTCTGTGCCAGGCGCGCGGAGTGGCGTAACGCTGATTGGTCGTTCGAGTGCAACGTAATGCGTGAGGCGTGGCCGTATGACGCATAGTAGTTGTAATGCTTTAGATCGTGTATCACAGGAGTCCACGTTTTACTAAGCTTAAAACCATCGCTCCTCGCTGGTATTTGAAATCCTCATCTATTCTAGTTTCTTTTCCTCCACTTCTATGTTATGCGTTCTTGGCTATCGATGTCTGATCATAGTTTTTCTACATCTTGGTTTTCCTCGTTTATTAGAATGTTCTGTTTTTAAGTTCTTTGTCATATATCTGCATATTGGGTTATAGGTCCTGTTCCGTTTCAGATAGTATAACCATAGTATCAAGAGATCCAAAAAAACCTATTCCTCAGCGGGCTGTGGAAATTCAACGTACGAATAATATGTTGGTGACACTGTACGTCAATGTCAAATTCGACGTTATCAGGTTGGGTTTTCCGTCAGTTATAACACAAAATAACGCAAATCCTAACCTGCTAACCTCGAATTTTACATTGACGTACAATGTCACCAACATATTATTCGTACGTTGAATTTCCACAGCCCGCTGAGGAACAGTTTTTTTTTATCTCTCGATATAACCGTACGCAATTTTTTTTTTTTTTTTTAATTATATTTACTACAATCTGTCTTAAGGCGACATTCAGTAGTTGGTTTAACATACATAATAACAAATAAATGGAGATCGTGAAGGATATGTATCCAATGATATCACTCCTATATTAACTAAAACTAGTTTTACATACTCTAACTAATCTAATTTAAGTCTTATATCACTGTTATTCAAATCTGTGTGTTAGGTCGAGCGGTTTAAACCTTTTTAATCGCGGTTGCACCTCAATGTCGTTTTCTGTTAAGCACTCCACTAGTATATTGGGATGAGCACTGATACGGTCACTATAACGCGCACTAAATTTTTGTATTTCCTCGTTGACGGTAGGAATTGCGAGGTCGCGTGCTATTGTTTCATTTGGGACGTACCATGGTGCTTTTACTATGGCCCTGAGTACCTTTGATTGGAAGCGTCTGATGATTTCAATATTGGATGTACTGGCTGTACCCCATAGCTGAATGCCGTAGGACCATACGGGTTTTAGAATAGTTTTATAAAGGAGTATCTTGCTTTCAAGAGAAAGCTGTGATCTACGCCCTATCAGCCAGTACATTTTTTGCAGTTCAGCCCCATTTGTTTGCGCTTTGTCCATATGTGAGTTTTCCAGGTCAATTTTTTGTCTAAGTGGATACCGAGGTACTTTGCGCTGTCAGCTTGGGGGATTCGTTGATTGTTAAATGTCACCGGAGGGCAAGTGCCTCTTCTTAAGGTGTATGTGACGTGTACTGACTTGCTTTCATTTATTTGTATATGCCACTTTTTGCACCAGTGCTGTATCTCGTCAAGGTGTATTTGTAGTTGCTGAGATGCGATGGTTGGGTCAGCGTTTGATGTGAGTATCGCCGTGTCGTCAGCAAAAGTGGCGACCATGTTGCCTGGTATTATCGGGAGATCCGCCGTAAATATAAGATATAATATTGGGCCTAACACACTGCCCTGGGGAACCCCTGAGTTGACAGGGTATGGGTTTGTTGTCGCGCTGCCGTAACGGATGATGAATTGCCTATCAGTTAAGTATGATTGTAGGATTTCGAAGTAGTCGGTAGGTAAAGTTTGCTTGATTTTATAGAGTAGCCCCACGTGCCAAACCTTGTCGAAAGCTTGTTTAACGTCAAGGAATGCTGCAGCACAGTATTTGCGCTCCTCGAAGTCTTTAGTAATTTTGGCTACCACCCTGTGAATTTGCTCTGTTGTTGCATGGTGTTTTCGAAAGCCGAATTGGTGATCTGGTAGTATGTGATTGTCCAGTAGAATTGGATATAGCTTCCCTAGTAGTAATTTTTAGAAACACTTTTGACAAAATTGGTAACAAGCAGATTGGTCGGTATGATGCTGGTTGGTCTGTAGGTTTCCCTGGCTTTGGGATGAGGATTGTTACGGCGAGTTTCCATTGCTCAGGAAAGTGCCGAAGTCTTAGTATTCCATTGAAAAGAAAGGTTATAAATTGGTAACCTTTTTGTGGAAGTTCTTTGAGGATGTTGCCTGTAATTGAGTCTTGGCCTGGGGCTTTGTGTGGGTTCAAGTTTTTTTGAATGATGGTTTCTATTTGGGTGAGTTTGAATGTTTTAATTGGCGGGCTCATTTGATAAGGCATTTCTAGTAGTTGTTGTATTTCTTCTGTATTGTCTTCATCCGTCGGAAATGGTGTGAACACGTTAACTAGATGTTCTGCGAAGGTGCTCGACTTCTCGCTGTCGCTTTTTGCCCAGGTGTTGTTGAAAGTGCGGATTGGTGCTTTGTGCTGTAGTGGTTGTTTTAAATATCTGGTTGCTTTCCAAAGTGAAAAGTCATCTGTTTCGAGCGGGGACAGGTGTCTCAAATAGTTTTGTACATTTTGATTTCTAATGTCAACTAGGAGCTGTTTAAGCTGAGCGGTAGCCCGATTTACGTTTCTTTTGTCATTCGGGTGCCTTGTTGTCTGCCACCTCTTGCGTAATCTGCGTTTTACTGCAATTTTTTGCTTGACTATAATTGGACAGTTTATTGAGTTGATGCGTTTGACGAGTTCCGGTGTGGCCTGATGAGCTGCGCTGTGAATGACCCGGTTAAAGTGTAACACTGCATCTTCTAAGTCCTTTGTCGTTTTTAGGGAAATATCAGTACGTAGGGTTTCATGAACTATTTCGCGGAAGAAGTTCCAGTTTGTGCGTTTGTTGGTGAGTGTAGGTGCCTTCTCCTTGAGTATTATATTTGTACCCAATGTTACCAGTATAGGTGAATGGTCTGTGGAGAGGTCAAGACAAGAGCTAATATTAAGAAGATTTGAGTTTATATTTTTTACAAAGCAAAGATCGAGCAAGTCTGGTTGTTTATTGGGGTCTGTGGGCCAATATGTGGGTTCGCCAGTAGACAGGGGCTGTAATCCCAAGTTATTTATAGCTTCAAGCATTTCTCTGCCTTTTGTAGTGGTTATTCTGGAGCCCCACTGGACATGCTTCGCGTTGTAATCGCCTCCGGAAATGAATCTATTGCCTAGAGTACGGAAATAATGTTCAAATTTTTTTGTTTGTTGTTGTGTCTTGGTAGACAGTATACTGCTGATAAAGTAAGTGAACCTAACCAGTCTTCAACAACTATAGTTGTGGCTTGTAGGTGTGGTTCATTATATTTCAGGAGTTCGTGGTGCTTTATCGCGTTCTTAATGATTATGGCAGTGCCCGCGTGGGCAGTGCCGTCAGGGTGTTGTGTTACGTAGAGTGAAAAGCCTGTTATTTTGAGGTGGCTTCGTTCGGTAAAGTGCGCTTCGGAAATCAGCACTATGTCAAGACAGTGGAGATTAATGAAAGCAGTAAGTTCTTCTTTATGGTTTATCAGCCCGTTGGCGTTCCATACAGCTAGTTTAAAGTGTTGAGCCATTGTGGGTTCTAGTAACGATTGTGGTTAGCAAGTTCAGCATTGTGCTCATCTGTTCCATTAATTGTTTCATCATCTGTTTTAGGTCAGCTATGTCTGTTGAGTGGTGTGGCGGTCCCGAATTTAGTAGTTGGGTGGAGGTGTTGGCGTTGTGTTGGGTGTTGTTGGTGGACACTTGGGCATAAGAAAAACCTGGTTGGTATAATCTTGAGGTTGGCCTTAGTGATGGGAACATTTTTTGATATTGTTCTTTGTAGACAGGACATCCTTTATAACTTGCAGGATGGTTCCCTTTGCAGTTTACACAAGTAACATCTTTGTACTTTGTTGTATGCTCACATTGTGAAGTGGGGTGAATTCCAGTGCATTTGACGCATCTAGGTGTGCGGTAGCAAAAGTTTTTCGTGTGTCCGTGTTTCTGGCATCTCGAACATTGAGGTATGGTTTTTTTAGGACGTGGTGGTTCGAATTTTACTATAGAGTACATGAGTTTGTCTATCTTATATACTTCTTTATTATTATCTGATGGCTTTAAGTCTATGACGAAGAGAGGTAATTCTATTTTTGTGGAGGCTTGTTTCACATTCCATATATTAGTTACAGAATGGCCAAGCTTTTTTAATTCCTCTCTTATTTCATTTGTGTTGGTTGATGGGTGTAAGTTTCTGAGAAAGACGCGAAAACCACGTTCCTGTTTAACCTTGTAGGTGTGGAATTCCGTGTTTTTTTCTTTCAAGCCTTTAGTTATTTGCGTGTATGTTTCTGAGGTTTTTGAGAGTATTTTAATTTCATCATTAGACAGGGCCTTTATTGTATACTTGTCTTTAGCTGTGGTTTCCAGGAATTCGATTAAAGGTTTGATTGTTTTGACGCCATAAACAAAAATCGGTGGGGGTTTCAGTTCGGTTTTTTTGGAGGAGTCTGTTTCTTGTTCGTTTGAGTTTTCCGTATCAAGTGGAGTATAGCGGTTGGTGGGGTTTAACCAGTAGCTCGTGGTTTTGGGCTGTTTATTCTGGTCCATTTGTTTATCTATATTATCTAGACGACCGCGTTTTTTGTTGGTGACTAATTGCCAGTCTGAATCTTGTGATGTTGATACACTGTGTTGTTGGAATGCTGGTTGAGAATGAAATGTTGCAGTATACGGAAGTTGACGTGTGTCTTGAATGGGAAATTGCGAGAATGTGTTATTAGTATTTGGTAGGGCATGCTGTGAGAATTGTATTTGTTGAGCCTGGTCTATTTGCATGGGAGTGAGCTGCTGGGCTCCCCGTGCCGGTGAGGCTAAGTTGTGATAATAGTAGGCCATTTTGGCCTTTGTTATTTATTGCCAATATGCCGAACAATAAGTTCAACAGTACAGGTAAATTGAATTAATAAATAAATGCAGTAATCTTACGGTACGCGACCGCTGGGTCACGCGCGTATCTTCTTGTCGCCTGATTCCAGTCGTCGTAGTTCACAACCTTGCACTTAGAAAGTCAAACGACAACTCCCGCAAAAATAAGTTCTGTAACTTGAATTTTTCTCATTCTCCAGTTTCCGATTGTGTGGGGTTTAATTCATTTATTACATTTCTGTACCACATCAACAAGGACTACTGTGAATAATAAAGGATTTAGTACGCAGCCTTGTCTGAGACTTACTCTTGTTTCGAACATTTTCGATGTTTCATTTCTTGTACGCACATACTTTAAGCACCTTCTATAGAGGATCTTAGAAATTTGTACTAGGTTGTCTTTCTTTAGACATTCCCACACATCTTTTCTTCTGACTCTGTCAATGATTTTTTGCAGGTCTACGAAACATGCATGTGCTTGTTTGCTGTCCTTATCCCTTTTCACTGATCTGCCTTAGCGTAAAGATTAGGTCTAACGTACTTCTGTTTTCTGGGAAACCACACTGTGAATCTTCTGGGGTCGTTTCTATTCCTGTTCGAATTCCGGCTTCTATTATCCTTGCGTATATTCTACTCGATATACTTCGTAGTAGTCCAAAAGTATATCTATTTAGGCTCTGTGATCACAAACGATGGAAATTCTGAAAGCGAAATTCACAGAAGAATTGAAATAGCAAGGAGCGCGGTGATTAAACTCACGAAAATATGGAAAGACCGAGACGTTACAAAAACAACAAAAATGCGCTTCATGCACAGCTTGGTGGGCTATCAAAGCAAACGAACTAAAGAAACTAGATGCTTTTGAGATGTGAAGTTACCGGAGACTGCTTCGCATTTCTTGGACAGAGATTTCTTCAGATCTTCAAGTTTCAGGGTTCCTAGATGACGAAAAACAGGTTTTCTCAAAAACTATTCGTCGGAGGAAGATTATATTTTGCATACACATTATATAAATACCTGGCATGAAACCGATATAATTTCAGACAAATATACACAGGGTAAGCACCTTAAAACAATGAAAATTTGTTTATATTTGCCTTAATTTTGAAATAGAAGGAAGTAATAATTTTCACATAGGTTAGGCTTTACACTAGTCGAAAATAGGACTGAACAAATACAGGATACTGTCACAAAATAATCGAAACCTTTCAACAATAAGAGCGTTTCGTTCAAGAGAGGCGCGCGCCGTACTCGGTCCAATGTCTCGATGGCGCAGTCGTAAAGTCGTTGTGGTTACAATCTGCTTCGTAGATGCGGCAGAGTTCAAATCCCCCCAGCGGGCTACATTTTTTTATTTGAAAATGTAGACTATTTAATGTATTAGAAACGTGAAGATATTTTTACTAACCTAATTTGATTTTTAAAATTAATTAGTGTCACAATGTCCACGAAGGAAGTTCTGGGTAAAGCCTTTTACAGATTTTTTAATTATACTGTTAAACACTTCCAGAAGTGCCTATTTTGCCTTTTGCCCTGCGTATTGAGTAAGCCCATCATGTCTTGCAGCTTTGACTACCTTCAGTTTTTGAATTGCTTTCTCCAGTTCTTCTGTGGCTAATTTTATTTTATTTCTTGCTTCCTCCACCTTCCTTCTGTTCTTCTTATATTATATTATCTGGTTGGCAATTTGTGTCATTTTTTGCTGTCTCTAGTCATTCCTGAAATGACTTTCTCGGTATATCCATTATCTCTTTCTCTCTGTTTGGCATTTGCCCTGTTTCATTTTTGATCGTCTTCAGTGTCATGTTCTTCTTTTCTCTTAGTTTCCTTAGCGTTCCATAAAGCAACTTTTGATTATCTTTGTATCTGTTTTTTATTTTCCTGCTGAAATCAATCCGCTCTTTATTTTCTTCCTCCATTACTTTGTATCTAGCTTCTTTTATGATCTTCTTATATTCATCATAGTCTTTCTTTTTTTTTGTTTTAGGATACTCCCTTCTTTTTCTTCTCGTTTATCTTCTTTTTCACTTCTTCCGGCCACCATGATGTTATTTGTACTATTTTATTATCTACTCTTACTGCATCACAACTCTCTTTAGCTGCTTCTTCTATGTTTTTCTTTAGTTGCTCCCATTTTTATTCTATTAATGTGCCAAGTTCGCGTTTTGTATTTTCCTATGCCCAGGTATCCCCAAATCGTAGTTAGAAATTTTCTTGACACTGTGTAAATAAAATATAAAAGAGTATATTCCCATATTAATAATACGCATAAACGGCGAGAATAACCGTGTCAATACAAAACGTAGTTATTTATGTTTATTATGTTTAAGTAGTTATCAGCTATAATTTACCAAGGGCAGTGATAATCACCCGCAATAATTTTGACAAATAACAACCCGAAAGTGCTTGCCTAGAAATAACCCGAGGCGAAGCCGAGGGTTATTTCTTAAAGGCAACGCACTTGAGGGATGTTATTTGTCAAAATTATAAGGATTTATCACTGGCCGCGGTGAATTCGGAAAGATAAGTTCTTAAATAAATTAGCCATTTTCTGACAAATTAATTTGACACTTCATTATAATAATATTATGTTGGTGGCACTGTATGTCTACGTCAAATTTGAGGTTATCAGGTTAGCTTTTGCGTCAGTTTTGACACAGACTGACGGAAAAGCTAACCTGCTAACCTCGAACTTAACTTAGATTTACAGTGCTACCAACTTGCCATAAGATACTACTGAAATTTAATTAGGTAGTTTCCATAGTGATTGAAAATCACCCTAGGGTCGTTTTCACTTCAAGCGTGATCTGATTTGTCAAACTGACTCACGTGATTAAAAATAATCAAATTGGATTGGTCTGCAATATATGTAAGAACTTATCAGACGTAACAATAGTAATGTTTTCAAATTAAAAGTTTCCTATTTGAATAGAATTTGTAAAATGGGCATTGTCCATAATTTAACGCTTTGTCTATCTTTCTAATACGTAAATTTCGATGTATGTATATGTATGGTGAATACTACCGTATGTTTTGAGTGATTACTTCCAACGTTACTTTAAATGTACTTTTTCTTACCTATTACTCAAAATATTTTGATAATTAACAGCAGGTAATAAATATATTTGGTACTAATTGTGAGAGTACGTGTCCAAATAATTTGTATTTTACTTGACTTAACAGTTTGGCTTAAAGATATTTGTATTATGTTTAACTTAAACTAAAAACTGGAAAGTATTTGAGAGCATAAATGTATTACTTTGAGAGCACCACTCGTAATTATGTTGGATACGTATACATTCGGTTGGTAACGCTTAAATTAATTAAATCACATCTATTGATAACAATTTGGTTAGATTATAAAGCTTCTGAGTATTTTTTTCAATTAGCTATTTGAAACAAATATCTTAAAAACATTTCTTCCAAAAACAAATTTATGTGCATGGAACAGCTATTAATTTTGGCAGTAGTTAGCGGCTGAAGATACCCACTTTTTCGTACTAGTACCTTTTACTTTTCATCAGTAATAACCATAGCAATAAAAACTAACGCTGTGTTTCTATTGTTCGAAATCAATGTACACGTTGCAATTTTTTGGTATAATCACCACTTCCTCGACTTTTCCCGACCTCTTCGATTAAACTGTAATTTCTTAATAAGAAAAAAAACGCTTCCAAAGTAATAGAACAAAAAATTATGTAATTGGTACAAAAGCGGACTTCAGACTCGCCTTATTGATTTGCCTCGCTCGCTGCGCTCTCGTGGCCATAAACTGCGGCTCGTCCAAAAAAGTCCTTAATTTCGTAGTTGTAACTTAAATAGCCATTTCAGGCAAAAAAGTTCACCTATATTTTTCGAAGCTTTTATAATAATAAAGTAATAAAAATCAATAGTTAGTAAAGCAATTAATATATATGTATGTAATAAATCTGTAGTCCCATATTACTACTTTATATTTCAAGACTGCAATGGCAGCTGCGTGCTAAGTATTCACGCATGCTAACTATATGTTCTACAAAGTACAGTTGTTGTTATTATTATTACTATACTTTGGCACCTAGAATCTAAAATTCATATTACTGTTGTTGTTCGTGGGAGCATAATTTGTGTAGATAACCATGAATGAATTTACAGAGAATGGCTTATCGTTTGATATTCCATTGGAGGAAGAAGGAGAGAGCATAATACGGAAACATCCACCAAAGAGGTTTCAGAGATTGGAAGATCAACAAATGAGCCCTCCTGTATCTCTTGTTCGGTTACAGGAAAAGTTAGATGAAGCAGAAATTAGAAGGCAGCAGGTACTAAATTGGATTACCGCTTAATAGTATCTAAGAAATTGCTTTTACCTGACTAGTAAGTACCTGTCTCTAAACCAAAGGTTTTGAAATTATTGGTGCAAACGGACGATAAAAACTCATTTATTTTTAACGAATATAGGAATCGGAATTCCTTAGACTATAATGTTAGCAGCTGTTTCTTATTGAAAACCGATAATCGTAATTTCACGGTAAGACTGTTTGCCATATACAGTTGTTAAATAAATCAGGGTTACGGCCAATTAAATCAATAAAAGGTCATAGCGACAGTAGAAGATACATTCCGTGACTTGCGATAAATAAGGCAGCAGAACTGAATTATAATATTTTCTGTTTCAGATTCTTCAAAATCGAATACAATCAGCTCAATGCCGAAAAGTATTGAAAAAACAGTCTAGCGTGTATTCAATTAACGAAGAGGACGCCAATCACTTACAAGTTCCAGAGGATAAACCTGACACGCCGTTTATTCAAAACGCTGGAGATTCATCTAACTAACAATATAACACGTTGGAAAACATTGATTTCTCTCAGTTATAGTACTTAATTATTATAACCATGAATGCGAGGATTCCAAGTATAGCATTTATATGATTTTATCTTACTATAACGTAATTGTAGTGCTTCTTGATAAGCTCTTAACGCTACTGTGTGATAATATGATATTTTAAAGTGCACTGTTATACTTTAGAATATTTATGGATATGAAATATCTTCTATTCCGATTACCTTTTTATATCTTAAGATATAGATACGTTTATACCAAAAACGAATATAAACACGTTTTACTACGAGTGCCTTCTATTAATTATGATATAAACGGTTTCTTCGCATTCATTATTTTGATATAATATGTTTTAAAACAAAGAGAGAAATAATTAACTCAAATAAATTATAAACCGCATCATCAATACGCAACAGTCCACAGAGAGCTATCTTCTATTTTCTATCTATTCTTGTTTACTTTAGCTTAGATGATATACTAATATTAACAATTTCCCATGTTTTCTTCTTGGTGCTCTACTTTATCTAAAACATTAATATATTTAATTAATTTATCCACATAGTTATAGAAAGAAATTACAATCACATTTACATGATTTACTCTTGACAGATTTTTAAATAGCTCATAGCTTTAAAATTGTTTTTTAATTTGGATTATGTGTTTAATCTAGTGAATACTGTAAGCAAAGCAATTAGATAGGACGTAATTTTATTTCTTATTTAGTAATACTTCTTCCTTAGCCATTAAGTAAGTTTCAAGCATAAATCTGTTAATTTGTAATTTTTATTTACAATATATAATTCTCCCAAGAGTACATCTGTTTGATCTCATATGCTTTCTTGAAATATTAAAGCAGTCATCGGTACTCACCAGCAACGGAAGAAGGACCATACTAATACGTACTTCGTATAAATCTGTTATAGTAACGCAAGCATGATATTTTGTTGTAAATAATAATTTATAATAATGATCATTGTAGATAAGATGATGCTACGAAAAACACAAGCAGACCCAAATTTAGCTAGACTAATATGTTTCTATTTTGATATTTCTGTTATGACTCCGGTTACACCTGTCGGTGTTATTGTTGTTGTTGCTATTTGTTATCGACAAGATCTAAGTATGTGGAGCACCAGGTACCAGGCCCTATCCTATAGAATTTTGTTGAGGGTAAGGTTTGTAACTAAATTTCTATCTACACTATTCCCAAAATGTGTAGCCATGGCCTGCTCTGAGTCATGTTGAAAAAAAGGTAGACTATACAGTATACAAACTAAGGCACTGTGGATAAAACCAAGTAACTAGATTACGTATCGTAAAAAATTTTTGGCCGCGATAGTCGATGGCACTCATTGGTTTACAATTTGTCTACAATAAGTATTCATATTATATTCGTATTCAATATTATTATTATTATTATTATTATGATTATTATTATTATAAATTGGCATGCAAATTCTCAACCAATGTTGGGGTTATAGCCCGTCCCGGATTCAAGAATCAAAAGGAGTGGGCTAATCATTGTGTTCCATGTATTGTCCAGTAAGAATTTCCTCACTATGTGGCATGTACTAAGTAGGACTGCTTTCTGAATGTCGATAAAGGTGTTGGTGGAGAGTTCTAGACTTCTGAGGTTCTGTTCCATGGTTTTTGGAATAAGTCCGGTTGATGATACGATGATCGGTATTACATGAACCTTATCCAGTTGTCACATTTGCTGTATCTCCATGGCCAGCTCTGCGTATTTGGCCTTTTTCTCCCTATATTTGTCCAGCATGTTGTTATTGTTGGGTACATACACATCTATCAGGTATGCTGTTTTCGTTTCCTTATTCACCAGTACATCAGGCCGATTATTCGTCACCTGTCTATCAATGATAATTGCCCGATCGTAGTAGAGTTTAAAGGAACGATTTTCAAGCACTGTGCTTGGCTGGTACTTGTAATAGGGTAAATAGGTGTTAAGTAGCCCACATTATTATTATTATTATTATTATTATTATTATTATTATAAACGAGGAGCAGAGGACAGACCTTATGAAGCTCTGATTACAAACTATACTCATAACTTGTAACGCTAAACAATAATTATATAAAACAACTTATATCTAGATGTAAATTTATAACCTAATTGTTAGAATTATTAAGAAAAACGGAAAGAAAAATGTCTATTCTGTTTTTAAATGTATTGATCGTAGGAGCGTCGACGATATCAGCAGGTAGACTGTTCTACATATAAAACACTCGGTTCACAATAAACGATCTTCTACACGTTAATCTTGCTAACTCTCCTTTTAAGGACAGGGTATACCCTCAATTTTGAAGAGAGAAAACAATTTTTTATTCATTATCTAAATATCCTAACTAGTGTAACACCACTTAAAAAACATAATTTTCACTTGCAAATTATTAAAATAAAATATTAATGCTGCAATTTAATTGGATTAGGAAATAGCTTTTCATACATTAACACGGTTAGTTTTAATTCGAATTAGTTTTTGTTTTAACTTGTATATTAAGTACAAATTACTCTAGGGTATGACAAAATTGTGAAACTTAATATGTATTACAAAGCCATCTTTAATCGAATTTTATATTTTAATTAAACAAAATTGCTCATACTATCATTCTAACACATCCCTGGTTTCTTTTATTTTTAGTTATACCCTAGATTAAATGGTACTGCAAGCGCTCGTATTTTTAAAAATGCTCTGCTTTAGTTAATAAAGTCAAAAATAAGAGAAATCGATTATGAAGCAGCACCCAAAATATTAATAGAAAAAGAGGTACCTTGAGAAAAGAGACAGACTAAGACGGGTTTACCTCATGCATTGCCATTAGGAATGGGTCGACATAATCTTCTCAGGTAGAAAGTTGATAAGCAGTTTCTTGGTCAAAATAAAATCCTAAAATTTTAGTGGACAACATTTTTGCCAGGGTAGCTGGCCCATCAGATCTGAGAAATGAGCAACCTACATTTTGGGGTCGCCATGGATACCCAAATACAAAAAAAAAACTATCGGAACTTTCACTTCAAACTTATAATTTTGTAGGACGCCAGATTTAATTACTTCCGGACAAAATTTGATGATTGTTACTCAAATTTGTTGCTTGGAGATTTGGACTGGGTCATTAGTATAATCTTCTTTGATAGAGAGTTAATGAGTAATGTCTTTAGCAAAATAAGTAAACAGTTTCAACAGAAATGGAGGAATAACTAATAATTAGTCAATAATAACAAGAATTTCAACAAATAAGTGTTTCAGTTCACTGTTGGCTTTGGTAATGCCTAATAGAACTATCTGTCATACCGTGGACATTTTTCAGTGCGTTTTAATTTGTTTCGTGCTTGAGGACATTTTTTATATAAGTTGTTTGTTGATTATTGTTGGTGTGATTCTTTTAACTGCTGCTTTTACTTCTTATTTTGGACAAAATGCGAAGTACGTACATAGTGAGAAAGCGGGGGAGGGCTTCAAAAGCACAACGACAACGAAGAACGCGGGAAGAAGTGATTTTTTCCATTAAAAACTCTAACAACATACCAGAAGATGCACACGTTCCTTATTTTCAAAAGTAAGTTTGTAAATATTTTGTGAATACACTGTTTTTTACTTTCCTATAGTACCACAAACCACCTCAAAAAGTGGTTTTTGTGGTCCGTGTGTATACACGTGTGTATGTATGTATTGTATGTGGCCAAGAGATCTCCAAAACGGCTGGTCCTATTCTACGAAATGTGAAATTTAGAGATATATTAAAAATTCATCGGTAAAACCAGTTTTTTTACAGGGCTAAACGCTCTACATTTTCTTTTGTTTATTTATTTACCAAAGTCGATTGTGAGGCTTTTAGAAATTTTTGAAAATGTCGAGTTTGATGACCTATTAGGCTATTACACATACTTTTGATAGTAAATACATATTATGCAAGTTAGTCATTGTAAAGCTATTTTTACGGGCATTTAGACTATAGATTAAAATATAATAGATTGTTCACTGAAAATCGAAAATTAGTGACACTCTTCCGGTATAACCGGAAGTGATCCAAACTCACTCCCTACATATTTATATCCGGCTTAAGTTTAAGAAAGTCTAGGCGGTCATTTTTTCGTTTATGATTCTAGTGTGCTGTGGTGTTGCTTCTTTTTCGGCGTTTAAGCTTTGTTTAGGTAATTTTTTTAATTAATTGCAATTTTTCCGATTATAGCCTTCCAGACGAAGATTTGCCGGATTTAGAGATAGAAGCAGATACAACATCTAATACCAGCGTAAACAGTCTCACCGGAAATCGTATCATTGACATAAACTTTTTTTTGTTGGAAATGAAAAAAATTTCTTATCATGACAACAAATGCACTATGGGAAAAATGCATTTCATCAAAGAAACCAGAAAAGGAATTTCGTCGACGTTATTCTACCATTGTAATACTTGCGAAAAAACCGTGTGTATAGCATTGCAACCTCCAACAAGTACCGTAAATAATTTATTGGTTTGGGGAGCAACATCCGTTGGAATTGGATATTCACAATCTCAAGAATTATTTTCAGTAATGAACCTGCCAATGATGTCTGGAAAGTATTACAGAAAATTAGAAACGGAGGTTGGAAAAGTGTGGGAGTCACAACTTCAATTGCAAATGTGCAAAGCAGCAGAAGAAGAACGGCAGCTTGCAATAGAAAGGGGTGATGTCGAAAATGGAGTACCTTTTATAAGTGTAGTGGTCGATGGAGGGTGGGCGAAGCGTTCGTATGGACACAGTTATTCGTCGCTTTCAGGAGTTGCATGTATTATAGGACTGCAAACAAAAAAATTATTATTTATAGGTGTAAGAAATAAATTTTGCTGTATCTGCACTGCTGCAGAAAACAAGAAAACGATACCTCGACCTCATCAATGCTTTAAAAATTATAGCGGCTCCTCGAGCAGTATGGAGCAAGATATAATTGTTCAGGGTTTTAATGAAAGCGAGAATCAGTACAATCTTCGATATAAATATGTAATTGGTGATGGCGATTCCAGCGTGTATACGCGGATTTTAGAAAACGTTAGCTATGGTAGATACGTTTTGAAACTTGAGTGTGCGAATCATGTAACCCGAGCGTTTACCTCTCATTTATACAAACTTGCAGCAAATACAAAATATGCAATATCAGTGCGACGTATTATAAAATCTAACTTACCAAGGCTTAGTATAGCAGTACGATCGGCTATATCTAAATCTCAACAATCTTCTACGAAGGAACTCTGCCAAGAATTAAAAAATATACCACATCACGTTTTTGGGGACCATTCGAACTGCAATGAGCAATGCCGAAGAAAACCCAACGAGGAGGAAAACTTCATTCCGCTTTTAGGTACCAGTCCGGTATTAGAAGAAATATACAAAATTATAGATTTTGTTGTAAGAAAAGCAAACCGATTAACCCGAAATGTCACAACAAATTACGCAGAGAGGTTCATGTCTATGGTTGCAAAATTTTCAGGTGGAAAACGAATTAATTATATTCAACGAGGATCTTTCCAACGACGGTGTTATGGAGCTGCTTTATCTTTTAATTCAGGGCCATCTTGGCATAGGCAATGCCTATTAAAAAATGATCAGCTTGATAATTTCTGCAGTTTAAGAGAGAAAAAATGTATATACGCACGCTCTACACAAAAGAAAAAGAATAGAAGAAAAGTAATGACTGATAATGAGGCAAAAGACTACGGCCCTGATTCAGCTAAGCCAGATATCACGGAAGACGAATTGGAATCTGAAAAATTAAAAATTTTAGACCATCTGAAAACTGAAGACGCCACTGCAATCGAAAAACTTACAATAGGACAACATGATAACGTAAAGTGGCACGAGGCTCGTCGAAATCGACTTACAGCATCTAGCTTTGGCCGAATTTGTTTACGAAGAGCTACTACATCTTGTCATGCATTGGTGAAAACGCTGTTATATAGTTCACGAAATTTAACAACTCGCGCAATAGTCTATGGCCGTATTAATGAAAAAAATGCTCTTCATTTATATGAACAAAAAACGAATTCAGAAGTTGTATCGTGTGGATTGTTTATTTCGAACGATTTTCCTTATTTAGGTGCATCCCCCGATGGACTTATTGATAAAGATGGACTGATAGAAGTAAAATGCTTATATTCGATTCGAGATAAAAAAATTCATGAATCAGTTCAAGACAATGGTAAAATGTGTGTTAAACTAGAAAATGGGAAATTATGCCTAAAGGAAAATCATATGTATTACTTTCAAATACAGGGACAACTTAATATTTTAGAAAGGGCATACTGTGATTTAGCTTTGTACACCGACGTTGATCTCCAGATAATCCGAATTGTAAGGAATGAAGATTTTTGGGAAAACAAAATGATACCAAAGTTAACAGACTTCTTTATGAACTGTATTTTGCCGGAATTAGCCGATCCTCGCATTCCTAGAGGTATGAAAGTGCGTGATTCAATTTCTATTATTAATGCACAAAATAAAAAAACCAACAAATAAATGGAAATTTTTATTTGTATGTAATTATATCTTTTATGTTACTCTTTAATGAATAAAAGTCTATTTTTAAACTAATTTTTTCTTTGTGTTAAATACAATTTTATTCATAACAATTAAATATAAAAAGTATGTTTTAAAGCAAGTGTTAATAGTGATTAGCTACTTATTAGCTAAATCTACAAAATACCTAGGGACGAGGCTATTAAGAGGTTACACAATAGCGGTGAGTAATGATGCTAAGTAATAATGCTCCTAAGGTGCTGCTGCGTTGGTTTTTGTGCTACGTGTTTATTAACGTAAAAATTATTGCAAATAGAAAATGTTGTGTGTGTTGCCTATATCCAAAGTTCTCAATGTTAGAGATTTCAGACGGGTATCACATCCCCTTAACTTCAAACGGTGGCCCCGGAGACGGTCATCGGCATTAAGTTTGTAGAGAGAACTGACGTCACAATATAAAGTATACCGAAATTACAATTTTGTGATTATAATAAAATTAGTAAGACAGGTGGCTTGTCGTTAACGTTACTTTGGTAACAATACAAAAGCATTATTTTATGACATTTGTCAAATATCATTGAATAGTCTGTCATAATTTAACATGAATTTCATTAAAGAAGCTGCAAACATTGCGTGCAGAAGTTTGTTGCCGGACAAATCCAAAGGTCGGTACAATCAAGCTTACGAAAGTTTCATGGCACGGTGTGCAACGAATGATGTTGACATTTTTGCTTTTTGTCGTCCAGGGCACGAAAGTTTTTCATACCTAGCAACCCATCACTTAGCATATTTTACTTTCGCTTTCAATTGCCTTATCAAAATCGAAAATGGCACTTTCGTAGAGGGAAGAATGAAAAGTATTATACAGGTACACTAATCGAATTTTCTTAGAAGCGTCATCTGCTGAGATGTGCGGCAACTAAACTAAATAAAACATTTAGTTGTATAGCAGTGCGCATAGCATGGTTCGTGAACTACTATGTCAACTACAGTTCGACACACAACGTAGCCAACATAGCTAGGCGTAGATATTAATCTACCTAGACCTACGGCATTTTGAAAAAACTGCTGAGGTGCCCATTACTAGAGCGGGTGTCAACAACTAGGTACCCTATTAACGAAGTGAAAAAATATTAAACATGAAAATGTCCCCACAAGTTCAAAGTAGGGGTTATATTGCCATATCTATCAATAACGTAAGACTTACCCAAAAATACTTTTGAAGTCGTGCAACTACGTATACTTAATCCATTTTTTAGCAACTGTTACAGAAGTAGTCGTGCGTAAGCTTTTTGTGTAAATAAAATGTTAGTTTTTGCAGACAACATTGTGTGATCGTGTTCTTTAGTTTTAATCCAATTTACAACTCAACTCGATGTAATCTAGTAGTTTGCTTATAATTTGAAGGAAGTCACGCATGCTGTCAACATCTTTAATCTTTAAATTTTGATCGGAAACCTTACATAATTCCTTCCAAAAATAACTAGATTTCTTTCGTCCCACGATACCGCTCAAAAGGTTAATAACTAAACAATTAAACTCAAAATGATTTATTTATAGTACAGTAGACTGGACAACACAGCGATGTGGCCTATTAACTAACACGATACAGACAGATGCATTAATAACTTTTTATGTATTTATAAAATGTACCATGAAAGACAACACGTTAGCAAGGACATGGGCAGCATGGTGGTCCGCATGGAAGCGGGCAACAAGGAGCGCATGGGCAAGGACCTACGGGCACTGAGGGTAAAATCGTCCCGACAGGAACTAGGGGAGGAGGTCCTGGCGTAATTGGTGGTGGACATGGTGGAGCAGGTATCAAAGGAACATACGGAGCAGGTGGGACACACGGTGGGCAAGGGCAACAAGGACCACAAGGGCCACAAGGACCACAAGGGCCACAAGGACCACAAGGGCCACAAGGTGGACAGGGGCCACAAGGTGGACATGGTGGACATGGGCATGGACCAGGGCAAGGGCAGCAAGGAGGAAGTCTGACATAGGCAGGATAACATTGGTACTGTTCAAGATCTTTGCCGTTTTTACTACGACCCTTCCTTCCCAAATGTGCGCCACCAGAATATTGGCTAGGACAACATGTAGGATCAGGCTTGGTGATACATGGAGGCGCCCCTTGGCATTCAAACCGTGGACAGTTGTCCTGTAGTCCGTTCCGCTTTTTACAATCGCATCCAATGTATAAAATACTTGCTCGTAGCTCCCGCGAGTTGCACCGTTTGAGGTTACCACCCGATTTCTTTGGCATTCGATAGCAAACCATCATCTGCGGAGGATTGCAAGGGACGCAAGGCTGCTCCTCCTGGTCTGGGTTTTGGACCGGTACGCATGGGGGTGGCACAGGTTTGCAGATAGGCAGACATCCTGGGATACATACAGGTGCAGGAGGCGGCATGCACACCGGAACTGGACTTGGCATTGGACAAGGGGTGCAGCTAGGAAGCGGCGGACAGCACGGTGGAGAACATGGGCCGCATGGAGGGCAACATGGGCCGCATGGAGGACAACATGGGCCGCATGGAGGGCAGCAAGGACCGCAGGGACTGCAAATAGGTAGGCAAGGTTTCGGTAAAGGATCGTAGATTTCTATTACAGGTCCTACGCACGGTGGACAGCAGGGGCCGCAGGGGCCACAAGGCAGGCAACCCTTGTCGTCAATCTGGCATACCAAGTCCTTCAACTTAGTCAGCAGGGATTTTCTCTGGGCGCACTTGTCCATTTTGAGAGTTCACTGAGTCACGATAATTTTGAAAACGCACACATTCAAATGCAAATTACATAAATTTTGATTTTAAATGCCAAATTGAGAAATTTGGACGTGTAAATGAAAACTAGTTGTTTGTAAACAACATAGCTGTTTCGTTTCCAAAGTAACTAAAATTGTAATCTAGTAATCCTATCCGGCGCGTGCAGTTAATATTTCATATATCAGTAATTAATTATGTTTTCAAAATGAACATTTCCATGATAGATCGAGGTAATTTAAGTATGCTGCGCAGCTTCAGTACCTTACAGTTACTACACAAGTCAGTGTAATATTGTCTTCTTGTTTTAAGTAAGGTTTAATTTAATTTTGTGATTTTTATACTGGTAGTATGTAGTTAAAATTAGTGTGATTTCTAAGCATGTGATGTCCAACAAAGTTGCATTAATTGTTGTTGCAGTATAATCTTCAATTCTTCATGTTCTCCTCAATTTATGTAGCTCGTCTCCAATTATTTCCTTTCGTTCAAATTGTTTTTGCAATTTCCACGTCCTAAGCGTTCCTGGGTCATCCTCTTGGTAATTGTTTGTCAGGTCCTCTAAGCTACTCTATTATGATGTTATTGAATGCCTTCGATTCGTAGTATATTTCCTTATCTCTTCGCGTCAATTCTGTCTTTCCATTTCAGTTTTCTAACTTTTTTGGGAAACCTCACCTGGCGCTCTTACATCTATTTCTTGGCTCTTTTGTTGAGCACTGATTGTAAACATTAATTATTGTATTTTTTATACTTTGTTCTTCCCTATAAAAACTTCATTTAAAAGGCAAGCATTAATCTTAACTCGCATTTTTTGACCTAAAACCAAAGTGCCGTACCTCTGAACCACCTCCACTGTCTTATTGAAGTAGATGTTAATAGCTTCTTCAAAATTCTTTCATATCCTTTTCTGTTGCACTCAATATAAAGATATCTTAACCATATATTACAAGAAGTGGAATTGTATTTTTTGTGTTGTAGAATGATAACAACAACCACGCAGTCTCGGGAGATTTTCTTTGTTCTTCAAGAAATGACGTGATGTATTTTTATTACTAGTACGAATATATAATCAATTCGTACGTATTTCACCACTTGTGGTTTTACAGTTTTCGCTGGTGGATTATCTCACTCTTAGTTTTTAACTTCAGTTAGTTGTATAGCAGTTTTGCATCTTGCATCTGAGAGACCTAGTTTGGGTTTCATCCGTGTCTGCCTGCTATATTTCCAATAGTCCAAAAATGCAATCAAAGTAATGTTCCCTAATGTTATTTGCTGTCTTTAGCAGGTGTCCATTTCTATATTTTATATCCCTCTTATTATATTTTTGCGGATCTTCAAGAGCTAGAAGTACAGGAGACTTGAAGAAATTATTGTGCTAAATCAAGCACCATCAGAGCTCGAAAAAGAGAACTCCCAGAAGGAAAATGATAAATCTCGAGCATTCAGGAGGACGGTGTTTTAGAAATTTGATTAAAAAGCTTGATGCCTTTTTGTGGTGTGGGAGTTTCAGTGGCTGAAGCCAAATTCCAAAAAAACGCGTATCCATTGTGCAAACATTTGAAATAGAAGATAACATTTTTAAAATATGTGATAAGCGGAAAGATGAATTGAGTGAATCTGTTAAGAACGGGGAAGCTTCAGAAATCTGACAAAGGAGTTTAGGAAGGCCAGGTAAGGGTAATGAATAAAAATTTTTTTTTTGCATTCCGAGAAAGAAGAAGAATGTCAGTTTTCTTTACTTAAACTGAAAGAGATAGTTAAACCTTTTGAGATAAAAGAAAAAATTGACATCTCAGATGACATTTAGACTAGAATTAAAAAACACTTAAAAAACGTATTATTACTAAATCAAAAATGGCTCTTATCGGACTTTCTTTTGCTTTTTGAGAACTATCTTTTGAAGGTCCGCAACCTTTTTCCAAGCCCAGTTTTCAGTGTTTTGCTTGTTTCTAAATACTTTTTCCCATTTCAACATCTAAAACAACCGTAGTCACTCCTTCCAAGCATCTAAGATCGTAACGATTAGGCTAGAAGCATACCAGGAAATCAGACCCAAAATTATGACTTACATGACATTTATTCCTATGGGGCAAAAGTGACTTTGGAGTTGGTCCAATAACAAATGGTAATGACAAAAGTTGTAGATAATTATTTACATGCCTAACAATTTTTAGTTAAACTTCTTTTTTGCTAAACGGGCGGTTTTCAAGAAAGCCGTCAAAAACCGTATTTGGGCCTCCATTTTCCTAGATGGTTGAGTACAGCAATGTTTTAGGAAAGGGTAATTTTACAAATTTGTATGAATTTTTTGTAACGTATAATGATTGGTCTATTATATAGATATTTTCTTTAATTTTTACCTAAAATCTTCCCAAGACTTAATTTTTGATTCTGTGCCATTTACTTATTTACTCTCTGATTCTTCCATTTTTACTTCCCTCGTCTAAAAGACGAAGGAAGTATTGTAATCGCGAAAAAATCAGGTTTCGAGATTTCTTCAGATCTTCACGGTCCCTTCAGGGTCCCTAGATGACGAAAAACAGGATTTCTCATTTCCGTTTGTCTGTCTGTTGGCGGTTTAACTCAATAACTATTTGTTTTATTCCACGATATTTGCGTTATATGTATAATGCTGGCATAGCCGCATTTGTTTCCTAATGTCTGACGTGTTATCAAATTCATTAATTCCTACTCTATTCTTGTATGTTTAATACTGTGTGATATGCGTTTTTGTAGTTTTTGGACAAACTGACGACGAATGTATACTAATTACATTTTTAGGATTTATGACCATTTTCTTACATGTTAAAAAATATGTGGAGGACTTTACTCAGAACTTCCCTCTCAAGTGGAAGTTAAATTTTGAAAAATCAAAGTAAACTAAAGAAAAAATATCTTAACGTTCCTAATAATACTGAAACACTCGGTAATGCAAATTAAATCAACGTGCAAATTAAACGAATCATTGCGATTTTAACGCTTGGCAGCAACCAGCGCGCAATCAGCCCCAATATTAGCTTTTTAAGGTGCTCACCCTATACATATTTTACCGAAAGTATATTTTATTTCGTGGCAGATAGATATATAATCCTCATGCACAATATCGACTTCCTCCAACCACTGAAACGTGAAGATCTGAAGAGATCTCGGAAAGTGATTTTTTTCTGTAAGACTATGTTAGTAAAAAATTATCTGACGTATAAAAAACATTGATAGCTAGTTCGCTTGTTCTGAGAAACTCCACAATGCAAGAATAATTTTAATAGTTATAATACTACTGCTACCGACCATTTATTGGCATAAAATTTGCTAGAACTTTATCATGCCCAAAGTGTTGGGAAGAATATTTTCTGAAATTGTTTCCCAAAACAATCATAAGTATTTCGCACAGTTACACACGTGTCGAGCTTGTGATTGCTAATGAGGTTTTTCTAAATATTTTCAGTTAACCAGTCCGAAATATACAAAATTTTTAAACAGTAGGTAATTTAAGGAGAATGTTTGAATTTCTAAACTTATCAACCAGTGCTAATAAGGTAACTATTATTTTCTGCAATATTTAAAACTGCATCTTTCATATATTTTGTGTGAACAGTACGAGGACGTCCACTGTTTTCTTTTACATCCTGAGGGATTCAGGTTATGTGAATCTACGATCTACTTCTTGAAGGGTTATATACGAGGAAACATTCTCTTGGTAATCACGTTGAACTTTATATGAATTCTATAAGTATCAAACACGTACGTCACTTCTTCAAAAGTCAAATACATCATTGTTAAAGTACCACTGAATATTTAACAACATGCTGGAAAGTAGCAAGATCTCGATTAGAAAAAAATACATACGACTTAATTTAAAATGAGCTGTTGTTAATCAATTTTTGTTCAATGCTGTAGAATCAATTATATATCACTGTTGAACTGAATTTTGGATTCCCATTTTTTACATCCTTTTGCAATAACGGAAGTATTGGATTCACCCCAAAACTTCGAAATTGAGTTTTCAACAGATCTTCACGTTTTAGAGTCCCCTGAACCTAAAAAACATGTTTTGTTCAATGGGTTATCTGTTAGTCTGTGTGTGTTTGTGTGTGTGTGTCTGTGTCTGTGTGTGAAGAGAATATTTCAAAAATGAAAAGATATGGCGTTGAAACTTCAAATATAAGTTTTGTATACTATCTAGATGAGACAGCAAGCTTTTGAAGAAAATCGCATAACCGGAAGTATGGTGTTTACTCTTGTGATTTTTAGTTTTTTCGATTTTCTCAAAAACGGCTCAAGCTATTTTTTTCAAACGTTACATTTTTAATGTATTCGATGTTAGATAGGTGGTTTTCCAGTTGAATGGCTCTAAAATGGGTCCTTTTTTGACTAATTAGAAGATCACTGTAAAAGGAAGTTGTGTGCGTGTATAACACCAGATTTTTTTTTAAATTTCGGACAGTAACGAGGCAAATCGCCAATAGTATCCTCTAAAGTCTTTCAACAAACACTAAAAACATAACCAACATTTATGTTTTATTCACCGTCAATCATTTTGTTGATTTCTATATTAATTTATTTAGTGAGCTTAGCACATACCAGTACATAGGTTTCAGAATTTGAAAAGAGACCCGCCTTATCACCAAAGCACTCCTATACAAAACTTTATATTGGCTGATAAAATATAATTTTTTTACGTTCCTCATTTAAATTTTAATTGATCAACCTTAAATTTCGAAAGATGTTCTCAAACTGAAAACTCGAATTACACATTTCTCTAAATATTCGTAGATTTTCTTGTTTTTGTCTATAACTTAAGCATCTAATCACAGTTTTTTGTTTCTAAAGTCGTTTACCACTTAGATTATCCCGTCGCCGTGTTTTACACAAAAAGCTATTTCGTGTCAAGAAAAGCACTAAATTAAAAAGACCTGAAACGAATATGGTGCTGTCGGTGGTTTTTTTGCAAAAGTACAGAAATTACAGCTTGTCCCCTTCATAAATATCGACAAGAGTTCTTCGAACTCGACAAAAACATTGCGTTTGCATTATCATTTGCTCTGCTGTCACGTAGACCTCTTATTTGTAGGCCTTGAAAACTAATTTTTAATAACAATTATTTTAGCGTGACAAGATTCAGATAAGGGAGCATGCAACAGTGGTAAAATAACTGCAGCCAAATTTATGTCGCATGGCTCTTTCTTAAAAGTGTTTCGCTGCAGTCGTCGGATTATAAATATGTCGTTTTTAATTCGCGTGCTTCGAATTTATCGGCTGCACACGAAAAACGAAAACCTGGAAATATTAATGCGGTATTTGACTCTTAAAAAGGCGTGCAAATGCTGCTAAGTCGGTTTTTATTAATTTTGTTAATCTTAATTTATGGGTTTTTAACTCCGCCGGAAATTTCTGAAATAGCCCTCTACGACCCACTTTTCTATTTTTTATAAAACATAATTAAAAAGTTAGTTGAGATAAAAGCTCAGTATAAACTATAGCTCACAAGCACTGGAAAGCAAAAATATAAATTAAAGAAATACACGACATTCTAGATTTGTTACAGACTACTGCATACAGGCGATGTTATTAATGTTTAAGCCTCGGAACATTAATAATAATAAAAAATTGTTTACAACCCCCATAAATTAGTGTCGATCTCGAGATAACAAGTTAATACTTGGAGCAACTACATCAGTCATTTCATAAATAAACAAGGTGCAGAAACTGCAAAACACCTGTTTTTATTAGTATGCACATACAAGCAAGATTTTAAATGTCACTAAGAGTTGAACCTAACTGCGATGCAATCTTGGTATAATTACCTTTGCTATTTAAAGAGCCAGGTGGAATAAAATATAAACCTATATTTCACTTATATAATTAACATTTACAAAACCTGCTTGGTTCTCAATATTGCAATTCCTTAAAAAGCTAAAAGACATATAGTTTGATTAATAAATTGGGTTCATTAAACATGCTACATAAGAATTTCAGTAATAGAAGTCGTCATTAGGAAAAGAGATGGGCGCCACCCGCAGTTTCAATCACAATGGAAATATTCGGTGTCGAGTTCTACTCAAATCTTCGCTCGCAACTAGACGTTGTGACACTAAATAATAAAAAAAATCAAAGGAACTGAAGGTAAAAATATCTTAACGTTCTTAATAATACTGAAACAATAAAAGGAAACACTTGGTAATGGGAATTACATAAATGTTCAAATAAAGAACATTAGCGGCGATGGGATTTGAACTTCAGCGCCTGGGAATGCGAACTCAACGTTTTTGTTACAATAAACGCACATCGTGTTAACAACTCTAATTAACAGTGTTACAACTTTAGTTTTTTTTGGAAACTGTCAAGTGACATCAAAAATACAAGACTGATTTGACACATGAAAGTTTATCATCCCGTGGATGATACAATGTTACCAGACTCTTACGTCACTTGTAAAATTTTTTAATTACGAGTCACGAAAATTTATTGATTTTGTCATGTCGACGCAATGTGCTTTTCTTCAACCTCCTTAATTTTTTATTTTAATTTAAATCGAAACTAATTTTTTGGTATTTAAAACGATTTTTATACATTCCAAGTCTGTAAAGTTATCTTGCAAGACTCGGAGCTTGGGTACTCGACCTAACAGCCTCGTACGCTCAATAATGCTCCTCGTCTGCAATAGCTAACGTTCCAGACTTTGATGTAAATAACTATTAATGGAAAAAAACTATTTATTTTCGTTACTCTTTGATGTTTTGTTTGATTTTTAATAATATTTATGGTTGGCTTTTTACTTCCTTTTACTATAAAGGAAGTATTGGATTCACCCCAAAAATTCGAAATTGAATTTTCAACAGATCTTTACGTTGTAGAGTCCCCTGAACCCAAAAAACATGTTTTTGTCTATCTGCCTGTCAGTCTGTCTGTGAACAGAATATCTCAAAAACGAAAAGAGTTATGGCGTTGAAACTTCTTATATAAGTTTTGTGTACTATTTAGATGAGGCAGCAAGCTTTTAAAGAAAATCGTATAACCGGAAGTATGGTGTTTACTCTTTTTTTCAAAAACGGCTCTAACGATTTTTGTAAAACTTTACAGTTTTATTACATTTTTAATGTGTATTGATTTTCAGTTGAGTACTTCTAAAATGGGGTCTTTTTTTCTTTATATTTTTTTATTAACTCCTATTTTAAATAAAACACACAGTATATTATTACATTTTTGAATTCAGCTTAATATTTTAGAGAAAAGTTGCCTCTTGAACTAACGCTCTATTTTGTACCGTTTTTGCAGAATTTGTAATTTTTTAAAATGTTTGACAAATGCTTAAATTAAAAATCTAATTTTTGGCTAAGTATAAGATCACTGTAAAAGGAAGTTGAATGAGTGTATAACAACAGATTTTTTAAATATGTATTATGCAATAACTACGATTTATAAAATAAAATAGTGGTTTTAGTTACCTTAATCTCATCTTTTAGGGGATTCACTAAAGCAGCACATACGACGCAGGTGGGGTGCATTGATGTCAATTTGACGTATTTGTCCTTTTCAGTGTATGGACAGATCGTTGTCCCCTCTCACTCTAAAGTAGTTTAGAGCAGGTACATGTAATTTAATACTACTTATACAAAATTTGAGGACAATCAACCAAAAAGTTTACAATTTTGTAAATTAAACACAAACAGGGGCGGTCCTAGGGTGGTGCGAGCGGTGCGACTGCGCTCGTCCCCCCGTCATGGAGGGCGCCGAAAATGCAACGATAGATCTACTGCGCGAAACATAAAACCCAAGCACCTTAATACCACTTAACCCTACCTGCCAAAATAAGAGTAGCGTTATAATTTTTTTTTGGCGAATTAAAAATAAAACTTCTTACTGGATTTAGCATTAGATAACAGTATCAGTGTTGAAAAAATACATTTCATATCCTCTTTTGGCCGTCCACATAAGTTAGCAACATAAGTTAAGGTGTTGCTTCGTCAGTTGCTTACTTATAGGGACATCCTAAGCATACGTGCGTTGAACGTTTTATCAGGAGTCCCACAGGGCTCTAACCTAACGCCGTTGCTGTTCCTGATCTTAATTAATGGTCTACCCGATGTAATAACCCATTCTAAATGTCTATTGTTTGCTGATGACTTTAAAATGTATAAGAGTATATCTTGCATTAACGATTGTCAATTATTACAATTTGATCTTGAAAAAATCTGTCAATGGTAGGTTGTGAACCACCTTTTATTTAATATAAATAAATGTGCCATAGTTAGCTACACTTGCAAACAATAAATAATAACCTTTAACTACACACTTGATAATCAAAATGTTTGTAAGAAAGACAATATAAAGGATCTGGGTATACAGTTTGATAATCAACTTACTTTAAATTTACATATTCTTCATTGCGTTAACTCAGCTTATGGACAACTTGGATTTGTTATACGGAACGCCAGATCGTTTAGTCAAATCCACTCTCTAACTTTGTTATATAATGTTTGTGAGACCACACTTTGAATATGGATGTCTTATTTGGTCACCATAGACTCCATAGAGGCTCAAAGTGTGCATTGAAAGCAAATTTTTACCAAATGTAATTTTTGACACTATTTGCCGTAGTTATTTTACTTTCAATTTTTATCATAAAGCACATTTAACGAAAACATCAAAATTTATTAAAAAAACAGAGATATATTATAAAAACTGCAACTAAAACTAAACCTAAAAGGATTAAATTAAAATACTCTGATTTTTATCAAAGGATGGAAATGTACTTCTGAATTGTATGCAGGCTTGAATAAAGTGCGATACGTTTTCTTTTATGTTTTTGGTCGTTTTTTACTTGGACCATAGTTTGGTCTTTTCTTCTGCCATAAAAGAACTCAAGCATTGGTGTAATAGAATTTGCTGTTTCACTAGTAGGTACAGACCACACGTTCGGTTTTTCTCGCTCTTCTGATTTTAATTCTGTCAATTGTCATTGTAGAATTATCTTCTGATAAAACACCAATATCTTCAAAAACAGCGTTGACAATTACAGCTGCTGCGTAATTTGGTTCTATCACAAGCAAGTACTACAGAATAGTACAGTAGAAATAGTGAAAGAGGTGAAACTAATTCCCAGATAAATGATTCCTGTTGTAAATTGAAGGTAATATGCTTTTATTCAACATACTAAAAGTATACATCTGTAGGCACTCTTGTGCGAAATAAGTTTTTTCCGCCGCCATCTTGAAAATAACGACGACAAAGAATCACAAAAACTCATCTGAGGTATCAAATTACAGGGAATTTATTGCTGAACAAGAATATGTAATTGGTTTTATTTTTTAATGCGAAATTTATAAACGACGTCCAAAAGAATAAAACCCCAGAAAACTTTCATTTGAGTTATTCAGCGAGGTAAGAGATGTATGGGCAAAATAATAATTCTTTTTGGTGTTGAAAAAATCACTTTTATAAATTTAAACAACTTAAAAACGCTAAGTAGCCTTAATACTAACATAATAATATATAACCTCATATTATTATCTTTAAAAAAACCGTGTCACTATACGTATAAAGCATGTTTATTTATAAAGAATGTATAAGATTTTTTATCACTGTGATATTTTATCAATGCTGTCACTGCATAACATAGACTATTCAATTCACCTGTCATCTGTCAAAAAGTGACCAATAACAATCCAGAATCCTGACGTTTCTTGACCAATCAAAAAAATATCAGCGGATATATCTTCCTAGAAGGTATTCAAGTGACTATTTTTAACAAATGCGATTTTTATTAGAAAAAGTCAATATTAGTGTCCTGTTACTATAGAAATTGCGTAGTTTGTTGCTAGATTTACTGAAAACTAATTTGAAAAAGTAGTTTGGTTCATTAAATAGTCCCTCGAATACCATTCTTAGTCAAAGTTAAGTAGATTATTTTTGCGGTGGTATCACTACTCATGTCCATTGCGCTTAGGATTAGGACTCGTGCTAGCGCACTCGTCCTAATCATACCAAAGCGCAATGGACATTCGTGACACCACCGCAAAAATAGTCGACATAACTTTGACTACTCATGGTATTATAAGTGACTATTTATAGAATCCAGTCATCTTCATCATTATCAAAATTGCCTCTAGTGTTTGTACAGTCCTTTCCACAAGAATTTTTGCAAACTATTGGACATGGGGTCCGTATCTGCGACATGTGCATTTCGTACTGTTACATGAGCTTAAGCTTATGTCCGTTAAAATATGCTGAAATTCTCCATCAAACATTTGCCAACCCCATAGTGTAGGATCAGGGGTTGACATATCAAGATTTTCCAAATGAAACACTGCAAATGCACTTGAAGTAGAAATATCGCTGCATTTTGAATTGGAGGCAAACGAACTATGTTAAATTCTTTTTTTGTCGAAGCTATTTTCTTGTATGTACTGTTCATAACGAAACATATTAAGACTGCTTGTGTCAATATTACCTCCATACAATGACACTATAACTTCACATCCAATGTATACACGATTTTTCCTTTTAACATTTCCGTGTGATCCAAAATTGGAAGCGCCCAATTGCATAATGTTTCAGATTTCATTTTATGTTTAAAAGCAGATTTGCTCTTGCCAAACAATGCACTGGTGGTGTCACATCCTGTTAACGCGTGAACACAAAGTAAAATGTTGCAATAGTATATTGTCTAACTAGTGCTGAAAGTTGGATATTTCACACGAATGCGATAGTTGAGCCACTTGCCTTCGGCTCGTGGCTCATTCGCAGAACTATACTTTTCCGACGGCCACCAATATACTATTCATTCTTTATAATATAAACCAAATTTACCACTTTTAACCGCAAAATGCAACAATTATTGTTTAAACATCAACTTAAATTGTCATACTATTTCTGTAACATTAGCTTACTAGATTTTTGAACCGGCTTGTTTCACGACTTGCGCGCTGTTTTATGCCGAATTGGCCGTGACGTTCTCGCGCATTTTAGTTGCTACGGGAGACCATGTCACACTAGTGTTTCAAGACGGAAAACGCACGCTCCAATTAACCTTTTCAGGTGACCTGTGCAATGTGTCACTTTCAGTAACACCAAGCCATGCCATTTTTGGCATTTTTAGTAGTGGTAGTCGGAAAACGTCTTTTCCAATTGATTGTTGCATGGATTGAATATCACGTACTTCATCAGATTTTGTGGCAGACTGCATATGAATGTTCTCAGAAGAATGGTACAGTAGTAAGATTAAGATGTCAGTATCATCTGCCACTACAGTAACTTGTCTTTCCTGTGCTATATTTAAAGTTTCTTTCACAATTAATTGTCTGCACCACGTTTTGCATTAATTACAGAATGACATTTTCTTTGAAAGTAGCTCCCGAGCATATTGATAAAGCGTTTTGTTTTTACTAATTGAGAAGACGATATTTGTTTTTCTTTATAATCATGTCATCAAATATCACTCCAACAGATGACTGCTTCATGAGCAATCTGTGGTCCATATATTTTATATTTGATTGTTCTCACGCTGCGAGATTATAGTCCAGTCAAAAGTTAGAAAATAGGGGAACGTTTTGGTGGAGATTTGATATTTGGTTTTTATGTGTAGTTTGGGTCGCTGTACACGAATATCGGGTTTTCCAACAAGAATTTTGACCGGAAACACATTTTTTAAAGGAAAAACTGTGTAAAAACCGAGTTCTTTTACTTTTTCTAAAATTACTCGAAAACAATCCAATTTCGTAAATGTTGAACCTATATTAAACGAAAGAGGACAAAATGTCCTACATCTTAAGTACTTGAAGTTCTTAAGTGTTTAAAGTACTTAAGTACTTAGTTGCTCTTTGGACATACGATTCGTACTGACTTATGACATCACCAAATAATTTACATATTGACCGTGGTATTTTTTAAATCAATGCACCACCATCAAGGATGTAGAAAGTATGTTCCTGATTACGAGCACGTGGTATTTTATTGTCATTCATGTTGTCTAATGTCTTTGCCAAAGACGATTTATCGGTTTTTATCATTAGCTGGATACTATGGTCAAATTATGAAGTTAGTATGGTGAATAGCTCGTAATTAAAATACTCTTGTGAGACATTATCCAAGGAGATACAAGCCAGAATTCTCTGCCTTAAAAGACGTGTATCTATATGGTGAGTCTCACCAGCAATAACAATTTCGTTTTTCAATACTTTCATGGTTACTGCTTGGTCTGATTTCAGCAAAGTTACATTTTGGTAAAGCTTGCCTGTAAGTTTATCTTGAATGTTTCTTCCAATGATGTCAGCATTTTCTACATTAACCTTGTTCTAACTATCCGTAATTCCGTTTAAAATAGTCCATAAACCACTCAAAGAAGCAGTAAATGGATTATGAGATATAAAAGATGTCAGTATCTTTTTCATATTTTCAAAATCCCTTGCCATCGCTGTGGCAGAGAAATCAATATGTTGTTCACTCATTGCATACGTTATTTCACTGCATCTAGAATGGCTCAAAATCCAAGAGGCTCGTTGACTTTCAGTCATTCCTCCTCCACGAGTCATACCAGAATGACTTTTAGTGCATCTCATGAGTGTTCGCTCAATGTTCATATCGGTACATACCCCAGACCACTTTCTATGCTTTTCTTCTTACAGTAAAGTGACCGTTATTCAGCTCTGCATATACTTCCAAATATGTTATTTTAAGTTCCCGCATTTTTTAAAGATATATTCTTGCGGATTTCACACTACAACATGTAAAACTAATCTAATGTTTTCACTCCCTACCTTTTTACAATTAGTTTATTTTGAAAAACCAAAAACATATTCTTATTCAGCAATAAGTTCCCTGTAATATGATACCTCATTTGAATGTTTCTGATTTTTTGAAATTTCAGCGTTATTCTCAAGATGGCGGCCGAAAAAACGTATTTTGCAGGAGAGTACGGATGTACCTATATTTTTAGTATGGTGAATAGAAGTATATGTTACCTGCAATTTGCAACAGGAATCATTTTTGTGGGAATTAGTTTCACCTTAAGGTGTTTTTTCACTTATTTCTACTGTACTAAAGGCAACTTACATCTCATTTGTGTTGACGTTTTGGAATCTGCTTTAGCTTCACCTAATAAAATAAATTGTATATTAATTACAAGTAAATATAAAACTCGGTTAAGTAGCCTTGCATGGCGCTCTTATTAGCTCGATCTGGTCTTCTTTTCTTTCTCAATTTTTCCTTTTTATCACTATTAACAATCAAACGACTATATGCCGGCATGTATTGTAATTTTATCAAACTGGCTGTTGTCTTGGTTTTTCTTTCATCTGCCATTTTTTTTGTTAACTTCTGCATCTACGTTTGCTACGCCCATAATCCTATTAGCTATTAGTTCTCTGGTCTAACAGACAGAACTTTTTAACTTATTCCATTTGCGACGTCGCATTTTGCCAAAATGGTTTTTATTTTCGGTACAATTTTTAAACTCACAAACACTCGCATCTTTGCTATTATTTTTATATTTTTTCTACTCCTGTAACTAAAATGCTATTTAACATACTAACATACACGTCGCTAAGTGACCTTTTAATCATGCCTTCATAACCTGTGACTAAAGCGCCTCTTAGTCATGAGCTGAAATTGGCAACAATGCTTTAGTCATGGGGTGAAGTTAAGTTCAAATAATATTTGCTTTATTAGCCACAGCCAAAACTAAAATCAAGTTAGTTTTCAACCGTCACTTTGACGTTTGTCAAGCATAATTTAACCTAATATAATAAATGTCAAAATTTTAATGAAATAATATGATGTTATATTCTCTAAATTTGTGGCCGTAGAAAAAGTATAGTATGCAACTCGTTTTATAAACTTATTAGTCACTCATTATTAAACACTCGCTCCGCTGCGCTTCGCTCGTGATTAATAAAACTCGTGACTAAAATGACGTTTATAAAACTTGATACATAATATACTATTAAATGATGATGACTAATAAATATTAATGTAACATGACATTACAGTGGGTGGATAAGACAGATTGTTTATCAGTTTAGGACGACCAAATATTTCATGAGAAACCTCACTTCTAGTAGTCATAATTTATTTGATATTCAATTTATTAATACATACAATAATGTATAAAGCCAACATACAACTGAAGATAATAGAGCCAGCATGCAACAACTACCGCCATAATTACCACTTGTGTGATTGAATAAGACCGAGTCATTTAAGACGTAAATTATGCTAACTACGCTAAATTTTAGGGCTAATGAGAAACCAGCAGACATTGAACTAAAAAAAAATTGGCTTAGAGAATTTCTTTAACCAACTAATTTAAGCATTTTAAAGACTGTCAGAAACAGTTATTGATAACTGCTTTAAGTTGCCGCGAATTGCAAAAAACATTGAAATTCTTGAAACTTCAAGACCCCTGAAAATATTAAAATAGGTCAACTATTATAGTTCCAGGGACTCTTTTTTATTTGTCTAAAGGCATATTTTGACGACTATACTCTATTCACTATAGTCCCGGATTGTCAACGTCAAAATCCAATTAAAAACAATCCTTTATATATCATGGTTAATATTTTTAAGTCAAGCTATAGGTAACTAGAAACAATTAATAAGGCTACTACTGTCAAAACTATAAATTATAGGTTATATTTCGAACTGACTTAAACAAAAATAAATAAAACTTGCCAGGTAACAGAAACCCAAATTTTCAAAATTACGTTTTTGCGTTGTCCAACCTAGTAGTAACAAAAAAACCAATAGAAATTCAACAGTGCTGCCATAAAACGTCATTTTTGACAATCCGGGACCATAGTGAACAGAGTATATGACAGAATGATTTTAAAAAACAAGTTTTTTCGTTTCACCCTAATGAGCATGTAGCTTAATCTGCTTAATTCTATAGCAAGCGATTATTTTCTCTCGTCGTAATCTGCATATAGGCTTGCTCTCGGACAGGTGTAGAATGCTCCTGTAGCATATCGAATGCAGGAGTTGCGGATGGTGTTTAGTGGCGCTAGTCTACTGGGCTTAGCAAAGCCATATGCTACACAATCATAATCTATTTCCGAGGGTATTAATGTCTTATGAAGCAGTAAGAGGATGTTTCGTTCATCTCCCCAGCTAGTGTGAGCCAAATTTTTAAAGACATTGAGTGTTCTCTTACAAGATAAGTCCAGGTAATCTACACGAGCTTTCCATGTAAGGTTTTTATCAAACAATACTCCAAGATATTTGAAAGAATTTACATTTTCTATTTCATTTCCATGTAAGGTAAATATAGAATTATTAACCTTCAAGTACTAACGTGTCTGTTGTGGTGCATTAGTACTAACATGACGTCTAAGAGACGGGCATATAGTTATTTACGAATTTATTACTAATTTTGTTTTTAAACATAAAGTACTATGCAATCAGAGCCGAGCCGTGCCTGGGGTGCAAAGCGTGCACAGCACCCGGGCGGCAAACTATTTGGGGCGGCAAAATGAAAAATGAAAGAAATTTAAGATAGGTATGCTTGTGCCTTGCGGCATTAGAAAATGCAACATTTTTTATCAAGTTATAGTCTTGTGTCTGGCTTTTTTTCGTATAAAGGTAACTTGATACAGAGAAACGGTTGCATTTTTAAGGCGGCAAGCATACAATAATAATTTATTACTTATAATTTATTTTTATTATAAACACGTCGCGTCGGTGCCGTTTGCTATTGTACACGGTGATTATACCGACACACGAGTTATCGCTCTGTCGCTATGGTGCAGCGTCATGAAACACGAAACTATATAGATCAGCGAAATCAGCTAGACTAAGCGGCCCTCTTTAGACACAAAAATAATGAGTAAATTGTGTATTTGTGCTTTGTTGCAACATGCTTCATGCTCATGCATGCCGCCGGCATATACGATAACAAACTTAAAAAGGGCAATTGGGGGTTAGTTTAGTTTGCGATTGAATGCTAGTAAGATTGTACTGAACTAAGCAGAAATAAAAAGGCTAAACGTTTCAAGCAAGAGCTAAATAATATAGTGCTTTTTAAAGTTGAAAGTTTTAAAACGTAAGTATTTTTCATTATTTTAAACATTTGAACTTTTCTGCTTATTTTTCTGTTTCGCTATCCTTAGAATTTATTTGTGCTTAATTCAGATGGCCGATGGCAGAAAGAGACTTTCCGGCTTTCAGTATCGAAAAAGAAAGTCCGAAAAAGACGAAATTAAAAAAGGACTGGCTGGCTCCTTAAAAAAATTTTTTGTTTCCACGGCGGCTGCAGCCGAACAACCATCAACAAGCCTGCAAGTGGAGGAACAGCTTGATTCGAACAAGGACACGCATATGGAAAATCCAGAAATAGGGCAAGAAAATAATAAATCCGAGGCGGATGCACAGGACACACCGGATTCACCACCACCAACCGAGGTTGCTGCTGAGGACGCTGGGATGGAAATATTGAAAGATCCTGCTCTTTGGCCGCAAGTTTTAACAGATAACATTAAAATGTCTATTCTTGAATTGGGGCCATTACAATTGAAAAATATTGCATTTCCATTAGACGATTTAAACAGATCTTTTTCAACTACTTATTATGACAACAAAATAAATTAAGCAATAATGAAAAAGTTCCTAGAACATGGTTAGTTTATTCTAAGTCAAATAATTCTGTATTTTGTTTTTGTTGCAAATTATTTAAAGTTACTGATAATGTTTTTAACGATGATAAAGGTTATACTGACTGGCGACACTTATCTCAAAATTTAGACAGGCACGAAAAAAGTAAGGGGCATTTTGAGAGTGTTAAGAAATGGGTCGAGCTAAAAAAATCGATTGAAAAAGGGACAACTGTTGACTCAGTCAACCAAAATTTAATTAAGTTGGAAAAAAAACGATGGACGTCAATTATTGAAAGAATCATTTGTGTCATACAGTATTTAGCTGGACAAAATGCAGCTTTTAGAGGAAGTAATCAAAAACTTTTCGAAAAAGGCAATGGTAATTTTTTGAAGCTAATTGAATCAATTGCAAAATTCGATAATATAATGGCGGAACATATTGGCAGAATTCAAAAAGATACCAATAATATGCCACATTATTTAGGTGATAAAATCCAAAATGAATTAATTTGTCTAATAGGTGAAAAAGTCAAGCAAAATATAATCGAAACTTTAAAATTGTGTAAATATTATTCAATTATATTAGATTGTACACCTGATGTGAGTCACGAAGAACAAATAACTGTAGTTGTCAGGTTCGTTTTCATTAATGATATTTCAAAGGGTATAGAAATTAGAGAGCATTTTTTAGGGTTCTGCCCAGTTACAGATACAACTGGTGAAGGACTAACGGCCTTTTTATTGAGTTATTTAAAAGAATTAAATATTGATATTAAGGATATGCGAGGGCAGGGATATGACAACGGTGCCAACATGAAAGGCAAACATAATGGGCTGCAAAAAAGAATCCTTGATATAAATCCTAGAGCCTTTTTTGTCCCTTGTGCAGCTCATAGTCTTAATTTAGTTGTCAATGATGCTGCGAAAAGTTCGCTTGAAGTAACAAATTTCTTTGCTATTATTCAATAAATATATGTTTTTTTTTCAGCCTCCCCCTACCGTTGGCATATTCTCATGAAAGAACTTCCTACCATAACTGTAAAACCTTTATCTGATACACGGTGGGAGAGTAGAATCGATGCCATTAAAACCCTTAGATTTAATTTAGAAAAAATTTATGATGCTCTCTTTTCCCTTTATAATGATACATCAAGAGACAATGACACAAAAAACCTTGCAAAGTCACTAATTAATAAAATAAAATCATATAAATTTGTGTGTTCTCTAGTAATTTGGTACAATATTTTATCAAAAATAAACACTGTAAGCAAAATCATGCAAAAATCTAATATTATTTTACCAGAAACTGTAAAAATGTTGACAGAAATTCAAATTTTTTTCATTGAAATACGATCTGAAGGTAGTTTTACAGCTATGCTTAATGAGGCAAAAAAAATTGCTGAAGATATAGACTGCGAAAGTGTTTTTCCAGCTGTAGGCTTGGTTAGACCGAGAAAAGCAAAGGTTTTTTTTTATTATGAACATAGAGATGAATCAATCGAATCACCAGAGTTGAATTTCAAAGTCAATTTTTATTTTTATATTCTTGATATAGTAATATCAAAATTAACACGTTGATCGCCCAAATGGAACCCAAAATTTTTATCCCCCAAGCCCAAACTGTAATTTGCTCTATAAAGTTCAAAATAGGTAGTAGAGGTATGCCTAGTAATCAACAAATGTAATTTAAGCAATTATGGCCCAAAAATTGTATTTTGAAAATGACACCATTTTTTTTATTTATTGACCGATTCTTCAGTGTAAAAAGAAAAAATTTCTAGGCTCAAAATTTTTTCTGGCTCCCCAGGCACCACATTTCAATTCCCCATAAGCGGTAACGCATTGCGAGAACTGTAAGCCGATTCACAGGCTATGATGTGTAAGAAAAGACTGAAGCCCACAAGTCGGGTCTCAGTACCTAAAGGTAAGTCTCATCTGAGAAGCAAATGCCGGTTCTCATGGCGATCAACGTGTTAAATGACAGATTTGAACAGTTAAACGAGTGCAACTCCTATTTTGGCTTTTTAAATAATTTAGGCTCTTTATCTATAGATAAAGAAGAATTAATGAAATGTTGTATGGATTTACAAATTAAATTAACCGATTCATCTACAAAACAAATGGATGTTAATGCAATTGATTTGTGCAATGAAATTGAAATATTGTCCATTTATAATAAAAGCAATACGACTTCGGCCAAGGAAACTTTAGAATACCTTGTGGCTAATGATTTAATTAGCACTTTCCCGAATTTATCTGTAGCCCTACGAATTTTTTTAACGATGCCTGTCACTGTGGCTCATGGTGAGAGATCGTTTTCAAAATTAAAAATAATTAAAAACTATTTGAGATCTACTATGAGCCAGAACAGACTTACAAATTTGGCTGTAATAAGCATCGAGGATGAGATCTGCCAGGCGTTAGATATGACGGATTTAATACGAGAATTTGCAATTAAAAAAGCAAGAAAAGTCGCTTTTGATATTTAAATTTAGAATTTATGTAGTTTTTAGTTCATGTTTATAACTTCTAAGTTACTAATAATAAATAATTTAAGCAATACTTTGTTTTATAACTATTAAAGCATTATGTTAGTTGTTTTAAATATTTAATTTTTTAATTTATACAATAATAAAGTTTATAATAACCTTTATATTTTTTAATTTTTTAAAACAAGTTACAGTTATCAAGGCAACGCAGAATTTTAAAATTAACACTATTTACGTCTAAGGAGCTATACGCTATAGGGGCGGCAAACTATATCTTGCACCCGGGCGGGAGATACCCTTGGCTCGGCCCTGTATGCAATGATGTATCAAGCTTATTTTAATCACATAAAAAATGTAAATTCATAAAAATATTAGCATTTAGAGAGTCAAATAGAAAACCGTGTTTAAATTTGTAGGTGTTAATTACAGAAAAAGGCCACTTTTAATATTTTTTTTTTTATTATCAGCAAACATATTTCAACAGACAATGGTATTCTAATACAACTTAACTAAAAAAAGGTGAGAAAAAAAGATACGTATAAAAATTCACACCACCCTAAAACTATACAGAATTAATGCAAGATGAACACATTAGGGTCATTAAGTATAGCAGAATTTTCATCAATATTATGTTCTCCGTCCTCACTGTCTACTTCATTATACTACTGGAACACTTGCTGCTCAAGCAACTGTCTGTTGATCTAACCGTATTTGAGCAAGTTGGTTTTTGATCCATCATGCAAAAATAGTAGCGTGCAAACTAACGTCACGTCTCTGAGATGGTATTTATTTTTAAATACAAATGACTTCCGCACAAAACATCCCACCGTAGCAAAATTTAAAAAACTGAGTTATTTTTAGGTATTTGAAGGTAGATGAAGGATCAACCATGAATCTTAACTGTTGGGGGAAATATTACACGTGCTTCGAACATTTCCGTCTCTCAGACGTAACATTAGTACTTAAGGGCTAACACAAGTGGACCTTTTTCTACAAAATGTATAGCTTTGGTTTTAGCTATCGATATCGTAAGAACAGTTATTAATCGCATTTTCGAAAAACATTATTGCATAGGTAGTTGAGTTACCTTTTCTAAAACAAAATTGGTAGCGCACCAGTAACCCTTGTTGTTCTAAATCCCAATTCAGGCTGACATTTACCATTCTTTCTAATAATTTGGCAATGCAGCTTGTGAGCGACACCGGTGTATAGTGTGATGGTTCAGACTGATTCTGTACTTTGGGGATTGGAATTATTATAGGTTTTCCAGGACTCAGGAAAATAGTCACCATTCCATATAGCATTAAGTGATTCTAATAAACGATGTTTCACGTTAAGTATGTTACACTATTTGTTATAAGAGAATGTATACCGGGTGTCCACTTTCAAACTGGAACATAGAAATTTAACATTGTTTTTAAGAGTTTTATGGATTCCTGCTTGCCAATTCAACCTAAAGAAAATGTTTTGGTATCAATGGAAAGAGAAAATTATTGCGCATCTAATGGTATCAAAAATTACATTATTTTTGTAAATTTTCATTGAATATTAATCAAAAGTTTTCATGCTTTTTGAATAGGAGTTGCCTTGACTTGAAAACAGTTGACAGCGATACTCAAATAATTTGTTATTTGATAACATTCAGTGTTAGTTTAGTAGTTTTTACTGTATAAAGCTTGATTCACATATATCCTACAGTCACAGACCTGCCCCGGCACGTACCGTGCCGGAAAATTGGGTAGCAGTTCACATATAACCGACGAAGCAGCAGAAACATGATGTGAACAGTACTGTATTTGTAAATGTTTGCTCATTTATCAATCGAAAATTTGGCCGTGATAGCTGTTCTTCTGGATGAACAGGAACAGGAGAGAAAAAGGAGAATATGGGTGCACGACATCTTAAAGAAAAGAAAATCTGAAGGCGAATATGTTACTCTTTGTAAATCGCTTGAGGATCATGAAGAAAAAATTTTCAAATATTTTCGAATAAGTAGGAACCAGTTTAATACACTACCGTGGAAAATTAAAAGTTATATACAAAAGCAAAATAGCAGATTTAGAGAAGCAATTTCAGTACAGACATGTACAGACACATAACGTCACCAGCAAAACATTCTCCCAAACAATGCGGTGCCTGTCGTATAAGTGTGAATGTCTTCATATAAAATGTATTGTTTTATGTTTTGCAAGTTCGGTACGTGTTGGTGCAGGTCTGTGACGGTTGGTTATATGTGAATCAAGCTTTAAGTGAACGATTACTCGAACCAAGAGAGCGTTTCTATCGTAAAACGTATTACAGTGGGGTTAGTTTGCGTAGAGTGAGAGATTTGTTTCCATAAAATTTGACAACAGTCCAATACAGCACAAGAAAAATTAATTGGTCGTGAATTAAATGTGTCAAAGTTGGTGATATCTAAGACATTAAAGAAGCACAGATATCCTTACCAACCACAATGTCATCAGGAAATATTTGAACCAGACGAAGAAAGTAGAAATGTATTTTGTGAAGGAATGCAAGAACGTGTCAATTAAGATCGTCGTTTTTTGTCAGCAATATGTTTCACGGATGAATGTACTTTTACTTTAAGGCTGTAGGAGTCACAGAAATTATTCGGTTAAAGATCGATTTATATATCTACCTTCTATAGATGAACAGCGTATCGATGGTGGGCAGTCGTCAGTTTTGACATTATTAAGAGAATTATGACAAAAAAATAATTTATTTCTTCAACTAAAAAAAATAGGTTAATTTGTGATTTTGTCGTTATTTGTTACTATTTTGAAAATCTTTTTAAATACACATAAACTTTATAATGGGGTGCAGGACATAAAGCAATAGAATTATTTTTCTATTTTTTCGTTAACGTGTAATTAATTTTTTAAAATGGGAATATATATTATTAAGAATAAAAGTTGCTAGTCCCATTTTAAAAAATGAATTACACGTTAACGAAAAAATAAAAAATAATTATATTGCTTTATGTCCCCATTATAAAGTTTATGTGTATTTAAACAGATTTTCAAAATAGTAACAAATAACGACAAAATCACAAATTAACCTATTTTTGTTAGTTGAAGCGATAAATTATTTTTTTGTCATAATTCTGTTAATAATGTCAAATTGACGACTGGCCACCATCGATACGCTGTTCATCTATAGAAGGTAGATATTAAATCGATCTTTAGCCGAATAATTTCTGTGGCTCCTTCAGCCTTAAACAATGAATCCAATGTGCAAAATACTAGATAGTGGGCTCAAGAAAAACCAAGAATTAATCTGTGTACAAGAACCCAATACCCTATAAAATTAATATTTGGATGGGATTTATAATAACAAAATTATTGGACCGTTTGAAATTGTTGGAAATTTAAATTCGAACACTTATTTTGAACTTTTGATTAATGAGGTAGGTCCTGCATTGAAACAAATTTATCACTCTCCGCAAACTAACCTCACTGTAATAGGTATCTTTTAACCATAAGAATTATTGATTATTAATTGTGAAATTGTTTATGTATAGCAATAATTCTAATAGTTATTTTCATAAAAACTCCCTCTTCATTCGAGTAATCGTTGATTTTATAAAGTAAAAACTACTGAACTAATTCTGAATGTCATCAAACAGCAAATTATTTATTGAGTAAAGCTGTCAACAGTTTTCAAGTCAAGGCAACTCATATTTAATAAATCTGGTGTGATACACGCACACAACTTCCTTTTACAGTGATCTTATAATTAGCCAAAAATTTGATTTAAAATTTTTAAGCATTTGTCAAAAATTACAAATTTTACAAAAACGGTACAAAATAGTGTTAGTTCAAGAGACAAATTGTCTCTAAAACTTTATGCTCAATTCAAAAATGTAATAATATACCGGGTGTTCTATTTAAAATAGGAGTTAATAAAACAATAGAAAAAAAATCAAAAGAAACCCATTTTAGAAGTATTCAACTGGAAAATCACCTATCTCACATCAATACACATTAAAAATCTAAAAAAAATGTAAGTTTAAAAAAAATCGTTACAGCAGTTTTTGAAAAAATCGAAAAAAACTGAAAAATCACAAGAGTAAACACCTACTTCCGGTTATGCGATTTTCTTCAAAATCTCGCTGTCTCATCTACTTAGTACACAAAACTTATATATGAAGTTTCAATGCCATACCTCTTTCCGTTTTTGAGATATTCTGTTCACAGACAGACACACAGATAGACAGACAAACACACAGACAGACAGACCAATGAAAAAAATATGTTTTTTGGGTTCAGGGGACTCTAAAACGTGAAGATATGTTGAAAACTCAATTTAGAATTTTTGGGGTGAATCCAATACTTTCTTTATTGTAAAAGGAAGTAAAAACTAGAAAATTGTTGATTAATATTATTCAATGAAAATTGACAAAAATAATTTAATTTTTTATACCATTAGATGCGCAATAATTTTCTCTTTCCATTTATACCAAAACATATTCTGTAGGTTGAATTGGCGAGCAGCAATTCATGAAACTGTTAAATACAATGTTAAATCCCTATGTTCCAGTTTGAAAGTGGACACCCGGTATAATGTATATATTACTATAATTCCCGACGAAACCAATCTGTACTGTTTAATATACGGGCAATGGTATTAATAAACTGGAATTTGAATAAGGACATGTACAAGAGATTAAAAAATGGCTCAAATTTATTGACCACGACAGTATACCCTGTACACCGGCTCTTTTTTTTAAAAGTGCTTTACGCTTAAATAAATTATTAATCTTTAGCAGTTAAGATATATTTATTTTGCTGCAGACTTCATTGTTCGTAATATGTTATAACACAAATGAAAGCGGAGAGACAGGCAAAACAAGTATCTCACGAGGGGTCAATCACCAAGGATTTAAGTGTACGGTAGATATCCTTGCATAAAATATTTTTCGAGATCTCCCTCAGATATCTTCAGACCTCCCCCAGATCTCCCTAAATCTCCCGATATCTCCCCAGATTTCCCCAGAACCTCCGAGATTTCCCTCATATTCCCCAAGAGCTCTCACAATTCTCGCAAATATCACAAGATTTCCCCGAGATCTTCTGTAATTTTATTAAATTCTCAAACTATTTTCATCAATTAAAATTTTTAGTAGTGTAAAGAAACGTTTGTATGCTTAGTAGGCTCTAAATTTCCCACAATCATTGATTTTTACAAATAGATTTTTTTATTACAGACAAAATTTGTTATTTTTTTTTATTTGTGTCATCCATAAAACAGAACATTATAGCAAGGTAAATATCAAAAACACCTAATTAAAACAAACTATTTTCTAGCATATGGTGCAATTAAAACGATACACCATTAAAACACAGTACAATGCATGAATTCTAGTAATCAACAAAAAATCTGTACTATTACTAAGTAGGCTTACCTACATAATAAATGTGGTAGTAGTAGTAGTAAAAATAACTTAAACATTATACAGGTTGTCTAAAATTGCACAAAACATGGCAATTCGATGAGCTGGAAAAGATTCACTTAATATTTGCCATAAGAGTAACCGAAATAGAAAATGCAATAATTACTTTGGTAGCTAGGCAACAAGTAACTATTGTACCTACTTGTTGCCTAGCTACCAAAGTAATTATTGCATTTTCCATTTCGGTTGCGAAGTTTATTCGAACTACTTGTACAAGTAGTGGTTGTTGCTTTTTTTGACCTCTCACGCGAAGCAGTCTGTCAATACTGAGTTTTGTATTGCACTCTGTAAAGAGCCAACACGAAGACGATTTCTTCACAATTAAATTCTTGCCATTTTTCAATGTCACTTTCACAAATGCTCCTTTTTCAAAGAAATTAATTTTATTTGAAATCGGCATTAAAGTACCTCGAAATCGTCATTAAAATACAAGAAATCGGCATTTTGTTATTAATTATATAAATTTTACTATTACACAAAATTAAAATAACTCTCATGGGTTCAAAATTTAACGTCAAAACACGATGTCGGTTCCCATTGTTTTCCTCGCATTCCGGTCCGTCATATAGTAGGCTCATCCACACAAGTTTAGAAAAACACTGGCGGAACAAAAACTTTCGCAACCCTCGCCTGGGCCAGTCCCCCCACTGGCCCAGGCTGCTAGAGAACGCAGACGTTTGATGATATTTTGAACTACCGGTACTTTGTCTTCCGATAATTGATATTTTGTACCAGTATTTCAATAAACGATACAATACGATACGATTTATTTTCAGTCAGTATCGCCAGGATCTATCCAAGGTTTTGCCGTCTGGGTTCCAATAACTCATATTTTGTCCATTAATTTTTTTTTAATTTCTAACATAAAAATTTAAATAATCCCAATGATGTTGTTTGATATTTATATTTAGTGTTCCATGAAAGTAAGGGCGAGATGGTCGAACGTCGATAACTTTCAATAAGTAATTTTCAGCTTCTACACACTGGAGAATAAAAATCAAAAAATGATATTGTTGAGCCGAAATCTTCCCGTTTAACATGTGTACGTACAGGGTACAGCAAAATCGTAATTGATAAATTTTAAGGCAAATGACTAATTCTGACGGACTGGAGCTCTCATGTATTCAACAAATTTTATGATAATGATTCAATATCCAATAAAAACTTCATTATTCAGCTTAAATATTTATAACATGCTGCTTTATGCAATTGTAGTGTTTATATACGTTTATGAAACTAAACTTTGTTGGAAAATATGAATGCGTTTTAGTCATTATTTTCGTGTTACTTTGGAAGTTTTTAAGCGTTTATAAAAGTATGCTATTTAATAGATGTATTTATAATACTGATTTTGTAATTATTTTTTGTTGATTTTTTATTGTTATTGCCACTATTATTGCTACAGTTCTATTTGCTGTACTAGGACTCGAAAACCTAGAAAATATCCTGGATCGAATGTGTACTGGTATTTCATGTAGCAGCACTTTTGTATACGATACTGCCCCGAACCGATACTTTTAAATCGATACGATACGATTGCACCGGTACTTTTCGGTGTATCGAACATCCCTACAACACTACAGACCGGAAAACGCTGGCCAACGGTCTCAACCACTACAATGGGGCTGCGCATTATAAATGAGATTTCCCCAAAGCTTCTGAAATTTCCTCAGACCTCCCCTAGATATTCCCAAGATCTCCCGATATCTCCCGGCAAGTGTACACCGGATATCCCATTGTGAGTAACCCCTCGGTATCTTATATTAAACGGAGATTCGGTACAAAATAATCTGTAAATCATTTTCAAGCAAAACATGATTACTAAGTAACAATAAATACTAAAATAGTTATATAATTATTTAATAACACATATGCAAGTATCACAGTTAACGAACAAGTACACAGAAACGCAGATATATATTAGAGCAGCCTAAGCTCCCTCTGAAAATATTGTAAGCACCTTCTTTACCACACATTAACTTGTCAAATGCTGCCAGTGCATTTATTTATGATCTTTAAGGGAGCATTACAAAGAAGCAATAAGAAAAATATGCAATAATCAATTCAGTGGGTCAGATTTCCGTTTTTCCTTCATTATCAACCAAGAAACATGTACAGGTGTCCTATGTTCATCCTGGAAATCATAATATAAGCAAGAAGAATATATAAATGGCCCAACAGAAAGCTTACTTACTGATTCGTTCAATGTCCTAGCGATGTAGCTGCAGAAACTGCAATATCATTCATATTAAACACTGATTTTACGATTTCGCAAAACCTTATACTAATATTATAATTACAAGTTCAATTCTATTGATTATCATACGAATAACCATGATAATAGTTCTGACCTTGATAATTGTTCATTTCTTGCAAATATATGTTCTGTTGCACATAATCTCTAACCGATGCAACTTGCAGTTGCCACTGATTAAACCAGCTACCAAAACTGGGCACATCCTCGAAAGTAAGAGCGTCATTTGCAAGCACCTGGCTGTAGTGCTCAAAATATGAGCTAAATGTCTGATTTTGCAAAGAGTTCGTGTTGTGATAATTACTAACAGAATCCAAAGGAGCGCTGTTAGTCAACTCAACGTTATTAAAGCTATCATGTTTATTTACAGCCCTTCGTTTGCTTAAATTTTGCATATTACTTGCTACATTTTCACTTTTACTAGCTGTAGAGTGGTCAGAAATATTTTCATAAATTTCTTCTTCCTCTTCAACTTCCATTTCCTGTTCATCTTCCGATTCTTCTTCCACATATTTATCACCTAAAGCCACAGTCCAATGAGGTCCCCCCAAGCACTGAAAGTCGTGTGCAAGCTTGAAAATGTTTTCTTCAGGATTAATTTCATCACGAGCTTGTTGCCAACGTTCAATATGATTAACAATATTTTCCAGTAAATCATTATTAGTTCTATCGGAAAAGTAACTGAGCATCTGGTGAGAAGTATTTAAATCTTTTTCTTGAATAAGATTTAAGTAGTTTTTTAAGGGGCTAATAGCGTAACTAACATCTTCATCAAAATCACTGTTGGTTAACAATTTCATTATATTAAAAAGCGCCGTATTTTTACCAACTGTAAATTTCTCTTTAAGTTCCTTTTCGGTATCTGCATGTTGCGAGCTGGTCGATTTCAGTTTTGAACACTGTTTTCGTTTTCGTTTCTTATCTGCATTATTGTTCTTAAAGTTTTCATCGTCCGACGAATTAGAATCATCAGATTCTAATAAATTTTTCGCCTTGCTGGACTTTGATAAAATTGGGACTTCTACTGGAACCCATGGATACATTAGTGCTGGATTTACTATTTCTTCTTCATCATCCTGGCCATTTTCTGCTACTTTAGAATTTGAAGCCAAACTTTTCAATATACAATTAATGCTCGCGCTTGTTGTAGCTTCACTCTCGTCTTTTTCCACTTCAAAGCTTTTACCTAATGCTAAACTCCTCAGTAAGGACTCCGAATCCATTTCTGAATATTTAGCGGACATTTTTTCGCTTTGCTGTCTGCTATCCAACAATTTTTTTATATTTTCAATTTCTAACTCATACTTGTTTTCAGTATTTTCCAGTTCGAATTCCGCGTTTCCAGCATTTTCCACATCTGACACATCCTTGTTTTCACTATTTTCATCCATTGAAAGTTTCTTGAGATCAGTTGAGACTGAATCGGCCTCTTGTTTACTTCTATTTTTAGCCTCTCGTTCATTTCTAATATTTTTCAGCTCTAATACTGATTTTTTCAAAGTAACATTTTTATTTTGAACATCCTTAGCCGACTCCAGATCCCCAAGGATAGTCTCAAATGAATTCATGTCACATTCCCAAATATCAGCCGCGAGTTTCTCTCCACTAGGCAACTTAGCAATGCTTAATTCCGGTCCGCCAATTTCCCCTAAAATTCCTTGCAGTGTTTTCAATTCCTTACCATCGGCAGCTATCGTTATGCAGAGGCCACGTGAACCATAACGTCCCGCCCTTCCCATGCGGTGTAGATATGTAGCTGCTTCGTATGGCACATCATAATTAATAACCACGTCGACATTAGATGCATCAATGCCTCTGGCTGTTAAATCAGTGGACAGTAAAATCCTACACTGAAATTTCTTCAAACTATCGTACGATTTTAAACGCTCCACTTGCGATTGAGCAGCGGAAATGTAAGTGGAGTTCCAGCCTTTATGATTCAATAAATTGCTGATACTTTCAGTGCGCTGCTGAAAATTACAAAAAACCAAGCACTGAGTGAAGGTGATTTTAGAAAGCAAGCAAATGAGCTCCTCAGTTTTAGTCTTCAACAACTGAACAACATTGGAGCTTGGCTTTACTACGGTAACGAACTGACGAAGCCCCAGCAAAATTGAATTATCACCCTCGGGTGTTACAAAAGTAGGTGATACCATATATCTTTCTAAAAACCTATGAAGCTCGTCTTGATAAGTAGCACTTAAGGCCACTACTTGCTTTCTTTGAGGCAATTTGTGATATATGTAATTAATATGGTTTTTAAAACATTCCTCCATTAGTTTATCGACTTCATCAAAAACAAGAAGCCGCACCGAATCTGTATTTAGATGACCCTTCTCCACCAAATGTTTCAGACGTCCTGGAGCGCCAACCGCAATATGACAGCCTTTCGCATTTTCAACATCGTTTTCTATCGGCAAGCCTCCGATAAATGACGAGACGTGGAGACCTTTGATTCCCTTTCCAATTGTTTGTATTACGTCACAGATTTGAACAGCAATTTCTCTTGTGGGGGCGAAAATAAGTACCTGTAAGGCGTTTTTGGAAATGTTTATCATCTCCAATGCGATGATGGCGAACACCGCAGTCTTCCCCGTGCCAGATTTTGCTTTTACAATTAAATCTGAAACCAGCAATTGTCTAATAAGTGATAGATTCATGTATATACAACTTACCCAGGCCGCATCTTCCAAGTGGAATCGCTTTTAACTGTATCGGAGATGGTTTTAAAAATCCGGCTTCCTTTAATCCTTCCGAAATGGAATTCGACAGCAGTAAAGAATCGAAATTGTAATTTTCTTTTATTAGTATGTCCTCTGATCGTATTTTGGCACTCAAATTATGTGCTATGGTTTGAGGCATTTTATACAACTTCTGTAAACAAATCAAACGTATTTTTTATTGCGATATTTTTAGGTTAGTAAAAATATTGTAATAATTTAAAAATCCCAACTTGCAGTTGCAATGTCGCCAACACCTACTAACAAAAATCACTAAATTGGAACTTCCCCCGCCAAAAATACAGAGTGATTAAAAAAGTACTAGATACAGTTGTCTGATTTTTTTGTATGTAAACTTTTATGTGTTATATGTGCTAAGATAGAGCTTAAGTATACGTAAGTATTAACAGCTCTGACTAGTTCAAGTATGCAAATGTATTTCTTTTTACTCACTCCGTAAGTTAGTTAAAAGAAACTGGCTTTATTGTTAAAATAATAGCTATTCGGAGCTGGGAAGTAATTAATTACTTCTTAATTAAATCACTAATTAAATTTCTTTTTGTTGATTTGTCTTGGAATTGAGTTACTTTCCAAAATACGGTAATTGTAATTTTTGTTAAAAAGTACTTGATAATTACATTTTGAAAATAATTAATTACTACATTCAATTATTCGCTTATTTTTGAGTAATCAAATTACTGTAAAGTATTTGAATTACAATGCAAGTATTTGAACTGCTTGTGATAATAGAAATGTGTTGAGTGTCAAAAGCTTACTTAGCGTTAAAATTTATTTTGTTGCATAAATTTAGTCGCGTGCACACATATTTAGTTGTGCTCGTTAATCGTGTGAACGCTTATTTAGTCGCCGCCACAATATTCATAGATAATTATTTGTTATCTGCTATACCGGTAAACATTCGCTGAGTTTTCAGACAGTTTTCATGTAATTTGGTTATATGTACGTTAAAATCCTTATGTTGTAGTGTAGGCATCTGTTGTTTCGTTTTTCGGGATACCAAGAGACTTGTTGCAATTCGAGTAGCGTCCTTTTTCTTGCGTGGCCTTAACCTGGCAACTTGTATATAATTTTTCGTGCTCCGGATTTAGCCCGTTAGCTTATTGTATTTTGAGAGCTTCTTTGTGGAAGCATCGCTTTGCTGCTGATTCTGGGCCTGGGACACGTATTTGGGACGCATAAAGTCCACATCGATTAGACTGATCATTTATTACAAGTTGTTAACCGACCTGCCCATAGAAAGCCTGTATTAGAGGGTGAGTATTTATTTCATTTTGATTTTGATAGCGTGTTGTATTTAGCTGAATGCATACGGCGTTTCTAACTTTTCAGCAGGTTCTAAAATTTGTAGATACAGTCTGGCATGAGAGGGGTGAATTTCCTCCGTCTTGTGAGACTCATTTGACCTTGATTCACATCGCCCAAGCGATCCGCTTTACAGCCCTATTTCGCTTGAAAGCCAGGAAATTTCTGTAAGCACCCTCAACCTGCCGCCAGCATAGTTGAGAGAGCCCGTTTGGCGGCTATTTAGTCATCCGCTGCAGAAGTTTGGCCCCTCCGATAAGTATTTACGACCTAATGAACTGCGTTGCCGCAACCCCATCAGAATTTTGGAATTATATCTTCTTGGCGTAGCGTACTGACGTGTGGTGCTATTTAAACCGACGCACCTGGCTGATTGCCTTCAGGATTAAACCGATTCTTAATTGGTTTACTGATATTCGCCTAACGAACATTCAATCTAGCGTGGAGTGAATTAGAGTAACACAGCTTGTAGTTTATACCCATCTGTTTAATCTGTTTAATTGAATTACTTTCTGATCTGCAAATCCCCATTTTTCTTTAGCAGAAAGATTCGCGAAGCCATTGAGATTTACAAACACCCTAACAACCTCAATCGGGACGAAGGCTTTCCCCTTCCTTCTATGTGAATTGTGCTAATTCCTAAGCCACGCCCACCGCCACTGAACCGTGACGGCATTTGCTGAACCGCGACGGCGCTCGCCTATAAATTCTTGCCTTTTTCCTTCCGATAGTTAGTCGAGTTTCGCCTCTGACGTGGTTTACACGTTGAGTTACCGTGCTCTTCTATCCCTTCCCTTGCAAAGAGTTTCGCCTCTGGCGTGGTTAACACGTTGAGTTGCCGTGCTCTTTTGCTTCTTCCTCCTGATGAAGCCCCTTACGAAAGTGGGTGAAACGTTGAATTCTTCGATCTCAATCATGACACGGTCCAATCCCGGAAGTCGTTTGTTACTTAATGACAATGGCCGTGAAAGCCTCAGAAATCATCTACTTTCTGGTAATTCAATTACTAAAGTACTAACCGCGATTGGGTATTAACTCTCCAGAAAGCAGGAAATAAGATATGTTAAGCAAATCGGAATAGCGCATTCCTGGAGCAATGTAAGTATAATTTATGATTTCCTGTAGCTAGTGGGATAACAGCTAGTTTTCTGCATGAGCAAAGAGATATTTAGTGCAGGTATGTAGTTTTGCAGATGATATGTGCACGTGTTGTGTCTTGTGTGGTATAAGCTGTGCAGGATGTAGCACTGTAGCTTGCTAATAATTATTGTGTAAGAAGCGGAAAATATGACTGCGATAAGTATAGATTATAGAGTAAAGTACGGTAATTTTTTTATAACAATTGACAACAAATACCTTGATTTATTAATTTTAATTTTCTTTTTTTAAACGATGTACTAGCACATGGCCATCTAAATATGTACTACTAAATACATATATAGAACAGTCTCTAGTGAAAGTAATTTATGTTGTGCAATTACAATTACCAAGTAATTGATAATTGAATTACTATTTCATTTGAGTAATTGAAAATTTGATAATTCAAGTACTTCATTGAGCGGTAATTGGTAATTAACTGCTTTTTAAAGTAGTTTGCTCAGCTCTGTAGCTATTTATATAACAAGTATGTGTGCGTGATGTAGGACGAGTCTATTTTGTAGCAGAGGGAGGTCAATCAAAAAGACGAATCAATAAAGTCAGATTATGTATGAGTTGTATACAAAGCTTTATGTTCGACTGCTAAAATCGAAAAAAAAATAGTTTATTATGTGACAGAACAAAAATTGACAATAGATTGCCTTGATGGATAATGACAGTTGACATAAAAGTACTTTATCTACTCCAGTGGTATAAGTAACTCATTACGTCACTCGTTTGACACTATTTCCGTTAGGTAATGAAGCTCATTACACTACTCAGTTATGTAATGGCTTTATTACCTAACTGAGTGGTGTAATGGCTTCATTACCTAACTGAAATAGTGTCAAATGAATGACATAATGACATTTGCATACCAAAATGTTTTTAAAAATTACAGATCTGACATATCTCTTCGTGCACTTTTCTCAATTTTGGACAGTTGTAGATAAAATTGTGTACAATACATGTGGAACAAGAGCATAATTAATATACTTGTGTGCTTACATACACTTATATTAATGATGCTCTTGTCCCACTTGTATAGTAAATAACTATTATAGCACTAGTCAAATAAAGTAAACTTTATTTTTCTAGTACTGTGGGTTTTGGGTGACTTGACTACGATTTTGGGTTTTTTGAATCATGAGCAAAAGAGTTTGCTCAAAAATAGCATAACAAATAGTGGCAGTACGCCAAAGTACTTTGGCAACACTGTTTCAAAATATGGAGTGCCGAAAAAAATTACAAACACCCAAAAAATGGCGTGTTTCAAGTCGTCCACCGATTTCGGAGATATGAAACACTGTACTAAAACTCACGATATTTTCATTTACTGAACACCACGGGTTACTTGAATACAATTGTTTTTAAACTAAAAACATTTTGAGAAAATCGTTAAAACCTCTCACCACACAAACATTTAACAACTGCTAAATACGTATTTCGACAGCCAAGCTGTCATCATCAGTAGCTACGAAACTTACACAGAAAAATGGCAACGATATCGTTGCCCTGACATTTGCCAATACATTTTGCAATTCTTCTTTTTAAGTAGTCTGTGAATGTTCTCTTCCACAACGTTAGTTTGTACTTGTTAGGCATTTTTTAAGTCACCCAAAAACTGTCATTCATAACAGTATGTTATTATACTAGTTTAATAAGAGGGCATATTGCAGCACGAGTGGATTTGATGCAACACGAGCGCTGTGAGAAGTACTCGAGTGCTACAAAGCTTCTTATTAAACGAGTATGTATTATATGAGGCTTTCGCAGTTATTCGAATTATTCTTGTTAAAATAGAATTTCAGCTTAGACCTCGTAGTCTTGTAGCATTTTCTGGCTTACTGTGCCTTGCACCTTGTGAACTCGAGCAAATATCCAAGCTTTGGCCATGCTCTTTGGTGGCTCCTGTTGTTTGATTACCTTGAACGCGAATTTCACTCTGATTATCAAAGCTGCATTGTCTTGCGAAATTTTAGTCTACATGGGTGCACAAACAGCAACAAGGCCAAATCTCAAACAACACGAGCCACCAAAGAGCATGGCCATAGCGTAGATCTTTGCTCGAGTTCACAAGATGCAAAACACATTAAGTCAGAAAATACTGGGTTTTATCTAAAAGACTACGGGGCTTAAGCCGAAATTATACTTTAACGAGTGTAATATACCTGTATTTGGTGGTAGGAAATCTATCTAGCCGGGCACTTAATTATGAAGAGACATAGTCATACTATAAGAACTTAAGAGTATTACAAATATCTGTGCATAAACATAACAAATGAAGGCACAAGCAACGGCAAAATTAAGAGCAGAGAAGGAAATGGAAGAGCGGCCATCAGAGAGTTACATGGTGTGATGATGAGTCAAAAGCATCAGCAGGCAGGCCAAATACAATTGTACAAATCAGTTGTAGAGAACGTTATTTTGTATGGTGCCGAGTTGTGGGAGATGACCAAGAGAAACAAAGAACAAGTTAAGTCAAGGGAAATAGAAGACTGGATTCGCTGCTGTTGATTAACGAGACTGGATAGAGTTAGAAACAGTAAAATTAGAGACAGGATGAGCATTGAGAAAAATGTAGTAGAAACTATTGAAGTAAAAAGATTAGAATGGCATGGTCATATGCTATGATGAGGAAAGCTTTAGCATACGAAACAATAGGGGTAAAAGTGAACGGAATACCAATTAACAACGTATGACACAATCCTGATAGCAACTAACATAGAAGACCTACAGATAATACTAAATAAGGTACTAACAACAAGTGAAGAATATGGACTTTCTCTAAACTTAAAAAAAAACGAAGTATATGGTAATAAGTAAAACAGTGAGAATGAATGAAAATCTTTATATACACATATCTGGGCACGACAATCAATAAAGACAACAATTGCTCAGAAGAAATAAAATCAAGCATAGCGAAAGTAAGAGCAACGTTTATTAAAATGAAAAAGGTATTCTATGCAAAAGACCTTAGCCTAGAGACAAAAACAAGACTACTAAAGTGCTACGTATTCTCTGTACCATTTTACGAGATGGAAACATGAACAGTGAAGAAAGCAGATGTGAAAAAGTTGAAAGTGTTTCAGTTAGGGTTATATAGAAGAAAACTAAAAATAATGTGGACTGAACATGTAACTAACATAGAAGTGATGAGAAGAATGAAAAAAGAAACCGAAGTTATTTTCACTATTAAATAAAGGAAAAATATAATATCTCGGACACGTAATGAGAGACGATAAATACCATCTTCTCCAGATAATACTGTAGGGAAAGATTCAAGCACGAAGAAGAGTGTGAAGAGTGGATGAAAAACTTACTAGAATATGCTTGAACTGTACTACTAGCCGACTATTTAGATCAGCAGCATCAAAAATACCAATAGCAATGATGAGTGCCAACCTTCGCAACGGAGACGGCACCTAAAAAAGAAGATCATATGCGAAGCATGCCAGATGAAAGGTGGCGCAAAAGAAGTTTACAATTCAACTTTTCAAATCCAGCTAAGAGGAGAAAAAGAGGACATCTCAAGTAACAATGGAGAGATAGAGTTGAGAAAGCGATGACAGGCGGAAACCTGGAAGAAGATTGAACGAACATGCACCGCTAGAAACTAGGATCTGAAAGATAGCCTGCAGCTCTACAAGAAATTGCAGTTTGTACATACATTGTAAAAAAAGTCAAGGTGCGATTTTGGATACGAAAATGACCTTCTGCTTTCTGAAACACGTTGCAAAAAAATCTGCAGGTAATTTTGGACCTGCAGAAGTATGTTTTGGTAAAACATAAGGACTGCAACCCGAAATAGTGTACTGGCTCTTTACAAGAGTTATTACGCCCACAATATCATATGCAGTCTTGGAGTCTGATGACATGAGGTAAAAAGCATAGAAATAGAAAATATAAAGAATGGCATGTGTTGGTATAACCGGGACAATGTCAATAACCCCCACAGCAGCATTAGAAATACTGCTAGGCCTTCCTCCATTACACCTACGTGTACATGGAAGCAGAGGTAAGACTGAAGCCATATAGGCTGAAAACACGAGGGTATGAGCACTATCCTAGGTTATCATACAGAAATATTTAATCATATACGGAAAAATTTCATTTTGCAAGTAACGTTTGACAAATAAAGACATCCTCCCAATTCCAAAAACAGTTTGAAGTACCTAAATCTTCCAAAGTCAGCAGATTGGAATGAAGAGGAAATCTCAACTCAACTGGTCTGGGAATAGGTACGGAATCAGGCAATGCAATAACCATAAACTTGAGACAATTTACAATAATTTCTCAGACCAAAGCCACAGTAATTTTAACCTGTACCCAAATAAGGGTGATGACCTACAGAGGTAATAGAATACGACCAGTCAGGCAGCTTTGGTGTCAATCCAATTCAAATAAGTACCAGTACATGAATGCCGCAAGAAACTGATTCAACTAGCTTTCCAGGGAATAAATGGCAAAAAAAGGTGAGAAATTAGTAAAATCAGCCAGTACAAAACAGTTTATAGGACCAGAGTCCTCCCCTGCATTGTAGACTATAGCAGAGAGCAAACTAGAAGCTGCCTAAAAAAATTATCGCAAATATCCAAAGTACGGTTTGTGGGCCTTCTACTTCCTACTGCTAGGAGCCGTAGTATATCTGATCGAGCATTACAGCCAATGTTTAACTAGATTTTAATATTCATATGTCTAATAATAACTAATTATATAGAAATAAGAATTATTGTGTACTTCTCATCTCTAACTGTTACAACTTTTTTCTATTATAAGATAATGTTTCTTCATCTGTGTGCAAACAATAAAATCAATTTACAGTCATGGTATAGATATCATTTGGAAAAACACCATGGATTCTACAGTTTTAGAAATTTAATATTTATCGACTTCAAATTCTTAATTCTAGAACTTAACTTATGATAGGTAGCTGTTCATTTCCTGTGACCGCGAAGCCTTCTTGACTAAAACACTGCTAGAACCTGTGGTTTGAATCAGACACAATTCATTGAAAACCACTAGCCACACAAATATTTAACAACCGTTATGGAAAACGAAAGACAACTGCCATTTCTGGATACCTTAAGAAATAAGTAGGTAAAAATAAGTTGCAATCCGACGTTTATAGAAAAGAAACCAATGCAAACAGATTGATTTTAGCGGATTCAAATTATTGTATTCAACACAATATGGCTTCTCTAAATTTCGTAGTGCATATTAGTCCTTTCCTTTAAACAACGATCGATATAACACCGAACTTCAGACCATCAAAAACATCACTGTGTACAATGGTTTATCTTCTAAAATTATCGATAATTTCATTAGGAAATAAAAATAAAATTGCAACAAAAAGTACATCAAAAATCGGTTTCACCCAGCCATAAAGTGCCTACAGAAAATTTGTAAAGATTTGGCTATAAAGTTGTTTATAGTTCAAACAACAATATTCGAAATGTATTAAAAAATGCGAAAGACAAACATAAGACTAGAGAAATCTGAAAATTATGAAGTTAAATGTTTCTATTGTGGTTCTAAATATATTGGGCAAACACGTCGTAATTTTGGTACTATGTTTAAAGAACATACTTAAAGCTCATTTTAGATTCAACATATTCAAAAATCTAGTATTGCCCAATATATTTACGAAACGCGCCATAATATTACGGAAACTGACCTAAAAATTGTAAAGGCATTAACTTCAACAAAGCAGATAAATTCTGTTAAAACTTTGGTCATTTTAATCATCAAGATAATAACATTTTGAACATAGATAGAGCTTCCATACCTTACTGTGATCTTCACGCTCTGGTGCAGTTGACACCTGATTGGTCGCATAGAACACGCCCTCTGGGTCAGATAGTATAAATAACGGTGAAATGTGCGAGAGTGCTAGCATTTAGGAGGTCGAGGGTTCGATTCCCCTGGCCGTCTGCTCTGATTCAAGTTTTCAGGTGGTTTTCCTGCATCAACACATCTCCACCTTTCCTGGCCTCTTTTCCATTCTCCACCCCTCCTTTCTCTTACCCATCATATAATTCCCGTTTTTGGCTGAAGAGGGACGCAAGGTCTCTATACAAGCTCGCCCCCAGTTGGGGGAATTGAAATGACCCCGAAGCTTTAGCTTTATCTTGGGAGTGCTGACTTTCACTGGTGAAGACCGTATCTTCGGCCAACTTTGTCAGATTACTTTTTCTTGAAGGCTACGAGAGATGACAGCTTAGCTGTCAAAATACGTAATTATTGGTTGTTAAATATTTGTGTGCTTAGAGATTTTCAACGACTTGTATCTGATTCAAAGCATAGGCTCCATCAGTGTTTTAATCATAATAATGTGTTTATTCCACATACAGTGTGTTTCACTTTACATGGAAGCACCCCTGTATTTTCTTTGTTTTTGTATGAATCGATTTGAATTTTTTATAAGTTGTACAACTCATCAAGAGGCATCTATTCATGTCTTTGAGCGCAAAAGACGTTATCAGGCTGGCCTACTACGATTAAGAACATAGATCACCTTGTCCATATTTTGCATCGAGTTAGAGTTACAGCAAAAAGTTATTACGGAAAGTTGTTTAGAATCAAAAGAGTGCCCCAGATACCGATTTTCGTTTAATAATTCGAATTTTTAATTTTTATCCATAAATTTGATCAAGTCCCAAATTGCAACTTTTAATTTGGTATCAAATGGTATCATGGAGAAACAACATGTTTATTACTTCGATACGAAGTGTACGAAGTATTGAAATTCCCTCATATCGAAAACCACTCTGAGTCAAATATCTCTAAAATTCGAGCCAACCGACTAATGAACCCACTATATCAAATCTCCGTCTCGGCGGTGCGGATCTTTTGGTGAAGATTCCAGCCCACTAGATCAATCCCCCCGTATTGGGTGGCTAAACGTGCTGTGTGGGGATGTATGTTCGTATATGTACACGATTCCGGTCGCCAGGAACCTTCCTGAAGTCTTGGATCGTTTTCATACGATAGGTCCTCCGAAAATGAAGGCAACATCAACTTTTGAGCTATGGTCGTCGGCAAAAAAATGTTTTTTTTGTTTTTTTTTTTAATAAATAACTGGTTCATAGCATTTCATTGTATTAGCGAAACGGAGTAATGCTGAGTATCGAAGTATTTTTGGAAAGCACGGAAGGGCGCTTTTGTTGCAAACGTCATTAGCTTTTAATAATGGCTGAATTACGTTTAACTGTTGCTGAGAAAGTAGAAATAATTAGAATTACTGGTGAAAATGCAAGATCCAATAGAGAAGTAGCTAGAATATTTAATGGAAGGCATCCAGGGCATGCATCTATTTTTCCTGGCACTTAGTTTCTGACGATGCAAGCAGCGCCAAATTTTCGATGTTGCGATAGTTAAATTTAATGCCATATCTCTTAATACTAGTACGAGGACTAGCGTCATTAGCCGCCAAAATAATTTCGTTCAAGGGATGCTCTCGAACTATTCTTCTTGGTCTGATCTTAACATTTCCAGTTAAATTAAAAAGTTGCTTAATTTTTGAAACAGTTGCAGGATAAATAGGTGCACGCCCTGGATGCATTCCATTAAATATTCTAGCTACTTCTCTATTGGATTTTGCATTTGCAACGTCTTTTGTGATCAAGGACATGAATAGATTCCTCTTGGTGAGTTGTACAACTGATAAAAAATTCATATCGATTCATACAAAAACAAAGAAAATACAGGGGTGCTTCTATGTAAAGTGAAACACACTGTATCTGTACATTTCCTTGTGTATCACTTACGGTTTATTCCCAGAATGCTTTTTTATTTAGCATTTCTGCTAGTTCGGCATCGATAAGATATTTTTTGGGGAAGCCAAGGTTATCTAAAATGTTGACAGATATCTCCAATATGAATAAAAACCAACACATTTAATAACTCTTATATCAGATGATCAACGAAATTTCATGTCTAGAGTTCTGTGGCTGCATATAGTACCTAATTTAAATAGGAGTCAAATCACTCTAGACATGAAATTTTGTTGATCACCCTATTTAACATTCCAAATACACGCTGTATATTAAGCAATGTTAATAATTATTAACGTCTTCTGTGGTATATATTTCATTCCTAAAACAATCTATTATAAAAATTCAAATTTCTTCTTTATTATCTTCTTTACCTAATTATGAATTTTAAAAACCATTGTCATTGATTAGTTCAATGTCATTTTTCTCAACTGCATCAAGTCAATATTCTTCCATAATCCTTTAATTTTTAATATCAGTTCGTTTCTCTTTCATTGCTTACTTATAAAACTATCTAATATGTATCACTCGTTTTTCAATTTATTTTCAGTTTGTCATAGAATTGTTCGCTCCTTTTTAAAAACGTTTAACTTATGTATTTATTACTTATAGCAAACCTTGTATCCAACTTGTAATCGTTAGATATATTGCAAAGGTTTAATGCAATTATGGTTGCATAACTACGACGCAAATGAAATGCTTCAAATAGGCACAGAATTGATGATATGTTTATTGCAACATTAAAATAATTGTTATACACTAATAACAGCACAAGATATGATTGGCAGTAGTTATAATTTGATTGACAGAGGTTAGCATTACATTAAAGGAGTATCGAAAGGGTAGCATTTAACTTAATTTTCATAAAATGTACTAGTTATGGCAAATGCTATTAATTGATGCGGACTGACAGAGTTAATGTTGAATTAAAAGTCAAAACAATAACGTGAATTTTATATAGTACAGAGATGTTTTTGAGACGTACGAAAATTCTATGAAGCGTTAAGAGCTAAATTTTATAAGGCCAGCAAAACGCTAACGCAGCTGAAAGGTGAAAAGCGATGTAAAGGAAGCATAGAATGCAAGGAGCATGATAAGGCCACCTAAGTTAGAACAAAGAACAATAGTGCAGTACTAATCAAAACTCATGAAAACAGTGCAATTAAAGCGAAAGTGATTAAAAGCAGAGATTTAAGTTACAAAGTGCTACGATTGACAATTACCAAAACCAGTTTAGTTTCTAAGTAAAATAATTGTATCAAATCTTACTTTTAGAACAATTGATGTATTAGTTGCTAAGTTATCTTATGTTCATTTATTGTTGTTGTCAAGCCAAGCCATGAAGAATTGAGCTGTATGCAAGGTTGGCTCACAGAATATTGCAAATTTTCGAATATAAAAGTTTTCGATTGAAGTCGAAAAGTTGTTTTTAATTATCTTCAGTATGCAGTCCGGATGTAAATTTTTTCCAGAGATTTAGAACAGAAAGCCATCACCAGATTTATTAGTCCCTTCATTTTGCGATCCAGCATCGAGGCACCGCTGATAAAGTAAATTCCAATAGGAACAGGGTCCCGGCTGTCCATCAGCTTTGTGCAGCAGAAATACTAGACTCTGTACAAGGTCTAGAGAGAGTTTTCCAGCGCCAGGGTCATTCCAGAAGATTTTTATTACGATAGCGTCATTTGATTTTGCAGGTGGCGACAGATTTTTACACCAGAACCGGAAATTGGAACAACTGCCAAGTCGGCGTCCTTTTGACGTCAGAAAAATAAAACAGCCTAGCCGTATTACGTCATAATTGCATTGTATATTTAGCTAACGCGAAATTCGTTGATTGTTGTTATTTTGAGTTCAAATTACGCTAATTTGTGTGATCATTCATTTCTGTTTACGTTTAAGTTATAGGTTAAACTGTCAGATGCAGGAAAGTCGGGTATTTGCTATACTCGAATAAAATGTATACTCAACAGTAAATGATATACTGGGTGTTAAAACCTAACCCTCGCAGATAAGAGTTTTCTTACGCAATAGCCGGAGCAGTATTTAAATAAGTTGCAATATCTAGAGTCACAACGTTGTGTGATTTACACCCTAGACAGTGGAAAAAGTCCGAAAAACGTATCATAATAGACCACTGCTAAAAAATGACATTCAGAGAATATCTACGGTGCCTTGATGTCAATTTAACGTATTTTTCCTTTAACAGGGCACGGACATAAATAACTTCCTTCTTTTCTGAATCGCATAGTAAATTAATTATTGTCGTGTTGGCAGTACGTTTCAGCTTTCAATTGACATATTCATAAAAGTCCCAGAAAAAATATTAAACGGTATTTATTGCATTAATGAAAGCGATTTGTTATGCTCTACATTTTTGAAATCTGCATAATGAAAAATTACTAGGTATTAGTGTGTACAAATAAATTAGGCGGAATTGTCATTATGTTTATTTAATCTATGATAAAGTTAAATTATCTGTGTTACGCCAATGTACGCCCAGCACGATGAAACAAACTATAATTTAACAGTAGTGAAGTAGTTAGTTATTGTCACTAAAACTGAACAAACAAAAAAGTTTAAATCTAATTCAAAAGTACTTTAGAGTGATAGGGAACAGTGATCAGTCAGTACCCTGATAAAGGAGAAATACGTCAAATTGACATCAAGCCACCCTAGGTATACCTAGTTAGAAAAACACTATACTAATTTTCAAATAAGAATGCAGTAGATTGCGCTCTGAACTCAAAGTCAGTTTTACCCTAGGAAAATATAAGTTTGTGTGAATGCTCATGTTTTAGAATAATTTCGTCCTTATATAATTCAAATAAATATTATAAGCCAGTCTCTTTTATCCATTTATCGGTTTTCCTATTATATTTTTAGGATTCATTCTGAGCGCCAAATTGACAATTTAGTTGAAATTTAGTTTAGTAATCGTGTCTAATTTTTTTTAAACGGTGCATATGATATGAGCAAAATTATGAATTAGCTGTCATTTTCTGGTTTTTAGAGAACATTTGAAATTGCTTGCGATACCTATTTAGTTACAAGTTGGTGTGGTTGCAGTTCTGATATGTTTCATTTTTTTTTAAGTGTTGTTCCATTAAGAATATTTTTTACAGCAATTAGTAGGTACACAAACCTATTTTATTTTCCTCAATTTATATCTATGTTAATTTTTTTAATTACCTATCCAGAAGTATAGCTGTATTATGGTTAAATATTTAATTAAAAAAGTGTTAATCTCTTCCTCTATATCGGCAGGAACATGGAAAATATAGAAATTAGGTAAGTATTTAAGTGAAGTATATACACCTACTGTTTAAACTTGATTTAAACACACATAAATTTCATTTTCTAAATTTACGAAATCCAGTTGCATGGCTTTTACATGCAATTCCCATTTATTTAATATTGCTATCACCAATTACTAAATTTAATATGTTTAAATTAGATTAAAAACCATACATTTCAGTTCAAATTTACGTAATTTAAAAGCCAGTGTTATTACACAATCGTACGAGTTAAAGACCAAGGAAAACGCAATTCTGCACTCCGTGCATAATATCGACCTACAGCAGTGAGTTCAACGGGCGACCTTCGTTCGACCAGGAAATAAACCTGCACAATTGCTTATCTGCTGTTTTGTAATTTAAACACTTTTCCCTATTAAACTGTATATATGAACTTTGATATTGTTACTGCGTTAAGCATTTTTTAATTTGTATAAATACTAGTCTATTTTCATAATAAAATCAATCTGCATTTAATGTTTGATTCATTCACTACGTCGCCACTTCTATACCAAGCCATAATACTGTCGAGATGTGAGGCTGCATCTCAAGAAGTGGTTTTTACCGTCGTCCGTTCAAGTACCATTGACTACATTGGTTTAAAACGTAAACACAGTCTTGTTTACGTGCTTGACGGATAGAATCAGCGCAAAGTAACGGAGTCCTGACACAGCCTCTCGGGCATCTCTGTTCATGGTCCTTCGAGCCGGATCTGTCTCCAACTAACGAAAAAACACATCCCGAGAAGAAGACAACATCTGCCAACCACCCAGTTCCCAGAAAATGGCCAACAACATGGAGGAATTCAACAATTTAGCTATCGCCCAAGAAGAGCTCGCGCAGAAGATAAAGCAAATATTATCCAACAGCAAAAAGGACCCTGCCAGCCGAAAAAATGAAGCCTACATCGCCAGTCGCAACAAAACGCTGGACGAACTTTGGAACACTGCAACTAAAAATCACGCAGAAATGGGGCAGCTAAGTATTCCAACTCATAATTATTTTAAAACAGGGTATTACGACCAAATTAAAGCCATATACGGCGAAGCAAAAAGTTACTTGCAGAGCTGTTCAAAAACAACGGAAATTTCCAACCCCTCCGTAAGCAGAACGCAAGAGGAAATGGTGGCCAACCCCGAGCAAAAGGGTTCGTATCCGAAAACTGCAGATTCGGATCCAGAATTTTAAGCAAGCGATGGACGACGCCGAACTAACACAAGAATTAGGGAGGCCCGCCATCACGACAAGGGAATTAAGAGAAAAATGGGATCGTGTGGTCGAGATGGACGAAGAAGTTATGTCAAACGACATGGCTTCAGAACAAATGCACTTCAGTCCTGAATATACTACGTTGGAAGACAGGTACAGAAATTTAATTATTTTATTGCAAGCGCCGACAAGGAACGAGCAAGCAGCAGCCATCTCGCTTCCTCAAGTCAAAATTCCCATATACGAGGGAAATTATGAGGAATGGGCCACTTTCAAGGACCTGTTCACCAAATTAGAATATTAAAGGACGCATCTTAAGGGAGAGCCAAGCCGACTGATCCAGCATCTAGCTGTTACCCAAGCAAACTACAACACCGCCTGGAATCTGCTGCAACAAAGGTATCAAAATAATCGCCTTATTTTAACTAAATTGCTAGATACCATATTCGATCTGCCGGTCCTCTCCAAAGAGTCAGCCCAAGGGTTAAAAAGATTGCACGACTCCATCAAGGAATGTGTGGAGGCAATCAAAAATTTAGGCATCTCCACGGACAGTTGGGGTCCGTGGATTAACAGAGCTATCGCTCGAAAATGGGATCCTGAAACCAACAAATTATATGAACAGTCGCTTCAATGTCCAAATGAAGTCCAGGATCACCAAAATTTAATGGCTTTCCTGCAAGTGCGGTTCCAATCCCTAGAATCCATAGATGGAGCTCGAAAGCCCACGCAGGAAGGACCACAGAAGAATTACGCTTCCGCATCCCTAAATTGCAAGCTGTGCCATGGAAATCATTACATCGACAACTGTAGTCAATTCCAGAGGCTACCTACCCATGAAAAACTAGAAGCAGTAAAACCAATCGATTGTGCTATCGATGCTTGCGGCACGATTCAAATATACCATGTCGTGCCTATTTTAATTGTAGGATCTGTCGCTTCCCGCATCATACACTGCTTCATAAGGCGCAGCCACCATCAAGGCCGCTCCCTGCCCAAAAGATGAGGACGTCAGCTCATGCAGCAGCTATGAAGACTTCCAACGCTCCAGAAAAGAAGCCGAAGTCGGACATCATCACCGCCAATGTAGGCGCACAGGAGAGCAAGTTCTACTTGCCACAGCAATGGTTCAAGTAAAGGCAGCATCCGGGATGACTCATCTACTACGAGTATTAATAGATCCCGGGTCTCAGGGGTCGTTTATCACGGAAGCATCAGCCGAATTATTGGGGTTACCCAGGACCAAAGTTCGAGCTGAAATCACAGGAATTGGGAACAGCGAGCCAAAAATTGCCAAATGGAAAATCCCAGGTTTGATCACACCTAGATTTTCAAGTAACTTTTCCCTACCTGTAAATTTACTAATACTTCCCAAACTTACCAAAGCCATGCCTTCATCCCCTATCCCAAACATAAATATCAATTCCTGGAGCAATATTTTCATCGCCGATCCAACCTTCAACCAACCTGGCCCCATAGACATAATTCTAGGAGCCGAAGAATATTCAAAAATAATTCTAGAAGGAATCACTAAAACAAAGGATGGCATCTTAGGACAAAATACCGAGCTGGGCTGGATCTTATCTGGAACCATTGGAAGACAACATAACGACAGCATTAAAGTCAACACCATGGTTGCCAAAATTGGAGAAGAATATCAGTTACAAAAATTCTGGAACATAGAAGAAGTTCCCACTCAACGAAAAATTTCCCCAGACGATCAGGTATGTGAGAATAAATTCACAGACACAGTGGCTCAAATCAATCAACATCGGGACAACTACATGAAGGTCAATACCACGATTGGCAACTCGTGGAAAATTGGAGAAGAATATCAGTTGCAGAAATTCTGGGACATAGAAGAAGTGCCCACACATAGAAAACTTTCCACAGAAGATCAGGTATGCAAGGAAAAATTTATTGAGACAGTTAAAGAGATTCATCCCGCATCAAATGGATCCATCCCAGGAGTAACAATCCAGCAGGTGAAGGAAATATCAACAAATGATCCTACAGCGGAAGAACGAGCAATAGCAGCTGCCAATATAAAGAATACAGAATTTCAACATCCTGTTATCATCGAATGTGAAAAGGTAGCATCTTCTCATCCACAAGAAAATCATAAAGTCCGCATCCACGAAGTTCCCATTCAGGAAGTTCCCATTCACAAAGTCGATGGACAGAAAGGAAAGGAAATTGCAGGCCACGAACAAATCGTTGAAACTCCTACAGCAGCTCCAAGCAGTGGATGCAGTCCAGAAATTGCAGGCCACGAAAAAATCGTTGGAACTCCTCCAGATGCTTCGACAGCAGCTCCTAGCGATGGATGGAGCCAAGAAGCTGCAGCAATAACTGCTGCTAACAACAACACCTCCGAGCCCACTAAAAACTTAACACTCTGTGATGGATACAGCCCAGAAGTTACAGCAATAACTGCAGAAAATGGAAAACCCTCCGACTCCATTAAAAACTTGACACCCGGTGGAGAGCGGCACCAAGACTTGTCGGCAGGGGATGCAGAAAAAGAAAAATCCAATGTCAAACACTTCGCGCCAAGCGGTGGAAGCAGCCCAGAAATTGCAGCAATAAATGCAGCAAACAAGAAACCCTCCGAGTTCATTAAAAACTTAGCACCGAGTGGAGGGTGGCAACAAGACACAGCGGCAAGAATTGCAGTACACGAGACACCCTCCGAGTTCACTAAAAACATAGCACCTAGTGGAGGGTGGAACCAAAAAATGGCAGCAGCCAGGAATTCAGAAAATGAAAAATCCGAAACCAAATATTCTACGCCTAATAGAAGGTGGATTCAAGAACTAACAGCAACAAGTTCAGGAAAGAATAAACACAATGCTAAGCACTTAGCCCCTCGTAGAAGATGGTATCAAGAAGACGGCTTATTAAAGTCTGCGAGGGAAGTTACCGAAGACTCGCAATGTGGAATACCGATGCGGCATCCTCTAAAACAGCTAACCTCGGCAAGAGTGATATTAATTATCGTATGCACTCATATAATGTTCGTCTCCAAAGGAAGAGGCAGCCGATGGACGTTGGGATGTTCCAAACCAATTGGTAACATAGTCAACGACACAATAACACAAAAGCTCTTTTACAGAAATAGCAAAGGAGCCAGTGTTGCAGCAACCGAACCACTTCGAGGATTTACAACCCTCTCGGTTAGACCTGCAACATCATCTGAAGGAAGTAGCCTGGAGAGCCATCCGACGTCGCTACTACCTATCCAGAGGAATAATCAACAGCGTCTAAAAGACGTGACATGGAAAACCATCCGCCATCATTCCTATCTATCCAGCGGGATCACCGGCAGCATATTGGGAGCCGCCATTTTAATAGGAGCCAGTACTAAAACAGTCAGACCACTTCGAGGATCTACAAACTTCACAGTTGGAATTCCAGCAGCACCTAAAGGACATAACTTGGAAAACCATCCGCCACCACTCCTATCTATCCAGCGGGATCACAGGCAGCCTATTGGGAGGGGCTATTCTAATAGGAGCCTTCTACTACATTCGGAAAAGGATCAACCGAAGGAAGCATCAATCCAAACAACGCCAGTCAGCCGTAGAAGAATATCCTTTAAAAACCCTTAATGTGGAAGAAACAATATAGTTTTCCTTTTCTTTTTCTTCAGCCTAAAATTGGCAATATGTTTAAACTTGATTTAAACACACATAAATTTCATTTTCTAAAATTTACGAAATCCAGTTGCATGGCTTTTACATGCAATTCCCATTTATTTAATATTGCTATCACCAATTACTAAATTTAATATGTTTAAATTAGATTAAAAACCATACATTTCAGTTCAAATTTACGTAATTTAAAAGCCAGTGTTATTACACAATCGTACGAGTTAAAGACCAAGGAAAACGCAATTCTGCACTCCGTGCATAATATCGACCTACAGCAGTGAGTTCAACGGGCGACCTTCGTTCGACCAGGAAATAAACCTGCACAATTGCTTATCTGCTGTTTTGTAATTTAAACACTTTTCCCTATTAAACTGTATATATGAACTTTGATATTGTTACTGCGTTAAGCATTTTTTAATTTGTATAAATACTAGTCTATTTTCATAATAAAATCAATCTGCATTTAATGTTTGATTCATTCACTACGTCGCCACTTCTATACCAAGCCATAATACTGTCGAGATGTGAGGCTGCATCTCAAGAAGTGGTTTTTACCGTCGTCCGTTCAAGTACCATTGACTACATTGGTTTAAAACGTAAACACAGTCTTGTTTACGTGCTTGACGGATAGAATCAGCGCAAAGTAACGGAGTCCTGACACAGCCTCTCGGGCATCTCTGTTCACCTACCTACCTTTCTTCTACGGGTTGACTCATCCGTATGCTTAAGTAATTACTAATTGTTCAGACTATTAAACATGGGGCCTACTCAGATCTTAGCTGGAGATGATGGTTGTTATTAAATTTTTCGGACAAATTGTAAAATAAGTACCGAAGTGGGTATTCAATAAATAATCAAAAATACTTGAAGCTTAAATAACGTTTTACCATTTAAAAACACTATTTATTTATTTTCAGACTAATCAATTTAAATTGTAATTTGTATAAACATTCATGCAAATATAGGAATTATGTCCATGGAATTAGAAAACAAGATTGTAACCAATACAGAAACACATTAATATAAAATTGGAAAACTGTCATTTGTAGGTTTATAAAACATAACGGTCACATTCATCGTACGTCATCAATAAATTATATAAGTGTTTAATGAACTGTTGCAATCTTTTTAAAAGAAATATCAAACAATTTTGTTAAAAAGGTATAATAACGTTTCTAGCAGTACAAAGAACTATGTTTAAAATGTAACAGACAAATCAAAACCACTGTCAGTACCAGGCGAAGTAAATATTTAGTTATTGAATTTGTGATAACAAGTCCAGGAAAGATATGATTTAGGGCTAAAACATCTGCAATAGAAATAATTTTCTGGTATGTCTTACAGCAAGAGGTACTACCTAATATAAATAAGGTCTGATCGGAGTGGAGCCATCTTAAAAGAATTGAGAAAAATGCTACTTTTATAATAAAGCTATCGGAAAGATCATATTTTTTTTTCAAATGTTCTTGCAAAGAAAACCAAAAATGTAGAAGAATGCTCTTAGTCATCATTAATCTGTAAAAAACTTCTACAATCGTGATATGAACGTTAGTCAATTTCTATTAGTTTCTATTTAAATATTTCAGTATTTTTATATTTATTGCCGTTTTGATATTATTGTACTAGGTACAAGTATTTTTACAATTACAGCTAATATTTTCCGTCATTACTGTGTGGTATTTGTAGATAAAATTAACGCAAAGTTGAAAAACTTAGCATTTTTTGCCACTTCTTCAGGATAAGGTAATTTTCCCTCACTATGGTTAAAGAAAGCTTTTGATTGGTTATTTAATACGTTTTTCTGTATTCGATACAAGAAATTTTACTTCTATTGCATTTTCACAAATTGTGCCTAATTTGTCCATACCTTTCTTAGACTAAATGTGAATTAATAAATGTGTAAAGATATGTCCCATTTGAAGCAATGAAACAAGATGAAACCTAAAATGGAACAATTATTTTTATTTAATTTAACAAACATTTACAACTCTGATATGTCTAGATGCTGCATATAATATATAAATGGGCAAGAATTATACTTCAATTTGATATACAAATGTAGGAATAGGAATAATTAATACTTACAACAATTTATTTATCATTTTAGGAATAAATAATAACGGTGCAGTCTCGATTTCAGCTTACTGATGTACGCAAGTTAATGCTTGTTGTAAAAAATTACTAAGCGATTGTCAACAGTACCTGCAAGCAAATAAACGTCCAGCAAGGCAGTTTTTACATACCTAGGATGTTTTTCTGACAAATTGAACTATCTGTTTAATATGACAATGCGATGAAGTCATTGGTAATTTATCAGTGCAGTGGGTTTATCACCATGAACAGTAATGAAGTTTGTATTGTAATATTTTAACAGCGCTTGCCTGTTATTACAATTGTAGTAATTATAGTGTAGGGAAGAATTTTCTTGCCCATGGCATTTCCGTAGTTAGCAAAATAAATTTTTGTATGACTTAAACAATAGCGACTATTATGAGCTTCAGTTATAGAAATAAATGCTCTGTATCAAGATCACCAGAAGCACATAGTCTCATATAAGGCTTTAATGCATGAATTATACAATTACGCATAGGTGTAATGGTTGAGCTAATCGATCGATTAAAATGAAACTCCTATTACGTATGGTGAGAATGACTTAGAATGCAGCTAATGCAAGCCATTTATACAATAAGAAGTTCTATCACACAGAATGGTCTATACAAATTAGTATCGATTGACTGATTCTAACAACAATTATTTCGTTTGATTGATATATTATATATATTATGTCAAATTATGATTCTGTGATAACAACACAACCTCTTATAAAAATTCCATTAATATCTAGATTTTAATAAGCCTTGGGACCAAGGAACTGCAAAAATAGGTTTGAAGTGCTACAACGATCATCATTGTACATTTTTGTTAGGCGTTTTTAGCAAAGTGACTACGTGCTTGGTTCCCAAAGCTGCATAAAATATACTCTGTATAATACATTATTTCAAATAAAAAACTACAAGAATTATAAAAGAAGTTCATACAGCAATTCCTAATTAATATATTAAGTATACATAGTCATAACTTTGTGTCTACTTCTTTGTAAGACAGATACAGACAATCTAACAGTTATTGAATGCAAAAGAAGCTTTGTGATTATAAAAGTCAACATAAGTGAACGTCACTATATAAGAAAGAATTTTAACACTGTACATCTTATTTCCTTAAAAGTAATATAAAATGTAAATCACAGATAAAAATAAGCTTGGCCAATCACAATCCTTATTTATAGTGTCTTATTAACACACGTATTCTATAATGTATCTGGACAAGAACTTTTTCACTGGTTTTGTAAGGACTTAAAGTTGATGGGAAATTCTAAAGTGGAAGTTATCGAATAACCATTGAAATTACTTAAAGCCCACAAAACAGAGAAAAGTCTCATTTGTATTGCTGCCGCGCATAAAAATGGTATCCTTCAACAAAAATGACTAGACTATCTACAGTTTATATATATCTACTCCAGGTTGATGTATTTATCACAAACGTCTTTTGAATTGACATTTTCAGCAAACAAAAACCAATTAAGACTCTTTACATTAATTCGACGAATGGTAACTATAATACTGGGTTTCTGATATTATTATTAGTTAAGCTTATCATTGCCACATAATCACTTGTGCATATTATTAATCACTTTTAACAGCTTCTTGGCGTGCATTACTAACCGCGATTTAAGATTCACATATTGCTATGCAAACAATTTATAAATGGAAATTTAGAATATATTTGTGATAACAATTATAACAGTGTGCGAAGTTTTGTTTTCTTCTTGATTTTGGAGTTATACCGTCTTTCTGAAGCACATTCTCTTGCTCTCTTAGCGTTGTACATTTCACAGTGAGAATGATCAGATATGACTATTTAACATCCAAAACATGAATTGTGTACGTAGTGTTTTAGATTTTCCTCCATCGTCGTTTCCAGTCTATCGTTTGCTACATTTACATCATATTTCTGAAACAAAAATAAAAATATATAGTTACATCTTAAGAAACAATGGCAAGATCTATATTTTAAATGTAAATGTTATTCTGAAATTACTACATTTTTCGGAAAACCATTTCCAGTGGTAACAGCACTATACAAAATAAAAAAAAATAAATAACACTATAATCATCTATAACAATACAGCACAGCCAGGGGTGGAAGATATTATATTCTTACAAAAATGTAAAAAAATATTTTCACGGGTGTGAAAGCCAGCAGCTATTGTAGGTTAATTCAACTTTCATGTTATGTATTGTTTATGTGGAAATCTGGAATGGGTCTTCATTAATGTGCTTATTTGACACCTAACTGTTGAAAGCAAGAATTTAGAGGTCAAAATGCAAGTACTTAGTTGGAGATTTAGAGGCTTTATGCATTTTGGAGAGTACCTATAGCACAAGCAATCCAAAATTTACCTCGCAATTTTCCTAATTACCCAAAACTGTATAAAAGCAAAGAAAAGCCAAGCATGGTTATCTATTTAGTTCAAGAAGCCATTCCAGGTTGAACATGTATCAGAAGTAGTTGAGTAATAATTTAAATTAGTTCTTTTCATGTAATAATAATAATCTGTGTTTAACACATTTATAACTGAACACAATTTATTCTTGTTAAACAAACCAACTTTATGTACTATTATTGAAAACTGGTAATTATGTTAAGTAACAAACGACTTCCGGTATTGGACCTTGTCATGATTGAGATCGAAGAACTCAACGTTTCGCCCACTTTCGTAAGGGGCTTCATCAGGTTCTTCCTTCATCTAAAGATAAATTAAACACTATGTCATCTAAACGTGTTTATAGAGTCCCTTGCTCTTGTAATGCTGTATACATTGGTGAAACAATTCGTTCAGTGAAAACTCGCATCTCTGAGCACCAGCGCTGTCTCAAGTCAGGTCTCGTTTCATCATCGGCCATCGCCGAACACCAACGCGATACTGGTCATAAGATCCTTTTTGATGAAACTTCCATCATCTGCAAATCCCCATTCTTCTTTAGCAGAAAGATTCGCGAAGCCATTGAGATTAGCAAATACCCGAATAATCTCAATCGGGACGAAGGCTTTCCCCTTCGTTCTATGTGGAAAGTGCTAATTCCTAAGCCCCGCCCTCCGCCACTAAACCGCGACGGCATTTGCTGAATCGCGACGGCGCTTGCCTATAAATTCACGCCTTTCTTCTTCCGATAGTCAGTCGAGTTTCGCCGCTGACGTGGTTCACACGTTGAGTTACCGTGCTCTTCTGTCCCTTCCCTTGCAAAGAGCTTCGCCTCTGGTGTGGTTAACACGTTGAGTTACCGTGCTCTTTTGCTTTTTTCCCCCTGATAAAGCCCCCTTACGAAAGTGGGCAAAACGTTGAGTTCTTCGATCTCAATCATGACACGGTCCAATCCCGGAAGTCGTTTGTTACTTAATGACAATGGCCGTGAAAGCCTCAAAAATCATCTGGTATTTATGTTATTTGTGAAACGATAAAAAGAACCCTACGTCTTCGAAGCGTTATCGTCTAGTGCAGTCATTCCCAAAGTGAGGGGGTGGGGGCGATAGTAGCCTCGAGTGCACTTGGGGGCGGTGAATATAAATAACGGGGCGATGAAAGCTTAAAGAAGGAACAGAAGATAAGACGATTTAAAAAACCATTCGTACATATTTCATCTGTTGTGTAACATAGTGTAACATTATTTTCCAAATAAACACATAAAATGCAAGTTACAGATGTATTTATTCCATGAAGACTATTTACCATTATTAAATGTTCTTATTCTTCTTCATACCATTTGTTACTTTATTTATTCAGTCTGTTTATTCTCCGTTTCTTTAATTTTGTTTTATCACACCCTTTAGTACACCATCCAGAAAGCAAATACCATTAAAATAAAGGGTTTTTATTATTCAAATTTGCTTTTACTCAAAATACAGGTTACAAAAATAGTAAGTTATTATACAAGACGATAAAGTTAAATTTTATCCACGAGTGAATCGTTTAACGTCGAGACGCTGTGATTATTAATTTAAACAAAAGTTAGAAAATTAAATTACTTTATCTATCCTTGATGTTAAAGTGCTACTTTATCTACCCTTGCTGTTAAAGTAAAACTTGACCTTTTGTTTTGAGTTGACAAAAGCACACTTTAACATGTGCTATAGAAAAAAGATTTGTTTATTTTAAAAATATCATTTTCTCTAGCAATAATAATTTATACAAAATTTCTATATGGTATATTTTATTATATCATTTCATAATTGACTTTTTCAGATAATCATTTGAGTTTGGCTTTCACTTTAGTTATTCCGATGGTCAGTTAATACCTACAAATTAAAATCTAAGCTCTGGTGTTACCAAACAACTATGGACCCCAACTAAATCAACTTATATGCTCAAACTTTTTTAGTTTTTTAATTTAACAGTAACTGTATCTAATGTATCATTCATTAAACAATTCTCAAATATTTATGTTGGACTTTTAATGTATAAATCCGCCCTTGTACTTTTTAATTGCTAATTAATTTATTCTTTCAAAATAACTTCCTACCTATAAATACTCTTATAGATAATTATCAGTCTCAAGAAGCTACCACTACAATATATTTCTGTTTGTTCGCTTAAAGAATGTAGATTTCCAGGGGGAATTGAGTAATTTTTTTCTGAAAAGGGGGCGGTGTGCCAAATAAGTTTGAGAACCACTGGTCTAGTGGTTGAATAAGAAAGACGCGTAACATTGGCACCTGGCCAAGTGGTGACTTTACTTTTAAATTGACATAAGAAACATTAATTATTTAAATAGATTGTAAAGCGACGTGCGTGATTATTTGGAAAGACAAGGGTTTTCTAGAAGAAATATGACATATATAAAAATCACACCGCAGCGAGTCAAATACAGTCAATTTGAAATTTGAATATAACAAATATTACATAAATACATGTCTAAATAAATACTAGTAATTTCTGAATTTAGTTCAGGGGTTTATGTTCGTTAATTCAGATGTAGACATTTAGTGTAAATAAATTTATTAAACATAATTTATTGCTATACAGGTTAGTTTTTTACCAGCTATAGCTTCGTTTTATTACTAAAAGTATTAGAAAATTATTTTCTGTGTTTTGAATACTTTTTTCTACTCTTGCAACTAACATTTAACATACTAACATACACGTCACTAAGTGACCTTTTAATCACGCCTTTATTACCTGTGACTAAAGAGCCTCTTAGTCACGGGCTGAAGTTAGCAACGCTGTTTTAGTCACGGGGTGAAGTTAGGTTCAAATATTATTTGCTTTATTAGCCACAACCAAAACTAAAATCAAGTTGGTTTTCAACAGTCAACATTGACGTTTGTCGAGCATAATATAATGTCACCTAATATTCAATTTCTTACTGAAATAATATGTTATATTGTCGAAATTTGTGGTCGTAGAAAAGGTATAGTATGTAACACATTATATAAACTCGTCTAGACACTCGTTTATTAAATACTCGATGCGCTGAGCTCTGCTCGTGCCTAAAAAAACTCGTGGCTAAAGTGACGTTTATAAAACTTGTTACATTATATACTATTATGTACACTACAAAAATGCCTACCCAGTTCTAAACACCACCCATTAGTTTTATATGCAGGTATGTAATGTTTGTTTTTAAATAGAATTCCCTGTATATTTTCGATAATTGAAATCAGCGCTAAAAATGTGTAGGTATAGTATTCCAACCAAAAATTGGAAAGCTATTTCAAATCCAGTACACTATGAAAAGTGTAAGTCATGTCTAAGTTGGTTTCATACAATCAGTAAATAAATTTCTAATGTCAATCAGCTTTCAAGTAATGACAGTTCATCTGCAAATTGTACATGTAACTGTTTTGTTAAGGCATTGTAACATGGTGCATGATTTAAGTAGGTACTACTATACTACTATATCACTATATCATTACAAATCGATCTGTACACCCAAAACACATCTTGGATGTAAGAACACTAACCTCCGCAAACGTCGGTAGTGACCACAGCCTAGTTCTTTGCAAACTAAGGATAACGAACCTCAGAAATAAAAAACCCAATCGTCAAAAGAACACAGAAAAACTTAATATAGAAAGCTTAAAAAACGAGAGTACTAAAGAACTGTATAGACAAAGGCTGAGACAAAAAATTGACCAAAATAAAATAGATGACGAAGACGATGTGAAAACCGCTTGGGGAAAAATGAAAACTAATATAACTAAAGCAGCACTAGAAGCATGTGGAACGAGAACAGTCAGCACTCACACGAAGTCAAAAACGCCGTGGTTCACAGAGGAAATAAAACAACTAAGCATAGAAAAGAAGAACGCTTACATGAAATACAAAACAACGACGAATCAAGAAGCTCATACACAATTCAAACAAATCAGAAACAGAGCAAACGACAGAATACGTAGAATAAAGGAAGAGTACTGGGAACAATTCACAAGTGAAATGGAACGAGATCTAACAGGAACACAAACAAAAATCTGGAAACTGATACGAAACAGGAAAAATGAAGTAAACGAGAATCACATCGGAAATAGAATAACAGCGGACCAATGGACCCAACATTTTACTGACTTATTTTACAATAATAAGAACGATAATGTGACACAAATTCCAAGCACAAATAACGAAAATGACGTTATGGTGGAAAAAGACGAAATCGTAAAGGCAACCAAAGGACTACGGGGAAGAAAAGCACCAGGAAACGATGGAACAGCAAATGAACTATTAAAATTTGGTGGTGAAACATTAACCGACGAATTACTAACACTCACGAAAATTATCATTAAGGAACAGAAAATACCGAATGAAATGAAGACCAGCCTCACAGTATCAATCCACAAAAAAGGCAGTAAACATGACCCTGCTAACTACAGGGGAATCACACTTCTCAGCTCCGTCTTAAAATCAATAACGAAAGTAATACTATACAAGATCAAGGAATACATCACAAACCATGAAGAGCAAATGGCTTTCCGAACAAATAGGTCTACAACCGATGCTATATTTTTATTCGACAACTGGCCGAAAAAGCAATTGAATTTGACACCCCGGTTTTTATGTGTTTCATCGATTTCTCCAAGGCTTTCGATCGCGTCAGACTGGGTGATGTGCTGGAAGCGTTGTCAGAAAGGAATGTCCCACAGAAGTTAATAAACCTGATTCATGACATATACAGCAACACCAAAACATGTATAAAAGACCTTAAAACGAGCGAGATACCAGTGAACGTAGGTGTGCGGCAGGGAGATTCTCTAAGTCCTATGCTATTCAATGTAATAATGGACAAGGTCATAGAAAGCGTAAAAAATAAAAAAGGATATAAAATGGGAGAAAAACAAATCAAAATAATATGCTACGCTGATGACGTAATTTTAACTGCTAGTAATGAAGACGATCTACAACGAATGTTACACCAACTTGTAACAACATCGAGAACTTTAAACATGGAAGTCTCTAAGGAAAAAACAAAATGTCTGACAATCTGTCGAGAACTCTTACGATGTAAATTAGAGATAGAAGGAACCATCATACAGCAAGTCATGGAATTCAAATACCTAGACATAAACATATCAAGCACACGAGACATATATAAAGAAGTAAAACTCCAAACAAATAAACGAGCTGTAATATCAGGGTGTTTAAGGGTCATCATATGGAAAAATAAGTACATCTCCATAGAAAGCAAAAATATATAAGGGTGCCGTGAGGCCGATGCTCACATATGCAGCGGAAACTCGAGCCGACTCCACTAGAACAAGACAACAACTAGAAACAACAGAAATGAGAATACTAAGAACAATAGCTGGAAAAACAATAAGAGATAGAGTTCCAAGCCGTGAAATACGCCAACTATGCAACATGCAGAACATCCGGAAATTTATAAAAAGTAGAAGGAAGGAATGGAACGCTCATGTGGACAGAATGGACCCTGATCGATTACCAAAAATAGCTAGAGACAACACCCCACATGGCAAAAGAAGAGTAGGACAACCACCTAAACGATGGAAACAGAGCTGGATCGGTGGAAACACCCTGACCAAGCATGAACAAGGCTAACGTTAACAAAAAACAGGCGCTTGCCTAAATAAAGGAAGAAGAAGAAGAAGACAGTGCGGATGTCAAGTAAATGCATAATATCAGCGTACATACAGTCGCGGCCATAAAAACCGGGACAGTTCATTATTCAGATCTAAACAATGACTTTTGATGACATTTATTAATTAGAATTGTCAGTGTCAGCACTTCTTTTCGCATTTTGAAAATTAGGTCAAAAAAACTGTCCCGGTTTTTATGGCCGCGACTGTACATCAAACAAGTAGAGACACTCATGCCAAATGTTGAAACCTGCCTAGAGTGCCTGGGACAGTAACTCGGGGGAGGGGGGGGGTATTTCTAAGCTTCACTATCAGATGGCAGCACAAGTTCTACCAATCAGAGCCAATTACTGGCTCTGCTACTAATCATGATGTGATCAGAGCCAGTGGGTGTGATTACAGTGGCTTTATACAAGACAGTGTGGCCATAGGGATGTCTTCGCCGCTATTGGTCGATGCGAAAATCCGCCATTAACAGGCAAAATATTTAGTTACTTCAAAGTTGTTCTCAAAGAGGTTGGTAGAACCTGTTCATATGGTTATGGAAGAAAATAAATCCTTTCAAATCTGACAATTGTAAATTGTCAGTGTCAAATAATTCATTAGCGTCGCAAGCGGGTGAAATTTTATCATCTTTTCCCCTGAAAAACTAATATTCTGCACAGTATTTAAATGTGAAAATCGTACGACACTCATTAATGACCAATAGAAAAATTAGTTCACGAGCCGTAACCAAGACACTAAAAAAATTTCTTGGAAATTTTTTGTAGGTAGACTAACCTAACTGTGAGGGTTTGTGGCGTTACGATTTTCTTACCGAATCTGCATTCGAGCATTAATTCATATCCGGAAATTATTTTCGTGCATTCCAACAACGTCCTAATTTGCCCTCGCGTCCCGCTCAGGCAAATTAATACGACGTTGTTGGACCGCACTCAAAAAAATTTCCGGAAAGAATTAATGCTCTTATGAGATTATATGTGACAATTTAGAATTGTGCTATTGTTGTAATAGCACAAGATGCGTTCGACTTGGAATGTATGATAAAGAGATTACATGGGTGCTACGACGATGAACGGGGCTTTAGCATCAGTTTAGAGAAAACGGAGTATTTAGGAATCAACTCGGAAGCACAATATGAAGTCTTAATAAATGAAGATGTCGCAGTAAGACAAGTAGAAAGGTTTAAATACCTCGTTGCTACAATACAATCGATGAAAAAGGTTTGGGAACAAAAGAGATCAGAAATCGAATAGTACAAAGTAAGAAGGTAGTGGGATCCTTGAAATCAATTTGATGGGACAATACTATCTCTAACAAAAACAAACAAAAAATCGGTGAAGTAATGGTAGAGTTGGTGCTATGTTATGGCAGTAAGGTATGGACTGTAACAGCGGAAATGAAACTAAGACTAAACACAGTTCAAATGGACGAAAAAGCGCAAAGGTATCGAGACGAGATAGAGTGACGAACGAGGAAATAAGATGCAGAATGGAGGCACCAGAATCAGTTGTGGACAGAATTGAACGGAAAGCGTTAAACTGGTTTGGTCATCTGATGAGAATGAAGACGACGACGTGGCCTATGAAGATCTTTAAATGATCGCCGTCGAGTAAGAAAATCAGAGGTAGACCACGCAAACCGTGGAATGAGGGTATTTCGAGAGTCATGGAGGAAAGAAACCTGGAAGAAGACCAAGCACAGGACAGGGAGGTTTGGAGACAGGGACCAGGAAAGCGGCATTTAGCTGTATTGCAAACGACCAGAACTGAAACCGGTTGTAAACTTCATGCAACACCTTAAAGTACCACGAACGAACGCCAATGAGAAACGTCAATGTCCAAAAATAACACTGCACGTGTAGCTAACATCACCTAGTTAAAATAACTAGCTCCAAAATAATGACCACTGAAAAACGTTCGATTATTTCTAAAGGCACTGTAAATCTCTACCCTCAAATTTGCTTGAAAATGGCGGCCAACAATCGTATGGCCACACTGTCTTGTATATAGTCACTGTAGATGTGATTAGAGTCCCTGTATATAGGCTACTAAGAGTTGGGCAAACAACGGGATACATTTTAATTGGTTTTTGCATATTTTGTAACATGTTACGACTGATACTTTCACACATGCAAATCTAAATCTTAACTAAATCGGCCGTATATTCCTAATAGTGGATTCTATAAATCCTAAGAATGCTCAATACTCTGAGAACCCTCCCATCAAAGGCAAGTTAACAAGGTTGGTTCCCATAACCCCTTTGTTCGACATATGTCAACTATATAATTTGGATCAAAAATGTATGTCAAATCAAGCTGTTTGCCCAACTCTTAGGACCGGTTGCAGAAAGCAATGTTAAGTCTGGTATTAGCTAACGTCGCGTCAAAGTGAACAAAATCGCATCACATTTTGTTTACTAATGTATTAGTTACCATAAGCATTTGAGATTTTATTCGTTTTTGTTCACTTTGACGTCGCGTTAGCTAACACCAGACTTAACATTGCTTTCTGCAACCGGCCCTTAGTAATCTATATACAGGATCTCTAGATGTGATCATAGATAATATAAAGGAGTTTATATTATATTATATTATCTATGGATGTGATCAAGTAGTGGCGCCATCTGTTAATACTATCGGAAAGTAGCCCCCAGGAGCCGTTCAAGGTCATCCAAATCGGAATTTTGACATCAAAGGAACGGACAGTGAGTGTCTCTACTGGTTTGATTTATGTACGCTGATAATACTTTGAAATTAAAATTTTTAACTTGCTAAAATGCATATTTTTTATTTTGATTTCAGAAGGTAAAGGTTATGGCTTATAAGTTAGATCCACAGAAGATTATCCGTAACGTATTTGATTTTTTCTCGAAGAAGAATCTGGAGAGTGGAATTTTTGTGACTGCTACAAAATGCAAAAGCTACGGGAATATCTCTATCCATTGTTTAACGTGTGCTTAAAGTTGAAAAGAAACGTAAATAAAACAAGCCCCAAAACCAAGCTCAGTTAGCAGCAAATGATAATAGTTCAATTCCTGAATCGGAAAAGGCGAGCACGAACGAAAATCTACAAAAACCCTAATTGATAACTTTGACCAGGAAGCAATACAATTTTCATAAAACTAATTTAGAACGACCAACTTTAAACAAAATTAAGGAAATTTTTTTATCAAATTTAGGACATTTTCTTTCAAGAAGCAGCACGCGAAGAATTATGATGAACCTGGGATTTAGATGGAAGAAGTCTAGAGACAACAGAAAAATTCTAATGGAAAGGCATGATATTAGAGCTCTTCGTATAAAATAAATACGAGAAATTTCAAGTATAGGAGGAAAGGAAAAAATATTGTTTATGTGGACAAAACTTACATTCATAGAAGGCATACAAAATCAAAGTGCTGTGACAATGGAACAAATCATGGTTTAAAGTCAACAATATCCAATCCTATCATAATGTGCAAATTGATCCTGCTCAAAAAGAAAAAAAAATAAATGAGTTTTAGACCATCCCTTGCACGACAGGCGATTTAGGCCACTTATCTTGGTACACTACACAGGAATCGTCTGTAAAAGTTCAGCATTCCTAAGAAACGGCGCAGCTCTTTGATTGTTTTAGGCTGGGGCATTTGCTTTATAGCCTCGATGCGGTCCTCTGGGGGTTTAATTCCTTCATGGGAAATGGAGTACCCAAGGAAGTTGACGCTCGTCTTGCCAAGGTTACAGTTCGCCGAGTTGATCAGCACTCCGTATTCGCTTAGCCTGCTAAAGAGTTGGCTGAGACGGTCCAGGTGTTGTTCCTCAGATGTGGAAGCTACCAGTAGGTCGTCAATAAATGCGTAGCAAAAGTCGAGTCCTCTGGTAACCTCATCTATAAAATGCTAAAACGTTTGGGCAGCATTCTTCAAGCCAAAACTCATAAATGAAATTCATACATTCCGTATGGAGTTGTCATTGCTGTTTTACAAATATCGTCGCTGTGAACCAGGATTTGGTAAAAGGCTCTCACCAGATCGACCTTGAAACCAAAAAGGTTGTGAGCGAAATCCTCGATATGTGGAACAGGATAGCAATCAGGAAGAATTCTTGCATTTAGTGGTCGATCAAGCATAGCTCGCGGACAGCGGATGGCGACCATGTGAGAATTATATGTGCGTGCATCGTACATCTTTTTTTGACTTTGCACTGGTAACCAAATTGGTGACCCCGACGTGATATGAACAAGCAACCTTCTGATGTGGAGTCAGAAGTGCTATCGTTGCGCGATGGAGTTTTTTAGATAGCACTGACGTTTACAGATTTAGAACTGCACTTAGTGTCAAGTTTGAGTTTATGACAATCCCTTGCACGAAAGGCGTTTTTAGGCCACTTATTTTGGTACACTTCATGAGCATGCAAAAAAAATGTGAAAAAAGTATATAGAGACCGACAACATTATGGATCCCGTATTCGATTTAATTATAAATTTCAACAGTGCTGTTGATTCTTTGGATTCTGATCTAAATTTTGACTGAAATATTAAACGTATAGGTTTTAAGCATTACCTAATGTAGTAGGTAATGCTTTCCTTTCTCTATCAACCTACATTTATCATACTATTTAGCAATGAAAGAATATAATTATCGAAGAATATATATATTACCACTTAGTTACTAGAAGATATTCTCAATAACAATAAATGGTTTATAAAGTTATGAATACAGCAATTGAATGCGAAAACAACCGATATAGTGTGGAGTGTGGAGTTCTTGTTTCCAATTTTAATTCACTGCAACTACCTTCAGTGTGCAATAAAAGTGAAAGCAACGATTCTGGTTAGAACCACATATAGAGTGTAAGTAAGAATTCTACCAAACGATCTATTTTTTAATCTAAGATAGCGTCACCAGTTATTTAACCTAAAATTGAGAACATAACCATTATTCCACACAACATGACATTTACAAATGATTGACACTTTATAATTTTACAACTAAAATCAAAAGTTTTAAATAAAGATGAAATTATTTAAAATCAAGAGCTGCAGATGCGCTTTTTTTCTCACAGTAAAGGAATTGTACTCTAACATAATCGAAACTACCAATGTCGTTTCCAGTAACACAAATCTAGCATAGATCAAATATGCACATTAAGGCAAATTCTCGAGAAAACAAGAGAATATGTGAAAACTTATCATCTATTCATAGATTTCAAAAGTGCTTATGATAGCATCAATTGAAAAAAATATGTAAAGCTATGTTTGAATTTGGTATATCAAAACACTTAATAAAGATTTACTACTAATAAAGGCCTTCGACAAGGAGATGCATTATCCTGCTTGCTTTTTAATATTGCTCTTGAAGAAGTAGTAAGCGCTTCAGGCATCAATGCAACAGGAACAATATTTTATAAGTCTGTTCAACTATTGGCTTACGCTGATGATATTGACATAATAGAAGAGTGTGCTAGATATGAAGGAATCATTTATTGCTATAGAAAAATCTGCAACAGAAATGGGGTTATAAATAAATGAGACTAAATCAAAATATATGCATGCCACTACTGATCCCCAACGAGCAAGAATACAACAGAACCTGACTATTGGCGACTACAACATCAGAGGAGAAAGAGAGTTCATATATCTAGGCTTACAAGTCAACCGTAAGAACGTTCTAAGTGAAGAAATCCAGAGACGTATACTACTGACAAACAGGTGTTACAATGAACTACGGAAACAACTAAAATCCAAAAACATATCATGACAAAGGCCAGCTATATAAAACACTTATCAGACCTGTACTGACATATAGCTCGGAGACCTGGGTTACAAGCAAGAAAGATGAAACTTGCCTTATTATGCTTTGAAAGGAAAATATTAAGATGCATATATGGAGCAATATATGACAATGGCCAGTGGCGTAGACAATACAACTTTGAGCTATACCAAAAGTACGACAATGACATTATTCTATAATTACAATCAGAAGACTCCGGTGGAAGAATGACGAAGAACCAGTAAAACATATTAAAAAGCACACCAGAAGGCAAACAGGCAGTAGGACGACCGAGAACAAGGTATATGGAAGCAAGATTTGCACTTCGTGTGATTTAAATTGCTTGTTGCCACAAAACTTAAAATTGAGTGGTCTCAATTTGTAAATTTGTTAACAACTAGGTATAAAAATACTTTAGATATTGAAAGTGCTTCTGCAAAAATACAATGCAGTGTTTTCTAATACCTACACACCAGAGACAATTTAATTACAGCGCTTAAAATTGAGCAACAAGAATATTGGAAATATGAAAAAAATTTAGATGTTACCGAGTAGATAAGTTTATTATGTTCAAATAAGATTATTTACAGTAGCACCACTATAGTTTTTGTATATATATTATACTCTCAATCAGCAGTGGTGTATAGAAAATTACAAACTTTAAAAGTTAAAAAGCTACGCCGACGACGCGATTTTAATCGCTGAAAATGAAGATGACCTCCAAAGACAACTGCATCAATTCAATGCTGTAGCAAAAGAACTAATATGTTGATTTCCGTTGAAAAAACCAAATGTATGACAACAGCGAAGATACCCCGTAGATGCAAGCTTGAAGTGGACGGAAAGTAATTCAAGAGGTCATGAGTTTTAAATATTTAGGGATAGACATCACAAGCTATGGAGATACGGAAAACGAAGTAAGACAACAAGTTATTAAAGCAAATAAGATAGCTGGTTGCTTAAATGACTCTGGCGAAACAAATATATTAGTAAAAACACCAAAGCAAAGATATACAAAACAACAGTAAGACCCATATTAACATATACTGCCGAAACTCGACCAGACACAGCAAAAACGAAACAACTCATTCAAACTACAGAAATGAAAATATTACGCAGAATCACAAGGAAAACATTATTGGATCGAGAAACCAATGAAAATATTAGACAAGAATGCAACATTGAGAATATTAATGACTGGGTTCACAAAGAAAATAAGAATGGGACGAACACATTACAAGGATGTCCGAAGAAAGAATAGTAAGAATTGCAAGGGATAAGTCACCAACAGGAAAAAGAAATATAGGAAGACCCAGGAAGCGTTGGAGTGATAATCTGCACATATAAGAGGCAAAGTTGAAGAAAAAAACAGGCAATTTAAGGCCTAATATATAAGAAGGAAGAAGAAGAAGAAGAAAATAATTAGGTGTTACAGAAATGTTCTTTTATCCATGGGTTACATAGGTTAAGCTGTTTTATTTCTATAAATATACTGTTACATGTTTGTATTACTTGAGTATGTAAATAAATTTGTAACAATTACAGAAGCTATCTTTAGTTAATTACAGAGTAAAGTATGATAAAGGGTAAAACTGTGGTCTATTTAAAACAAAATTATTTCAAATTGAAGTACTGTAACTTAGGACCACCAACTACCAGAGATGCAATCTTGGCAAGTCTAACGCCATGGCTTGTAAGTGTAGGAGGCACTGATATTACACAAACACTGTTGTTATTTTAAATACATTTCATAAAAGTTAAGGCAAGAATTTTTTGAAAACATCTACTTTGACATATTAATTGTGAGATGATTTATCGGAGTTTTTCACTGTCTCGGGCGTTTATCACACGGCGTTTGGGGAGTTTCTGATCTACTCCCGTCCCCAGGTGAATGAACTCCTGGTTAGTTTTGAAAAGGACTGATTTTTGTACGTCTTTTCGCGTACACTCGTGCCTCCCCCGGGGTTTGAACCCGGGATCACTGATCGCTGTGATTACGATTCTGACACTCTTACCACTATGCCACCAGCGCTCACTCACGTCTTAACTCTGCCCCACTCGTGACTAAAGACTAGCTTTACGCACTTGTATCGTAAATTACTATTAAAAATAGTTTCTAGGTTAAGAATTTTGAGAGATGAACGTGGTTTTGACTAGCGAAGTAGTTGAGTATTATCGAACGTGGTTTTGACTAGCGAAGTTGTTGAGTATTATCATTTTCATGAAACTGTTTTTTATAGTGGTGCACGCAGTTAATCAGTTAGATCTATACGAATGTTAGTAAGGTACTATATTTATACGAACATGCTTTTTGAGTTACTGAAAGTGGCGGCAAATTCAAATTCTAGTTACTTTCCAATTAGCATACGGTAACTCGGAAAAACAACGATCATGTCATTTAATTTTATCCGTCTTAAAAAAGACTGGTTTTAAAACCAATACAAAAAAAGCAGAAAAAATCGGAAGAAAAAAACTGTTAACTAACACGCACGTGGTTTAAACTAGAGAACTTTAATAGTACCTTAGTTCAAACAACAGTGACGAGTGACAGAACTCAACAGAATTGACATATACAGTTGACAGCACAGAACAATACCTACACACTGTATATAGATTTCAATAACCACACTTGGATGAAGACTGTAATTAGAATTAGCATCGTAATGGAATGCACCAAAATTTAAATCAGCGTGCAGTGTTCGTCTGGATCGAGCAGTGCGTACTGGAACGGTTTCCAGTCTTGCTTGGTTGACAGACGACAGAATGCACGGTTACCGGTCAGCGCAGCCAACGGTTTGGCGCTAAGGTCCCTGTGACACAACATCTATTGGGACGGTCACACCGTCCTTAGCTAAATTTGATACATTTTACACTTAAAATCAAATTCACTATAATACTATAAATGTTACACGCGAAAAGCAGTTGAATCCTGATGCTCGGTTGTTTTACAACAACTTAAAATGAGAGAAACGTAGAATAGCATGTCTTGTAAAGACTCTATTGTTGTACAAAAATCGTTTACAAAAAGCCAACAAACTATTAAAACATTTTCAAAGGTGACATCCACCATGGGCGAAATTAAAACGCTTCTTTAAAAGCCAGTTGGAAAGTGGCACTAAGAAGAGTAAAGGCAGGCACTACACGGTGGATGACAAAGTACTTACTTGCTTTAGCATTGTATAACCAATCTGGTACAGTTATAAGCTCCTTTCGAAGCTATTTGCGCTTCCATATAGGACTCCTTTGACTACACTCTTGACAAGAATTCTGATTCAGCCAGGATTAAATCTGCCTGTGCTAAAGTACTCAAGGCACAGGTAAATGTATTCATTTCCTCCCACATGCGAACTTAATGCTTGACGCGGAGCGGAGGGCGTTAAACGCACAAGAGAGGAATGCAGCTTTGCCCCAGTGAATATATACATATATGATTTTTGCTTCGAACGCATGTTTTAAACGTAAAATTTCACAAATTTTGTCTTAGAAAATCATTATAGTGATTATCGATTCCTGTAATGCCTTCTTCTTCTTCCTCTTATTATAGGCCAGCGCCCTGTTTTACCACAAAGTGGTTATATGAGCTCTCTTGACCCTTAGGCCGGGTAGGTGGCTAGCCTTGTCCGTCGAAACTGAAGAAAAGTTCCCTTGTTAGGGGTTAACGACTACCGCAGGTGTTAGCGTGGTAGCCGGGGAGAGTACGATTTTTAAAATTCTTTGTAAGTTCGCCTAGATTCGCACCCGGGCCGGCCGCCTAAGAGGCGAGCATTTGCTCGCGGGGCCATCCGCTCACCAGGCCTGTAATGACATTTTGTCTAATTTACAAATCAACAAACGTTGTAAAGCTTTGATGTGGTATCCATGGTGACATAAAGACAAATGTGGGAAGTAATAGTATATTACATACAGAGGTAAAAAGTGTTTCATTTCTGCCGAGAGATTAAGTAGTTAACCGAGACGCGTAGCGTCGAGGTGAACTTTATCTCGAGACAGGAATGAAACTTTTCAGCGTGGTATGTATACTATATTATTCGCAACCACTTTATTCTAAACAATAATTGGAGAAATTATTATATTATGATACGACAGGTTGTGACGCGCATGAATGGATCAACGAGATTCCCAGTGTCTCTACCTACTCAGCGATCCGGAATGAATCGCGCATGAATGGATCAACGAGATTTCCATTGTCCCTACCTACACAGCGGTCGGGAATGGATTCATTTCCAACCGGCAATCACTTTTCCGACCGGTTGGAAAGTTGTTAGTTGGGAATAGCTGATTTTCCAACTTTTTAAAAGTCAGTAATTATCTTATTGCATATATGGTTGCGAATAAAAAATATTGGCTACCGCCGGGAGTTAATAAAAATTGCTTCCCGCTGGTGGGTAATTGACAGTTTTGTTTTCTAAAACTAAGTAGCAAAAGCCGATTTTCTATACAGTCAGTAAAATAAAAACTTTAAAATCCATTGTACAAATACTGGTTGCTAATGTTTCATGAAATGGCTACTTCTCCAAATTTGCCCTGGAATCAAGCAGAAGACATAGTTCACCTTTGAAGATTGTGGCTATAGGAAAAGTAACAATATTGCTAACCCTGCTCAGGTAAATACACAGCGTGTGCCAAAAAGTACGTAACCTATAGGGTGGGTTTTTGGTATTTGTTTTAGAGAAAAATGGATTAGGGCAATGGTGGCTTTCTTGCAAACAGATCAGAAAAAAAAACCATAATCAGACGCAGCTACGTAACTTCAAGTATCTGGCAAATTTTAGATTTTTTAAACATAATTTGAGTTTATTAAACATTTAGCAGTCAGAGTATTTTAATTTTGCTGCTGGTGCAACTAAGCATGAATGCATTATGTACATAATTAAAACGGTTGTGAGAGCTGTTTACGATGTTGACTTGGAAATTCTGGCTACCATTTGTGACCAGGGTATCAACAATGTGTCAACAATAAAGAATTTAGTAGCAGAAACCGTAGCAGACTACCGAAGAGAAGGTAAATCTTTGGAAGATTTCCTTTTGAAGTTGATGGTAGGGTCATATCATCATTATTTGATCCACCACATAACTCTTCCACCTATTCACCATTTACAGTAATATCGAACAAGTCGAGGAAGAGTAAATGTTATAAGAATAGATTGGATTGACTTTAAACACAAATCTGAATCTTTTGAACTATTTCCATACCAAGGAGTGGCCATTATCCCGTTATAATAAGATTGATCCAAACAGTTTAAATTACATTTAACTGTTGTCTTTAATGAAATTCAATCGATTACACTGAGTATAAATATTAGTAAATTTAATTTCAGCATTGCATTAATATTTAGTGTAAATAGCGTTGCTTCCCCTTTTAGCTTTTATACTGAATATGGCGGCTGGTTGTAGAAATACACAACCAAAAAATACAAAAAGTAATAAACTTTTAAAGCGTTTTGAATCATCCAATATATCCTACATTTATTGAGAATCGTATTGTTATAGAACCTGTAGCTGGAAGGTGCGAAAATGACGGATCTTTGTCTCCAAAATGTCCTACTTAAATGTAATTTTTAGTCCTTATCAGCATCTACTGCACCTTTTTACAGAAAAATCAAAATAATTCACAAATAAACAGCGAACCAGTATTCCAAGCAACGAGAAACTACAAAGTTTAAGTCGAAATCGTCATAAAAGGAGAGTAAACAAACTTTACAAAGCCAAGATATTTAAAACTGTTCATCAAATGGCATGATATACATAAAAATGAAGAAATTATTGCAACTAGTATTTGCAAAAATACACAGAACACATGTACATACGATGCAATGATTAAATCCTTAATAGTTTCTGAATAACTACATTTAAGTTTGGATTTTAATGCGTTTGAACAATATAGCAATTCAACTTGCTATTTTTTTTTCAAATAACGCTTTCTATGGGCTAGCAAAATTGATTCCACTTACTTTAACGTTTATATGTTAAAATCAAAAGAAATAGGGAACTCTAACTTATATATTTAACAGCTTTGCATGAGTTGCAATTTCAATAACTGGTATAGTCTTTTATTTTAAAAATAGTCCGCCATAAATTTTTCGTCCAGTTCGCCGCAGATTCGGCAATCTCGAACACCGGTGTGCGTTTTAGGTCGTCTAATTGCTCCAGCAAGATTTTAATATTCAATCGATGTGCTTTTGCCTTCAAAATTTCCATGTACGCAACTTAGAGGTGGGATATATCTATCTTTTTCGAGCGAAGTGCTACTTTTTCAGAAATCGGTATTGTTCTGATTTTTGCTTCTGAAGCTACTCGACGCGGTCATATATAATTTCATGTGAGTTTCGGACCATGTTCACATTTTTCTCGTCGGAACCGTCGCCACAGCTTTGGTTCTGTTGTTGGTTCGCCGCAGCCACCGAGTATTTCGAGATGCAGCAGTTCACTTTTTGAAGAAAACTCCTCTGACCGCCCAAAATTGGAGGTAGGTTCTATCCCTGATTAATTCTACGTAAGCTGAGGGATGCTCGATAAATTTTTTCAGACCGTTTTCAGTGGTAAGAAGAATAATAAACGGGTTAACCTAATCATGTTCAGTCACTCGGTAAGTAAACCGAAGTGTTAGAAACTACCGATTATGTATCAAATTTTGTTTTATTGAGATAAATATGAAGAACTCATCTATGTGCTATTCCTAATAACATACAACATGCTTTTTATGCCACTCATTCTACGTATACTACGTTTAACGAACATATCAGTGCTAAATTTGAACGAAATTGTTATTGTTGGGCCGAGCTCAATTTTATTTTAAATTAAACAATTTTTGAATGCTCTGAATTTTTAATTTCTAACTTGTAAAACTGGGTTTTCGCAATCAAGACCGTCCCAATTATTTGATTGCAGACTATTTACAATACAGATATGGTAACTCTAACTCCGTGACTTTTAAACAGTTCTTTGTGTTTCAGACCAAAGCAACACTTTGGAAATTAGACACTTTTGAATTGGTATGCAAACGTTGCGTTCGAGAATGCCTTTTCACGAATACTGAGTTGGTTTAATCTATAGTTTTTGCATGAGTACTAATTGATGTTTTCAATCAAGGCTTTGATTACTTCTGGGCTAATTCAAGCCACACCTTTTTGATTACAAGGTCCCGAATGCTATTCGTGCATTGAATATGATACCTAACATGTAAACAATTTATTTTCTCGGTTCGTTTTATATTTATGTTCTCAGCAGAGATCATAGATGTTTATTGGTGTCGTTACCAATAAACGGGTTATTGATGTTTGATGCAAGTCGATGTTGTTTCTTTATCTTTATCTTATATTGGTTGTTCGTTATCAATTTCAGCATGTTTTCATCGCTATTCATTAACTCCGTGTGGTTGGGCTGCGCAAATTACGGTAAGTTACTGAACCTGGTATTCGTGTCGGTTAACCCATTGCTGTTCAAACCAGTTAGCGAAATTATTATGTAGGTACCTCTTTATACCCATAAACCTTCACCGGCAGTCCGCTTGAGCTACTTGTTTGGAATACTAAAAGTTATAAGGTTGACTTCGAACATTTTGGTTTTTACCTAATAATTGGTGTAACAAAATTGGCACTCCTCGGATTTGGCGTGTAACAATATTTAAAATTCATGTTATAGATGTAATTTTACAAAATAATGTATGTGAAGCTCAGTGATTGTTAAAGCAAATTACAAATTAAATAATATTTTAGTTCTGAACCAAATAATAGAAGAAAGATTATGCTATTGCAATTTAGAACCAATCAGTGTGCATCGATTCTTCTACTCTTATATTGCCTTGCTAAAAAATCACAACAATTGTTTTAACGTGAAATCGACTAAAGATGGGTGAGAAATGAAAATTAATTCAGGAAAAAGTAAAGTTATGAAAATGAAAAAGAACACCAAACAAACCATACTAATAACATTAAACTGAAAGAAGCTTGAGCGGATAAAAAATTATGCAAACCTTGAAGTTATAATAAACCAAAATGGAACCTTAGAATCAGAAATATTGAACAGAACAAAGAAAGTCAAGTATATTATGTATTAAACAATACGATGAAAAATATAAGTGAAATAAGTAACACCACAAAACTTAGAGCATACAACATCATCTATTCGCCTATTTTGATATAGAGTTTGGGTAGATAGAATAAAAGTAAATATAGTAAGTATAGTAAAGTAGGAATGTGGCCTAAGACTTGGTGAGTCAGGGCCGCCGAAATATCTCTTTCCAAAACCCAATCATCTGGAACACCGTTAACGGCATACTGGGTGATGTAGTTAACATCACACATTCGACTACTGTCTTACTTTCCCTACTTCCACAACTGTGGTTTCGGTACCCAATTGCCAGATGTGGGGATTGAACCCCGTACTGTAGCACCGCAGCCAGGCTCCGTAATTGTTCGGACACGATGGCGCAGTGAAATGGTAGCCATGGAAGTTAAATTAGAAGAACTGCAAGAATGACAGAAAGAACGAAATGAGATATAATTAAAAATATGGTGATAAGAGAAGAATTACAAATAAAACCATTGCTTGAGCAAGTTGAACAAGTAGAAAAAAGTTGGCTCATTTGGTTTGATCATGTCACAAGAATAGAAGGTAGAAGAGAGCCGAGGGAAAGAGGTATATAAGCAGACTAAGAGAAACATGAGAATGAAGGCTAGAAAAGATGGCAATGAAGAGAGGAAAAAACCTAACACAGCTAGAGATCATGACGAGCGCCTAGACACCATAGGAAAAAGAGAAAGGAAAAGGCGAAGAAGAAGAAGAAAATGTATGCAAAACAAGATTAGACATTTAGACCTATGTTCGAACAACATTTTCAGATGTCTATCTTAGCACACGAATCGAATCATTTTGAAACAACTATCACACTAAACTAGATATGTCAGCTCGATTTACACCCCAAGAGTCGTGTAAACATATAGAGATGTATATATTTTTTTCATGACAACGCGCCATCGTCAGTCCATAAAACCAGAAAACTTAACTGTGATACGCAATTGGGGTTTGAAAAAACTAACTCATCCATCTTAGATATAGTTCTTCTTTCTTTTAGTCCCATATCGGTAAAAGACTATAGAGCAAACTACAAATTATTTTCAGCGTCTTCGTTAATAGTTTGTTAATTAACACCAAAGAAAATCAGTCGACGCAGATTTTTCAGTTCTCATTCTGAGGTTATCCGACAGACTACTAGGCAAAATTTCATTTAGATGAACACCATAGATACGACATAATGGCAAACCTCCTTAATTTTTCGTTTATCTGTGCATAGAAATGTAAAAAAAATGGATATTGACGTGCTTATCGCTATAACTACATATACAGTAAAGTGCAAATGATAGGAATAAATTCATTATTTCGTAAATCGGTGACTTTACAGAAAAATCCTGAAACCCGTCGATTTTTATTTTTAAACGTGCGTTCCGTCAGATATTTTTTTTGGTGACGTCATCTGTCTGAGCGTGATGACGTCATTGATGACTTTTTTAAATAGAAATGTGGGTCATGGGATACCTTTTTTAAAAGGTCTTTTAATTTTATTATCTATCCAACACTTTTATTATTGCAATATTCTCATTTATTAAATACAACCAAATTTAAAGCTCAAATTGACAACGCTCAGCTATGATACAGTGAGAAAGACGAGCAATGAAATTTTCGCGAGATTTTTCTATAACTTTCGGAGTTATTTGTGCCATCTCGATACGTAGGTTGTCTTTGAGTTGTAATTCTATAAATATTTTTTTTATTATACCACTCCCTATAACATCAATCAATGAAAAACGGCAAAAATGCATAGTTAGACATGTGCTAACTTCTGATGATGACAACGGTGATAATCATGTACCTTCTTGACTAATAAGTGATAGTCAAATACCTTCACAAACATCGCTTTATCTGTTGAAAGTACAATCGTCATAGCAATTACACTAACTGTACTTTTAATATTTATAACTAAACTGTTCAAACGTTGTTTATTGACTGTCTTTTTGATTATCAAATCATTTCTGTTTCCACTCGGTATATTGTTTTAGGAAATCACGCTCGTCCTTCGGACTCGCGTGTTTGTTAAACAATTTATCTCGTGTAAACAGAATTGATTATTTGATAATCAAGAACCCATTAGTTGTATTGTGTATGAGAGTGTACAAAAATTGATTACTTAAACTTGTTGATATGATTGGATAGATAATTAAAAGACCTTTCAAAGGAAGTATCGCATTTATTCCTTTCATTTGGACCATACTGGATGGATGATGACAGGATGTTAATGTAAAATATGGAAGTATTAATATATAATAAAATTGAATTATTTAATACGCAATTATTTTTGTAATTTTTTACCGAAATTGTAATTTTTAGATTGTTTGTTTCATGTTATGGTATTATTACCATTTTTAAATAGAAATTCGTAATTCTTATTTGAGAGACAACAAAAATAAGTAAAATTGAATTTAAAAATTTTCGAATTAATCGCTTTAATAGTTATTTATAGTATAAGGGTGTTATATTACAAATAATCCACGAGAGAAACTGTGGGCCTTTGAGGTCGCTAAGCCAAGAAGGGTAATTTCTCGATTGAATTATTTGTAATAACACACGTGTGGCATACAAAATTTCATCCAACAACTCAATAAATATCTTAAAAAATAGTACATTGTGTATCTAGGACGAAAAGCGTAACATTCCCGGACAACTGTAAATATTGTTGGTCGAGGAGAATGACGAGCCCAGCAACACAGGAGTCAGCTGTGAACAGTCATAGTGACAATTTGAAAAGTACCGAGATATTCATGTTATATGTTTGGCAATACTGAAGTCTATTGTCAGCCTATGTCAAATTCGAGGTTAGTTTGCTAGGTTTTGTTTGTTATTTGACACAGGCTGATGTAAAACTTAAACTGCAAATCTCGAATTTGGCATAGGTTGACAGTATTTAAATAAAGGCTTTATGGCTATAAAACTCTAAGGGTTTATGGCCTACATAATACAACTGATAGCAGTGTAAGCTTCTATATTATGTGAGTTGTGAGAAATTGAAAATGCACCCGAAATCGGCTCACCCATTTTATTTATTAATTGTTTAATAATATGAAACTAATTAGAGAAAATGGTGTTATTTCCATGAGAAAATGTCTGACAAATCATTAGTATTTTTCTTATATTGAACTGAGCATTGGCATAAAATTATTATTATTTTTAATTCATTTTGGAACCATAATCGTGCTTATTGGCCCTCGATAGAGGGCGTAAAATGGCTTTTATAGCCCTAGGGCCTATAAATTTGCTAAGCAGTATAACAAGCACCAATAATGTAGTATAGCAACACCAACAATCTGCATAAAAACCATAGCAATCCAAAAATGCACAGCGCCAGCACAGCGATGACGCAGTAGTATGTAGCCAAAATACTGATTCCTGGAATTTTGTCCATTTTGAGGACTAAAATGAAATAAAACGTTGTATGTACTACGTGCCTAATCACGATTATAGCTCTCGGGACATTTAAAGCTCTCCGCTTCGCGTCGCGCTTTAAACATTCACCGGTACTATAATCTATTGATTATGTCCTTAATACGTAAATAACTATTATTCATGTTAGAAATGTTAGAAAAGTCGAACGCTTTCTTTATTTTTCATTAATATCTTTATGAATTACAACAGTTTGTGTGGGTTGTGATGTCCTAATGGCACATACACATTATTAATTAATAAATAAGGTGGTGAACCTCCTCAGAAATTTGATCTTCAATCGTGTTTTAAGAACAAGAGCAATTATTGTAAAATTTCATACTAACTGTTTTTCATATGTGCTCCCAATAAAATGTTGAAGTCTTCGACATGTCTTTTAAAACCAGAGAAAAATATTACTTTAATGGCTCCAAACTTTACCGTCGTTCAATATACTGTAGAACTAACGGACAGACACATCGGTTTTTACACAACTACAAACTTGCCTTGTCTCTAGTCGCCATCGATCGTTATCTTATGTGCCATCTTATACTAGGTCACGAGACCTCATCGTTCCACGATTTGCTTCTGTCTCCCCTTTTTTATCAGAATATTTCCACTTAATAATTCCTGTTTCTGCTCCTTACGTCCTCATGCGACGTTCAAACCAAAAAATGTGTTCAATAGCGTTCATAATGGTGTCCTATGCATTCACTTTCTTTATAATTTTTGTTGATTATACGCTTTCACATTGGGGTTTTTGTATTTCTTCTGAGATATCCATTTCTATGTTTTTTAAAATATTCAGTTGCACCCGTTTTTAAGGTACTTCATTTCCGTAGTCCACGACTGTTTTCAGAACTATTTGAGCTTACGCTATTCCATTTCTAATTTCAACAGTACCGATCTGCCACCAGTGGCGTAACTATAAAATTAACCCCCCCCCCCTGCAGACTCAATTTGTGCCCCCTCTCCTAAAAATATATTATGCAAGTATCATTTGAAAACCGAGTCACATGGCACAAAAACCGGTTGGCAAATACAATATTCAGTTACTTTATTATAGGTATTATAACAATAGAAAAATACAGGTAAGTGTGCCAATACACCAGGAACATCCACATACCGACAAACCGTGATACGGTATTTTTCAATTTTTGTTTCTTGTTTTTTATTGCTTTATCTACGTGTACCTATACTTTTTACTACGTCAGTCTCTATAGCAGGAAAAGGTACCTAAGTCATGTGATATTTCTTGAGAAGTGCGGTTCCTGAAGAAATCTTTTATTACAGTCAATTATGTACCCATGGCCTCCTGTATTTACGGTTTCATTTCCTTGCTATCTCTGACGCCAAATTTCAATATTTACAAAACAAAACTTTTTAGTGCTTCTTTCATGTCGCGTTTTGCTACGTTGTCAGTGGTTTTCTTTTAATTTCACCAATTATACAGTCAGGATGCCCTAAATGACAGCTGACGTCTCATTTCCCATAATGCATTACGTTTCAGCATACGATTCCTAATTTGAATTTAAATTTTATCTAAAAATTTAATAAAACCGTTTTCAATTTAAATTCTTTAAAATATGGAAGAGAAAACTATACAGTTTCCGTTTATTGGTATAAAACTTCTTAAATATCTCTTACAACTTTATGAGGCGACATTTAAAGCAGTAATTTTGAGAATGACACACTTCAAAATTCGCGCGAAAGTGACGTTATGACTGTTCGACCCCATTCAGTTCCTTTCATAAATTTTATTAATAACATCGTCGATGGCCCAAGCAAATAGTACCAATCGTAAATTAAAAAAACTTGTGGGGTCCCTCGCACTGCGAAGTCTTGCGGTTCCATAGTTACGCCACTGTCCGCCCCTGTGAGTATTATCCCTAGATAAATAAACCGTTACACGTGCATAAATAAATATTGCCATTTATCAGGATTTGAAAACGGGGTCTGCTGTTTGATACCAGATGTTTTGTTATTATTCATTTTCAGCCTCTCTTGCAAATCTTTTTATCTCAAGGTAAGTCACATGACTATTAAATATTTCTGTATTTTTTCAATGCAAGCTTTAAATATACGCTGAACAGTGATACGCGACAGCATCCTTACCATGAAGCCTTCGCCGTTTATGTGGGTCTTTAGAGTTTATTTCCTACCCCCACACATGTAGCATTGTCATTGTGAAGCTCATTCAGTATGTTAATGATGTTGCAATCCAATTTCTCAAGAGCTTGCCATAATTTGCTTCACGGAATCGAGTTGTATGCCTTCTCTAAATCGATCAAGGGCAAATGTGTTTCTTGGTACTTGCTTATTTATTTTCACTGAATAAATAGTTTATGCTTCCAAATAGTTTCGATAATGAATTGAATGCTGAATCTTCAACCTATATTTCCTTTGTACTACTTTTTGTCTTTCTTGTAAATGTATGTGATACTTTTAAACATTCATTTAATAGTAAGTTGAGTAAGGTTTACAACTCAATAGAACATGTTTTGTCTGTTCGTTATGCTCTCCATAATGTGACATTCCATTCTCTGTTAAAAACATAATATTAAAAAAAAAGTATTCGCAGCATGCCATGATCAAATTGAAGTTTTCCTTAACTTGCGATATACCCATTGATGCAAATGAACTACCAAGTCAGAGAGAACTAAATTACATCTTGATCTTGAATTATTTTCCTAAAAATATACAAAACAATTAACAAAAACTATTTTTATTGACCGTTATGATTATTACACTTGTTGATGTGTACATGCCATCTTATTTTCACTTTTGCTTGATAGAATTCAACTTAATGCAGTGTAAACTTTTAACTGTCACAGTGACAGATGTGTTCATAAACAAATTGCAATCTGACCTACTAAAGTTAAGACCTGACTAGATTTTCTATCTTTCTTTTCAAGGCTTACTCTAAATGAGTTTGTTTGGAACACACAATACCTTCTTTACCAGGATTGTTTCTTTGTTAATTGTTCATACTGATTGTAGTTTATACACTTTTTATAAGATTATCTTTATCATTTAGGAATTGTTAGTTCTCCAATCCACCATATTTGATTTCGCCTTGTGTTTTCTTCTTCCCTTGCGGGTTCTTTACAGCTTGACAAATAAAACATTAGCTATAATGAACTACTTCTGGGGTTGGGCAGTGTTATTGTTGAAATAGAAGAACGTCTCTCCCACTCTCATAATACGTCTCATAAGGAATAGGAAGCAAAAGAACACAGCAACTCAACGTGTAAAGCACGGTAGAAACGAAACTTTTTTGTAAGGGATAGAAGAGTGTGATTCAGGGGATAGACAATTCGCCATCACCAATTGGCCGCTGTGGATTCGTCAGCGCCGCTTCGCCGAAGGTCAAATACGCCATTTACTCGATTCGCCGTCGGTCCGATTCGCGTCGGTCCGATTCGCCGTCGGACCGATTCGCCATCAGCTCGATTCGCCGTTGCGAAAAGCGGTATTTTTGAAATGCTTAAATAATAAAGAAATCATCTGTAAATCTCTGATTAATTTTAACGGCCACAATTTATTTCTGATTTGAGTTATAACAAGGAGATCTATGTTGCTCCAGGCCATGACACTGGGCCTATAAAGTGACATTTGGAATGGCCTACCACAATTTGGCAACATAGCTTCACCAGCCTTTAACAAAAAATTACTAGATTTGGTCACTAAATGAACAATCTGTCAGTGCACCGTCCCTGTCATTGTGATACATGACAGTTTAAAAAAATCTATACAACAGTTGGTATTTACATCGTAGTGCGTCACTTCTCCGTAATAATAGATTTAAAAACAATTCCAAATGGGTAGGTAAGTAAATCTCTACTAATTCTGACTTCATCTAAAACAGCTATTTCTTCAAAATAACTTACCTGGAAGCTATTGATATTGCAGTTGGAACGAGTCTCTTCATCTTATCGACCTTCACATACGTTTTTTAAACTGCTTTTCATAAACAACACTGGGGGATTGGAAAGACCTCCAGTCCTCTCAATTCAAAACTTGTTACCATTTTTGTGCCACTGTTTCATTCGATGGAACTTTGAATACATTAAAATAAGTAGCAGCTGATGAAGCGTAGTTAATTTGACTTACAGCTTGATACGCAACACGCATTGCGACTTTCACTCTGATGATGCAAGCTGCAAGGTATTGCGAAACGTTAGTGAATATGGATGCACAAACAGCAAAACGGCCAAATCTGCCTAAGTATCCTCGTTCTCAAGATACTCAAACAACATGAGCCACCAAAGAGCATGGCCATCGCGCGGGTTTTTGCTCGACTTCACAAGGTGCAAGGCACATTAAGCCAGAAAATGCTGGGTGTTCATCTACAAATACTACGCGGTCTAAGCCGAAATTCTATGCTAAGGAAAATAATTCGAGTAACCGCGAAAGCCTCAAACAGTACATTTATTTTCCTTTTTCATAAAACGTAATTGCGGTTGGCCATTGCAAAAGAATCAACCTTACTGAGTGCATGAGTGATCACATGTGATAAATGTTTTTTTTTAAATTTTGTTTACATTGAACTGTACGGCGACAGCGAATGTTCTGACGGTGTATTTTTCGACGGCAAATTGTACCTACGGCGAATCGGCGACGGCTAAGTGTCCTATACCTTGTTATCTAACATGTTCACCACTTCAAAGGGGAAACTCTGCTACGGATTGGAAAGAAGAAGCGGAAATGTATAGTCAAGAGTTGTCGAAGCTGACTGAAGATGGCGGAAGGTGGGGTTTAGAAACAAACGCTTTTCACGTGAAAGGCTCAATAGCTTCGCGAATATTTTTGCTAAAGAAGATAATAAAACTCTAATCGAAAAGGATCTCATGGCCGGTATCGCGTTAGTGTTTGTAGACGGCCGATGGTAAAATACGAGACCTGACCTGAATAACGCTGGTATTCAGAGATTTTACTAAAAGATCTGCATTACCAACACACAATACCATTTTTATAAGCGGAGAAAAGAAAACTTGTATCCTTAACACGATAAGCGTTCTTTCTAAAAGTTTTTCAGATGAGTGGATGTTATCGAGTTGAGATATAGAAACAGACATGTTCTGTGTTGTTTGATGATATGAATTGGTATGCCGATAGTGGCGAGATGAGTGCGCTTGCGCTTTGCCCTTTAAGAGAGTTTCTTATCTGAAGTGGTTTATACGATGAGTTACCATGTTTGTGCTTCTCACTTCTCATGAAGTGTGGTATGAAAGTAAGTGGGCGAAACGGTGATATATTGTATCCCAACAATGACACTATTCAATATCGGAAGCCGTTCGTTGCATAATGACAATAACCGTGAAATACTTTGAAATATGTAACAGCCTTTTTTAATGTCTGCGTTAGAAGCCTAATTTCTCATTGTGAGGTAAATAAGCCTGCTGTATTTTGGTCGTAGTGAAGCTAACTTCAAGCTGAGTTCGAGTTTGACGAACACTTCCATCTGGCACCTCAAGGGATGAGATATATGAGTTCTGTTAGTGGCCTTTTCGGTATCTGACTCTAACGAGTAATTCTAAGAAAATCCACGTTAAAAGCAGCTCCAGTTTTTTAAAAGCAATAAAGCCGTTATCAGTACCCTCCGGGCTCATGTGCCAACTATAAAATTCAAGCTGCACGTGTTGTTTGGGCCGTTGTCTAACGAGAGGTGAGCACATGATCTTACTTAAGGCTTTGCTGTTGTTTAACTGTTAAATTATGCCAGCTCTCCACGTACCGCTACGAGCGCTTGTATGCCTTTTCATCCCCGGCGTGCTCCACGTCTGAGTCTGCCGCCGGCAACTATACGTTGTGCTCGTCCCCTCTGATGTTTGGAGATAAATTTTTGAGCCAACCGTAAGCCCAAAACGCCCGCTCTTGGACAGATTACATTCCCGTGATTTGTCGCATTTCCAATTCAACAGACCGTGACAGGGACCTGAAAATCCGCCGACGATGACTTCGAGAGCATCCGATTTACGCACCGTGCTGCGTTGAATGAGACCAGTTAACTATATCAACTGTGAGTACTAGCACATGCCTTCTTCTAGCTTACATAACATCTTTGTACTTGTATTAGGCGTGTTTTGCCTGCTTATAATGCGACGCTTAAATACATAGGCTTTTGAGATTTATCGCGCTGTTTTTTAGCATCTTTGATCTGGCTTCGTAAATTTGAGCCCGTTTTATTGGATTGTTTTAACATTTGACTATAATTCAAACCTTTTTATCCCTCCTACTGGTATATTATGCTTTAGTTACCTGCTGGTTTTGTTTTGTTTAGGATTGTTAAGCGAGAAGCCACAAACGGTAAGGGTGTTTTCGACTGTTAGCTAAATATATTTTTTGTCGTGGTGAACTACTTGCGTCCGTTTGTGTTTTCAAACTATTATACGTATTTTTTTAACCTCAATGACAGCCTAGTCCTTATCTACGCCATTTACTGCCGATTGTTTGAGCTAGCCAGGACGGTAGTGACCTTTTGTTTAAGGACGCCACAAATCATCTCTATATCATTAGCTAATTGTTTAGCTAGTCATCTTCAAATGTTTGTTGCTTGCGTGAGTATCATATGCTCTCCATATGCAATAGAAAATAAATTAATCTTTTGGCTACGCATATAGACTAGTGGTATGATGTAGAAGGGTATACCAACTTGTTGCTCCTCTCTTAAATTTTATACCATTTATAATTAATGAGAAGATTGATAAGTGTTCGTAATAATGTTTTATTTTATTCATACACTTCGCATAGGTAGCACTCAATGTTTTGAAATAGTACATTGTGCATTCAAAGCGGAAAGAGATACTTTTGTAGTGTAAGAGCACAAAAGTCTCTACGCTCGAAGCATACTTACTATTTTTCCTACGATAGCTCAAGAAAGAATAAAATTATTGTTTAATACACACCATAATCAATTGCACTGGCATCTATGGCTTTTGTATCTGACAAATGCAACCATATCAATTTTTGTTTAAGTGAGCGAATATTGTTTTTTCGCTCGTTGCTATTGGAGACGAGCGGGAAAATGACGTTCCAGCTTATTCCTCAAGAAATATCTTTCCGTCGTCAAATGACAGCTCGAAAAGCCTACTTTTCAAAACTGTCTTAGAAAAAGTAGTATTCTAAAAAAATCTATATTACTTTTTATGCTATATTAAATACCCCGCTTCCAATAACTCTTGTGCATTTTGGTTTTAATATAGTTAGGTAAGGAAAGTTGGGGTTAACTGGACCACATTTTTAATTTATTTAATTTTATTTTCAGTTTTGAATTTATCTAAGTGTATTTCTCTAGGAGTGAATCTTATCATGTACGGAATTAGCAGAAATTTTATTGTTACAATATCTTTTACCAAATTACATGCAATAAAAAAGTACCTATGTAAAGAGAGTTTTGGTTCAGATAGCCCAACTTGCAGGGTTAAATGGACCTAGTGGTTAGGTTAACTGGACCATTTTACAAAATGTACTACAAATTTCTCAAATATCCTGGGGACCAAGTTTGAACCTTCTTTTGACATTGCCCAAGTTCTTATAAAATGCTTCAACATCACTCTTGTTGAAACTCGTGGCTCGATTTAATGATGTCTGCTCTGGGGTACCTAAAGATAAGTTATGGCGTTTTCTGAACTGGATCAGCTAGTCCTCTCCTGCCATTTTATTGTGTTCCCAATTGAGCCTGATCACCTTATTATTTGCAACTGCAAACTCATATGCCAGACGTCTTGTTGACAGTTTGCTTAAACCATAATAGATATTGGATGCCGTTTTTATATATTTCACAAGCAAAAGCTCTTCTTTGATGATAAAAACTTGCAGATATTCATGTTGAGGACGAAAGATAACTTTGTTTCGGTCATATGCTGCTCTAATTTTATCCACATATCGTTTTAATGTACTTAGTGGTATCCCAGTACTTGTCGATACCTGTCTATCCGTGAAAACACCATGAACAATTAATTTTACTGAATTTTGTAATTCCTCTTGTGAATATGAACCACTCTCAGTGGTGCGTTTGCGATTTCTCGGCATTTTCTACAAAGAAAAATTAAAATGGGGTTAACTGGACCGGTTCACTTAACCCCAACCATTAAAGGTTCTGTTAACCTCAAAACACATGGCAGCTCTACATGCATGTTCCCCGAAATCCCCTAAATTCTTGCACTTTCGCTTTTTACTAATCTTTTGGCAATGAAATACTAATATCAACAGATAGAAACTTGGATTTACACTTCCACAAATTACCCTTACAATTAAAAAATTATATAGCAAAAATAATTACTCTTACTTGTCAAACACGACCTTTGTTACGTCAACCCGTCGTCTGCGTTGATTGTTATAAACAATCAACGCAGACGACGCGTCAACCATACTAACATTCACAGTGCCAATCATAGGGACTCCAAATAAAATATTAGTGGGAGATTCAAACAAGCAAAATTAGTTTAAATCCAATGGTCCAGTCAACTCCAAGGTTCAGTTAACCCCCAACCCCTCTACATTTATTAGTCTTTGTCCTTTGCTTCACCTAGACTCAAAATACTATGTCATATATCCACGACGTGACATAATTGACAAGGAAAGTTTCATTGGAAAACATGTGTTAATAACTATAATCACTTGTATAAGTTTTAAGAGACCTTTAACAGTAAGACTCTTTAACCTCACTTTCTTTTAAAACAAGGTGAATGTTCCGGAGTACGGTTTTAAATGCCATGTGAAGCAAATACAGTCAGAAAGTGTGTTTATCCGTACATAGAGCCCTATGAATCGCATGTCACTCATGAGTACACTGCTGTTTAAAGCCCTGTAATTTTGTCAAAACTGACGATTTGTTGGTGGCATATGTACAACTTATAGAACTGAGATTGATGCACCATCTCTTATACTTGGTCTGACCAAATGTGCGTATTTCAGCAGCAATGTTTTACTTCTTTGATTCGCATGGAGACATTTTTATGCAACTCACTCGTCTTTAAAGCTTCCATAAAACGAATATTTTTACCATCATCATGTCTTTAAAATATGCAAACCAATAGACGAAGCATAAATGACAGGAGGTCACTGGTTTACATTGTAGCCAATAAAATAAACATTTGCACTGCATTCATGCGCTTGGCGTCCTTGCGTCTTATTTTTCGAAAATAACTCAAGAAGGTATTCAACTGATTTAAATTCAAAGCTTCCTACATCATTTACAATTCCTTTAACACAAAAACAACTGGATTTGTTGTTATTTATGTTTTATTTGTGTAATTAGTAAGATTTCGTTCTCTTTGTTGTTGCAACTACATTTCATCAGAGTCAAAGCTGTCTTAAGAGCGCGCGGTGTAGCTCTAATGGGGCCTGGACACAACGCCCACTGGTCACAAACCCCAACTCAGAATTTGGTCATAACGCCCAACTTAGATTCTGGTCACAACGCCCAACTTGGTCACAACGCCCAATTTTGATTTTGGTCACAACGCCCAACTTGGTCATAACGCCCAAAATCGATATTGGTCACAACGCCCAACTTGGTCACAACGCCCACCGACGCCTGTTATAGAAGAGAGCTGTCGACGCCACTTAAACCACCGTTTTGGTCATAACGCCCAACTTCGATTTTGGTCATAACGCCCAACTTGGTCACAACGCCCAATTTTGATTTTGGTCACAACGTCCAATTTGGTCACAACGCCCAATTTCGATTTTGGTCACAACGCCCAACTTGGTCACAACGCCCAATTTCGATTTTGGTCACAACGCCCAACTTGGTCACAACGCCCAACTTTGATTCTGGTCACAACGCCCACTTTGGATTCTGGTCACAACGCCCACTTTTGATTCTGGTCACAACGCCCAACTTGGTCATAACGCCCAAGTTTGATTTTGGCCACAACGCCCAACTTTGATTTTGGACATATCGCCCAGGCGGCACAGAAAGTAAAATGAATAATAATAAATTAAACTTTTAAGGTGAGGTAATAGGTAGGAACATTTTCAAGTTCCCGTAAGTAGTATTAATATTATATATTTTTCATAATAATTCAGTGGCGTAATGCGTTGTCAAAAAAGTTTCTAAATTCGGATTATAACATATAAAGTTGTATTTTTTATATAGAACTCATAGTTAGCTGTGGCATTATGAGACATATGTCGTATGGGATCGATTTATTCATTTTCACTACTTTATAGCAACAATTCACAATTTTTAATATTTCGTCGTTTTCTAGTTGAAAACTTGTGCCATTTAGAATATACGTGATTAAACAAAGTTTTTGCGTTGTTACAATACCACCGTTTGATTGACAGAATTAATCACGTTTGATTGTTACTTATAATATTATAGTGTCCTTTATCCATTTATCAGAACATTTTATTGTCCATTAAAACCTCTGCAGTTTCTCAAATTAAAAATGCATTTGCAAAAATGTAAATATTCTACTTCTATACGAAGGAGGTTCGAAAATATGAAAATGATTGAAGAAAAAAGTAATCTTATTTTTCAAAATACACAAAAATGTTAATTGGAAGTATTTGTTATAACCTATCTATTAATAGTTATTTAACAAACAAGTATGTTAATGAGAGCGATTAATAATCGAGACATTTTAATGCGCGAGAGCCAGCGAGCTCGTTAATTCTAGATATTATTAATCGCCGATTAACATACGAGTTAGTTACAATATTTTTCCGTTGATCGTACATTATTAATTTGAAGAAAATCTAATTTTATTCCATGAAGAGAATTTGACACTTAAAGTTTTGACATTAATGGTACCGGGTGACCATAAATGGTTGTGATTTTTTTCTTACGTTGGCACTGTTTATGTTGGTGACATTGTAAGTCTATGTTAAATATGAGGTTATCAGGTTAAGTTTTGAGTCAGTTTGTGTCAAAACTGACGCAAAACCTAACCTGTTAACCTAGAATTTGACATACACTTGCAGTTCCACCAACATAAACAAATTTTTAAAATCGTTTATTAATAAAAAAAATCATTCATTAATAAGGGTCATTAATATACGATTCTCTAGAGCTCGTTTCACTCTGACTATGCAGTACAGAGAACATACGACAATGTTATTTAAAGGCAAACTTCGCTTGCTGCGTTGCCGCTTGTAGACCGCACTCAGGTATACTGTATGCTGCTCTTTTCAAATTGACGCAGAAGCGACAAAAAAGGTTTACTTCAACAAAGTATTAACAAATAAGCCGATTGCAATACAAAAGGCGGATTTATTATGATTGACGTCTTCGTGTTCAGTTTTAAGCAACTTGCTATCCCTGTACACTGCATAGTCAGAGTGAAACGAATTATTTAAAAATTTGACACAAAAATGAAATTTGTTTGCACTGATTTCGAATCACGTAATATCCTGGTTGCTAAGTGAGGGAAAACTCAGATTTGACAATACTCGTTTATCGTATCCCTTGATAAGTTAACTTTGAAGTATTTCATTTGGTAATACACAGCGTGGTAAGAAAAACATAGGTGAAACCAGAAAAAAATGTTTTCGGAGCAAGTAACTGTGACTTTATGTTTGACGCTTTCTTTTAACCTCTTTAAATAACATTTTTGTCTATTTTGAAAAATAACCGTACTTTATTTTTGAACCATTTTCATATTTTTGAACCTCCCCTGTATACGAATATATTTACATTTTGGCAAGTGCATTTTTAGTTTGAGAAGATGTAGAAACTTGTATCAGGAATAAAAAACACTCTGAGAAATGGATGATAAAAAAATCCATGTGTTACAAATTTATGAGGGGCAGTATATGTTATATTATACAGATTGGTGGTGGATACTTTTTATGATAAATTTGTGGAATCATACAGTACGGGGACGTACTGTATGGTTGGGTTACAAAGAGGGAAAAAAAGTTTATTTTTGACTTTTCAAAAAAATCACTCTTTAAAAACGCTGCGCGTTCTCAAACTAAAAATGCACTTCTCAAAATTTAAATATCTTCTTCCGTATACGGGGGAGGTTCGAAAATATGATAATGGCTCAAGAATAAAGCGCCCTTATTATTCAAAATATACAATAATGTTATTTGAAAAAGTTGCTTAGAATTAAAAGTAGGTGTCACATATAAAGTCACAGCCACCTGCTCTAAAAAACAATTTCCACTGGTTTTTCTTATTCTTCTACTACCCTGCGAATTACTAAACGCGATACTTCAAAGTTAATTTATTGACGGATACGATAAGAGTGTATTGTCAAATTTGAGTTTCGGTCACTTAATCTGAAATTTGTGTGGCTCGAAATTCATGCTAAAAATCTCATATTTCTGTCAACAAAGACACAAGTATCTTAAAAAAATTAATAATACGCGATCCAAACATCAATAGCAATTCAAAGCATTAAAATGTCTCGATTATTAATCGTTCTCATTAACATACTTGTTTGTTAAATAACTATTAATAGATATATTATAACAAATACTTCCAATTAACATTTTTGTGTATTTTGAAAAATAAGAGTACTTTTTTCTTCAATCATTTTCATATTTTCGAACCTCCTTTGTATAGAAGTAGGATATTTACATTTTTGCAAATGCATTTTTAATTTGCGAAACTGCAGAGGTTTTAATGGACAATAAAATGTTCTGATAAATGAATATATGAAGGACACTATAATATTATAAGCAACAATCATACGTGATTAATTCTGTCAATCAAACGGTGTTATTAAAACAACGCAAAAACTTGGTTTAATCACGTATATTCTAAATGGCACAAGTTTTCAACTAGAAAATGACGAAATATTAAAAATTGTGAATTGTTGCTATAAAGTAGTGAAAATTAATAATTCGATCCCATACGACATATGTCACTGAAATGGGAGAAAATCCTCTTTCTCATAATGCCAGAGCTAACTCTGAGTTCCATATAAAAAATACAACTTTATATGTTACTAGCTAGCCCGGCAAACGTTGTTCTGCCCAAAAATAATTTGTCTCTGAAACCCCGTTTCACCACTATAGAGATTTAATTTTATGTCATGTCCATCGTCTTGGAGTAAATGCCATTTTCGCAATCAACGTCCCAAAAGACCTCAATAACGACACCCATATCGATTGTTTAGGCTTATTTACCCCATTTCACCCCCTAAGGGGTAGCGGACCCGACAGACGTTGTCCTGCCCGAACGTTGGTTTGCCTGGTATTAGCGGGTTCAGCAAACGTTTTTTCGATATTCGAATTTTCGATTTTTTTTATTTTAAAAAATATTGGGGGGTGGTGGAGGGGGTGAAATTTTGGGGTTATATGTTTTGATTTGCGAGAAATCTTAAAAAAAAAATTAAAAAATTCGTCAAAAAATTGAAAAACAAATCCTAGAACCCGATTGCAGCGCCACCTACCGGATCCAATTGTGAATCTAAACCATCCAGGGACCCACTCAAACACACACACAAAATTTCATCAAAATCGGTCCAGCCGTTTAGGAGTTCAGTTATATACACACGTACAGAAGAATTATATACAGGGTGTCTCAAAAAGAATGGGACACCGATTAGCCATAGATTCCTTACGTCATAATAAATCGATTAAACCTAATATACCTTAGTACAAAGTCCCTTCAGTAAGAAGTTATAGGGCCTTGAAGTTCAATTTTTTATTTTTTATTTTTTTGTTAATTTCCACAAATGTAGAGATATCGATTTGAATTTTGGTATGCATACTTACTATTATATGCTACACTAATAGAAAACATTTCATAAACTAGACTTGACTGTAAAGGGCACTTTATCTAACGGGGGGCGGATTAAATTGCATATAACTCCATAACTTTTAGAGAAAATCCAAAATATTGTAGCGCGTAAGTGACGTAGCTTTGCAGCGCCTAGCAGTGGAACAAGTAAGCTCTCAAAGTCGACCCGCGATGTTCTGCTGATTTTTGCAATGGACCACTGTCGAATTTGTTTGTGTAAAATACGGCCTGCTAAATTCTTAGAGAAACCTTAAACTGACAGCGAATTTTTGAAAAAATTTCAACCTTTCATTTCGAAAAGTAGCGCGTGTGAGTGAATCTTGACTGTACATCAGTTCATTATTAATCGAATGTACCTAAACATCGCCCATTCTCTTCCAAATTGAAAATGGAGAATATCCCACGATTACAGGTGAAGAGGATACAATTAAAATACCATCTCAACTAATTGCCAAAGAGGACATCATTACAGAAATATTTGGTAATAGTTTGTCAACTCTTAAGAACACCCTTAGTGTTTCAAAATTCTCAATTTTAGCGCCAGAAAACGAACATTGCGATGAAATTAACGACAAAATTATATCTTTCTTACCTGGTTATAAAAAAATTGAGTGTGATTACAATTGCAGATAATGACAACATTTTACAATTTCCAACGGAATTCCCAGATTCTTAAAATTTCAGTGAAATAGCTCCACATTGCTCAACACTAAAAATAGCGACGATTTTTAGTCTCTTGAGAAATTTAAATGTGTCTACTGGTATAGATTAAGCTTATAGATTTAACACCTTCTGATATTACATTACCTTTTGGATTTCGGAGAAGACAGTTTCCTGTACGCCTAGCATTTGCGATGACAATTAATAAATCGCAAGGACAAACTCTGAATAAAGTAGGAATGTATTTGCCACAACCAGTATTTAGACATGGTCAATTATATGTAGCAATGTCACGTGTGCGTTGTTTTCAAAACTTCAAAATTAAAATTTTACTTAATGGATCAGGCCACACATTAATCATTGTCTACAAAGAAGTTTTATAAGTTGCAAAATATTTTGCAATAGGTGGTTCTTTTATTCACTGTGGTTTTATCCACTCGACGATGATATTTAAATGGCAGTTGCTCTCAAGACAAAAAAGTGTTATAACAGTGATTTTTCAAAATGCAGTATCAGTACAATAAGGACATATTGTCTTGAATTTACATAAGGGTTCACCTGAGAGGATATTCCAAGGCGAAATAGTTTTCCAAACTTCCCTTAAAACCTGTGAGACCTGTTTTTCTAAAGATCTATAACGAGGAAACTACTACAGGTGGGAAGCTGAAATTCGACATATTAGTTCGTTTTACAAATCAGATCAAGTAAATTCCAAGGTTTTGCAGATTTCTTCCCCGAAAAGAGTTAAATAGGACAAATCTGTTTTTTCTAAATATTGCCACAAGGAAGTATAGGAAGTTGAAATTGAGCATATTAGAACATTTTTCAAATTGGGTCAAATCATTTTTAGGGTTTTGGAGAATTCATCCCCGAAAGGGGTTAAATGAAACAAATCTATTTGTCAAAATAGGTCCACGGACAAACTACTACTGGCAGTAGGTTGAAATTCGGCATTTTAGATCGTTTTACTAATCGGAAACCATTTTTAGGGTTTTTCGAAATACATTCCCTCAAACAGGTTAAATAGGCCAGAAATGTTTTTCTAAAAATAACCACAAATGATCTACTACAGGTCGAAAATTGAAATTCGGCATATTAGATCGTTTTACAAATTAGGTCAAATCAATTTCAGGCTTTTTCAAAAATAACTCCCGAAAGGGTTAACTGGGGTAGATGTGTTTTTCTGAAGATCGCCATAATACGGTAACTGGTGTAGGTAGAATTAATTCGGCACATCGAATTAAGTCATTTCCAAGGTATTTCGAAATATATATCCTTTCAAAGGGATTAAATACGGTAGATTGTCACGAGATAGATACAGATATTAGGAAGTCGAAATTCGCCAATTAGTTCGTTTTACAAATCACGTGAAACAATTTTCAGGGTTTTGCAGAATGCGTCTACTCAAAAGAGTTAAATGAGATAGATCTGTTTTTTAAAGATTGCCTTACCGAGCCAACTACTACAGATAGGAAGATGAAATTTGGCATATTAGATCGTCCTACAAACAGGCCAAACCATTTTCAGAGATTTTTGGAATTCACCACCAAAGGGTGTTACGGTGTAAATGCTCTCTTAGCGGTTGGTACTCTGTGAACAAACCTTTAGTGCCGATATTCGGTTCTCCCGCATCGAAATTCGTTAGGTTGGCGATTACTTTTTTTGGTGGTGCTTGGATTTTGCAAATTAATTGCGCTTCTGTCTTCGTTTCATTTTTACAGTGAAGCTAGCATCTTGCATGGTTTTTCTATAATCTGATGGGGGAGTTAGTCTGCTTTTGATTCTTTGTGTGCCCCACGCCGTTTGGCGGAGTTTTGATGTAGTAGCGAATATTTGGACATTTAAGCCCTTGCTAATTGGTGGAGTTACCTGCAAACAAGCTTCTACAAAAAAAAATCCGTGCACATGGCCCACATTCTTGGGGCGAGTTATTTTGAAGTTTTGTCCGCTCTCGCGTGAAGCGCATGTTGTTTATTTAAGCGATTTTCTAGCCGTTCCTACCCTACCAGCGGCCCTCAAAATTCTTAATTTTAGTTCTAAAAGACGAATATTGCCATGAAATCAACAATGAAATTATATCTCTCTTGCCTGAATATGAAAAACAATATTGAGTGTGAATACAATTGTATCACATAAAAGAAAAAAAATTAAAATTTTCTAAATTTCTAGATTCGTTAAATTTCAGTGGAATATATCCACATTGCTTAACGGGATCAATAGATATTACCTGGAACATTTTAAATGTGTCTACTGGTTTAATAGATGAGATAAGATTAATGGTACGCAATTTATTTGAGAACTGCCTAGATTTGGTATTAAATGGACAAGCTACAAGCCAGGCAGAAGAGTATTATTACCTTGTATAGATTAACACATTCTAATACCTGTTTGCCTTCGGAAAAGAAATTTTTCAGTGCGTCTTTCATTTGCGATGACAATAAATCACAAAAACAAACTACGGATAAAGTGGGAATATATCGTATTTGCCACAACCAGTATTTAGCCATGGTGAAGTATAAGCAGTAATATCACGTGTGAGTAGTTTTAGAAACTGAAAAATCAAAATTTTACCTAATGGATCCTGCCACACGTTACAAAGAAGTTTTGTAATTTGCAAAATATTTTGCAACGGGTCCGCTAGATAGACTAATAATGTTCGGTGTAAGAATCAAATTCAATCAAAAATATTGGAAGATGGAAGTCCAACACGACTTGATTTTTCAGGATAAATTTTGGTTTCTTATGTAATTAAATGCGATTTCACTCTGTTCTCTGTCCTTTTATGTGGTACCTATAATAAAGCAAACTCGTACTTTGACACTTAGACATTGAATTTAGTGTAGTGTATACATACAAAACGTGTTTGCTAATAAATCAATACATTTATTACTACCACTGTGTTCATTTCGTTGTGAGTTAACATGGTTCTATAATTGTTTTAAAAGGTAGGTTTGGCTTGGCGTTCCTGCTCACAAAATTTATTCCAACCCTAACCATGCTCAAGTATTCCATTATTATAACATACTTCAATTCCTTCACTATTCACCAAATATACTATCCCTGGTCCTTCCAATCACCAAAAAGTATCTTATCTGAATCACTTCCTAAAGTGCGTCTGAGACATAACCTCCAAACTGGATTCAAGTTCGGAAAATTCGGATCTACCCTACTACGATACTAGAAGATTATTGCAGAGATTATAATATTATGGGAGTGCTTCAGACAGGATACCGTATCCAAACATCACTGGAAGACTTCAGGCAGTTGTACTAAATGAAGACATTTAGAAGGCAATTTTGTCAAATTCTTATCAAACATTGCTGATTGGTATTTTTTCTGCTGGGCACTAATTTTACATTTTAATTTGTATGCATTTTCCATTACTATTTTATCATGGTTTCTTTCTGTAATGTTTTATAGCTACATGTATTCATAATATCAACAACAGCTAAGTTGTTACTATAGATATACTGCTAAATATAGTATGATCAAAAACTATTTTCATCTAGTATGGCCTAATTTATGAATGCAACTACATTTATACCTAAATGTCAAACGTGACATCTGCTTTTTAAGTGAGTTATAGTTACATTCATAAATTAGAAAGGTGAAAATAATTTTTGATCATACTATATCATCAGTTTAAGAGCACAAGAAAAAATGCAGAATCCCTCTCTGTTACTCTCATTGGTTACATATAAATGACAATGTCATACCAACTAATACAATAGATTCAGATTCTGCATTTCAAAGATATGTGTTGATATAGCTGTAACTACATCGTAAAAATTTGAAAAACGATATGTCTTGAGGTTTTTACCTGTAAATGCTACGAGGACGGATCAGGCCCTTTGGGGACATAATTAGGTTGCCTAGACGTTGAAACAATTACTGGAGTTGGGGTGTGCAGAAGCAGTCGAGTTTCTTCGGTGGGGGAGTGATCCATGGGCGGTGGAGGTGGACAGATGTATAAAGGTAGATCACGGACACTACCACTGCACTCTTTTAGTTTATTATCGATCACATATTCACTTTGTTTATCTTTAGTCATAATGTCGTCAAGTAAAAATAAGGGAGACTTTAAAGTTCGCGTTCTATCCAAGTCAGATTGGCTTGAAAGAGGAAGAGATCTGGTAAGAATTCTTTGCGGGCGATGTTTCACAGGAGGAGATGATAAACGTTTGCTTGGAGATGAGTATTCACTCCCAGAACCCACATCGATGCCAGACGTGCTGTCCGAAATGAGACGCTCGCTTTCTGGATCCCCGTTGCGGTGGCTGCCACCATCGGACTTCTTCAGAATTGACTTTGAACGGCGATGATGCTCCAGCTGAGAACTAGTTCGGCTGTCCATGGAATCTACAGATAGGGAAGATTTGCTGCCACCATTTTTTCCTATAGATAATACTTAATTATGCATTTAAGAAAAGACAATTTGAAGTTGAGTTTGCCAGAAAAGTGGAATAATTTTTATATTGTTTTACTACCTGATCTAGATCCACCTAGAGCATGAATGCCGAAGAGATGCTGGTTAAATATCCTAGTAGCCGATGCAAAACCCTTGGAAGCAATAAACGATGATTTTTTGGTGTTACGTTTACCTTCCAGGCTTTCTTGAGACTGGCGTTCTAAAGCATTTCCAAACCTTGTTCTTGGCCGACTTGTCTGAAATTAATTTCATGTAGTAAAGTACGCATATTTTTGCTAATAATAATAATAATAATAATAATAATTTTCTGAAGCGAACTTACAATATAGGTTCTCACCTGCTGGAAACGAGTTTTTCTGTGCTTGGGTTGCGGCGAATCGTTGAGACTGACTCGACTTCCCCGTTCTATTCCAAATCCTCTATAACTCTCTTCGATGGGTGTAGTTCCCAAACTTCTTAATCCGGTATCTCCAGAGGCAGACTTCTTGACAGCGGAGCCTATACCGATTCCTGGAGCAGGGATAGTGGGGCTATTTTCCCCACTCTTATCCAAAGGATTGACGTATAGATTACTGTCAATAGCGCACGTTGGATCTGCTATGTTCGAGGCCAAATCTCCTTGAGACTGGTAAGGATGTGTGTTGCAGCTGGCGAACGTGTCCGAACTGTCCATGCTGCCCATTTCGGCGTTGTTGTTGTTGTTTTGCATGGCAGGCTTCGTACTCACTTCGAAGTCCCCGAAGGGATTAAAGGAGTCGCCCATCCCACTCCTAATTGTTTTCATTTCGAGACAAACTGGGTTTCGGAAATCGCTCGTTCCCAAAGGCATTAGGTTTTCTGCATCCACGAATTCTTTATAATCCTGTGACAGATTGAGTGGATTTTAGATTTCAAATTAGGAAATTAAGGCTAGATGTGTTTGTCATATTTTCTGCTACGATAAAATATTTAAGAGCTAATTCGTTAATAAATTTATAAGTTAACTCTTTTAAGTGGACTTTTTAAAGAACGGATAAGTACACATAACATGTAAAAAGAAATTCTAATCTACAACAGTGCATGGTATAGACGAGGCAATATTTAAAGAAAACTACGTGCATAAGTGATTTATCTAAGCTTAGCGTGCAAAATTTATGTTATATTACAAACCTTGACAGAGTAAATTTTCGTACTTGTTATATGTAATTCTATTCTTTATAAACTAGAAAGATTTAGGAACACTTGTTTTAAACCAGTGTTGGCTTGTGTAAAAATATTTAAATCATAAAAAAGATAAACAATAGACAAAGTACAAACAACACAACGAACAATAAATTCTTGTAAAAAGCTTTCTTAGACAAAAATGTAATTTTTGAATTGCTGTAAATGGTAACGTTTAGAGGAGACTGATGATTTTCTATCCCGACATTGATTACCAGAGGGAGAACTCACCTGATATTAACGTTTGAAAGTAGAAATGGCAACGGAAACGCTACTACACGTTTTTGGCACGAAGTGGAATACATTCCCCCCGGCATCTTCCATCTTTACAATCCTGCAACGCAGTACTACGCTCAAATATTTCGATTTTGAAATTTCTAACCCATCGAGAGCTTTTGCACTGACTGCTAAAGTTCTCTGTTATGTGAATGTTAGACACAACACGAATGAAAACAACCATAAAATAAAAAACACAATAAAAACTAACTCAAAAGCATAGAAAGTGGTGTAATATGGTGTATGGAAATAGTGCGTCCATTTCACCCAAAATATGCACAGTTTGTGTTAAATACCGGAAGTCGTTGATCTATCAAACAGCCTACTTGGAAGTGTATTCTAAATCCAGCAGATTACTTGATAGAACATTATATTTGGATTACATTTCCATGGATTTCTGCAAGATCATCAAATTCTCGCCTAATAGAAAAAGCAATAAAGGCCATTTTTGTCCTCATTTTACAAAATAATCATGCATATTATACAATATATAATTACCCAGATCCACAAAGGAATACTTGCATGACAGATTCTAGGTTATTACAGCTTTTTCTTTGTGCTGCAAGTATTTACCTTTTCCTAATAAGTTGAACTAAGCATGCACATGCATGTACATTTGCCTGTGTGCAAATGTGTGAGAGAATCTACAATGACAGCGGCGAGTGCAATGTTAGATGATGGTGTAAAAGTTAATAAAATAAAATAGCCAGATTTAACTGTTTCTCCTAAATACGCCCGGAGTGCAACGAATGAACCGTACAATTTAGAAAAATTAATTTATTTCTATTTGACAAACTTCGACTATAGTATAAAAATTACAAATGAAGCCCTAAAAGCTTAGATGAGGTAAGCAGTTTGCAATAATATATTAAATGGGGCAATACTACCTTTGAAGTGCAAAAGCAACATTCGAATTCGTTAGGAATTTCGTCAAATCTCTCGACCTTCTTGTTGGCATCAGATTTTTTGACGTTAGCCTACAAGACAGATCTAACAGTAGAACAGGTGTCAAAGGGAAACTATGTTTATGTAACGATCTCAGTTTATATTATGTTAGTAACAAAGCTGATGGCCCTGATATTCAAATATCACTATCTGGGCTGCTTGAAATTTTTAAATTTTTCGAGGCCAAATTTTTATATCGGCTCGTTCTTTAAATATACCTCTGGCTTAAACTACCAGGAAACACGCCCGGTATTCTTTATTGCATCATTAAGGCCATTCTGGCTTTATTTAAAGATAATATATATTCAAAAATCGTTTAATTGTAATAGTGTCTGCATATAGGGGGAAGTTGAGTTCTTGGTACCATTATTGACTGCCCTACATGTCGGTTCAAATCTAGTGTTGTAATCGCATGTCAGCGGTCTAATTTCAATTTTCTTCTATACACCAAAAGTTACAATTAACAATTATGCTGAAATTACATGATTCTATTAGTTCGCCACGAAAGAGGGGACTTAGCCACGGGTATATTCAGTGCTGCAAGTGATATTTGAACAGGTGTGTCAATAACTGATAAAGTGAGAACCCACCAACTGTATTGTTCTAGCGAACAGTTCGAAACGGTGCAATTTTAGAGCAACAACAGTTTCATAAAACTGACAGAAAGAGACAGAGTGATGTGGATAGATAATTAATTTCACAGACATGTATTGCATCACAACGTTTACTAAAGTGATTAAGACAGAGCATTCGACAACAATCATCCAATTTAATATGCAACATGATCGATCCACAAACAGATATTAGTAAACTGAAATCGATAGCTACCCATGTTATGCAAACTATTTACAAGTGCTACCATATTAAGGATAGTATGCACAAATTTAATTGATTTTTTAATTAGCAAAAGGTCATCCGCAGAGAAGTTTTCCAATGGCTAATTCGTGTGTAACACAAAACATACTAATGCGAAATCAATATCGTTATCATCAAAGGATTTTAAGTGGCTTCCGGACGATATTGTTTTGTGTAATATGAGTATTGAAATATAAGCTAATTACATATTTATATTTCTCTCAAAATGGATTCTAATATTAAATTCCTATTACAACTGTTGGCCGTTTAATGTTGCCAGGTAAAAAAATAAAACTCCCTAGATTGGTGGTTAAAAATTGTTGAGTTGAAATCTAGCCCTTATTTATTGATGTGTCTTACTACCTTTTTACTTTTCAGAAGAAACAATAAAGAAAGGAATAACAAATTTTATTCAAAAAGTAATGAAAAACAAACATAACAAGAAAAAATCTTATAAAACTTTTAAGATATAAATAACAATCGAATAACAATACGTTTAAATTATGGGTTAAAATAGTCTTAATCTCAATGATGAACGACGTTGAAAATGGTTCAAAGTGTATTAATATTAGTCTTAGTTTTATGACTATTACTTACCAAACAGGGATAGTAAATTAACTCTGATACATTTGCTGTATTTACAACTGACGTTGTACAGGTTGCGACAACTTTTTATGGCAAAATTGAAAGAGATAGTTGTACTTCCACATAAGTGCGAATGAGACAACATCCGCTATAAATGAGGTTATAAGTTCTGTAGGATTCTAAAAACGTACTACTTGACAGTTCCATAAAGCACTGTAACAAATTTTAAGCTTAGTATAGTATGATCAAAAAACCTTTGGATCGCGGTTGCTGCGAAATTTAAGTCATCTATGAAATTATTTACTTCTATTATTTTTACGCCAGTGACATTTAATTGACATCTTTCAAAAACGAACAGATTGTAAATATGCATTTTTTGGCTATTAAAATGTTTTTTCTTTGAAAATGTGTTTATTGCAGTTTCAACACATGTCAATGGCATAAAAATAATAGCAGTAAATTATTTCATAGATGACTTTTCAATTCCAGCAACCGCGGTCCAAAGACTGTTTGATCATACTGTTAATCTCACAACCGCATGATTAATATTCCTCTGCCGTTGTCGCCAGATCTACTTCGTAAGTTGTAAGGGGTTTAGGACAATTCGTCGTCGCCGAATGGCCGTCGCCGATTTGTCGTTACCGATTCGTCGTCACCGATTCGCCGTCAAAAAAACTGGCTGCCAAAACGTTCCACGTCGGTGAATAAAGTTTTAAATTAACAAAAATACTACTCTCAATTTATACTTGAACCACGTTATGAAGGCGAGCCATGTAAACAAAGATTCTGACAGTTCTCAGTGCTGCTTAAACCAGTTTCACACGGTGCGCATTTGACGTAAACGTCCGTTGCATGTTGCCGTAAAAGAAATAACCTCACAATTAAACAACGCTCATTCCGCCTCTAGTGTAAAAGCGCGTATAAGCGGTGGTCAACTTTCTCTTTGAAACGGCGAACCACAGAACGTCTTTCCGTCACGTGATATTCACCGACCACGTGCGTTTGTTTACCTGACTCGCCCTCCTAACTTCGCTGAAGTTTAGTGTAAAAAAATTAAAGACATGTTTTACATGTTATCACCAATGCACTCGTTAGGACTGATCTTTTTACGATGGCCCAAGTGTAATTACGTTGTTTTGAAATAGAAAAATATCATTACTTATAAGTACAATTTAATTTAGTTCCAGCAATTATTCAAACAACAATTTAATAATAATTATAAAGGGTTTTAAAAGGATTCAAACTCAACAAAGAGATAAACTGTTGTCATTAAAATTTATCAGAGATACATTAGTTCTTTATTATTTAAGCATTTCAATAATTAAGCTTTTCGCAATGGCGAATCGGCGACTCCCAATTGGCGATGGCTAATCGGTGATGGCGAATCAGCAACGGCCAATCGGCGACAGCAAATTGTCGCATCCTTAGTTGTAAGATTCAGCCGTTTCGAGACTAATTGACGTATAAAACGTGGCCTTCTAATTCGCCGGATTTTGACTCGCCGGAATTCGTTTCCCCGGATAATAATTATTTCACTGGAAAGCTATTAGCCGCATTGTAGGGTGCGTGTCATATAACGAAATTCGGCAAAGTACTCTGTCTCGTTCTAGCCTGTTTAGGTTAGTTGCAGTCTTTGATATTTTTTTCACTACCACGGCTGGTGTTGTCCCGACGATCAGCATAGTGTCCTCGATCTTGATATCCGGCGAAATGCATTCCGGTCAAAAGACTTCCGGCGAATCGAATTCCGGCGAAAAGAATCCGCGAATGGAAACGGAGCCATATAAAATACCATCAAAAATGAGGTTCAACAAAAGGAAACACTAATGATCATTCATATTATTAGCTGTCACTTTAAGTAAATGTCGGGATTTGAATATTAATTTTAGGAGAACAATTAGTGATCTCTGTTTTGAACAAATAATTGACGTTACTACAAGTTTTATATATTATGTCAGTGTTAATGTAAACAGCCCCACCTAACAAATAAATACTCGGTATTGGTGCCTTCGTGTCGATGTAAGGTACATAAAAAGCTTATCAACTGGAGTCATCGTCGTCGTCGGCCTTGTTACCATCCCTACTGTAGGGGCATCGGCTTCTCTTCGTTAGGAAGGTTTTAGGCATAAAGATCCAACGGATGCCAGAGCCGGATTGGGGAATTGTAGTGGAGTTAGGGATCGAACCCAGGCTTTTCGTTCTAGAAGCAGATGCTTTACTCTACGATAAAATATTGCTATTACTCCTAATAAAAAAAGAAAAAACTGTATAAGGTAAAAAAATGAATATATATTTGGTTTTTTCAAAAGCTTGCAGTAAATTACTGAATTGGAATTAAAGAACACATCTGGTAAAACTTGACCAAATTTGGTAACATTGGGTTGTTCGCAATTTCCAATTCTTCTGCCCCTATTTCTATTGTAATAAATGATGAAACTTAAAATAGAGGTAATAGAAACGGGTCTAAGAAGGAAGAAAATTGTTGCGAGTGTAAAGAATAGAATGAGTAACGTAGATGCTTACATTCTTCTACCAGGAATTTCATTCAAAGCTACACACAATAACATTAGATTACAAACGAAACTACGAGAGTTAGAAGTAATTATGGTTTGCAAAATAAATTTGATAAAATCTTCTCAGCGGATGACCTTTCGCCTATTTAAACAGTTTCTACAAGTCCAAACATACAAACCCAAAATCTACAACCCTTTGGGCTATGTTTCGACTTTAGCTAAGTGTTTAGTTGTAAGGCAGACTTACCCCGGGAGATATGTAACCCCTAGGCGTATTAGGCAGAAGCTGAGTTTCATCCTGAGCAAGTGGTGCGCCCCCAGCAATCAGCTGTTGTTCTGGCGGTTCCAGTTCTAGTAATCGTCGTTGCGGCGGCGGAGAGGGCACCGGTGGACCCTCGCCCGTTGGAAGACAAGGAATTTGGGAAGAGTTGGTACGTCTGGGCCGATTAGGTAAGTGATCGTAGTTGCGGTAATAACCGCTGTCCGACTGTGTAGGGTTACGACTGCTCGCAGACTCCCCTTCTGCGCTGTTACCGTCCACACGATTCATGTTGTGGCCTAGCGAGGACACTGGTGTCAGCAACTTGGCCACAAAATTCCGGGTCGTGTCAGTGTTCACCCGACACGACCCGCTTGCACGAATATTGGTATTACATAATTAATGGTACGGCAAAGTAATTCCGCCATTAGCAAACATTTTAGGGCGGCAATAAGCAAACGGATTGTAAACGAATAAAACAATATTAAGTGTTTAGATAACACTAATTTTTGCACAGTGCAGTCTACAAAGGCGACAAAGAGTCGAGACTTAAGCGTGTGACATGCGTTTCCGACAGCGCAGTGTTTTAGGAGTTTCTGCCTTCATTTCCACCAATCAGAGCACACTTGTCACCTGGGGAAGAAGACATCGTCTTTAGACTCGACTCGGTGGAGAAAAAGGCACGCAAGCAAAATTAAGAAAATCGCAAAAACAAAAAGGGACTGACGTCGATAAATCGTCTGTGTGCCGTGGCTATAGTTTTGGAAGTGCAATTTCGTAAATAATGCGACTATAACCATATCTTTATCGCAGATAAAAAGCCAATCCATAAATTAGCGATGACCGTAAATTTCGATTGTCGACATTTTAAGCCGTTCGTTCAAGCGTCTTGAGTCTTTAGTGACTCGCTATAGTGTGTCATGAAACGTAGATTACTCGTCGGGTGAAAGCAAATTTTGAAGTAAATGTGCTATTCAGAATGCCAACACTCACCTCAATGTAAGAACGAACAAAATGGTCGACTTTATTATGGGTTATCACAAAAACACTCGATGCATTCATGTTTGGTGTCATACAAATAGCATTTTGAATAATAGAGTCCCACTGTCTGCATTTAGAGGTTGTCACTAATCATAAAAATGGTTATAGTCAAATTAGTCTAGTTCTCCCAACAAATTGACAAATTTAGAACTCAAGTTCCTTTCCCATGTACAATTGTAACATGCGACCAAATAGACACAACGAGACGAGCTGTGCCGTACACATCATGCACAGGAAGTTAACTCACCCGTATCGACGATGACGTCTATGAGGTCCATACTCTTGGCAAAAGCATCTCTTAGGTTAATGTGGTGGAAAGATACAATGCTGCCTTCCCGCTTGGCGCGCTCTAGGGCTTCTCGTCGCTTGAGGGCCTTTTCTCTTCTCATTTGGTTTTTGTAGAACTCGGCAAAATTGTTAACAATGATAGGAATGGGCAACGCGATCACCAAGACCCCGCATATACAGCATACGCTTCCTATAACCTTTCCTAACACAGTGGTGGGGTAAATGTCTCCGTAGCCAACGGTGGTCATGGTGATTCCGGCCCACCAGAAAGTTTCCGGAATGCTAATGAACTTAGTCCCGGGCTCCTCCTTCTCCGCGAAGTAAGCCAGGCTTGAAAATATGAGCACCCCCATGGCAAGGAAGAGCATGAGCAGGCCCAGCTCCTTGTAGGAATTGCGCAACGTGAACCCGAGGGACTGCAGACCCGTAGAATGGCGTGCTAACTTAAGAATTCTCAGAATTCGCATTATTCGAAACACCTGCACGACTCGCCGTACGTCTTGGAACTGGTCATTAGCGTTCTTATTAGTCTCCAGCAAAAACAGGGACACAAAATAAGGCAATATGGCTAACAAGTCAATAATGTTGAGGCCACCCTTAAAGAACTTCCACTTGTTGGGCGAAGCACTGAACCGGAGGATGTACTCGAGAGAAAACCACGTTATGCAGACAACCTCAACCATCGCCAGTTGTGGGTTGTCCTGCGACACGCCTTTGTCGTCATAGACCTGCATACTAGGAATGGTGTTGAGGGTAAGGGCGACGGTAGATACCACAATGAACAAGATGGAAATGATGGCGATCACCTGAAATGCACCAAACACATAATATCTTCTATTGTTATATCCTGCAAATCATGCGCCTGCGTTCGAATGGAGAATTTACTCGGCGCGGCGGATCGACTCGTGTTTGACAACATTTGTATTGTAGGAAGTGTCGGTATGTTTGTATTTAAGTGTTATATAATACATATTTCTGAAGGAAAGTATTGCGAAAGATTTAGAAACAGGAAAATATAAACAGCACAAAAATATAAAAAACATTTATTTAGAGAAACTCAGATTAGTTGCAAGGTCAGATTAAAGCAAGATATCAATGTATATAGATTTAAATCGAGCAATTAATCTGGTTTTCTTCTTAGCGTATTATATGTACAGAGTTAGTGCGTTGTTAATCAAGAGCAAACCAACAGAAGGTGGAGAAATACAGTCAGTGCAGAAGGAAGAATAGTTATTGAAAACACTGATTGGACACATACAAGCTGAGTGAATTGGCTAAATAAATCAAAATTAAGTTCAGTCGCTTAGTCGTTCGAATACTAGCAAAATAGGAAGAAAATATACTGTATACTAGCTCGAACCCTGTGTTAATCGTAACCAGTCTCGACAATTACCGTTACCACATCATTTTCGTCTGGTTTGCTATTGGTGAGAACCACATCACAGGCGATCAATCCTTCATCAAGGAAAGATTGCGTGATCAACAATTGACCAACCAATAGCCACTTGAACTAATAGGAAATGACGCGTTAGCTCAATTGCAGACTAATTGCAAGAAACAGCGCATTGGTTCGAAAAAACGCAGTCTGGTTGTCGCGTTTGCCCATCACCACCAAAAAATATATAAGCACACCAATTCAAACACCGAGTTCTTGCATCTTCTTTGCTGCGCAACATCTAGAAAAGTTATCTGCATAAAACACACAAGGAGATGCTCGAAAGCCTTTCACTTCGAACACCTAAACAACATTTAACATCTAAGCAATACACATAGTACGTCCATCAAATATGATCGTATTTAACACGGGATTACGAGACATGCTGTATAGTCGATAGTTTCCGGGACAAAGCAGATCGATTCCTGGGAATAACGCGAGATAGAAACGTTCGAGTGTTTATAAATTTAGGAATTCAGACGTGTCACATTTCCAAAAGGGGATTTATGAAAACAGCTACTGTAATTGACAGTTTTTATTAAACGAGACAGTTAATCGATCTGCCTAATTCCCTTTGCGTACAGCCGGAGATCCATCGCTTTTAGATGAGATTTCAGAGCAACCTTCGATGCCAAGCTGAAAACTTGGGTCGCAAAAAACCAAACATACTTTTTGGGTTTGGCTGCACATTTAATCAGCGGCCTGAAAGCATTCATGATTTTTTACAAAAAGCTATATTCAAGCTTCAAAGCACGGTGATTAATAAGAACGAAAGTAAAATTCGTTTGAAGCTTCCTGATTAAAATTTGTAACGAAGCACAGTAATAGATCTCCGCGGAAATGTAAGAATTTACTGGACAAAAATTAACAAACACAATTTCAAATTTGAGAGTTCAACACTGTTTTCTAGTAGCAAACATTTTTATAATTTCCATTGTTAATTTCTGAGGCTTTTACGGCCATTGTCATTAAGTAACAAACGACTTTCGGGATTGGACCGTGTCATGATTGAGATCGAATAACTCAACGTTTCGCCCACTTTTGTAAGGGGCTTCATCAGGAGGAAAAAGCTCTTCTATCCGTTCCCTTGCAAAGAGTTTCGCCTCTGGCGTGGTTAACACGTTGAGTTACCGTGCTTTTTTGCTTTTTCCTCCTGGTGAAGCCCCTTATGAAAGTAGGCGAAACGTTGAGTTCTTCGATCTCAATCATAACACGTTCCAAACCTGGAAGTCGTTTGTTACTTAATGTCCATTGTTATTTACACAAGTATGTGTCACCATGGAGCATGCACAATCATCTCACAGATTTTTACATGTAAGTGCGTAACCGTCAGAAATTTTATGTACAGGGTGAGCTAGATTAATCTCATTAACCCTACAAGCTTTAAGCATTCCCTCTGTCGTTTTTAATGTTTTCGTTATAATATAATTACGTTGAAAAGCTCAGTCAATCTGCAATGCACATAAAATAATGCCATAAAAGAAATCCAGAGCGGAGCGAAGAAATGTCGACAGCTTTAAAAGCTTCTGCCTTACATGCTTGTTAACGACCTGGAATGTGGGGAAATTCGGCGGAAATCGAATTTTTCGTTTCCATTTAACACAGAACAAGCAATTTATACACTTTAAAATACCCGTAGGCATGCTGAGAAAGTATCAACGATTAAGATTTGTTGTGCACTTCACTATCGGATTAATCTAGCTCAAATTACGTCAAGATAAATTAAAGCCAAATTTACATTTCGTTTAAGGAGTTTTATTGCTTGAACCAATTTTTGCTGAAAGCAAGAAAAAATCGACACTTCCTAGAGATATGTGTAATGGAATTTCACAAACAATAACAGTCGTGAAACGGAAAGTGAATTGAGGTAAATATTTTCGTATGTAATTCATGTAATCAAATTTAGTATTATACATCCTATCAAAAATTAATACATTTGGACAGTTGTTATTAGTTACATAAACATTTTTATTTGCTCGCTCGAGAATGTGAACATTTTGTTGTCAAATACAGGACATTTTGATCCGCGGAAAAGTAAAAATTCTACTTATTGTGTTGAAAAATGCATTGCTTTGATGAAAAATGTAAAAATAGAAGCAAAAGAGTGATTTACCGAGACCATCGAACACCTTTCAAAGTTATATTGGAATTTAAAGGGAAAAGTTAGTATTTATACAAAATACTGTAAGGACAATAGCGTTATTAGATAAAGCTGATCAAGAGCGTAGAAGCCAATATCGCTATTGTTAACTGGAAGCCAATATAGCCAGAATGACAAGAAAGTTATAGTTGACTTCAGAGAAAATGGGATTTTAATTTTAACTAAATTGAACCAATATGTAAGCCTTTTAAGCTTTCTTGTTACTCGTAAAATATTTTTACAATTTTTACAGAAGCTAAGATTTTTTATTTTGTACAAACGAAAATGGTCAAACTGTTAGCACTAGTTAAACTATTAAAATTTTTAGTTAAAACCCGTGCAAGGGGTAGGTTTGAAGCTACCTTTTGAAAATCGAAAAACTTGGAACGTTTACAAAGAGATCAATATGTTCGTGTAGAGCAATAAAATGAAAGGCTTGGCCTGTGTATTAACTTAATAGTCTAGTTCAAACATGTAGATATCGGTAGGGTACATTTAAGTTTCTGCAAAACGCAATGTATCATGTTTTCAAAGAAATGCTCGAAAGGTTTTCTCACGTAACTACGGATCGTTGGATTTCTGGTACAATTTAAACAGGCCTATTAAGTTCACCGTACACTATGTAATTAGTAAGTATTTGTATGACATTCTATGTGTATCTATGTCCTTGGCAATTTTCTTAGATTAATTTTGGCGGTTAACTTTTTGGAAGCCCCTCAACTTTTCTCTAAATATTTTCTTAATCTGCTTTTAAATGAATTTTTTGTTTCTAACTAAAAGTTATTAATAATTACAAAATCACATGCAAGGAAGTAGTTCTTGACACAATTGATTAATTGTACCTTTTTTAACGCAAAATAAAATTAAAAATACAATTTTTATAAAATAGTAATAATTAAGACACTTAAATAACTAACGGAAAGCAAGTGGTAGTTGCCAACACAATATTTCTGCATAAAGACATTTACAAATTTACAAGAGTGGAACCAGCAAAGAGATAAACAGGAAACAAGAAAAGAGTTAAAGATGTAATAGTAAAGAGAGATCCTCAGATAAGGGTGACCACCATCTTGTAATCTTGGAAATAAAAGAGCGCTCTAAAGAGAAGACGGAAACAAACAACGCAAAGCAGCTTTACAAAAATAAGGGCACATAGTTTGAAAGATGAAGAAATACAACGAATTAACCAAGAAGGTCATTAAAGGAAATAGAAAGTAATGGGAGGATTAATCAAGAGAGAAACTTACAAAAACCTGTGACAAAACATCAATTGTGTTGGTCTAAAGCTGCCAAAGAAGAACTAACTCTGAAGAAAGGCTTTAGAAGAAATAGTTGAGCAAATCAAAAATTATTTTATAGGGTGCTCAGACGATTTGTAAGATGTGTGCAATTGCTCAGGCAGATAATTACGTTACTATAGAAATATAGCGGAAACATTTCGAAGAAGTTATGGCAGGAAAGGAATCAACAATAGAAGAGAGCATTAACTATAACAGCCAGGAGAAAGGGGATACGCGTAACAGGTGAGAAAGTAAGAGTAGCATTAAGTAATCTACAGCTGATGGGATCACCCCGCAGATGGTTAAGTTTGTGGGGAGGAAGGTATGTAGTTGCTAAGAAAAGTTATCCAAAAGGGGCAAACTCCGAACGAATTGGAATAGGCAATAATAGTGCCGGGGTTACAGAGAAATCTGCCAACTTGGTGTAGCGAGTAAGGTGTATGAAAGAGTATTGAAGAGTAAGGGTAAGGCCTCAGATAGAAGCTAATCTCGAGGAAGAATAATACGGTTTTCGCACTCAGGATATCATATTTACAATAAGAAACCCATTGAATGAAATGACAAATTATATTTGGTGTTTATTTACCTAGCGAAAACCTTCGACCGCGTCACTAACGAACTAACATGGGCCATAGAGAGATTCTATACAACAACCAGGAACTATGTGAGAACAGAGACATTTCAGATGTGAATAGGTGTCAGACAAGAAGAAATATTAAGTCCAGTGTTGTTTCTAACTGTGAAGGACGAAGCAATGAAAGAGAGCAGAGAGCAAGAGAAGCATCAAAAAGTATTTTATTGGGTACAACAGATTACAACCAGTGCTCATGCAATAGCAGCAAGAACAAAGGAAGCGTTACAGCATGATCTGTACGTATGCAAGAAGAATTTCCATCAAAGGGGACTGAAAATAAGTTTTAGTAAGACTAATACTAATGGTTGTATCAAGGAGAGGGGTAGAAACAAGTATAAAAATAAATGAAGAAGAATAGATTAAACAAATCAACAAGTCCTTCTAATACCTTGGAGCCACCTTGCAAAAATCAACTGAATAACATCATAGTTGCAACATAGAGAAGGTTATTCGCTTTAATACATATGAATCGTGGCTGTTCTAGATTACAAGCAACTGAAATGAACATTTTACATTACAAAACGTAACTAAACATAGAACATAGAAATAAGAAATTGGCTTAGTGTAAATTCAATGCAGGTAATGATAGAAGAATGAAAATTAACGTTATTGGGTCATTTAAATAGAATTGGATAACAAAGGTATGAAGAAACGCGGAAGAAGTAGCCTAGGGTCAGACGGAACGACTCAGTGAAGAGAGTGCTGGGGAACAAGGAGACAGGCAACCTAGAAGACAAGGAATAGCGTTTCTGGTACAAATGGAAGAGGAAACCCCGACACCATAAGAGATAAGAAGAGAAGACTAAGCAAGTAGCTAAAAGTGTATATACAAGGTGCCCAACTTAAATGTACGCAGCTTTTAGCAGGTGAGTATGCAACATACATTACATATAGATTGTAAATGTAATGTGTGTTGCACACTCACCTGCTTAAAGTTGCGTACATTTAAGTTGGGACCCTGTACTATAGAGGGTATTTCTTAAGTTGGCGTGTGGCTTCCGGAGACTATAAAAACAGTTTAAAATTACTGTGGGACTAAAACTTCTATGAGAGACTTGATAGAGATGTTGCAGGATCTCACGGACGGGATAGAATATTAACTTTTCAGTACAACTTAAAAACACACGAACCTAAGAGAGCAGATAATAGAGACGTCTTCAAAATGAGTGATTTCTAAAAGCACAAGGAAAAATAACAGCATGCCGTCTAACTGCAATTTCAAATGAACCAAGACTTGTGCGCCGCAGTTCACGAGATCTTGCAACAACTCTAATAGTAGAAACGAATGAAAGATGGTCTACGCTGATTAACTATCTAGAAAGGAAACACATGTATATAATGACCACATTCTTCAAGAAGGGAAAAATAATAATTCCCAGTAAAGGAAAAAAATTAACAAAATTAGGAAATTGCAATAGTTGATATACAAGAAGCAGACAAAGGAAATGCCGTTAGCACTAGCTGATACAACAAATGAAATAGGGAACCTAAAAAGGAAAAAGGAGAAACACACATGCAAGATCTACACAATTAAGTAGAATGATCAGAAACGCAACGATACCCGCCAAACATCAAGCACAAACAGATTCAAGGTAAAAAGGTAAAGGTTTAGGGTCATTTCAATTTCCTCAACTGGGGGCGGGCTGTTATAGGGACCTTGCGTCCCCTCTTCAGCCAAGAACGGAAATTATAGGATGGGTGGGAGAAAGGAGGGCTGGAGAATGGAAGAAAAGCCAGGAAAGGTGGAGAAGTACTGCCCCGGTATTCGCCCTAGGGAAGGTACTCTGTTGACTCAGGGAAACCACCTAAAAATCTGAATCAGAGGAGACGGCCCCGGGAATGGAACCCGCGACCTCCCTAATGCTAAGCAGACGTGGTAACCACTAATCTACAGAGCTCGATACAGATAAAATGCAAATGAAAAGAGAAGTAACACATGGGGAAATCAATATAGAAGGAAGTCTTCAAAACGCAAGATAGATCAAAAATCAAAAACCAAAATATTCTATTCAATCCTCAGATAAGCTGCAGACACATGGAAATTCACAAGCAGATGTACGCAAAAGTTAAGAGTCATCCTGAAAGGTCAATGGTGGAAATAACATTAAAACGTTGAAGAATACACACATGGCTAAGAGGCACAGCCGGAATGGAAACAGAGATGACTTTTGGAGAGGATGGAATGCAGTCGAGACGTAGGTTAGGTAGAAGATTTAAATGAAACAAGATGGTTAAAAAAGTAGCGAAGTATCACAGATGGAATTTATTAGGAGAGGCCTAAATCCAAAATAGACTGATATAGGCAGATAGATTTCTGAAGTAAACAGATATTTCTTTCAAGGCAGTGCGGCTTTCATGATTAAATAAACGGCTAAAAGGTTCGACTTCAAAACTTCCTCTTGCAAATAGTCTGCTCTTGTTTACAAATTATTCACAAATTATTAAAGATTGAGGGACTTCAAAGAAGTTACCCGCCAAAAGTAGTACTTTAACCTTGAGTAGGCAGGTGAAATGACAATATGTATGTAGGCGGATGGGGAATACTCCATGCCAAAACCGCTGTATATCTTTTGTGTATCCCATCTAGTGGGTTACCCCGAACACTTGGAGAAACGTTGTTTTATTAAACTACACGTTTGAGTCTTATGTAAGTCTGAAAAATACTGAAAAATGTACCTTGAATGTATTGAAGAAAGGGCTACGGTAGGCAATCAAACTTTCAACATTTGGCTATATTTATATGTATGGGGTGTCCTGTACACCCCACCTGCCCACTTACAGATTAAAGATGTAGTTATAAATTTCGTAGAATATTTTACAAGTACTTAGTAATTACATATTCATTATTACCGTTGAAAAACCAAAAATAATGAATAAGCGCGGCTGCTTTCAGAGCCCATTAAGCTTACCCTGGCAGCGATCGACGCAGTCGGTTTCTCCATCGTGTCCCACAACCGTTTCTGATATTGGGAGCACTTATCGTCCCCGAATTCCTCCTCGTCGCGCTGCCGCAACGATTCGGCCTCCTTGCGCATCTCCTCGTGAACATGCTCCTTCCGCTGATGGTACTTGTGCTGGCAGCAGGATTCCAGGTACAGCTCGTCCACCCCCCAATACTCGAGGTCGTCACTGAACGCAAGCACGCACATTTCATCCACCAAGTGGAGCTTTCCTGTCCGATAGAAGTTAAGGATGGAGCTGAAGGACTTGGGGTGGCGGTCGAAGAAGTATTCGTTGTCGACAAGCGAGTAGTCGTCGCAGAGTTCGATGATGGCCTCGTGGGTGTTGCAGTCCCTGAGACGACCGAGGCGAGTGTGCGGGAGGCGGTCGAGGGTGCGCCAGAGGACCTCGTGCTTGACGCCGCCGACGTTGATGACCACGCGGCGGTTGAGCGCCTTCGAGCGCATGATCATGAAGGGCTCGGGCGGCAATGAAGACATGGAGCGCGAGTAGGGCCTCCTCTGCTGTTGCAGCGGCAGCGGCGGCGGCAACGGCGGAGGCGGGGGAGATGCCTGCGAGAAGGTCGAGTAGCGCATCTCCCGGACGCTACCCGTCTCCGCCGAGGGAGGCTCCCACCGCGTTCCCAGCTCATCGCCGTCCCGGTCGCCCACCATGGACAGCAACTGGCTGGGGACCGCGACGCTAACACTGCTGGACTTGTGGGATCTTCCTCATCCGCCGCTGCCCTCACTCTCGTTCCTCTGGCTCATATTGATCTGCAACAAGACAACTCGGTTTTTACTCGGAAACTACAGTTTTACACGGCATGAACGAGGAGATATTGATATCTAGTTAGCTTTGACAGTTTGGTACATGAAAAGAATATTCGGAATGTAATCAATTGATCGAAATCCATATCACCAATGATCTGTCCACACAAATTTGTGGTGTCCAGAAAGACTTCCTGTTTTATCACCAATTATTTTTAATATTTACGTGGAACAGATCTTTCAGTTAGATCTTGAAAATGAAAACATGAGAAATAAAAGTCAATGGTAGCCCTATAATAAAGAGATTATGATAATGGAGAAAATAATAACGAGAGGCTCAGGCCCAGCAATCTTGGCCGTATATCGGATAAACAGCCGCTTCCTAGAGGGCGGTAGTTCTGGCCACCTACCCAACGGTCGAAAAATGAAACCTGTTGGGAACCAAAACCATTTTACAGATTTCTAACTCTTGTTGATTCAACAGTTTGGCAAATCAAAGTTTCTGATATATACAGGAAACTCATTTAACAGTCATTACGCATTACGTGTGTAAATACGTTTGATGGCTTTCGTTCATTTTTTATCCGAACTCAAGCGAAGCTAAAAAACGAATTTTTACACACTAAATACATAAATAATTCTTTAGCATGTACAGGCTGTCCATAATTCGTATGTTTTTAGGCTAATATTGTAAGTACTACAACTGGGAGCAGTGGAGGTGACTCAGATGTATAAGTCTCTGGTTCCGAACCAGAAAATCTGAGTTCAAAACCTAGTAAATCCAACGGCAGTCTCTGTCTAAAACCTCTTCAAAGAGGAGACGCCAATGACGCTGCATTGGGGATGTTAACAAAGGTGACAACAACAATACCAGCAACTGTAACTATCATAGTGTTAACAACTCAATGTTTTTTATTATAATTCTGGTGGCATAACAAATGTTTCTACTTTTTAAGAAATTTTGAATTTTAAAATCTGTGTTAAACTTTTGTTTAGTTGAAATCAATGGTAAGATGACGTAACCATACAATTTCTCGATTTATTGTTTTCAAGATACGAGGAAAAGGGGGAAAATTTCCGTTTTTGAAAACGACGAATGCTTTAATTTTGAAATGTTTAACACATATTAGGTCTACTTTATCTAGTGTGTTGCCAAATCGACGCACTTGGTTTATCGATATTTCAGCTTTGTTACCCTCTCCTTATAGAAGTCCACAATTTGACCGTATATCCATGAAGTCGCCTTAGGTTTTAAGCTGCCATCGTCCCTGAAATGCGTTTCAAGAAGGTGAACTTTCAATTTCCCGAACGGAATGAAAACTGAGGGTGTAAGATTCGCTGAATAGGCCGAGTGTGGAAGCACTTCGAAGCTCAGTTCAGTCTATTTTGATGTCACTGCAACGCATTTATGCGACGACGCATTGTCGTGCTCTAGTAGCACTTCTTTTAGCAGCAGTTCACGGCGTTTAATCTTGATTTGGTCCAGCAATTTTGGTCAGAATGTTGCAATTGATGGTACCACCCATTTGTCCATAAGCCGACAGTAACTTCTGATGCGGAAGTATTATAGTAAATTTTTTTCAACCCTTTAGTTATTTCAGTAAAATGAGCACCCCCTGTAGTCAAAAATTCAATAACTGCCCGGTGTTTAATTTTATCTATTTACAGAAACTCACTCTACTCGATCAACTATAAAATCCAAAGTTTTTTACGAATTGGGACGAAACTTTGCAAAATGACTTACGAAAAGATACGGAATGGCAGGCAAACAGTCAAAGTCCGAGAATACCAGGTGGTACCCTCGTGCCTTTATTTGATCTTGTGGCAATGTGGTTACAACATGGAGGAGGGTGGATATAGCAACTCCACTCTGCTATAAAGGTTCGGGAGAAAGTTAATTGAGACACTCAAGCACCATATTTCGTGGCGTCCAGGATTATTTGACATTACAAATTTTATATACAATGAAATATATAAAATACCTTATAAGAATATTGCTTTGAGTTCAATTCGTTATTGGATGAGAAATGTTAAAAGTTTATTGAATAATATTTATATTTTTGAAAGGCTTGAAAGTGAACTACCTAATGATGTCACAGCAAACTATGACTTACGTTTAAGAATACTAGGTGTTGAAACTATATAGGGATGTGGTCTTAATTCTTGAATCCAGCTATATAAAATAATGTATAAAACATTGTATCTGCTCAAAAAGGAAAACTAGAGATTTTTAAATTTAAACATTTTCCAAATTTCTATAAAAATAAAACATAAAAATGTTACTATCATACCCCTGAACACAAAAATAATATTAATTTGTAATGTTGCATAAAATAAGAAGTAGCTGCATATAATATACAAGGCAGTATTGATAAATAGTTGGACAAGCCTAGAAGGATACTGCATTAAATTTATACAAAGTAATATTATTTTATTCAACATGGCCATTCTTCAATTCTATGCACTTAACAGAACGTTCCTAAAGCAACTTGAACCCTTTGGAAAAATTGATTACTTGGTCTTCCTTAAGTTTTGGGAATAAGTAATAATCTGAAGGGCCAAGTCAAGAGAATAAGGGTGGATGATCGATGATTTGAAAGCCGATTTCATTAAGTTTCTGCAAGACAACAAATAATTTAGAAACAGGTGCGTTGTCCTGCAAAGCAACACATCTTTTGAAAGTTTTCCACGTCATGGTTTCACAATTCTTGTTCGCATTTTTGTTAACAGCCAACAATAATATTCTCCTGATTTTTCTTACTATTGGTAGTCAGTACAAATGATTTCATCTCTATCCCAGAAAACGGAGAAGACCTCTTTTCCAAACGACTTCTGCACACAAAATGTGTTAGGCCGGGGAAAACCAGCATGTTTCTGCTCTTTGGACATTTATTTTGCCTCTGGGCCATAATAGTGAACCGAAGTTTCGTCCATTATAGCAATTCAGTTCAAAGAGTTTGACGTACCATCTTCATTTGCTTTTGATCAGCATTCATGCATTTGGGCAGGTGTACACTTTGCTGGTAATTTCCTCATGCCCAATTTGTTATGGATTATGTGAAAAACACGTTGATATGAGATGTTCAAGCTCTGATATTCGTTTTAGGCCGTTTCGTCGATTGTTCTAATCAAATCGTGGACAGCATCAATGTGTCTTGTTGTTGACACATAAGTCGGTCTTCTAGTTCTCTGCTCGTTTTCAACATCTTTTCAACCTCGCTTAAATGCCGCAACCCAGTTTTTATGGTGACATGGGAAGGTCACTGATCTCTCAATGAAGATAGGCAATATGTTATCATAAATATCCTTAGCAGATAACCTATTCAAAAACAGATACTTGATCACTGAACCAGAAGTGCTACAGTTCCATTGGTCAAAATTTTCACTTGTGTCGATAGTACTGGCATTTACTTTTGTTTTTATAAAGGACCAATGCCTATTATTTGTCAATACTTTTTCATACATGTGCGATAGCTGATCTTGAATGTGTTAGAATTTTGAAAATCAACGATTATTACTGCTAATGTGCTGAAAATTTTACAACCGATTTAATAAACGTAAAGCTTTCTAATTCTGCAACAACCTGTAGCACAAACAAGGATTCATTTTCTCTTATCTTTACAATGATACCAGAAGATGCAAACGTATATATTGTTCTGGTATAATTATCTTTAATTTTAATACATTTATAGTTATTTGTACTAGTTTTGAAAGTCATACTTTTTTTATGAATTTACAGTTTCATTAATTAATCAAATGAGTGGAAAAGGGGACTTCCAAAACTTGTGTGTACTTACACGTTGTTTTTTGCATAGTGATCCTTAGAATCCGAAAGTGAAAAAAAATCGCAGTCATTGATATTTCACGATTTTGCTGACATTTCACAATAATTCGACAACCCGAAAAAAACAGTGTTGAGCAATATGTAAACATTGTTAAAATAAAATCGTTAAAAAAAGTAAAAATAGTGAAAAAGTGGTACTTTCAATACGATTATTTATCAAAAAACCTAGTAATTTGATCGCTATACAAAAAAGTATAGTAATTCCTTGCGATAGAATTATTACATAAATAATTTGTTTATCTTTATGAACTGGTGTAACCAATATATGTTAAGAAATAAATTTTCTAGATATAAATCAAAACTAAAAGTTAGTAGTGATAAAAGGTACTTAACCAGAAAGTGATTTTAATTACCCTGTAAATCTTGTGTTTTATATTATTGACATATTTATATACTTTTTGTGTGTTTATACTGATTATGCCACTCCCTATAACATCAATTAATGAAAAACTATAAAAATGTACTAACTTTTGATAATGTACACAGCAACGGTGATAATCATGTAGTTTCTTGACTAATAACTGATAATCAAATACCTTTACAAACATTGCGTTTTCTGCTGAATATACAGTCGTTATAGCAACCACACTGACCGTATTTTTAATATTTATAAATAAACTGTTCAAACGTTGTTTATTGACTCGTGATATAATCTAGCCGAATGCAACTTGTGTCTTCTTGATATGAAATCATTTCTGTTTTCACTCGATATATTGTTTTAGGCAATCACGTGATTGCCAAACAGTATATCTCGTGTGAACATAAATTATTATTTGATAATCAAGAACCTACTAGTTGCATTATATATAATAATTATATCATAAATAAAAAACACATTAGTAAATTTTCCTTTATCTTTATTGCCCTTTACTTTGTATGGCCTACAATATTACTGTAATTTCTTGCAAAACGCAATTCTTTATGTGAAATCTATGCAAGCAAGCTTTCTATCAAAATCTCTTATATTTCAGCAAATTTCAAACGGTGCTTATTGGTAGATTTAAATAGTTAACAAAAAACAAGCAAACAGCAAGGCGCATTTCTTTTTGGATGCGGATTATAAAAGGATAGTGCATTATCTTCCCTTCAATACCCGATCCTTTTATTGCATGGGACCGGTGAGATACAAAAAGCTTATTCCAAATATCAAGTTGGAGAAATTCGTTAAAAACTTTGGCAGAGCAAATTGATTCTCTCGTCTGCCTGTCATGCCTTTTACTGGGTCAGTAGATAAACAGAGTAATTCAATACCTAACTGGAAGACTTCTTTGTATTTAATCTTGTAAAAAGTTGTTGGGTGTCTTCGTTGTGTAGCTGTGATCAAAGACGCTGCTGGAAGCGAGACACGACAGAACATTTTTGTTCCCGCAAACATACAATATACTAATTTTGGGAACTGGTACTTTACTAAAGATATTTTTAGGCGAAAAAGGAAATACCTACAATTACAGAAAGCACAGATTTTAAATAAGTTACGATGTAAACCGCATAAAAAGAGAAAGTGGCTCTAATTTTCATAGTGTCAACATTAATATTGATGTATGCTGTTGCCTGCATTGGCACCGGAAATAAACTGTTAATTTTTTTATTAGTTTGGCATCAAGTTTGATAAAAATAAATGACTGGTAGATAACAACATATTGAATATTGTTAAGCAAGGTAGTCTATGCATTTGTGAATAACCGCAGGAAACGATTTACTACCCGAAAATAGTAATTGAAAACACTTAAATATTGCATTTCAAAAGATATTTTACACTATGCTCCACATTAAATTATAAAAACAATCATGACCACATGAAAATATTTTCTTGTGATATGAGTAGGTTGAAGTTATGATTACTAACCTTATTTTTTCTGGATACGAACACAAGCTGTAATTAATTCTAATAAGAATTAAACAATGAAAAACTAAACTAAGTTACTATAATAAAGAAAATCTGGAGTTATTAATTCTCAAAACGTTTAGCTTAATTTTTATTGCAGTTGTGCAATTTTCTGTTTCACCAAACTAGCTGATTAAAGACTAACCCAATTTCGCTTGACGATGTTTTATATTTCTATACATCTCCTTGCGTAATGTATTGAGGGAGCAGCCAATATAATAACATAAAGTATACATATAATACGATGTTCTAGCAACTAGCGTCATCGACATCTTTAACTATCAAAATTAGGAGTAACATTTTCCTTCAAGGAAACGAAAGATTGTAATCATTATATACATATACAACGTCTTCCAAAAAGTTTGCAACAAGTGGAACACGTTTCTATTATTAACTCAAAAATTTCACTCCTTGTGATTCATTTAATATCAATTTTAGGAATTTAATATGATGGGAAATTTAATTAATTTAAAATTGCGAAAAAAGCGATTTACCTTTGTTTCTATTTATTAAGTAATAACAAAAATATTGTATTTAACAACTATGCTCAGATATCAAGTTTCAATAAAATATAAATTTCTGTTATTCTTCATTTTTTTATTCAAAATTGTGGAAACTGATTATTTAGTTCACTAAACTTTAATTTAACTACTCTACTATTCTTAAAGATTAGTGAACGAAATTATCAGTTTGTTGACATAATACAATTTTCAATTAAAAGTATTAAATAAAAATTAACTTTTTGTATCGAAACTTGATATCGGAACTTAATTTTTAAATGGCATTTTTCTTATAATTTTTTTAAAAATTTTAGAAACAAAGGTATTTCACTCTTAACGCACTTCAAATTAATTACATTTCTTCCCAAAACTTAGAACAATTACTAATACTGATTTTAAGTGGAACACGTCTTTTTATAGATGGTAAATTTTTGTGAGAAATTAATTATAAGTATATTTTATGGAAAACAATGTACATTTAACAAAATATTTAAATGTAATTGGCATATCAATAGGGGAAAACTCAGCCATCTCTGAAAAATACTAACTACAAAATAGTGAGATCAAGTCAGATACCTTATATTGAAATATAGTACTTAAGGTTTGTAACTTGTATTACTAGAAGAATGTAATTTTTTACATTCAAAAACTACAGAAATTCTTGAAGGTGTAAAAATAAAAGGGAAATATCTGTTCCATTTAAAAAATCTATGGCAGTCTTCAAGAAAGCTGAATATGAAAATAATTTTTAATAAAAAGGGAGCACACTAATCACAACCCACCGGCACTAACGTTATTACAGTGCCGGTTTCTAACTACAGTATATTTGATTTAACATTTGGTATAGTATCAATTCAATAAGGATAAATAAAATATAATTTAAATTTTCGGGTTACACATTTTTAGGTAGTACAAGAAATCGTATTCAGGGTAGTTAACGGTAATACTTCTCCACTCTACCATAAGAAAGCCAAAATATCGCTAACATGCTTAAATTTACGTTGGTACATGTTATTCGAGATATTGAAAACAATTCAGTAGATACATCCCTACGTAACTTTAATATCAAATACAGGGAAATATGATTTTACGACTTTTTTTAAATTAAGCAAATCATAGCAAATAATAATAAAAATTGATGTCTCTGGACCTAGTAAATATATAATATCTGAAAGCAACAAAAAAATGTATAACGGGCTTTACTCAGAACTTTCCTCGCAAGTGGACGTTGTATTTTCTCGTTCGTAATAATACCGAAACAATAATGCTAATGTGAATTCCATCAATTTCAAATTTAAAAAAAATTATGTACGATAGGATTCGAACTACAGCGCCTGCGAACGCGAATTTAAATCTGGCCGTCTCATCCACGGGCCCATCGAGGACCTCTCCCGGCCTTCCGATGCGAGGTTGTATTTAACAGAACGGACTCATTGTTGAAACTTTTTGACTCTTTTACATTACTCTGTATCTGTCTCATTTTTGTCAAGTGTCAATACTGGCATATATGCAAAATGTTACTTTTATCTATTCCTCAGGTAACGTAAAAACAAATAAATTATATTTTTTTAAAGTAACCACCCACATATTTGTCCGAAATTTTCTCGCTTTTATGCCAGGTGGACATATAATCTGCATGCAAAATATCATCTTCCTCCAACAATTAGTTTTTGAGTTATACCATCGTCTTTTAGACGAGGGAAGTAACAAATTTAAAAATTTCAATTTCAATCGTTAAAATATTTTATAAAAGGTATAGTATTTTTTGACATTCAAAGTAGCAGAAAATAATATTGTAATAATATCTGGCTTCTATTAAACACTAGGGTAAAAAACAACGGCAAATAAGAGTTTACGAAAAAGAAAGCTACAGGTTTCTATGTAAAGCTCCTAATATTTGATTTTTGGTTGCCCTCCAGTAAGGTACCTTAATTAGCAAACCAAAAGCAGCAGGTACCGTATTCAATGTCGCGGTATTCAAATTCTAATAAGGAATCTTCAACATCTTTTTTGAAAGATTAAGAACCTTATTTGAAACAGGTATTAAACTTATGTCTCTTGGTTCAGCGATATACATTTTTAATCACTGAGCTACCCAGATAACAGGTTAAATATAATACGAAAATCGTTAATTTAGAGAAAAATGTGATCATATTATTCTCTTATGTAAAATACAATACATATATTTTAGTTGAAGGAATTTGAATCTTCTAGTAGACACTATTGCAATGGGATTGATATAAACGAACGAATATATTAACCCAATGTAAAGAACAACTATTTTTAAACGCCAAACGTCTCCGATGAAGTAGAATTTTACCATTTTTAACCTATCTACTGATTTCATTGTACTTGAGAAGACTATTTAATCAGGTTGGTCATGTTGATATTTAATTTAAAGAAAATATCCAAATTTACGAAGAGAACTGGCGTACACTATCAGTACCTACCTAGTGGGAAAATCAAATATATTCCTGTACAATGTTAGTAAAACAGATGGATAACAACTTTTTATTTGAATCTTAGCACTGCTAGAACATTCTGAAGAAAATAGCATATCGTCATTTCGTTGAGCAACATTTTCAACTTTAACAGAAATAAATTAGTGAAACACCAAACTGCATACAATTTTCTGCTTTTCCTTCAAGACTATTTCCATGCACAAATATTTTAACCTCACTTACTTACTTTTAATGATGATATGTTCCGATAGCGTGAACCATTTTCGGACACAGCTGGTATATATTTTGTCATTCTATTGGATCATGTAGAGAAAACAGGGATGGTGTAAATGGAAACCGCAGGAAGAACGACGCAGTAGAGGCAAGGTGACATTAAAAACTGTGCATGACTGATATGGTACTAAAGTAGAAGAAACAACACACTGCGTACCAACGTGATTTCAACATATCATCCAGCGAGATCATTATTTTTTCAATGTTGGGGCATCATCAGGAGGAAATCAAAAAAGCACGATAACTCAACGTGTAAACCGAGTCATGGGCGAAAGTATTCTAACGATCAGAAAGGGGAGGCGTGAATTTGTGGACAAGTGTCCCGATTGAGATTATAAGGTGTTTGGCTTAGCTAATTTTTCTGCTAAAGAAGAATGGGGATTTGTAGATAATGGAAGTTTCACCAAAAAGCATGTTATGGCCGGTATCGCGTTGGTCTTCGGCGATGGCTGATGATGAAACAACACCCGACTTGAGACAGCGTTGGTGTTCAAAGATAGTTTTACTGAACGTCCTGCTTTACCAATGTATACAACATTACAGAAGCAAGGGTCTCTATAAACACGTTTAGAAGACATAGGGCCGGTTGCAGAAAGCAATGTTAAGTCTGGTGTTAGCTAACGTCGCGTCAAAGTGAACAAAATCGCATCAAATTTTGTTGACTAATGTATTAGTTACCATAAACATTTGAGATTTGATTCGTTTTTGTTCACTTTGACGTCGCGTTAGCTAACACCAGACTTAACGTTGCTTTCTGCAACTGGCCCTTAGTGTTTAATTTACCTTTTGGTGAAGGTAGAACCTATGAGATTTTGCTCGTGGGTTTAAATATTGTTTTGACGTTTTTTTCGGAGAAACTTTCCTACGCGATCGGTAAGCTGGTGGATATAAGGAAGAAAGACTATTGCGGGAGGATCGGTTTTTAGAGTCTTTGGTGGCAGTCGTTAAAGATGGCGATTGATGGAAAACTGTATATCCTTAGCACGGTAATTGTTGTTCCTAAGAACCTTCCGAATATGGTTTAATTCAGCGTGGATATTATCTTATTGCGAGTTACAAACACTCTAATAATTTCAATTGAGACGATGGCTTCCCCCTTCCTTCTATGTGGAAAGTACTAATTTCTACACCGCGCCCACCGTCCTTCAATCGTGACGACACATAAATTCCCGCCTTTCTCCCTAGAATGGTTAGAATGGTTTCGCCTCGGGCGTGGTTTACATGTTGGGTTACCTTGCTCCTTTGCTTGTTTCCTGATGAAGCCCATTAGGAAAGTTGGTGGAACTTTGACTTCTTCAAATCTAATAATGGCACGGTCCAATCACGGAAGTCGTTTGTTACATTATACGAACATATTTACTGAAGACCGCACTTTAAATTCCCCATTAAAATACACTGGACTGATGTATATATATAAATGGCGAAGCCCCGTAGTGTACGCTGACCGTCATAAGTAAATGAGGTGGCCACTCTGGACACATCGCGGTCATTCGTATATGTATGACGTTGTACGCAATACGTTAAGGTACGCCTAGATTAACTATTGCATAGAAAGAGACTGATGTTGCCGATATGCTAAATAAAATGAATAAGAAGATAAATAAGAAAATATTAAACAGAACAAGCAAAGCAATCCACCTGTATTACCAAATAAATCACCCTACAGCAGCAAAAAGGCTAAATTACAGCACAGCAGTTTATATTCCAACACTTACATATTGGGAAGAAAGTTTGATCATGTTTGACAAACACAAATCGAAAGTAACGGCGAAGTAAATGAAATATAGGGAAAGATGGGAAAATATAGAATTAGAAACTAGGTAATAAGAGAACAATTAGAACTCCTGATGCAAAAATTTGAAGATTCTGAACTGAAATGGTTAAAACACGTGCAAAGAATGGCGAAAAAAGTATATGCGACACTAAAATAGAAGACAGGAGAACAAGTGAAAGACCAAGAAACACATGGGATGGCCACCTAACGAAGGAAAACACTAAGAGCAGTGAAAGGGCACAATCTCGTATCTCTAATGGCACAAAAGGGAAAATATAAAAAAAGAAGACTTAAGACTTAAGATGGTAGTAATTTATGTTATAGAAAATGTAAATTAAACTTTAACGTTACATCAACTAAAAAATAAATAAATGTCTGATAAATTAATTACTTACAGCTATTAATGAAAATTGTTTTTCTACTGTTGGCAGTAAACTTGGAAATCCCACGAGCTTATGTGCAGTGTAGTTTAGTGAATTATTTTACGCAATCTTCCATATCTTAAAATAACATTATCTAGGTAGGAAATTCAATTACGTTGCTACGCACATGCGTATTATTCCAGTGCCACGTGTCGAATATTAGCTAATGTAAGTTGGAAATAGTATTTGCAATGTTTATAAATGGCCAACTCAGAGAAAAAGCACTATAGATTTATTTCAAAGAATTGTTTTCTAATAAGCCTTCAAATAGCAGTTTCGTCCCTTATTAATCACAACTTAAAAATTGTTTTAATTCAGAAATATACTACCCAAAAGCATATTTTCCCATACAAAACTTATAAACAGATCAAGAATGGATTATACAAATCACGGCTCTAGCCTTGATTTTTCTAATTTTAAGTCAACGTAAAAATAAAATTGCAAGGAAGCGCTACTGGCAGCTTCTCCTTCCATCTGCATTTGGAATTTCTGAACTATTAACACATTTGCTTCCCCAGAGCGTGGCTACTAAATTGAAAGTTAGGAAATCGATAGGCTGGTTGTATAGAAAGGTTGAGCTAATTGTTAGTTCAAGTCACTGACAAACTACGTTTGATCACGCATCAATAGGAATATTAGTTAGACAATTTAGGAAGCATTCGCTATTAGTGGGAAAGTGCTTTAAGTAGTAATAACAATAAACGTCAAGTTGGAAATAAAACCCATAATCAATTCAATAAAACATCCGAAGAAACTAATAAAATACTCCAGCTTCTTTGCAGTTTTCCAAAGTACATTCAAATGGAAGCAATATTGCAGTGGCATTGTTTGTTTATTTGCTGCTCCTCGACCAAATATATATCTTTGCCTTACAGAAATGTTGAAGTTACGATACCGGGCGCTCAGTTAAATAATGTTTGATATTGCGCTGTTTGAGAATAAAATCTTGAGTGCAAGATAAACAACTTCCGAAAGAACAGCTTTTCTAGTTAGAGAGTGTTTCCACGGCGAGCACTTATAAATAATAAATAAGACAAGAGAAGGGGTCATTAAATTTCTGTCGAGGGAAGAAAAGACATCAACAGCAGCGTAGGCTTGGAAAGGGTGCATGAGAGGCACGCATCCGATTACTTATTGATAATGATGTTTCTTTCATGCTAAAGTAGATTACTTGCCTAGTGATTCTTCCTAGTCCAAGATCTCCCAATCCCAATAAAAATTCTCCTCTAACTTAATTCTACGAACGACGCACAGCAGCCCTTCAATATTTAATATTTCACCCCATAGACAAGTAGTGCATTCAAAACATGAAGGGGCTCGAAAAGAAAGTGAAGTTTGTAGCGTAGGCTCACTATTTATTATTAAAACGCTGCTCGTTTTCCCGCTCTATTATGAATAGCGCTCTTGAAAAATACACGACGCATTTTACAGCTTTTGAAATGGCACCCTCCATGCAAATACTTCTTGAAATGTGAATGTAAATCGCAGTCGCGAGGAAGGCTTTTTGTATTTATTAGCCAATCTTTCTTTGTGCGCCGTACTTGAAAAACGGACTAACAAATTCGCATTTGTAGAGATGCAATTTTAGAAATTGCAGGAAATTTTTACGTTGGTAAGAACTGTAAATAAGCGAATGTGTTTTAATTTAATTATCACTCTAAAGCCTATGATACAGTATTGGCGTATTTGTTTTCAACGTGGAAATGCTAAATATCAAGTAACCTAACCTAACTATTGCGTAGAAATATAATGAAGTGATCACTCATAAACGATTAAAGTAATTTACACAAGTTGTTTGGTGACTATTGACTCAGACAGAGAAATTCGCTCGTTTCCAACCTCACGCAATATCTAAATGGGGCAGAAATACCTGAAGACTTTAAAATACAACATTTAACCACAATACCCAACCGAGCTCTGTGGATTAGTGGTTAATACGTCTGCTTAGCATTTGGCAAGTCATGGGTTCGATTCCCGTGGCCGTTTGCACTGATTCAGGTTTTTAGGTGGTTTTCCTGAGTCAACAGAGTACCTTCTCTGAGGTGAATGTTGGGGTAGTACTTTTTTCCTGGCTTCCCTTCCATTCTCCACCCCTCCTTTCTCTAACCCATCCTGAAATTCCCGTTATTGGCTGAAGAGGGACGCAATGTCCCTACAGCAGCCCGTTGCGAGTTGGAGGAAATGAAATGACCCTGAATGAACCTTTACCTTTTTACAATACACAAACAGGGTGCACGAAATGCGCCCAAAAATTATAGAGGTCTATCTGTTACCACGTATTATAAGAAATGAGCTAGAGCAAGAATATGAGCACATGAAACGGAAATAACAAGCAGGATTCTGAGCAGGCAGATCAACGGTTGACAATATACTTTGCTTGACACAGTCGACTGAAAAGAATATAGCTCTATCAAAAGCATACGATAATATAGCAATTGAAAAACTCTGGGAAGTATTAGAAAGGACTGAAATTATTATTGATAAAACTATACAAAAAGTTATATATACACAGAATCAACATAAAATATTTAAGTAACGAAATACTTAAAATAAGGGTGTTGCATCTCACCTTATTTAGGTTTATTTAAATTCTACATTCATCAAGCACTTAAAACCTAGAAATGCAAATGTGTAGGAATGGGCATGCCTGTAGAAAATCTATTCCTTCCAATTTGCAGATGATCAGATAGTACTGGCACAAGATTGGTAGGATTTACAATACCTGACACGAAAATGTATCTAGAAGAGTATAGCAAGTGGGGATTGGAAGTAAATGTAAATAAAACTAAATACATGAATGTAGGTGCTATACAAAGGAACCTACAACAAGGAGACAATATGGAAATTGAACTGTCAGGATGTTACCTATAATTTATTTGTCGGTTCATACTCTCAAAAATCTAACGACTATGTGGATACAGTTGCCCGCCGCACTATCTCAGTGGAGACGAGTGCAGTTCTTTAAATACTAACGTTAATCAAACTGCCTAAAAGGGCACAAATCCAGGCAACAGTAACAATGAGCGAGACAAAATACACATATCACACTATATTGATCACACAATAAAATTGCATACAAGCCAGGCTACAGATTATTATTCAACAAGAAAATCATAAATGTATACAAGAATAAGATCAGAAATTTATGCAACAATAAGGTCATAAATAAGGTGCACCTCGAAACACATACTCGGCTTGCGAGTAAGTTAGTATATGCAACAGTTTAAAGTGTACACATATAGATAACACTAATACAAGCAACATCAATTTAAAAAATAACGGAGACTAAATTAAGCCCCGAAGATGAAAATCATTAAGGTCACTAAATTACTCGGTTCGTGAAGTGAACTGTACATGACGGCGAAAGTCCAATCAAAGCAGGAATCTGCAGCAATGCAAATATCGCAATACACAACATTACGATAGTGCCAACAACAAAAGGGAAAAGCGTAAGTGTTATACAATTTCCTTTTTCTGAGGCGCCTGGTCATCTCGAATGCTTCCAAAGTTGCAATATTTCGCTGCATTCAGCGAGGGCGAAATCCATCCAATAAAAGCCCAGCGCCCGCAGAAACTTTGGACTATTCGATAGACGCTAACTGCTTACCACAAAAGCACCAAAAGGAAAAGAAATCAGAACGAAAACCAGTGCACCGATAAAACCAAAAGCGACCGGGAGGAGCGCGCGCGAAAATCAAATAATGCACTACAAACCCGAAATAAAATAGACTGTGCGCAAAGACCTGCAGAGTTATAAAGACACATTTTGACCGTAACAAAGAATATCAATGTTTAGGAAGAACAATAAAACACGATGGTAGATTTGATACCGAAATAAAACAAAGAAATATACAAGAAAGACGAGCAATCTTAAGAATAAATTCAATATTGTGGGACAAAACAATTTTAAATAAATCTACAAAACATAGTTAAAAGTATTACAATATGTAAGAGTATGGAAACTGAGCCAAAGATACTGTTAGCCACAGAAATGGACTTCTGGCAAAGATCAGCAGGAATATGTAGTATGGACCAGGTGTGAAATGACGACATACGCCAGTTAATAAAAAGTCCAACTACAGTAATATGTAACATAAGAACTAAACAACTGATATGGTATGATCCCCGGCAGCGAACGAATGAAGAAAGTCTCCCTAAAAAAATTTTAGATTGCATACCGCCAGGAAGGCGGAAGAGGGAAAGACAGATTGCATACCGCCAGGAAGGCGGAAGAGGGAAAGACCTAGGCTTAGCTAACGAGAAAAAATAAATGAAGCTCTAGAAGAAAGAGACCTGGAAGAACTAATGATAGAGAGCGCTGGAAAAGGTAAATCGGAAGGTGGCGCCAGATGTTGTAAAACGGTGTATATAATATACCAACCTCTAGATTAAACACCTTCAAACTCTTCACATTTTAACGGAAGAAATGTAACTAGTATAATGTACCTATCCACCTAGCCTTCATCAGCTATAGAACTATGGCCAATATTCCATGCGATAGACAATGCTACAACCGATTTTAAGTACAAAACGCTCGTTGCACACATGAGTGATAAAAAAAAATCAAGTATCCTACGATTTTTGTAAAATCAAAAATGCACGTCATAGGTGCATGCAGAAAATATTGAATAGCAAAACAACTTTAAGATCCCGTTAATGCAATTTGAGGTTATAATGATAATAATAGTGAGGACATACATTCAAATTCCAATGCATATCTTGAGGAATATTTTTTTCCACTAATCTTTATAGAAAATGCTATTTCTCAAATCAGGATTGAAGAGAAGGGGATACACTTTTTCCCATGCTACGAAAGATATTTCAAAAATCTAAATTCGGAAAACAAAGGCATTATCATCGACTGCCGATACTTCAATCATCTTCGCTTCACAGATGTCCCTGTCCTTATACGTGGTGATTTGGCTACTTAAAGTAGCGTCAGAAAAATCATTATTACCATAAGTTAATTATTTCAGATATTCCATCTCTAGGCATACGCCTCCCCGAGCCTGGTTTCTATGAAGACCAAGTCTCTGAAGCATAAGAGTTAGGAGGACGCACTGGTTAGACACCCTGTCGATGTTTGGTTTTAGTCAAACCATTTGCTTTGCCTTATTGAGGTCTAATACCATTCCTTCATATTATCTGTTACTAATATTATATCATCGGCAAAACAAATTAGACAGATATTCTCCATTGATTTTAAGTTAAAATGTATTCCAGTTTACGGTTTTAAACATTTGGTAGAGATGATATCCCCTATTCTAATTCCACGTCTGGTACTGAATTTATTTCTTCACAAATGTGGACAGTGAGAGTTGCATTTTTGGCAAACAAAACAAATAAGAGGAATGCGGGTTTGCAATTAAATTAAGGAAACCGAAAATCATGACAACAGATTTTTAACATAAAAAGAAGAAATCGAAACCGTCGACGAGTACGTCTACTTAGGTTACAAACTAAAGTTCGGAAAATGAAATCGAGATAACCCGAAAAGCACGCTTGGACAGCTCACAACACCTGATTTTCTAGTGATGATTTATGGAATGAAAACGATGACTCTCACTGTCAAATCAGGGTGATCATATACAAAATGAAGGATGAAAGTCAACGATGTCATAGAACGAATAGGTATCTCAAAGTAGACCAGGGTCGGGCATATAGTGAAACAAGAACAAACTAGATGGACGAGACGAATAGCACAGTGGAGACCAAGACCACATGGAGGAAGTGCAGGGTGACCACAAACCTAGTGTTTATACGATGCAAAAGTAATGTGGTGGAATAAAGTCTTTATTATTTATTAATTTATTTAAACGGCTGCTAAGGAAGAAAAACGTTTAAAATTATTTTTGATAATTCTGCATCAGTAACTGTTGACATCTTTCCAATAATTTAAAAATGCATTTTACACTCTAAGACTGAAAAGTATCAGACCACTTTAATCTATAAAAAGATAAAAGAATAAATAAAAAAATTAAAACAAAACTACTGGACAACAAATTTAACTCGTTATAGGAGTATAATAATCGTTACTTTTTTATTCAGATATCCATGAGAAAGATAGTATCAAAGAGAATAATATTTTAAAGCAACCAAGATGTGATATTTACATATATTTTTATACATACCTCCACTAATAAAATAGTAAATATTGATGTAGAAATGAATTCATAGAGAGATTTATACTTCTAAAGCGAGCTCAGTTTAGAAGAAAATAAAAATAAAATTGCAACAGCAACTGCAATTTATATTTTAAACTTAATAATGTGATCAATGGAAAGACACGTGCACGCGTAGAAGAATAATTAAAAGAACAGTGAGCTATTTTAGAAATGAAAATACTTTATACTTTGCATATTATTTCTTCTAAGATATTGCTCCTACTACAATTACTTCCTTTCTACACAAAGCCTGTACTAAATGTCACTCTATATTTATAATTGCTAAGATGTCCTAGCTAACACTTAATGTAATGTTACTTAAATACGTATATATAGAATATTGTCAATTCTACACATTTAGTCGCAAATAATGCTATAAAATTGACAGCTTATGATATACGATGCTAGTATCCATTTGATAGGTTTTTCATTTCTTTATCGGTTCGTTTCACTCTTTCCGGGGATATGAAAATGTATATAAATTACAGCATACTGAAAATGTTCATTTTTTATCAAGTTCTAGTTAAAATTCCTTTTTATCGAGTTTTACTACCAACCTTCTCCGGTTTCCAGATTGAAAACGTCGGTTAATGTGCTTTATTTTACTATATCTGATAGTTTCTGCTTAGGTTTCGATATTTTTTATGTATCACAGATTTCGAGTCGGTACTTAACTGTGTAACCATTCGAACTTGCCATATAATCAGCGATGCTTAATAGTTATTTATGTATTAAGGGCGTAATCAATAGATTATAGCACGAGGGAATGTTTAAAGCTCGACGCGAAGCGGAGAGCTATAAATTTACCGAGAGCTATAATCGTGATTAGGCAGGTGGTACATACAACGTTTTATTTCATTTTAGTCCTCAAAATGGACAAAATTCAAGGATTCAGTATTTTGGCTACAGACTACTGCGTCGTCGTTGTGCTGGCGCTGTGCATTTCTGGTGTGCTATGGTTTCTATGCAGATTGTTGGTGTTGCTATACTACATTGTTGGTGCTTGTTATACTGCTTAGCAACTTTATAGGCCCTAGGGCTATAAAAGCCATTTTACGCCCTCTATCGAGGGACAATAAACAAGATTATGGTTCAAAAATGAAATAAAATAAATTAATGGTTTCTACGAGAAAGAGTAACAAGACCACGTGCGAGATATGCACGCCAGTTACACAATAGAGCGCAATAAGGACGTTGTAAGTTGCATGCGACCCATTACCTCCGTTGCATTTCCGTACAGGTATGGCCGTCTCCGGACTACTATATGGTTATGAAAACTGCACAATAACTAAAACTCAATAATGAGGAATAGAAGCAACCAAGATTAACTTTTTGCCACAGACAAATGTAATGACGAATTCAAACATGAATTAGATATGTTCAATCTACGAGAAAAAATAATCCAATACAACCACAATTAGCCAAAACATATTGACAGAATGTATACTTAACTCCTATATTCCAAAGAAACTGCTACAATACCAATCAGTACACGCTGTTGATGATGATGAGCTATCGATGGGGTTTGATAAGTTAAAGATCGCGCTTGAACAAAATTTTTTGTGCTAGGCCATTCGAAAGAAACGAATAAGCAGAAAACAGATGCAGAGATACAATAGATACACATACGACTTCCTTTGACTCCTCTCTCCTCAAAACTCTTATAATACCGTTATCAAAAACAAACTAAACGCATATACAGCAGCACACAAACTTATATAAGCATGCAGACTAAAGTAATAAAAGAGAGAAAGTAAGTAAGACCTAAAACAGGAATCTACTTAGCCTCCGATTCTATTTACCAGTATAGAAAGTGCACTGTTATGTGACTTAAAGTAGGAGAAGGTCATTACACTTGTTGCTGTTCTCTAATGATTAGATTGAATACATAGTAAAATAGCGTTACGAAATTACTGAAAGGAGGGATTAAAAGAGAAACTTCAATAAAACTGCAGATATTTCAATAAATAAAATAGAGCAAGTATAAATTTTATGTACCATCATTAATTCGACAGGATCATGCGACAAAGGCATGGTTTGATATGGAACAACAATATTATATAATAAAAATAGGCGCGCTCCAACTTTGTATCCCAAATCCTGGGCAAGTTGAGCATTGTACCGCCAGGCGCAAGCGTATAAAGCACCAGCCTCTACACCGTAAGGTAAATATAAGGTCACCGATAATACAATACAAAATAAACAAGATGAAACGGTGCAAGTTCCTTATCGATAACTATTTCAGCACATTGTTGGCATGGAATTATTTTTGCCGTGGTCTGTGTGGAACGCCAGCTCCCTAGGATACATTCAGTCTTATCACTCTATGGAATGGGCGATTTCAATATGGTACGGCCGTTATCATTTTATCTTATATGCAGCCTTGACGAAAAAAATCAGTTTAAAATCGGGACGGCGATTTATCAATATCGTTAGCGGAGAGTGCGAATGGGGCAGACAGCGCCGATAATGTAGCATTTCAGATTCAAGGGCGATAAGGGATAGACATTTGCATTCGTGTGTTTCGATAACTATTAACCCTTTGGTAAGGGGATTCGGCGTAAAAAATAGGTCAGTTTTAAAGAAATCCACATAACTTAATAACCTCCCACTTTCTACCTTTCTTCCTCTATACACCCTCGAATCAGTATTTACTTGTCAGGTGTGTGTCTCAATGCTATGAGTGATTGCAGCTGTTAAAAAATCCAAAATAAATTCAATGGTGCACACAATAAGCATATCGCCTCGTAATATAAATAAGTCAAATTCTTATATTCCAAATTAACTATTTTAGTGATATGCGAGGGGCCTTTGTATTTCTTATGCCGCTAAACTTCGTTTTTGATACCAGGAATATTGTAAAAGTAAGAAACTCCACAAAACTTACTAAGTAGGAGCTGAAGGAAGAAGTCTTTGAAGGTTGCAGTACAGAAAACGACGATGAAGAAGAAATTATTTTATCTGATGTACATGACTTGGAATCTGAAATAGAAGCGGATGTTGACGCTGAAGAGGAGGTCATCAACAGAGAGGAGGCTGAGGTGACACTGAATTAACAGTTGTACCAATAATGAAAGGTGAAGAAAAGCAACATCAGAGAAAAATAAATTTCTCAGACATTCCTGCTACAAATATAGTGAAAACTGTACAAGGGCTTGGCTTGAGGAAATAATTCTTTTACAATTGAAATGTTGGAAAATTTTATTGGTCTCTTATTTCCATCTAGGCTAAAAAATAGAGCCGCACCAACTTTTTGGATATTTGGAAAATTGATGGTACCGGGAGAGGAATATCTCGTGAAAAATGTTGGTTTTGCTTTTACCTTTGCCAATAAGATTCAATGACACAGCCAATAGTCTACAACGACAAACTGCTGTCGAAAACTACAAACAAAAATCATTGCGCAGGTGAATTCATAAATATAGATGAAGCGTTAGTCCCTTATCGAGGGCGTGGTAGCTTCATACAATACATGTTGAACTTGCCGGCTATATTTGGCCTCAATATATTTGCTCTTTGTGACTACAACATGCATATGGCCAATTTAGCAATTTACTGCGGGAAGCAACCAAAAGTGCTTTATTCAGTTACTAACTCACCGTCAGACATGGTTCATAGATTGACACAGTCATTCAAGGAAAAACCGAAATCTGACCACAGAGAACTGGTACACAAGTTACCCATTGGCAATACAATTTCTAGAAGATAAAATCACACTTGTAGAAATCCTAAAGTTTTGCTAAGTACTCGTAAAATAAGGCTGGCTAATTCTTCGATATTGGCCTGCCAAAGTGATGTGAATTTTGTATCGTACAGTTTGAAAAAGAATAAAGCTGTGATACTTTCATCAACTATATATTCTGTAGTTCTGTTGATGTCGGCCTAAAGGAGGCATAGACAAATTGATCAAATGTGTGCAAATTACTCAGTACAAATGAAAACGAACACATCTTCTTAAATTGTGCTGAACAAACGGAAGATGGATAGATGCATTTGAAATATTTCTGTAATCTATGAAAGGTTGTATTTTATTGGTTTTATAAATGCTGTTTTTGAAAAAAAAATTATTTGGGGTATTAATTATTTGTTTATTGAAATAATCATATAAAAACAAAATATATAAAGCACTAAAATTATATCTAGCACCTACCGAAGAGTTAAAAAAAATCTTGCCAGGACCGAGATTTGAACTCATGATCTTAAACTCGGCAGTCCAGCAGTGTAGCACTCCACAGTACCGTCTTAAAAGTAACCCCTAACGTCAGTACAGAAGGCGGAAAGTCGGTTAAATCGAATAGGCGCAGAGTGTTTATAATTTGCAAAATTAAGGGCTTCCTGTAGAAACGGGGTAACCAGCCGTAACCTGAGACCTTAGTCGTTTCCCATTCGCTCTTTTGTAATGAAAAAAGCGAAGCTCCAAAGCAAAAACCATAATTTTGAATACTAAACTAAATATGTAGTGCTACATGAGTCCAAATATTTTATAAATCACATTTTAATCTGCGTAATAAATATCAAATTCGAAATGTGGCTTATTTATTAGTTAACGTACTTAGTTTTTTAGAGTTATTTCCTTTATTCAATCGATTATTATTGTTAATAAAAGTATAATCTTTCGTTGCTATAATACTGGCAACCACAGAAATAAACTAAATAGCTTTCTTCTGCAAGAAATTTCAAACCAGCTGCAACACAAACATTCGCTATTATGAACATTTAAAATTAGTTATTCAAAAACGATAAGTAACTCATTGAAAATAATATAATCAAACAAAACTAAATTGACTACCGCATTATATGGCTATAATAAACCCACACGGCTTGATTAAACTATAATTATTGTCTTCTATCACTAAACTAAACTAACTTGTGTTTCTAATGTTCACATTTAATTTTCATCAAAACAGTGTAACAGCAATAACCTGCTAAATAAGTTATCACGGGCAATAGTTCATTTTCAACGTTTTCTACAGTTTTTGGATCAACAGTAATACGAGGATTAAACGAATGCTTCTCGAGGGTACCAACATTATATTTTTCATCATCACAAAATGTATTAATCTGGATAATGGTGACATTTTTAGTCAATTTAAACAATATTTACTTATTTCTAACATTCTATAAATTGTTTGACTTAGGGCAGTAGGTGTTTGCCGTATCAAAGATTTCCAGTTTTCTTAAGATCAGGCCAACTTATTATTTTGTTCAAAAGCGTTAATTTAGAATCCATCAAATGTATAAAGAAAAATAAGTTCGTTTTTGAGGTATGCGATATGTGTATTACGTACTTCTCTAAAATTTTAACTTTATATTTGTGATCATGAACACGTAAGCCGGAGTAACGAAATAATTTATTATTACTGTAAACCCTACCTTACTTTTGCTTGCATAATTGGCTTGACACAAATCAATTGTACCCTTATTGACATGATGAAAATATATCTCCGCAATATTTGCACTATATTTAATTGATTCACCGGCAACGTAGCAACTCGCCAATATTTTAGGTTGAAAATACAATGACCTGCTTGTAATGGCCATTTAAGTATGTATTTGTGCAACACTGGTGATAAAATACTCACACGAACCCCAGTAAACACTAACAAAGGCACTGAACACGAAACCCAGTAAACACTAACAAAGGCACTCAGTTTCTTACATTAATGTTCCACACAAACTGGCACAGAAATAATTCTGAAAGGTTAAGTCGTTCTCGACTCTTCGTGGTTACATCCATTCGGGGCGACATACACGACATTTATTTATTTTCCAACTTTCCTTTAACGCCAAAGCAGTTCTGTCTTCACAAAAGCTATGTAGTTTCACAAGACCTTTTATACAATTTTGGGATCGCCACAATATATTGAGCGGTTGCGACTAGTAGGTTGTTACGAAGTAATATTCTACAGAGCTGTAGTTACATGTTTTAACGGATTATTTTCTGGTGTACAAGAAACAATGAAAGTATATAACTACGAGTATATTGTATTGTAGTTTATAATGAAATGGTATATAGTGAAGATATAGATTTTAGAAAACGTTTATGACAGAAAACATGGTGAAGAATACTGTTAGCTAATTTAATTCATTGGTCTTCACTCGGGTGCAATAGCCAGCCACCACCTCAGTCGAAGGAGACGTACAAGTCTTTAACAGAATAGTCGGTAGAACGAAGTAAGAGATATAAATACGCCAACAATTTTTTTTGTACTACATACGGCGAGTGCACCCTTCAACGAGAATTCGTAAACTCAAATAGCTCATGTGCACAACCACAATTCCTGAAAGAGGAGCTTCAAATACGATAGACAGCCGTAACTAAATTAAACCCCCATAGTTGACATAATCACAGTATAATATCTAAAAATTCAGGATCACAGTACATATAAATATCACCATATAGATCCACAATCAGAATCGTAGGTGGCCACAACATTACTTGCTACGCCTAATTATATTTGGCAAATTTAGCAGTAATAACATGAGCTACCTCAGACAAGACGTAAAATTAATACTTATAGTTTGTAACACATCAATAAAGCAATAGCCTTATTGCATACATTAAAATAGATTTCAGAGAAAACGCGAAACGCTATTCCAGGTGCGAACTCACGGCCGAATGATGTCACAATTTTCGGAATCGTTTGGCCCCAAACTCGAGCGGCCAAAAGTTGGTAGCTCAGGGGGGACTTCACCGCACGAAGCTGGAACAATTCAGACCTGAAGGTAAGCCTCGGTGTCGGATCCTTTCCTGTGCTCAAATAGCATCCGCAGCAGGGGTCAGAGCGGGCCCGGAGATCCAGAAAAATACTAGCGCATGGCACATCTGCCCGTGCCAGCTGTAGCTAAAGTCTCAAATCGGCCCTTCGGTACTAGGTGCTATAAGGGAGGAAGAACTCCACGATAGCATACAAGAACGACAGAATATTTCGAAGTGAACTCTTTACTTACCCCGGACGAAATTCCAGGCAATTTGCGAAACACGTGGTAGCATGAAAATTCCGTCAACGGTGTGGGAGCCAAGCTTCTCTCATATCTAAATTCGGGGACTAGAAAATACACTTCAAGAATGTAGGCTCACATAAACACCATCGAAACTAACGGCAGCCCAAAATTAATACCCTGAAATTCTAACTGCTACCCCGGCATCTTGTCGTTTCGCCAGCAAGGTTGGAAAAAAGGCGTCTCAAAAACAGATGCCAATTTTAAGAACTCATCTACGCGAGGTCAAGCAAAGGAGGCGTGACGTAGCGCGCGAAATACAAACGGCGTAGTCACACACATCCGCGCGAGGAGATGCGTAACAATGCGGAATAAATACTACAGAACCCAAAATTAGAAGGCGAAGCAAATGAATCGTAACAAGACATTCAAATAAATATACCACATAAACATTTTCAGTTACGTTTCAGTCCATTGTGAATTTTCAAATTCTTAATGTTAGTTCTAACATTAAATCGAGATATTTAAAATAAAAACAAAAGTAAGCTTAGTTAAACGAAGGTGTTATATAAAAATTAAAAATAGGTTTAACGTAACATAAAGAATTACTGCCTAAAATGTGTAGCAGTTTCAATTCTTATTTTAAAGTAACCGTTTTTTAAACTCACATTATTGCCCCATAATAATATACATATTTGAGTACGCTCCAAAAATTAAACTACTGTAATTAGTTGTTGTTTAATTTATTTTTAAACTGAATTTGTATCTTCTTTTGCCAGAAATCCAGTTCCTGAAGAGTAGCAAATAAACTGTACAGTTGAATACTATTATGTAAACTTGTTAGAAACAGCTGTTTCCTCACGTTTTTCCGTAAAATCGACGAGATGTCATCACATTTTGAATAACGTGCAACAACCCCTGCCCACTGCAGTGAAATATAAGCTTGAAAGAAATATGAACGCGAATTTGTTGAAACTAGAGATATATGTTGAAAGGGATGGTATACTAACACGTAATATTTCGGTGGAAATAGTTTGCATTTTTTGTTTTCCAACTTTAACCATGTTAAAAATGCTCGTTCAATTTGTCGCCCTATGAAGACCACTGCTCCGATGTAGACCAACCATTACATGAGGTATTATGCAGATGAGACCGATACATTTAGCAAACCACTCGGTGCCATTTTTGACTAAACCATTATCTGTCATTAACCGTTTCCTTTCTACAGCGTAATTTTGGTTTCTCAATTCGCCCGATAAAATAAATTACAGTACGTGACAAAAATCGCGATAGCGTAATCGAAAAATTATTCCCAAAAGCCAAATGCGCCCGGAATTACATTCCTGCGTTGACGCTCGTCACGGCCAAGGCTAGCAAATAAACAGCGAGGTTTATGAGGATCCTGGAATATTGTTGTTTGCCGGAAACGCCGACCTGGACGTCTGATGGGACTAGCGATTAAATACTGGGAATTAAGCAATCAATACCACCGACGGGGCACGTAAGTGATTGTTTCGATAGAGCAGCACACAATTCTGAAGAAGCGCGGAATTGTCTGGAAACGCGAGCTTTTTTGTTTACTGTCATGTTTTATCCTTTTATCCCTTACGCCGGGAAGATTCTCGACGAGGCGATAAAAACAGCGATCCCACCTAAGGTCCCAAAGAAGTTGTACCTTTAATTTATGGGACAACGGGCGCACCATTTAATTTCGCTGTTTCGGTTTCCCTTTCATTGGCACCGCACTAAAAATAAGTCGGAATTGCTCGCGGGATAATTCAATTTGGAGGAACAAAGTCAGTACATTAATCTATTTGCGTGAGATAATTTCCCCTATCAGTAGACTAAATTCAATCAATGTTGATGTCCGATTATATCATTACGTATTGATTTTGGTATTCATAAATGGCTGAAAGGCAAACTCTGAATACGTAGACACAATAGGCTTTTCCCAACAATGACAAGGCACCTGAAAGGCTTTTATCCGAAAAAATGTTAACAACGCATTTCAATGAAGTTTTTGTTCACAGCTTCGTAAGAAATATTGTATTAATTATTCTGGGACATAACTATGGGCGACCTGTTTTCATAAACATGAGTCATGGTTCAAGAATTCGACGTGGGTTAATGCAGAGCCCTACGTAGCCCAACGGAATTAATTAGGGGTTTTGATATCAGAGTATTATACAGGTTTTCAATAGATATAGAATCGGTATTTGTTAACTTCTAAGAATTATATAAAAGCTACTAAATGGACATAATGCTTTTAATAGAAGCCTTGGTCTGACCCCTTTCTTGTCTGTGGTCTGACCTAAACTTAACATGAATCATCAGAAAGTGTACCATTCTGAGAAAAACCAAGAAATTTAAACACCTTTTCATTATCGAACTGCTACAAAAATATAAGGTAGACCACAGCTTAATGTAATAAAGTAGGGATCACAATCACTACTTAACGTAGTACTACACCGAACATGAACTTGATTTTCAAGAATACTGCAGCAGCAGTACGATACAGTAACCGAGCTCTGTAGTTTAGTGGTTAGCACGTCTACTTAGCATTCGGGAGGTCTTGGGTTCGATTCCAGCGACCGTCTGCTCTGATTCAGGTTTTACAATGGGTTTCCTGAGTCAACAGAGTACCTTCTCTAAGGCGAATGCCGGGGCAGTACTTCTCCACCTTTCCTGGCCTCTCTTCCATTCTACACCCCCTCCTTTCTCTCACCCATCGTAAAATTCTCGTTCTTGGCTGAAGAGGGACGTAAGGTTCCTATAACAGCCCGCCCCCAGTTGGGGGAATTGAAATGACCCTCAACCTTTCTACCTTCCTTTTTCCGATACAGTATGCCACTGAAATCGTTGTCTTTGAGCAAATTTAAGAGTTTCAAGAAGAAATTCCTATACCGATGAGATGGAAATTATGTTGCTAATTGGGTTGACAATTGAATGTATAGTATATCACACATCGTCATTTTGAGACGTAGTAAAACATTTGCATACATACAAGCTTATTTATTGTGAAAATATCAATAAGTGATATATAACCCATCTAAAGAACCTATTTATAGTAAACCAGCTCTGCCTAATGTTATTATATTACAAGTAACAAAATGTACACACCGTAGGGTCGCTGTAACATACGACAGTGACAACAAAAGCAACACTTTGCGCATATGAAATAAAAACACTAAATACGATATAAAAAACAGTCTTAGTATAAGAAAAGCGCAACGTGGAAGATACCAGACTTAGGTATGTCCCATGCAAAATAGTGAAGGTAATTGATAAACACCCAACATGAATAACCCAGTAGAATATGTACCTACAAAACGCTGAGCGAGTTGGTCTAATAATCAGGGTCAGGAGAAGCACAGCTATAAGAATCTAGATTCAACTGGAGGATGCCACTTTAATAAAATGAATATAAAAGATTTTCACTTTGAATAAATTAATATCTTGAATACCAGCTTTAATTACGATTAAGATATGCAAAATTAAGACTTGGTGGGACAATACAACGAACATCGAAACAAACCAAACAAGGCTAGAAACAGAATGGATCAGAAATTTGGGTCACAAAAGAAAAAGACAAAAAGCATATTCAAGCCAACGAGATGTGTAACGTCCGTTAAAGGTTGGAGAAGAAACGATAGATATGGACTGACGATATCAGGGAACTGTAGAGATACAGCATAAAGAAGCATGTTCAACGAATGGACAATAATAGAACACCTAGGGTAATAATGGTGTATAAACCAAGGGACATGGAAAAGGCGGCAAAGAAGCCGAATTAGGTGTTTATATCTAATTCAGAATAGGAGCAAAAAAAGAAGAATCTGTATGCAGGGAGTTTCAAATTGTTCACCTCCGTCTATTTTATGAACCCGAAAAGCACGAAGTTCGCTGCGCAGGCCTTGAAGAGGAGTGAATACTCGTGTGATAAGACTACTGGCGAAACGGAGTTACATTTAAACTAATACTTCCTTAACAGGTTATAAGTTATTGGCAAATACAGTCAAATAGATGGTACATTATGTTTCTAACACAATTTCAACCAAATTCACTAGAAGATGCATCTAATAACGATAATAGCAGCGATAATGATGGCTTTGAAATGGCAGTAAGTAGTTACGACTGGCAAGTCGTAAAAACAAAAGCGTGAAAGTCAAATAAACCCTATGGTTGAATTCTCCCAGACAAATAAAAAACCGGCCAAAAATCCCAAAGCTCCCGCTATATTTATATATAGAGCTATAAACTTTCATGCTATGATTAATAACTGAAAATTAAATTTGCTGCACCAAAGCTCTAGCTAACCAAATTATTAATACTGATAGCAATACAGTTAAAAAGTACAGAAAATTAGTTCAACACTGCCTAGACACAAAAAGCATCCACTACGAAAGAAAGCAAGACATGCAGGGTAGATATTAAAAACTTACACCACTCTGTATCAGTCAAAGATATGAAAATGAAGGTAGTATAGAAGCGGAAGGACATAAAATTGAAAATATAATTAATATTACACTGGAAAACCAACAAACCATTGTTAGTGTTTTTGTTGACCTGGAACATCACGAGAATAACAAAAATATACGAACAAAAAGACGTATGACACACCAAAATATCCGTAGAAACTACGAAAATAGGGCAAGAAATAACTCAATGCACGAGATGCCAAGTACATGGACATTTAAAAACGTACTGCAACAGACCATACAGCTGCGTTAAATGTGGCAGGTAACACAACACAAAACATAAAAAACCGAAGATACTCCAGCAACGTGCGCTTTCTGTCAAGGTGACCATCCGGTGAAATATAAAGGTTGTACGGTCTACACAGACATGATGGAAAAAAGAAACAAGAACGTAAGTAATTATAATTCTCAAAATCAACCATCCACTCCCAATGAATAAGACCGAAACCTACCTTGCGTCTGGCGTTTACCGGGTCGTAGCTCTAATTAAGGTAGTAATAAACCACCCCTTCTCCTTCTGAGTATTAGTTGGCAACTTTTGTTACAGCACATCGTAGCATAATTGGGGCAACGGATCCGAGAATTTTCCGATTTGTGTCGTTTTATCGGGTAACTGACGGCTGAGTATTTTGGATGTCAAATTCATGTCAGGTAGATCTTCTCACCAGATGTTTCAAAAAATGGTGAATCAAAGTAAACCAGTTCATATAAATGTAAGTCGCTTTCACAAACAGAATTGTTACTTGCCCACGAGTAACAATAAGCAACTTGCCAGTGCCCATTAAAGCCGTCGCTAAGTACCTTGGACTACATTTGTACAGAAGATTAATATGGCAAAAACAAACACAAATGAAATGCTTGCAACTGTACCTTCAATTTAAACAAATGTATCACCTCATTGGACGGACACCAATCAATTTCTATTACACAAACGACCAGTTGATACTCATAGGCTGAAAACCATGGAACTTACAGAAAACTAGCCTCTACGTATCAACTTCAATGTGCTCATCAAATGTTGGATGTTAGTCTGAGAGAATATGTTAGAAATGAGGATATTAGACGAGAAACATAAATAACATATGTAACGAGAGAGAGTGGCAAAGCTGAAATGATAATGGGATAATGATAGTCAATGCGACGATAGGTGTACAAGGAAACTGCTTAAAAAGAAAAAATGGCAGAACACACGAAGTGTTGGGAGATCCACAAAAAACCGACTGATGATATTCAGCTGACAGCTGGTTGAAGATGGCTCCATCTCGCACAGGATAAAGACAATTGGAAAGGACTTGAGGAGACATTACAGCTGGTAAAGAACAAAATACAAGACCATGCCGAAACCGATCTGGTCATATGGAGTACAGTCATGGGAGTGTGCCAACCCGACAAGTATCAAAACTAGCCAAAGCTTCCAGTCATAGTTGCTTGGAGCGTTGGTGCACGCACCTTAGTATATCACACCAAGACCTCAAAAACACGTTTACCACAGAGGTAATTTAGAAAACAGCTGTCAAATACTACCCCACGACGATTTATTTACACGAAAGCTGAGCAGATGTTGGCCAAGAGACTTAATCCAGTACTAAACACTGTGTTGTGTAAGGCGCTGAGCGTTTCCCTAACATTTTGAAATACTATCAAAAAAATTACTTAATACTCGTATGTCTGTAGATTGTAAATTGTAGATTGTTTTCAATAAAAAAAAGTATAATAAATGTATTAACTTCTCAAACTAAACTACTGAATAATACGTAAGTTGATTACGACATTTCTTAAATAATATAATATATTTCACAAATGTCATATTTAATTTTCTTTCTTCTTTTTTTTTACTAACGTGGATGGTCACAGTGGTTACCATCTTCGTGAAATTTTGTAGATTTTTTGTAGAATTGGCAGTTCGCTTACCAACTTGGGTTGCGGCTAGCAAAATTCCTAACGGTAATGCTGCTGTTGGACCGGTACTCTAACGGAACTTAAACGGCTCAAACGCCTTTGCGTAACCGAACTGCAATTCTGCAAAGAGAGATTCGCCCCTTTGGCTTAAGTAATAGGTTTGTAAATAATTGGAGCAGTTACAGCCCAATCTCCGGTGAATACAAGCAGCATTAGTATTTCGCATGACAATAAACGATTCTACCGTCAAGTGTTTTCATTCGCCCATGTAGGCACCCATAGTGATCACTGTGTTTCCAACATTATATGCTTGGTAAATATTACATAGCTGCTTCAAATTCTCCGGAAGATTTAAGAAGAATTTTTGAAAAACAAACCAGAAAAAATTAAACATTGTTCAATCAAGTACTATGAACTATTTGAAGTAGCTTATTCAGCTACTATAAGAGTTATTGTTACTATTTTGAACCTTGAACCAATAGAATATAAAATTCTCATCAAGTTTAGTCGTTGATATATTATTCTTTCCTAACTTTTTAATTTCTGAAACTGAAATATAATTAGAGGAGCTTGTAATTGTGGTAACGTTGATTTTTTCCACTTGATCACGACACGTTCATGTGAATAAAATTAAAATTAAATTAACTTGGCGATCATTTACCAAACCGCCGGTACTAAAAATAACTAGTAAAAATCTTTAGAACTCGCATATGCCTAGCTTCCTTACCAAGTTGTTTTCTCTATTGATCGGTTATTTTACGAGCTCTTCACAATATCATACGGTTAGCACTACGTAACATAAGGAGGTGGATACATCCTATAAATATATTTTTATCTCTACTAACTTACAGCAACTTTGAATCAGAATAATTCTGCAATGCATAACATTACAATGCAAATTGCTAAGCAACTGGTAGTACGTATGTGTGGTTAAAGTCATTGGCACTAACACAATTTATCTATCTGACTTGAGCCTAAAGATAGTTTCAAACAATTTCATAACTACAACACGTTTATTTTCTTCTTTAATGTACAAAATTTAACACTTCGTTGTAATCCTGGTCCTGTTCTAGGTAACATTAAATATTTCCCATTTGATATTTACCTTTCATGATTCAGCAGAACACTTGGTCGATTATCTACGGCAATATCTTGTTCCACATTCCACATTACATTTGTTAGGCAAATAAGTTACGTGAAAATTTTAAAAGCACAATCAACTCAATTTTACACTGTTCGTATATCGAAAGACAGAACGTAGCACAAAGAAGAGGAATATGTTTAAAAATCGATAAAATTCATAATTTTGAAACGATCTCCAAAATGTCCTTAATTAGAAAGAAGGAATTTCAAACTTCCTCCTTGGGTAATGTAGTTAATACGATCCGAGTGGTTGCTAATAATTTTGATTGCTTATAGTTGTATTCAGTATTATATTAACTTTTTATGCACACTACTAACATATAATTTGACGCTGTTGATGTATGCCAATTAGTGATATAAGTAAATAGTTCTGTACATTTACAAATCTATAAACGCATATAGCGCATCTCTTCGCTCCGCTTAATTGTTTCCTCAATTTACCAAATTATTTCAGGCCTAACCTGTAGATTTTTATTTGCATTGAAATTAGTTTGCATTTCGAATTGTTCAATTTTCCAGTTCCGCTCATTTTGTACCTGTATTAGAATAGTCAAAATTTCCGCTCGTTATCTTTGGAGCACAGCGTTGGCTTTATCTCTTCTCGCGGCGCGAGGCGCATTTTTCTTCGGCGACTCGAACTAGCAACACGCTAATTCCTAAAGACCCACCTTATACTTAATTAAAGTAATGAGCATTTCGTTTCGAGAGCTGACAATAAATCAGGTATAATGGACCTTCTAATTTTCTTATTCCCATATGAATTGGCCGGTTTTAGCTCTTTTATAGCAGTTATTGGTAATAGGCACTTTTTTTCCAATAAATATTTTCCAAGCGAATATCTCGCCACATTTTTTCTTCCTTCGGCGGCGGGGGATGAACTCGAGTCTTCCTCTACGTCCCGAAGCCAGCAGCTAAATAATTGACAGCTCCAAGTGTAAAAATCCTGCCTGATTTTGGAAAAACCCACAATAGTATGTCAACTCACGGTCGGCGTTATCTTCGAAGATCTTGCTGATAACAGGAGGTTAATGTGGTGGATTTAATTTAATTAACGACGCCAGTTTATGACGGGTTACGTACCATTAATGTAATCACGGTATCTCGTCCAATATCAGGGTTTAAATAACCAGAATTTGTAATCTCTAGCTTTTTGTAAAACGCGCACTCATGTTTTATGCTATCGGTGACCTGAAATTAAAGTTTTTTAATTGACAGTGATGTACACATCTCTCGATTTAATCGACGATTTTAATCGATTAAAAACCCACAAAAGGGGTTTTTTCGAGTAATGCGTGTGGAAACCTTTCATAAAAATTTGCTGTATTATATTGTAAATATATTAATAAATATAAATATTTTACAAACATACTATTGACAATCAAAACATTTTAACATTTAATAAATCCTATTTAACTGTTGTTTGTTTATTCTTATCGGAATCATCTTTATTCCTGGCGCCCTTATTTTTTGTTTTAAAGCTAGGGTTTCTAGGGTGCACAGCTGATCAGAATCCACAATCCATAAAGCGCCGAATTGAGCTAATTCGACCCACGCGGTAAGTGTGATAAGCGCGAAAGATCAGTTAATCTGTGTTCTAGCAGCCACCCATTTAACTACCCTAGCTGATTTGACGCAGGTTGGCTCTTTTTTTGTGGAAACCTCTTTTATGGATTTAAATGGGGAAGATCCAGTTATTTATGAAGGCCACGGAAATTTTTTGATATACGAATCTCAAGCAGGCAATATGACAAAAATAAAATCGTTTTGAGTATGCAATATAGCGAAATCGCTTTCCATATCCTCGAACGAGAAAAGTGATAGGACTGTATCATCAAAATAATAAACTTGGATTATGTTCGATAAATAAACTATGATGTATCAAATATTTATACGTCCTAAGAGTATAAAAACATAAAAAAAATAGTTGTATTGAAAATAAATTACCAAGGAGCGCACTGAAACTATTAGTTTAAACAACGATTATTTCTCTAAAAATTTCCCCATTTATCCCCTTTTCCCAATCTGAAATTTTGTAAAAACCCCTTAAGAACTGCGTTTGCCTTAAGATTCACTAAGCCTCCGTTAATCACTGCGCCAAGATCTATCTGCGATGCTCTCGATCTCACGAAGGAATTTGGAAGAGCATAAGATCCTGATTAAACAAAGGGGCTTACGCTGGGTTTACCACCGAAATAATACTGTTTAAGAACAACGTTATACAACCACGTGCTATCTTATCTGGTGTAGTCAGGTTTTATCGGGGCTGAACGGCTCCCGGGCTAATTTTAATCATTATTATGTGTACCCACCCACCCACTGTGTACACATGAACTGGGGAAGTGCCCTATGAGAAAGAAAACCGCTGGTTTATTCTTACCCTCACCGCGTTACGCCCGCGATCAAACCCTTCCAGTTGAAAGGAAAGCATTCGGAGAATCACGACAACTACATTCACACAAAGATAAATTCCCAAGGCGAAGATAAAATTAATGTCCTAACACGTTTTTAGCCACGCTCTCGGTTGTCACTGAAATACTGCACACGTCGTTGTAAATTACAACCCCTGCCTCACCTGCGGTAGTCCGACAGCCCACCATAATGATACTAATTACCGGCAAGTTAACAGACCTCAACTACGGCAATGATGCCGGCACCTGACGTGATTTTGAGCCCAACTTTTATTATAGCGGCGCTGGAATTCATTAGAGTGTCTAACAAAATTATTGCAATTACCACCAGAAGAATGCACTTCCAAGTTGTAAACTGGCGCTTGTTATTCACAAGGTAGTGCTTGTTAAGCACCCCTTTCACGAGGTCCTTAGGACGTTTCCTGCGACAGGAATTCTCGTTGATGGTGTCTGTGAAATTTTCAGAAATTACCGGTCCACGACGTTCTCATAGAATTTAGTATCCTTAATAAAATAATACAGACCCTGTTTTGGAGCGACAGTTTCATATTGTGTCTATCTGCTACTATAAACTCAAAAAAATACAAGACATCAAAGATACAGCCACAAACCACTTTTCGGGGTAGTACTATTGATCAAGTAATATTATGGGAACAATGTTTTTACAGAAAATGTTGCAGTATAAATTAGTAAATGACCTTATGAAGGTTTACAGGCAAATTTAAGTACCATTGTATGCCCCACGAGCGTTTTTATATCTTCCGCTAGCGTGCGTTGGATATAGCAATTATAACTTTATATCTTGATCTACGTAATTCCAATGTAGTAAACGTTGTAATTTTTGACGACATAAATCTTTCCAAGCTTTACTGTTATGATAATTCGTATTAATATAGAACTTAAAGTAGCATTTAAAAGTATCATAACAGTTTCCTTCAAGTTACATGCTTTGTTATAACTGATCTGCTCAACAGATAACAATCACACATATTTTTCACAAAATTCATGTTTGTTAGGGCTTTTCCTACTGAGTTGTTATCCGAATTGCAGGTTAGAGTTGGTTAAAATTTAGTTTAGAATTAGTTTGTTTTCTTGATCATTTCCTCTCTCTCTCTTTCGAGCAACGAAAAAATTCTTCAAAATGCCTCTTTTCCTGGTAAGGGAAATGTCATTGCGGTTAAAAGGCGATTCTTTCTTATTTTACCCATTCATCCCGCACTATTCAGGCTGACGCCGTCCAAGTGTTTCTGGCCGTTTACATTTTGAGGTTGTTAAGTTCGTATCTCACCTTAGTTTTACCTCAGAAAATTATAGATCCGTCTTCGGGCCCACGACGTCTTTTTGTTTCACAAGTTTACAGGAATGCGGTCACACTTGCGAAATTCGCGGATATTTAAATTGAGTAATTCAACGTATTTTGCAGTTTATGTTGCCTGTTTTCTAGTACAGTCCTGTGCCTTTCTTCTCCTGGTAAAATCTACGCACATTGTCCAAGGTAAACACGAACCTATGTGTATTGTTTAATCCTATGGCTAATGCAAGTAATTTATGCAACAAACCTTTCTGAGTCAGGTTCGGGTAATAGCGAATTCGACTATGTAAATTTGAATGAGTTTAGAAGTTCTCGTAAGCTAATGGACTTATCGGTTGTATTTAAAGATTCTTTAGCGTTACCTGGTAATTTTAACACCCTTTCCATCTTCACTGTAGCTGACGGCCCTCTCATATGTCTATGTTGCCTGAACGTTTGTTTGGTGCGATTTGAAGCTGGGTTTTAGTATTTGAATTGTTTAGCACTATTTTCTTTTGTTTCAGTAATTTTTTATTCAATATATCTATATTATATTATATATTCTGTATAGTAATTTACTGTGCACTATCAATCCGCATTTTCTTCTTCTTTTATTTAGTTGTATTTATTTATCTTGGTACCCAGCCAACAGCAGTTAGGCCAATTATAGGCGTCGCGGTACATTTTATGGGGACTTTCCACCCCGCTAACGACTGTCATGATGTTATTATGACATCCGGGACCAACTATTTCTGTGACAGCCGTATCACGAGGCGCCGAGAGAAGCAGCCATGGAACTCCCATCCAAGTTCTGACCAGAAAGAGCGTTGTTTAACTCTGCAGATCGAACATGGACGCTTGTTCAAGCTACACCACCCGGGACTCTCTTAACCCTCTAGCATCCAGAATTGTGCATAGGCCTCCCTCAACTCTTTCCTTCGTTTCCTGTCTTGAGCTGTTCTTGCGTAGGATAGTTCGGCAGGTTTTCCCACATCGTTATATCAACGTGTTTCAGGTTTTGCTCTCAAGAGCTCTTGATGAGCGAGCTGTCCGGTCGCTTGCATTCGAGGTCAGAGTGAAAACTCGAGCGCTCGGAAGAGAGTTCGATTCCTGGGACGGGCGCTCCGGTTTTCACTTAGTTATTAAGACATGATAGTATATGTGACGCCCGTACTCGCCTGATGGAGTGCGAAAGCGGTGGAACGGTAGAAGAGCTTTGGGAAGGAAAAACAAGTTTTCCTCTCAACTTTTTTCTTATCCAAGGTCTCCATTAAACGACTTTTTTGTTCCGTATCTGAGCTTTGATTTCCACTTCAATCTTGCTACCCTTTGAATGTTTCAGTCGCTTTTGTTCTTTCTTTCACATTGGGTGATTTAACCTCCCTCTATTATTCACATTGGTCCTTCAATTTGACCATTCTAGTTGTCTAAACACTGCCTCCAGGGATAACGTGAATAGTTGTGGTGAATTTGTACCACCTTATCTAATTCCTCTTTTTAGAAAGAACGGGTTTACTAAATCATTTATTTTTATTGAAGTGTTCGCCTTATTATGCAGTTTATGTTGCCTGTTTTCTAGTACAGTCATGTGCCTTTCTTCTCCTGGTAAAATCTACACACATTGTCCAAGGTAAACACGAACCTATGTGTATTGTTTAATCCTATGGCTAATGCAAGTAATTTATGCAACAAACCTTTCTGAGTCAGCTTCGGGTAGTAGCGAATTCGACTATGTAATTTTAACACCCTTTCCATCATCACTGTAGCTGACGGCCCTCTCATTTGTCCATGTTGCCTGAACGTTTGTTTGGTGCGGTTTGAAGCTGGGTTTTAGTATTTGAATTGTTTAGCACTATTTTCTTTTGTTTCAGTAATTTTATATTCAATATATCTATCTTATATTATATATTCTATATAGTAATTTACTGTGCACTATCAATCCGCATTTTCTTCTTCTTTTATTTATTTGTATTTATTTATTTTGGTACCCAGCCAACAGCAGTTAGGCCAATTATAGTCGTCGCTGTACATTTTATGGAAACTTCCAACGCCGCTAACGACTGTAATGATATTATTATGACATCCGGAACCAACTACTTCCGTGACAGCCGTATCACGAGGCGCCGAGAGAGGCAGCCATGGAACTCCCATCCAAGTTCTGACCAGAAAGCGCGTTGCTTAACTCTGCAGATCGAACATGGACGCTTGTTCAAGCTACACCACCTGGGACTCTCTTAACCCTCTAGCGTCCAGAATTGTGCATAGGGCTCCCTCAACTCTTTCCTTCGTTTCCTGTCTTGAGCTGTTCTTGCGTAGCATAGTTCGGCAGGTTTTCCCACATCGTTATATCAACGTGTTGCAGGTTTTGCTCTCAAGAACTCTCGATGAGCGAGTTGTCCCGCCGCTTGCATTCGAGGTCAGAGTGAAAACTCGAGCGCTCGGAAGAGAGTTCGATTCCTGGGACGGGCGCTCCGGTTTTCACTTAGTTATTAAGGCATGATAGTATAAGTGACGCCCGTACTCGCCTGATGGAGTGCGAAGGCGGTGTCAGGGGTGGAACGGTAGAAGAGCTTAGGGAAGGAAAAAAAGGTTTTCCTCTTAACTTTTTTCTTATCCAAGGTCTCCATTAAACGACTTTTTTGTTCCGTATCTGAGCTTTGATTTCCACTTCAATCTTGCTACCCTTTGAATGTTTCAGTCGCTTTTGTTCTTTCTTTCACATTGGATGATTTAACCTCCCTCTATTATTCACATTGGTCCTTCAATTTGACCATTCTAGTTGTCTAAACACTGCCTCCAGTGATAACTTGAATAGTTGTGGTGAATTTGTACCACCTTATCTAATTCCTCTTTTTAGAAAGAACGGGTTTACTAAATCATGTATTTTTATTGAAGTGTTCGCCTTATTATGAATGTTTTTAATAGATTTTGTATATCTATAATCTATTATAGCCCTGGACAATTCAAATCCAAAGTTTTTTCATAATTTACGAGAATAACAGCAATGAACAGCTGCGATAACAGTCTGATTGGTCAATAATTTTGTAAAAGAGCGGGGTCCTCTTTCTTGAGGATAATTATTACTGCCTCATTTCATTTTATCGGTATGTTTGCTTCATCCAGTATGTGGCTTTGATTATCTCGGTTAATATGTTATTTCTACATGAAGCTTATTGTTTTTCATTTCCTTGCTAGTTACATGTCTTCTTTACTTGCATGTCCTCCGATCCAGTGTTTATAATTTTTTCTCTTCATTTGGTTTCTTGATTTGGGCGATGTACATTTATTTAAAGAATATCTTTGTGATTTTTGTTCTTTACCTCATGTTTCTTGGCCAGTTCAGTCTTTTAACGCCTTAATTTCTCTGTAACCGTTCTTCCTTTTTAGAAATTAATATGAATATTATTTGTAATTGTTCCTTCCACCCCTTTCTCATAATATGTCTCCAATCCTTTTTATACACTTTTTCTCGTAATCTTCTATACCTCTCTGTAATCTGCTGTATTGTGTTTCTCTCTATACAACTATCTACCCTTTTCTTTCATTGTTTCTGTTTATTAAGATAGCTTGCAATTCTGGTCTGGTTTTCTTCTCGCTACCTACAATGATGTTTATATAGTTGTGGTGGTTATTTCTTCTGGTTGATTATCCATGTCTCTAAATGCCTCTTCTAATAGATTTTGGTGCACCTCTGCATTAATTGTAGTTTTATTTTGTCTCTTTCGAGCCTACACTTTCGCTCTAACCAACCGATGGTTGTTTGCGATGTTGAAGCAATCGTGCATCTTGTATGATTTTGTTGCTGGATGATAGTATATAGCCTACTTAATTACGAGTTAGACCAGTGGACTTGTCCATGTCTATCTGCTATGAGGCTGCTTGTAGTCGAAGTTGAATCTCTCACTACTAGTCCATGTCTTCCTACACATTGTTCATCTTCTGCTTTCTTTTTCCAAGAATTGAGTTAAAGCCGACAATTACCAATTCACTTTCAAATGCTTTTGTGATATCTTCATACATAATTTAAATTTCTTCGTTATCGCCTGTCAACGTTGGTGCGTATATCTGAATAATTTTCAGTCTGCAATTTCTATAAGATATTGCTTTTCATGTATTTCATACTGTATGCTATTGATTAATTTCTTGTGTATTAAGAAGTCTACACATTTCTGACTTTTGCCTTTATGTTCGTTGTGGTACAAAAGGTGGTCTGATTGTAGCGTGAATTAAGTTCTCTCGCTCTCTCAGTGTCTTCTCACTTCGCTCCATCCAACTATACACCATTTTATACTGTTTAGTTTATCTTCTAAGTCAAAAAGTTGGCATCTGCTAGTAATGACTTCCAATTATGTGGTTCTTCCTTCTCAGTGTTTTGGTTTGCACAAGTGAATTTTTAAAGGTGTTGGAGTTAGAACTGTTGTTCCTACCCACCTGGGGTCTCAAACAGAATAGTTTTTGCTTGTTTGAAGAGTTCTAGAATGTAAAGCGCCGTCCTAATGCGGATTGGCTAGTTTCGCACTGCCAGAACCATTAAGGCTGCCACAATCGTGATCATAAGCCAGGTTCGAACCGGCCCAAGATTGATATACTTAAGTCGTTTGTTAACTCGTATAGACGGTCTGCTTGTGACATCCTTGTTTGATATTGAGTCCATCTGAAATATTTTCTTTAACGCTAAAACTCCAAACGCACGAGTGAAATATCCTGTAATGCTCTTTTACGTGTAACTTTAATTTTTTGTTTGTTCTCGAAAACATATTTCAAGAGATATATTTTGTTTTCCTCAAATTCCTTCTAACTGTTTGAAAATAAATATAATACAATTTAATAATATAAATATGTATTATCTGCAATTTTCGATTGTTTCTAAACTACCCTGTTCTTCTTGATGCACATGGTGTAGTACAGCTCTTTAGAATAAACTTTATCATAATGCATTTTAACAAAACCCTTGCAATTAAAATGAACCTATTGTCAGAAATATTTGGTTAAGCAATTAAGTTTACTACACAATTATGAAAATTTCTTTTGGCATAGATCTCAACTATTATGAAGGCGGCGTTATATGGTGTGTGGAGCGACGCGCTTGGCGTGTGGTGTGATGAGTGATGCGCCGATGCGTGCCTAGAACGATGGCGATCTTACGGCCTGTAGATTGACAAGTTTCACGCCACCTGGGCCTGGTTCGCGCCGCGCGCTGTTTTTTTTTCGCATTTGAAAATATCCAGGCGTCGAGAACGCATGCTCGGTTGCGTAGCAGCTTATTACATTTTGTTAATCAGTGATGATTTGTTAACAAAAGAAGAGAAAAAAACTGTTTTGGATGGGGTCGCACAACAAAAGTCGGTTCAAGTAAGTTCCATAATTACCCACTTAAAAGTTTTTTTTTTCTATTTCTCATTGATGTATTTTAGATACAAAGCCACCGAGGTAAATGACTATGACTACTGAATTTAAATATTTAGCCCGTGCTGCTCGTTTTCTTTGAAGTGGTGCGAAATTTACCGCCAATCGACGGGAACCAGCACGCCGCGCCACCTCAAGTTCCTCGCGCTGGCCCGTTCTCAGGGCGCGGGGCGGGTCAAGTCACACGCCAAGCGCGTTGCTCCACACGCCGTGTAATGCATACTTTTAGATTTGTTTGTATTTTCTTATCTAAGTTTGTTTATTTGCACACAAAAATAAAGTATACGTGGATAAGGGTATTACTGCAAAACAGAACAAAAATTAATATATTCTGTTTTGTCCTTTAAACGGTAATTCGAATAATGTTATTGGTAATACCTAAATTTTCAAAATAAATTTAAATTTCTACAAGGAAAAATTTTTATTCGCTATTTATACATATTGTATCCTTCCATAAAGGTTCGTTGTCTAATTTTAAAAGCCATACTTTTCGTATTCTACATGTATTTTTCTCTACTTTAGTGTACTCATATATTTTAGAACAAAACTATGTTATCAAAAAATCATGTCAACATTTGAACAATTCTACGGAAACTTAATACGACTTGCAATTAAACCTTTCTTTTTTTTTACGTTCTAGCTGTACATATAATCATTTAATCTAAGGAATATAACAAATGTATGAATATAAGTAACAATATTATAGCAATATCAGCAAACAATATTATCACTTTAAAAACAAGTTTTAAGATTCCACAACATACAGCTTCGAGGGCAATACCAGCCGAAATTTAATGTTTCCGCTTTTGAAAACTTTTAATTAGTTTATTAACATCGACTTAATATTTTAAGCAGTTTTTTGCATGCTGTCACGAAGGGTTAAAAAGTTCCCTAATTACACCGGACGGTGCAGATTCCGAATTATAAGTTAAATTTGTTTATTTAAGTTATGATGCCTAATTTTTTCGGCCACCTGTGTATTTTTTTCCGCAAAAATGTCAAGGCAAAATATTATTTACAAAATGTTTCAACAAGAATTTTACTATTTAACGGCTTTAACTTTTCCTAGAATTTAAATTAGGCTAGTTGTGGATTTAAATTGCCAGAATTATTCCCACTGCCAAACAAAAACTCACGCAAACATTTTTGAATTGCAAATACTAGGGTCAAAAAGTTCCTGTGATTAATGAATTTTAATTGCAACAAATTATGACAGAGACAGCGTTGGTATTCAAATTTTAATGAAGCCAAGCTTCTAAGTAATTACGTTCGATCAAATCGCGTTGACAGAAACCCGCCATTACCAAGCAGCAATTACATTTTAGTGGCTTATGATAATCGACGTTACTCAATAATTTAATACCCACATCGAGCCACATCAACTAATGTTGATGCGCAGACAGCCAGAAAATTTATCTCGGGAACACCAGAAGAACAACCATTAAAGTTCCCAACAGCACTGATACAAAAAGTCTCCTTTTCATCTCCGTTATTGTTAAGCGCCGTTCTTTCTAGATATTAATAGGAACTTGCTAAGATTTCAGGTAGATACTTGACTTCGCAAATAATGGGCTTTAAACTGCGTTATGAGAAGCTTGAAAGTTTTGGGTAGCTCGAGTGGAGGAGCGATTTGGGCATTTAGTAGTCGTTTACTTTGTTTCCGATTTGTTTGCTAAATGGGGCTAAAGACGCAGCTTTTAAAAGCCTTGTAAGTAGAGGAAGATAAATTGATAAGTAAAGAGCCCACCTTTGTTTGGTTCCAAAACGGAAAAAGGGAAGAGATTAATTGATAACCAAAAGAACTCCTGCAAACTTTGCAGATAAATTATGAACCAGCTCGGCGCTGTGTCAGTGTTTACTTTTTTAATAGAAAAAATAGTTTGAATGTAAGTTTCATTGAGAGGTAAAGAACCAAAAGTGAGTTAGAAGGCAGACAGGCATTTTCCATTAGCAATGTCACTAAAACTTCCAACTAATCTAGCGGAACAAGCGTCAGGTATTCCCAAAACTCATTACAATTTACAAGCCGATACTTGCGAAATAATTGCGAAAGGCCGAGCTGCCGGCAGTTTTATAAAATATCCAATGTACAAATGTATCCATCAACCGAATTCCCTATCTCGGCGGAATATCGGGCATGGCAGGAAATGTAGGTTGCATGGATGAGGGTTGAGGGTGCGGGAACGGATTACAAGAAAGGTCAGAGTTCATGCAGCTCTTCCCAATATCTTCCTGGGGCAGGTAAATCCATAAAAGGGAATCTCATAAGAGGCGATAATGGCAATCTGTTATACCTCCGTTCTACGAGAGAATAGTTAATGAAGTTTTTACAGTTCGGCCTCGCTGGAGAGACTTTCTTTCGGCCAATCTCCGCCGCGACTTATTTGGTTCTATAAATATCGAAAAGGGGAAGAAATAACTATTCAGATAAGGCGCCTGGGGTAGTCTATGGTGGACTGATAAAGCCGTCGATTTGGGGCATGTTTCTTTCGTAGAACACTTGAATGAACTCCGGTTTTATCAAACTAAAAATAACTTCTAGGAACTTCATTATCTACTCCAAACACCAACACACCAACAGAAGCGTTGAATTTAGTTTTGTTTCGGACTTTTGTTAAGGATAGACGGAAAAGCGTAAGATCCTTAACAGTTAACTAACCCTTAAGATTGCACAAGAATTCCAGAAATCCACCTCAGAGATAATCCTGAATCGAACGGCTGGCACACAATGCAGGGCACGAAGGGTTAAAGTAGTACAGAAAATCAATCAGCTTGATATTATACAGATAAAGCTAAATCAGCATGCCCCAAACTACAAACGCCTTGACCCGAACGGATGGAAGGTTCGTTCGACCGTGCAATTGCATTGCCGTTTCTAATGCGTTTGATTGCCGCCATTAATGGACGTGGCTACATTAATTTCACACTTCAGTTTTAAGGTTAATTTACTGCATAGCAAATCAATTTATTTCTGTGTGTTCGAGGGCAGAAATCATGTCAGCGATTTTGACGTTTCGATTATTTGGCCGTCCCATAAAAATGAAGATGTGTTAATAGCAAATCTAGATTATAACAATAAATTTCCCATGCAATAGTTGAACTTTTATACAGAACGGGTCGTTTTAGACAAAAATTCTTTAACAGGGTTTCGCAAACAACTTACAACTCCTACTAGCAAATAGTTAACGTTTTCCTTTCGTCAAGTTTCTATGTAGATGGATTATAATACTTATTGCATATAGTACATATGAATAAATTGTGGTAATATACGACAGGAGGCAAAACAATTGGGAAATGGAGGAGGAAATGTATCAAAAATTAGACCAATTACTTCAAACAGTTATGGAAAGGTGGAAGAAGGGACAGAATGTAGCATACTGAGTAGAAGGAAAGGAAAGAGAAATACCAGAAGAAACGCGTAGTTGGTCAAGCAAGATGCGATATACTTAGAAAATGTCAGGAAATGACAAGTCGATTACATACCAACTCATCCAACATATATTTTAAAAAAAACAGAAAAAAGGCTGCACAGGCTACCTTGCAGAAGATACCGACAGCGACCAGTAAAATAACCAGCAATAAAGGCCAAAAAGAGTTAGGTAATAGAAGAAAGGAAGAAATATAGGCACTCAGATAAGGTACTGGACACATAAAAATACCGGGAGATACGAACTAGACAAAATAGAGCAGTCAGTTATAGTGAGAATTATATAAAAAAGTGTGAACAAATCCACCAAGAAATATATGAGCAATGACAAGCTACAAAAGTTTGTTCAGAAAAACAAAACACCTCGACGCCATGGTATTCAAAATGATATGAGACAGTACTGTAAGAAGACAACGGTTTAACTCAACGATGGAAAGACTACAATCAAGAATTCTGCGATGAGAAAGACACAATACAAATTTTCCAAATAAATGAAAAGAAGGAAAACCTATAATAAGAGCAGAATTTTAAATAACACCCAAAGAGTTCGCGAATGGTAAAGTCCACGATATGGATACCATTCCAAGTGAAATAGTTAACATGGAATAAGTTTTCGTCTTCATTCAACATTATACCTACATGAAACTGGAGAAACCCTCGAAGAGTTTGCAGACAATGTAATTTTGCGATTTCCTAAAAAACGATAGCACATAAACGCGAATAGCTTCGTTTTAGAACGTATTATATATTGCTAGGAACACATTTTAAGCCTTTATGATTATAATAGCAATTGAAGCATACCAAATATTATTTTATAAAAGGTTCCAGAAATGCGCTATAATTTTTGCAAATTATATAAAATAACATTGGCCTTGATAATAATTTGTAAAAACGGTAATAAAAATAGTGTTAGTCTTTATTTGAACAACAAAAATTAATCAGAGCAGGCTTGGAAATAATGAATAACAATGTAAGATCGAACGTAAACAAACAATTGGGGAAAGGAGGCCGAGCTGTGACGTGGTGTTAATTTTGACTTCTCCAATAAATAATTCATAATACGTGAATAAATACCCTTTTTCCAATCCATTGTGTTTAAAATTAATTTTATATCCTCTGGGTACGCTGTCGTAGGTTGCGTTAATTCGTAGCACCTCTGCAGAGGTTTATAACAAGTGTTTGATTTGTGCATCAACTGGTAGCTGGTTTTTCCGAGATTGTGTACGAGGTTCGAGCAGTGTAATTGGAGCCCTGCGAACTAGAGCTAGGCAGTGACCTTCGTGGGAAGCAATTGGAGCCCTAGGTGTGAGATAAGGACTGAATCGGAGACGTTTTCGGAGCGGTGGAGCAATAGGTGTCGTTCTGCAAGTCATCAGCGGCTTGAATCTGCAGACCAACAGAGAAAGGGGAGGCCCAGTCATCGTGCAATTTGCTGGGGGCTCGAGTTAAGCTCCAGTTTCCATAGCAAAATCTACAGAAAGGTCAGGAAAGTTGCTTTTAGTGCACTTCCGGCAGATGCGTCATGTGAGTGGTTTTGTTTGTGGCGTGTATTTACTTACTGCTATTGTTATCACCTATGGAACGCTTTAATTACGTAATCACTGATAATTGTGGAGAAATAGCGAACTTGTTTTGCGAAATTGTGAGGTTGGATCATCATATTTTAATTTAGTTTCCATTAGTTAAAAAACATCCGGTATTGTAGCGGTGCCAGTGGTTATATAAGCATCGTTCAAAGCATTTAAAATGTTAAATTATTAAAAATATAACACTATAATAAAGTTGATAACAAATGTATCTCCAAGAATTTATACAAATCAAAATAATATTTGCTAGGATGTAGAGACCCGACCCATATGAGACAGAGTCATTTATTTAAATAAATAATCAACAACAAATAATATAAATAAATACAACAATATATAAGTTTCAAATACTGAGCTCAGAAACGATATTTACATTTCACTGAAGCCAAAAAAGAAAACATCTTTGAGAGAATCACTAAAATAGATTGTAATGAAAATTTTTGGTAATATGTTGGCTTAACATTTTATGAGTTAGATATAGAAGATCCGATTCTATCGAAACGCCGAAAAGACCCCAAAAGACTAGGCGATAAGGCAGACACTCAACATAGTTTCGATAGGCTAAAACCATATTACAAGGAAATATATTAACGAAGTGATCGATATAACAGTTTCCATACTCGATAGAGGAAATCAAGGCATCAGAAACCATTCTCGGAGTATTTAGAAAGCATGCAATCATTTACTATAGGTAAGATAGTTAGACAGATAAAGTGCATTTTTAAAAGGATGATGTTGATGCATATCGATTGTTTCTACATCCAGACGTGTTTATAAATATAACATCGAAAGAAATTTAAAAAATAAAACCAGTTACAGACATTCCATATTTTTAAAAAATAATTAAGAAATTTTCGAACTATTGACGAAATATATAAAAAATACTTACCGATATTATGCTCATGAGTAATCCGGGTGACTGAAAATATAAACCTCAATCAATTATGTGACGAGTTAATTGGAAAGATAAACACCTTTGTAGACGGAGAGCAATGACAAAAGTAATTACATTTCATCAAGAAAATACTCTATTCGAAAATCTGCCTGGTTTCCGGTGGTAGAGAGCTGTAGTAGAAGCGCAAAGGGTAGAGATACGTTTGGCAGTACTGAAGCGTATTGTTGGTGGTGCTGTCGGTCAAGCTAGGTTTTGTTTGTTATTTGACACAGACGAAACCTAACCTGCTAACTTCGAGTTTAACATAGACTGACAGTGCCACCAACAATACACTTTAGAACTGCCAAACTTATAACACGTATCACAGGCGACTCTAATTATAAATCTATTTAATCTCTCTGTATTTCCCCTACTTATGGTTCTTAGAAAAGGCATCCCCAGTAGATCATGTTTAGTAACATCAAACTGACCTGACAAAATGTCACATACAATTAGGATATATTTTTTTCCGTTGAGCGTTTATTTATGGGTTTCATTAATGTATAGAGAATCGTTTAATAATGAATTATTTTTTATTAATGAACGAATTTTAAAAATCTGTTTATGTTGGTGGCAATTCAAGGTTAGCAGGTTAGGTGTTGCGTCAGTTTGTGTCAAAACTGACGCAATACCTAACCTGCTTTCCTCGAATTTGACATAGACTTACAGTGCCACCAACATAAACAGTGCCAACCTAAGAAAAAAATCACAACCATTTATGGTCACCCGGTATCATTAATGTCAAAACTTTAAGTGCCAAATTCCTTTCTTTGAATAAAATTAGATTTTCTTCAAATTAATAATATACGATCAACGGAAAAATATTGTAACTAACTCGTATGTTAATCGGCGATTAATAATCTCTACAATTAAAAATGTCTCAATTATTAATCGCTCTCATTAACATACTTGTTTCTTAATTAACTATCAACGTTTGACAAATACACGTATAGCTAAACATATTTGTCAAACGTCAACAATTATAACATAACCTAAGAAGTATACGTGACATTTTGTCAGGTCAGTTTGACGTAACTATGCATGACCTACTGGGGATACCGTTTCTAAGGACCATAAGAAATTAAAATATCTCTACCTCTTTGCTCCCCTACCGCAACCCTCTCCACCACCGCAAACCAGACACTTCCGAATCAATTATCGCCGATGTTAAAAGAGCAGATGAATAATTTTCTTGATCAAATGACGTAACTATTTTTGTCGGTGGCTCTTAGACTATTACTTTGGGATCATCATTCCACAATTAGTGACATGTTCATTTTAAATAGTATCTATTGTCTTTACGGCTACACTTCATTCACCGAATCCAGTGAGTAAGATGTGCAATTAGATAACTAACATGACTTGACATAAAATTTGGATCAGGGAGATACGGATATTATGCTATCTTTAGGGCAGTACCTCTACTATTAATTAAATAAAGTATTAATTACATCGTGAGTATGAGTACACTTAGTTATTACCGTTTTTTATATTTTTAATCGTATACTGAATGTGGCTCCGATAAAGAGCAAACATTTCTGTAATAAAGTCTTTTACAAAGTATTTATTTGATAATGTAGCGTTGTAGAAAACTGAAGTAAGTGAATACCCTGAACACCCAGTAGCTTTCTCTGTAAGTACCCGGCTAGCATTTCAAAACAATATATGAAATTTTAGAAACATTAAATGAGGAAACCTTAACGGAAGACCAGTTTGATTTACGATTGGGGTTTAAGCTAATAATTATAAAAAATTAGGAAAAAAGGAAAAAGTATTTATCGGCTTTATTATTACAAACAAGGTGACAAGGTAAACTGGTCAAAACAAAGAAGCTGAAATAAAAAAGACAGACGCAAAGGGTACGGCGTGTTCAATATGTTATATCACATACGAGTATATATTCAAACTGTAATAGACGAATTCAGGGACGCAAGAGAATAATGCATAACAATACATGATGAAGATAGATAGGTTATATCAGGCAAAGTTTAAAATAACAATAAAGAATAAAACCCAAACGTGATGGTATGTAGAAGAGACACTATAATTATATTCCTCACAAAGAAAGAAAACCCCTAAGTAATCTTGGAAGAGATTTCTTGAGAAAACTGTTGCCTTACAAGTGGTATGGTTTGCTAAAGGAAATAGGTCAACGAAAGAGGACCCTCGCCCAGAAAGGCCCGTCAAAACAACTTCTATAGAAATCGTAGATCTAAAATAATTTTTATCCATCTCGCCATATCCTTCTAATGTCTTTGTGAATTGCCAGTTTGAACGGTTCCAAGGCTCCTTTGTTTCAAATATAGTGTCTATTTTACCAATCGGATACCCAACATAGCAGTTGTAATCCCGAAGCGCCCCTCTACGTAGCTATCCACTTATTCTCACTTCTCAGAAGTAGCAGTAAATAATCAATGCTTTTGTTTTAAATTTGGAGCGACCTGGAGCGTATAAGTTTTTTGGGTTGTTGACTAGAGAATTAAAAATGTTGCTTGCAAATTTTGTTTTTTTATAATGTATATTTACGTCAACAACTTCTTCTTGCTTATCGATGTAGTTATTTTATATACTTTAGAATTTACGTATATTGCACTTGTTTTAATTGTAGAAATAATAGACAGGTTCGTTTCTTTGATAACGCATCATGATGTCCAGCGAAAGCTTGTTTTCATGAAATGGTATGTTTATGTAATCATAAATGCGCTTCGTTCTCGAGAGGTTTCTGCGATAAGCGTTGAGTAACCTAACTTACGTTAGGGATTAGCTATCTGTAAATACATACAACGATAACTTGCTGAGATGCTTTGAATATAATGAGCCCCATGTAATTTTTGTATATTAGTCATTTCAATTATGGATTTCCTTTAAATATAACAAGCCCCGTGTAATTTTTATATTATAGTAATTAAATTCTGGGTTGGCTATGAATGTAAAGAACCCTGTATAGTTTTTGTATATTAGTAATTTAACTTCTGGCCGACTTTGAATGTATTCAATCTAGCGCTACTTATCTAATGTTAATATTTTTAGCTGTGATTGAACATGGAGTTAGCCTGGGCTGTAGGTGGGTCACGTAGAAAAATAAAAAAATAAGCATTCTGCATGTTCATCTTGGCATGTTAAAGGTGACAGCCATATGAGTGCTCAGACTGCTCACACCTATTTTACATACAGGTATTATACTCACACCGTTATAGAAACAATAGTTTGTTTGATAAAATCTTGCCCTAAATTGTTATTGGAGATTTGAGTCATAACGAACGAATACTACTTCAAGATCACAGATCAACTAACAGCAGCTGTGAAGGAAAAGAGAACAACATAGTAAGCGGTTCACAATATTACGATGGCTGTCATTCATAAATGTGGCTTTCAAATATACCGTCTCTACAGTGCAAACTTAACAATTATTATTTATTTCCTCTTTTAAAAAAATTATAGGGAAAACACTTTAGGGTCATTAAGAAGTGCCTTAGATATTTCGGCTCATTTTAAGTCTACATAAAAAATATATGTATCAAGGTTAATTACATTTATTGTAAGATTTAACAAATGCATTAAGTTTAATATCGAATGTATTACAAAAAAAGTGAGTTACATCTAGATGCACTGTACTTATAAACTTAAACACAAAAATAATCTACATGTATTGCATACTTTATCATGAACGATCAACCTTATAAATTGCTCCAAAAAGGAAGATTAAACGTTTCAGTATCTGAACTTCACAGATGACAGTTATTCACTATCTCTTAGGAATTTAAGAACACTCCCTTAGCGACCTGCTGTCCATCTATCGGAAGGTTTTTGAGACGTGGTGAACGACGTACAGTTGACGTTACTTTTAATGCTTATCCTCTATTTGCTTCGATATAACACAAACTAATATAGGCCCTGTTTCTTGGATTTATCAAGAATACCTAAAGATTAATTTTATATTTGAATTAGGATATGAGATGGCTCAAAAATCAACTAATGATTAACGCTTCGGGATTTATTTCTCATCTTTACCTATGTGTTGGATACGTGAATATTTGTTATTCTTCTATCGCAACTGATAACTTTATATAATAATTCAAAGGTGTTGTATAATCTCAACCTAAAATACTCGAAGAAGCTCTTCGACCTCAATAATTCAATCCCGGATTTCGTTTGTTGCATAATTTTATCACTTTAGTCGTATTGGTCGAATATCAACAGCAATATGATACAGGATGTATATGAAATGATCTCAGCATCTGAATAATACCTTAAGCAAGAATCAAGGTTTATGAAGTTGTTTCCACACCTTGTTAGGTGGAAGAGAAAGTTGAATAACGACACAAAATGAAGGACGACCAGTAGCTGGATAAAGGCTGTACGCAGAAAAAAGAAATATAAATATCAAAGCAAAAGCACTAATTTTGTAGTTTGTATACGTAGGCTCCTTAATTACGAACAATAGTAACGTTAAAAACGAAATAACTAGAAGAGCTCAAATGATTAAAGCAAAGTTTAATGTAACTCTTTCTAATAGCAGGAAATCCTTGGAGATATTCTTAACTTAATCTACATATGAAAAATCTGTAAAGGAGTTTACACGTAACTTCCCTCGCTCGAATTGGATCAATTTGCAAATTAAAAAAATGTAGTTCCCTGGGATTCGAACTCCGGGAACCCAAGCGAATATTTCGAACCAGTTTCTTGTTCGCCGCTAGAATAACTGAGCTACGGGAGTGCTCGAATTGACCGAGTTTCTCCTGCGTTATAAATCACAATACTATTCTGCCCAATTTGTTATTATTTACCCTGTATCTGTTAGGTCTCATTTTCGCCAATGATAAAGCCTGAGGTATGTGCAAATTATTACTTCTATATGATATGCTTTTCGGACTTTTTCCACTGTCTAGGGTGTAACATATATATTTCTCAGTTAACGCAAAAATAAATAAAATTTTATTATTTTAAGTTGCTCACCCTATATATATATTTGTACGAAATTTTCTCGGCTTAATGCCAGGTAAACATATAATAGGCACGCAAAATATTGTCTTCCTCCAACAAATAGTGTTTGAGTTATACCGCCAACAGACAGACAGGCCGATGGAATTGAGAAAACATGTTTCTCGTCATCTAGGGACCCTGAAACCTGAAGGTCTGAAGAAATCTCGGAAAGTGATTTTTCCGTGATTACAATACTTCCTTCGTCTTTTAGACGAGCGAAGTAAAAAACAAATTTATTTGAATACGACTGTACATTTGGATAACAGTACTAAGAATATCTTGAACTGCCACAGGAACAAATAAATCTGTATTAAACGAGCTAAATATAACTGAATGATTATCGCCTATCCTAGAAAAGCGCATTCTAAGATACTTCGGTCATATATCCAGAAGAAGCACAGACAATCTCAAGCACTTCGTCATACAAGGGAACATTTCTGGAAATCGTCGTAGAGAATAATAGCCAAATGTGATCTAGTAAAAATAAAAACCGGCTCAAATCTCCAAGGAGCAACTGACGAGGCCGAGAATACATCACAGTGTAGTACGAGGATACATCAACTGTAACATGGAGATGTCACGACGCTTCAACTATGAAGCAAACAATGAGAAAAAAGAGGTAGAAACGGTCTAAACCGATAGGTGGTACATACCGGGTGTCCGGTTTAAAAATCGAACATAGCAAAAGCATAGTGTATCATAAAGTTACTAAAAACATTTTATTAATTTTAAAAACAAGGCTGTTTAGATCAGAACTTTAAATTATATGAGGGAGGAGGTTGAAAGTCCTTAGGCATCAATTACGTTCGACTTATCTTACTATGTTACTTGCTATGCTCGGTTTTGAAACCGGTATATTACCTAAAATAATACTCAGGTATGGACGAAAAGATAAAAAATCGTATTAAACCAATAAAAAAAGATGGTATATAGACACAACGGCTCAAGCTATGCTGCTGCAATGTCATTTTCATACCCTCATTCCAAGAGCATGGTCTCAGTCTACTCCTGTTGAATAGTTTTTAGGCCATCTATTTTCGTCTATACGAAGATAGTATCTTAATAATTTTAAAGTTCTTAATTACACGTAACGATTGAAATCTATTCCGATTGCATTATTCTGCCATATCTTATTTTGGCTCCAACTTGGAGGTTTCTGAGCAAGTAAGTCATATCTACCGTCTTTAATTTCTGTTTTGAGAGTCCAAGCTTCTGGCGTAAACAGATTTTAGGACTGATTTACTAATTCAATTTATCGGTGCTTCTAATACATCTATCCCACTAGAAGTACTTAAGAAATCTTATAATTTTCTTGCTTTGCTCAATTCTCTGAAATACCTACATCGTCTTATTATCGTCTATTAGTACGAGGGTTGTCTTTTTTGTGTTGCATATAGCCATAAAAGCAAACAGTAGATCAACTTAAAGTGCTTTATTGCTTTTCAAAGTATTCTTCACAAAGGTTGATACACTTTTGCATTCGTTCAAATCAACTGTTAAAGCGGTTATTCCAGTCTTCAGCTGAAACAGTCAAAATCGCGATTTTGAAGGCATCGACTGCTTCTTCAGGAGACTGGAACCCTTAACCAAGTAGTCCATTCTTGATCCTCGGGAACGTAAAAAACCGTTGGAACTTAGGTCAGGACTGTACGGAGGATGATTTAATAATTCAACGTTTTGCTGCTCTAAAAACTCAATTGTCTTTTGAGCTGTGTGTGAACTCGCATTGTCTTGGTGGAGAACGATTCGTCGTGCTGGGTTGGTTTTTCGGAGCACGGCGGTTACTTCTGGCAAACAAACGGTTGTGTACCGACTAGCATTAACCGTTCTTGGATCTTCTAAATGAATTGTACGAGGGGAGTTTTTTATATTCGCGGAATGGCTAGGTTGGCTGTGGAAAAACAAGCATTTCATTTTTTACTAACAATTGTCAATACTTTCTGGGTAGAAATGTCAAATTTCACACCGATATTTATGATAGTGGTTCCGCTGTAGTTAAAAGAATAAGTTAATACATGAAATTCTTTGAAAAATGTCGAATATCGAGTTTCGTGAGGTTATTAAATTTCTTACAGAGCAGGGTAAAAGTGTAGATATTATTTTGAACGAAATGAGGGCTGTCTACGGAGATACCTGCCCTGGTAAAACTATGATTTATAAGTGGTCACGCTTATTTAAACAAGGTAGGGAATCGTTAGAAGACGATGAACGCCCTGGAAGACCAAGTGACGTGACGACACACGAAATGGTGTTGAAAGTTGAACTTGCCGTTATGGAAAATGGTCGACTAAAACTGAAGAAGATCGCAAAAATGTTCAAAATTTCCGAAATAACTGCCTTCAAAATTCTTCATGAACACCTTGGAATGTCAAAGGTCAGCGCGCGGTGGGTCCCCCGAAACCTTACACCTCATCAAAAACAGTACCGCGTTGATTGTTGTAAGCAATTTTTAGAGCTCTGTGAGGACAATCAGGCAGATGTTATCGACAGGATTGTGACTGGAGATGAGACATGGGTTCATTTTTATGATCCTGAATCAAAAGAAGAGAGTCGAAGCAGTGGCATGTGAAAGGTGGACAAGCCGCAAAGAAATTCAAAGTCCAGCAATCAGATGGAAAAGTGATGGCGACTATTTTGTGGGACTCTCAAGGAATTCTGCTTGTAGATTACAAGCCTAAGGTAGAGACCATTACAGGAGAGTACTACGCAAACATTCTGACTCGTTTGCGACAGGCCATAAAAGAAAAACGGCGAGGAAAGTTGGCAAAAGGTGTTCTGTTACTCCAAGATAATGACCTTGTTCACAAGGCTTGCGTTGCCGTAGCTGCTGTGGCGTCGTGCGGCTTTGAAGAAATTAATCATCCACCATACAGTCCGGACCTGGCGCCTAGTGACTATTTTTTGTTTCCCAACCTGAAAAAGGACCTTCGTGGAAGGAGTTGTAAGGACGAAATGTCATTGCAAGCTGCCGTAAATGAACATTTTGAGAGCAAATCAGAAAATTATTTTTTTGAAGGTTTACAAAAAATAATACAGCGATGTAATAAATGTGTCACTGTTCGAGGAGAATACATTGAAAAATAAAAAATTAGAATTAAGAAATATGCTTCTCTTTATACCCCATTCCGCGAATATAAAAAACACCCCCCGTAGCTACATGACCTGATTTTGACAAAAACGTTACGACCATCTTCTTCCACACATTTCGGAAACGAATAACTTTTGTTGGAATCTTCTCATTTTGACACACCCAAACAGCGGATTGACGTTTATTTTCGGGTTCATAAGAATAAATCCATGATTCATCACCACTCACGATACTGTAAACGTTTTTTGAGCTTCCTTTGTTGAACCGGCTCAAATTTTTTCGACACCAATTGACGCGAACCGCCTTTTGCTCTTCAGATAAAAGATATGGGATCCAACGGGAAACTAACTTTTTCACACCCAATTCATCATGTAGAAGTTTTTGGGTTGAGCTCTTTGAAATGCTTAAGGATGTCTCAATCTCGCGATATTCACATGTCGATCTTCCTTCATCAGCTGGCGCACAGCATCGATGTTTTTCTGGGTGTCTGCTGTCGTTGGTGGACCTAACCTAGAATCGTCGCTAAGACTGGTGCGTCTACGTTGGAATTCGCAGTACCAGCCAGAAATTGTCATTGATGCGGTATTTCATCACCAAAAACAGAAACCAACTCGGCGCGACATTGTTGTTGAGATAATCTTCTCCGAAAATAATTTTAAAAAATTGCACGAAAATTTTCTCTGCTCAATTCCATTTTTTGGGTGACTTGTCGACTTTAAAAATTCACTGTGGCTAAATCACTTTTCGTATTTCGATAAAACTTTGGATTAAGGTTAAGCAAATATTGAGGTTACTTTTCACTGCTGACGTTTCATTGAAGGCGCCCTCTATGCGGCTATATGCAAAACTAAAAAGACAACCCTCGTATGTGAGATTTAGCTATGGAATTGACGACTGGGCATGTTGTTTTCTTACCAAATTTTTCATAGTACAATGCAGCCTTCGGAGCATCTTATACATAAACACGTGCTATGCTAGTCAGCATGCGTCTGTCGCGTTTTCATCATCACCGATTGGGCGCAGTTCGTGTGCGATCGATCCTGTATTCACCGTGCTCTTTAGAACGTAGCGATCAGCAAGTACGTTAGGCAGCATTCTTAGGCGAGCGGATAAATTGTCTGAATAGCAATCAGATTTCACGTAGGAGTACAGATGGGAATCAAACCGACTGCGCTTTTTCTCTTTGCGAATTATTGTAATTCGCATTACTAAGTGCTTCCTGTTACTCTTTCAGTATTATTTGAAAAATTTGTAGATAATTTTAAACACTCTTTAATCATTATTTAATTTAGCAAAGGTTGTTTTTTGCACTGAGCTTTGTGCAGTTAAAATCATCTTATTTTGGAACTGTCTTGTTTAAAATTCAAAAAATATAAAAATCGTAATATATTTAGCATAGCTGAAAATATAAAAACTAAATTTCTTCATTAAGAGCGTTTAAACATTTTAACACTAAATGTCTAAACCTCTAAACCCTTATCAAAGTTTCTATTCAAGGCGATACGGCATCACAAACATACATGAGCTTTTCCAGGGTTAACTTCTTGTTAAAATTAATAGAATTTTTTATTTGTATAATAATAACTTATTACAAAATAAGTTACAGGAAAATCTGTCTTATTTCCTGGACGCTGGATCGGACAAGGTGGCCCAGTTTCTTGGCCATTCCGCTCACCCCTAGATTACTACTTGTGGGGACACATGAGGACTTTGGTGTATGTGGAGAAATCACGTACTAGGGATGAACTGCTTCATAAAATGATTGAAGTTGCTGTTGACATTAGAAACAACATGTTATCCGGAATGCCGCCAATCACATTTATAAACGGACGAGATTGTGCTTGCAGTGTGAAGGTGGTCATTTTGAACAATTATTGTAATTTGTTTTTGTTAATAACAGAGGTTTTCCTGTAGTACCTACTTCTAACATTTAAAAAATGTCATATCTCGATAAGGAAGCATTTTCGAACCATATTCATATAGACATTTTCGACTCGAATTTACCTGAGAAACACGTCATGAAATTTTGTACCTTACCTCGCGGGACACCCTGTATATTTAGGTTAACGCTTCATTTCTAGTCATTAACAAAATTTAGGCAAATTACTGTATTAAATGTGAAATGGTTTATATCTTTCTAGAATGAGAATAAACATTAAACAATTTAATATTGCCTTCTTATATTAAATTGTACTTAAAGCAAATTTATATAATGCAAAATAATAAAAAAATATATATACTACTAACTACAAAAAACGAAGTTCTTATCAATTGAAAATATTAATTATGGTGTAAATTTCTTTGATTTATTCAGATAACATAATAGCACTGGTAGTAGCTTTGTCGGATACTATTGAAGTGACATCTGTTGAACCTTAATGAAATTGTTCTCTGCGAAAGACAGGATACTAGTAGTACTAACTAGTTTTTGAAAGGTGTCGTAATCATTCCTATTGACTGGAAATCACTAATATTGAAAGAGTACTGATATTATCTATGAAAAGGGGATTGTCTCAAAATAATAAATTATGTTCTCAGCCAGTTGCAGACCTAATAAAATCGATTTGTAATTCTCGCCTTAAAAATATGCGTGCTTCTGATACTACATTCAAAGCCTTAATATATTTCGTTCCTTTTCTACTATTATTGACTACGGGTAATAATTATCTAAAAAACCGTTTAGTGGCAGGGTTCAGATATTTTTCAAAATCGATTGGAAAAGAGGGTAGAATACGTGGCAGGAACTGAAAGCTCGCCCCGCCGGGTTAACGTTTGAAGTTGACCCAATATTATAAATAAATGGAGAAATGACATGTCAGAACCTCCATAATTCTTTCATGTCACATCAGTATACAAGCCGAGCATGAGAAATGTGCCTTACTTTCAACTGCTAATAAATCTGTGCTAGCTCGAATCGCAATTGGAGCTTACAAATCTGATTAGACACAGTAGTAAAGCAAGAGTACAAAATTATTATTGCGTGCGGATTATTTATGGCAAAATGTCACGTTACAGAACGATAAGCCGCCCGAACCCGAAACATCGTAATTACGACCGCGTTTAACCCAAAAGCAGCAATGAATCCCCGATAGTTGATAATCGATAGAGGACTTCAAGATAAAAGACACCGCCGTTGTCGAGCTTTTATATTCTCCCAATGAGTTCCAATCACAAAGATGTGTTATAAATTCAAGACCGTAGATTGCACAGCGCAGTGCTTGCGAAGAGAATCGAGAGCTTTTGTATTCGAGAGGGCTTCGCGGCAAAGCCTTCCGCAAATGGGGGATGTTCACAAATCACACACCCCATAAGAGGATTCATCTTCATTTTACTAGGAGACGCCAACTTTCAGCCACTTAATCCCCCACATAGTTATATAGCCGGCGCTAAGCGGCACGAATATTTATCCCGAACGTATTTGCCCGAAATGAAGCCTCAAACGCTGAATTCAATCAATCAAATTTGTTTACAGCGCACACGGAAACAAACAGCCCCTTCAATGGGTTTCGATTTCGACGGAAGCTCTAGTTTTGTCCTAAACGCCAATGTCGACGCCATTTGCCGATTGTGAGCAAGCGTTACTCGTGTACGAAGATAACAAAGCAAATAAAATGGTGGCTATCATTTTTAGCTTTCAATTGTTTTGTAACAGTATTGCAGACCTTATTTCCATAATATTTTGACGGTTGGCGATTAAGGTAATTTGGTTAATGGTTCAATTCGTCGTGATTGCCTATTTGATCAGTAATTACGTCTTCACAATAAAAACCAATAATGAACCTAAAACATGAGAGTGAACTATGAAAAAAGCTAGTAAGCTGTATCATTTTCACACATATTTATTTAATTAAAATATCTGAGCTATTTCACTTAATCCCTGGTACTAAGAAACTTCTCTTCATTTTCTATTGCTATTACAGTAAATATGTGTCAAAAAAAGTATAAAATAAAAACAATTTAAGAAGCCACAGTAATTACTTGGTGATACAAAACTAAGCCAATGTAGATTTCTGAAATTATAAAAGCTAAACTACATTCAAGACACAGTAAAACGAATGAACCACGATCAAGTGCAGCGTCTTCTATGGCAACTGAAAGCAACACGAAATGTGTACAAGATCGTTGTATATTCATTAGAGAAATTATCACTCAGAAGAAAGTGCTTAGAAAAGGAAATCCTAATTCACCAATACATTTAATAGAGAGAAACACACACAATTTACACTTAGTAGTACCTATATATGCTACAATAAAACAGGATGATAGTTTGAACCCCATCCAATATAGTTATTTATTGACAGAATCATGGAAGTGGCTACTAAAGATTACTGACTTTGTTATAATCGCAAACAGTAAAAACGATAGAAGCAAAGTGCTTCACAGATTCACCAAGTCTGCCGAGGAATATAACATGAAAGTGTCGAAGGTAAAGACAAGATGCCTAGTGACATTTAGGGAACTAAAGAAAGAACAGAGAAGAAGAAGAAGAAGAAACCAACATATTAGTAAGATGGAGAACAACGAATTAGCCTGAATAGCGACGGATGGAAACGAGCAAAGAACACCAGGGAGGCCACATACTAGATGGCGATATAGTTAACAGTCGACCTTACAGAACTACAACTAAGGCTAAAAGTAAACAAGTCTATAAGTCGTAAATTTACAAAAAAAAGAAGAAGAAGAAGAAGAAGTAAAAAATACCAAATTCTGAGTTCAGGAACACTCCTAACAGATAGAGTAGAGAGAAAAGATTTTAAGACAATATTTCCCTATTTGTTTTTCTAACAACTTCTATTGTATATTACCAAACACAATAGCAAACCATGTCGTCATAAAGGGAAATTTATTTAGCCTAGATGTAAAACATAATATCCATAACGTATTTTCGACCGTATATTTTCATGTTTTTCCAATTTTCCAAGTAAGACCTTTTCAATGCAGTTTCACGTTATCTCGAACCCCCGATGCTTTCCTGTGTACATATTTACATAACACGTCCTCACACAATAGTTGTAAGAGAGGATACGAGAAAAAATTGAGCAAATACGGTTAGCTGCCTTAGAGCAAATATTAGAAAATGTAGTAAAATGGCCAGAGAAATGCACGGAAGAAAATGATGGTCACTAAAAATATTGTATTTCATACCAAGGCCAAACAAATCTCCCATCTTTTTTTCTTTATAGTGATAGGGTTACGACATTTAGTATACAGCAAAACTGGACATATTTCGTTTCGGTATTCAGAAAATAATAATAATAATAATATACACATACGAAACAAAGGACATTCATTTAACTATGTAATAATAAAACAATCCTCTTGTTCTCTCATAATAATTTTAATTTGTGGGACTACTCCAAACCAAGTGCCAATGCTTAACATTACCTAAACCTAACACATCGAAGTCAGAAGACTTAAAATTACTATGTTGTCACATAAACGCAATGCCACGTAAAAAAGAGCCTCAGCTCTCTGGCGTCACGGGCTCATGACTTCACCTATATTCATATATTTTATAGTTTTTTCTTACATACATTGCTAGCAATAAGCCTAACCGTATGCTTTATGTCCTAGCATGTTAAGCTAGCACGCCGTATAAGTAGTTGAGCTGTGCCTTAACGCGAGTGCAATCGTGAGTGAATGCACAACAATAGCTAATTCGGGATGCAGAGTGATAAAGAGATCGCAACGTTGCAGTTAGGAAGAACTGCGACGATGCCGTGAACCCGGGGAATTCATTCGCACCAAAGCGCTTAAGAAGTGCGTAGCGGCATCCACACCAGGGTCGCGAACAGATAGGCGACTCGTGCATTGATCAAATTGTGAAGGTTTGGCCTGCAGCAATCGCCTCCGGCACAAGAAACTGAGTGCCGAAATACGACTACGAGAGCATCCAACCACTTGGGCGGCGTCGTCAAAGGTTTGCTGTGTCTCTCCACAGAAGGAAGCTGTGATCGGACGCCACAGAAGCTCCGTTTGTGCCCTGCCACGAGAACACTTTGGATAACCAAAAGCAAGGTTAGTCTTAATATAAATCGTGCTGCGAAATAAGAGGCGATTGCAACATCCTTGGCAATTACTTCAATGCATGGTGACTTATCAAAAACAACGGGGATTTACCTGTAAGCAGCGGACGCGAAGCTACTGCGTCATTCGCTTCCTCAACACGTTGTTTAAATTGGACGAGCCAGGCGGCGCAACTTACAAGCGTATTTTAAGATAGACAGGTTCGCGGTGTTTAATTCCATTTTGAGGTTAGTGACATTAAACTTTGCGTTCATAATTGAACTCTAGAGGCCTATTTTAGTTATTTTGCATACCTGTAGCGTACAGCCCTTGTATTCTGCATTTTTTATATGTATTTTCTTGTATTTGTGTTTTTATTGCAGATTATATGTTTTTGTGTAAAATGTTGGGTTTTTATGCTGGTAGTGTTTGTAGGTATAAGTTCAACATTTCAGGTAACAACGAGCTGCCCCAAGACAATATTAGCTTACCCTTAGCCACACTGACGATATTAATAGAGTCTTATACCTCTTCAACTGACTAAGCTAGCGACCCAAGGCAATATAAAATAACAGTACAGTAAAGTGTAGGGCTAGGTAAAACGCCGTGTTACAAGCTGCCGATATAAGCTACTAGTACAGATCGGAGCTACATGTTCATTGTAATTCTAATTATCAATTATAATTGTTGACCTTTTTTGGTAAACAAGTCACTGAGTGACTTCGTCAATATTTTGTGGTGTTCGTGTGAGCGATTTACCATCAGCATTGCACAAATAGCCACGTAAATAACCGTTATACACAAATCATTACATTATCACAATAATTGTGAATTGCTAGAAAGGTATGCCAATTATATTTTCTTAAAGAAAATATTATACGGACTATACCGCAGTTAATTTTGAAATTCCTTACAGAGGAAGTGTTGCGTCCAAGTAATTTGGTTTAAAATAATACTAAATGATTTTTAAAATAAAATTATCGGGGAGCAACATGAAGGTTATTTAGTTAATTTTCTTGGGTGCTATTATCGTAATAAAAAAAACGTAGCGGGTATTAATTCTACAACAATTACTTTGATTCAAAATTATTGCGGCAAAGTGAATAATAATTGATTGAGCAAAGGGTATAAGGATGGAAAACAAAGTATGTTAACAAATAAATAAAGCAAAGTTAGAGTTTTGTATTTTATACCAAGATTAGGAAGTTTGGGATTGATATCGCGTCTATTCATTCTGTGGGGCTCGGTGTTTGCCATTAGAAGAGTACAACATGGTACAACACTAGACAGCATTTTAGTTGAAATAATTCATAAATCACTATCGGGAAAAATTGCTATGCGCGTTTTTTATATTATCAGATTCGCACATTTGGTCCAAAAACCGAACATTTTACGTCCGGTTTAAGATGAGGACCGGACGCTGGATAGTGCACTCAAATAACGGACTGTCCGGGTAAAAACCGAATGGGTGGTAACCCTATATGATGACGTAAGTGCTACTTTATTCTCTAATATACAATTAATGTTTTAGAAAACAATTAGGGAACTCTTTATCCCGAACATGTTTTTTTCGATTGTTCAATATTTAAGACCTACGATAAAAGATGAATATACGTGATACAATTGACAACGGAAATATTTTCCAAAATTGCATAAGAGTATTTATTCATCCAAATTCAACCTTTTTAAATTTCGATATCGAAGAGCGGTATAGAAAAATAAGTGACAATATCAGCTAAAGGTAATTCTTAGATTATATCGTGTGGCAGGCAGGTAATTTGTGGAATTAATCAAACAAAATCAATACTGGTACATACTTATGACTATCATCAGCATCAGCATTTACAGCCTGTTTTCACAGAGAATAAAATAGCTTAATATAATGTTACAACACAAGGCTATAGATCAGAATAGAGACCAAACCAACTAAGAAAACAAACAGTACAAAGCGTGTGAAATTAAATTATCCAAAATTCAAGATATCCAAAGTTCCTATTTGATATATACACATAAAAGCTTTAGATGTGTGGTATAAAAATGAACTGGCTCTAGTTTTGCAGTAGAAAAGAAACTTCATATTGATTAGGTCCAATAACCAAGTTTACATAGCCGGCAAGGTACCTATAATACGTAAAAAAATGGTACGGGCAAAAGGCTATTTGGTTCGAGCTTTAACTAATTTATGCTTTATTTGAGTTTTACCCGTTGTGATCCTCATTTTGACAGCACTGTCACAACAGACGCACTGGTTTTCCGTCACTCGTTGTTGGAAAGTTTTCGACCATTTTGGTCCCAATAGTTTTTAACGCAAATATGCCTATCATTATCAATCTGATTTCGGACTGTTTTGGCCCCGTATAACCGCTCCCTTCAGCCACAGTACTGGCCAATTTTATCACTTCTGTTATTTTCTGGTCCTACAGAAATCAGAACCTCCTTGCTATTCTTACCGCGATATGCTGCGGGAGTTTATGTAACCCGCTGCCCAAGAATCTATTGGAGGGTCATAAACGGACAGTTATTTGGTCGTGCACATTGCTAGGATAATAATTTGTAATTTGTGAAAAGTGGGGGATTCTGCAAATTTATTTGGGGCTGACTTTTGTGACTGTATTGCTGGCCCAAGTGCTAGCGTCTTCGACTGAGCTCCTTAGAATCTCCTCGAACTTCACCTTGTATTTTTTTTCCTTCATGTGTTGATCTCTGCGTTGCGCCGTTACACTGAAAGGCCAACGCCTTCGATGAGTACCCTTACGGATTTATAGAAACTCTACTTTCTATGTTGTTTATTATAATTTGCTTTCACGTGCTATTAACGTGTAGGTACACTAACACACAGTAGCTATCGTGATTTTGCCTTTAATATTTAATCTATGGCCTTTGCTATTAAATTGCTAAGTTTTAGCGTGTGAATTGCTACAAGTTAACTGTATGTAATGATATATTGTTGCTTTTATTATGGATGTGCCTGTTTTAGTTACTGGAAACTGATTATGACCTAGCCATTATTTATATTGCATTTCAAATTATCTGACCATATTTTTTGTGTGAAAGATTAATTGGCGCCCCGTTTATTTGTAATAATTAATGAAGTTAAGCTTCTATAACAAACACATGCCGTCTTCACTCTTGCTGGTTAGCCGTCAAATGTGGCCATGTAGTTACGACGGTTTCTTCTTCCTATTTCACTCCTTCTTAGATTTGGAGCTTATTATTCTCGTCATCTTCTTTGCGATCTTCTTGGGGACCTCTTTCCTTTAGGCGAGTTGTTTCTAGTTCCCATGGCCTCCCGAATGCTATGTAGACATGCTAACTACTAAACTACAGAGCTCGGTACGCCTTATTGTACGCTGCACAAGTCTTTCAGTCTATGTAATATTATCAATTGTAATAAGAATAGCCCAACTTCATAGCATCCAATTACCCGAATTAGTCGGCGATTATAGCAAAGGTTAACATTGCAATTCAACCCATAAAATAATTAATGTTTATGTGAAATTGTCATGCACGACGAGGTCTTATCGATAGCATTACGTGTGAAGCGAATTAATTGGTAGCCCCTCGCTCGGGGTGGTTCTCTGAACTCCAATTCGTTAAGTTATTGATTGGCTCATCGTTGCTGCTACTAATTAGCGAATTAATTAAGTGCATTACCTACTCTTCGGCATTTCTGAGCTACTTGTCTGGAAATAATAAAAGTTATAACTGTGCTTTGCTTAACATTGGTGTAACAAAATTGACCTATTACGGCAATGGCTGTATTTTGTAGCACAGACGTTAATAATGTGAATGCGAATAGCAACCTTAAAAATAATAACACAACGTGTAAAATTGAAAACCGATTAGCAAATTTAGAACAAAATTAACGAATATACCTCGCACGCCTGCGATCATGAAAGTTATCATAGCCCACATGGTCTAATCGACGAGAATAATGATGAGTATTACCATTAATTTTTTATTTTCTTGTAATCCTTCTAAGCCCATTTTGAAATACACAACATGCTGATTAAGCTTTATAAGCAATTATATAACCACCCATAATCTTACACGAAAACTTTCCAATGGACTCGGTAACGGTGAATTAAAACTCGCCCTTTAACTTTAAACAAAGTAAAATTTTTAAGGTTTAATCAGATAATCTAACTGGTGGGCGCAAGATTTATGTATGCAAAATATATAAAGGTCAAAGGTGCTTTAGGAAAGCGTACCTCTGTCTTTTATTTTTATTTTTTAAGCAAATTTCCCACTAAACATTAAACACATGTGACGTCAAATATGGACAGGAAGTGTGCTTTTACTCATATGTTAGTATTTTAAAAGTAAATCTATGGAAATCCATAATTTCCGGATAATCCACATTATTAACGCAATTTTAGTGCTACATTTATTGTACATGAACACTTAACAAGAGTACCTTTATGTCCCACTTTCACAAGAAGAGCTGTTTAGTAGTCAAAAATACAAGATAAGCTTGTTTCCGTTTCTTTACAAAACATTTCCGCAGCGCAGCAATATATCAAGCTTTCAAGTACAAGTTCATTATCCATTAAGCCATCTTTAAATAACACGATATTCTATAAAACGCTCCTGCCAGAAGCTTTAATAGGTTCCTTTGCGTTCTATTCAGTTCTACATTAACCCCTTGTCAAACTCCCTTGCTGTAATTTGTGTTTACGAAAACAGGCTCACCTCAAATTATTTTCCCCGATAATTAATAAACCGCCTTGCTAACAGATTACTGAAGTAGAGAATATTTCTAAAATGATAAACTCTGATAATAAACTCCCAATAGTTTCTTCTTAGTTGCTCTGCTCCATTTATGGAACACACGAATGAATCAAAAGTCATTGAGACCTTGTTATTGTGATACTAATAAGTAATAGTCTAATAGTGGAAAAGCATAGGTACAATCCGTAGTTATTTTACGTGTTTTGATAAAAGAACACATTCACTCTTTTATCGGTGTTCTTTGACATGGGTGATGGTAATCCTAAACCAATATTGCACCAGCAATCGATCCATTGCTTTTAGTGGATAATAGGAGAATCACACTGATACCAAACCGAAAATTAAACACAAAAACAGGCATCAATCCGTCTTCTTTTTTAGTTTATATCCTATCTCCTACACATAGTCTTTAGTATCTACAACGTAGACATAATTAAGTGACCTTCTATCGACGGACGCTGATATAGTTCCCTTATTTTCTTTTTTCGTGAATTTAAAACAAAGAAGCTGAATAAACAAGGGCAATTAACAACCTTACTCCAACACAACCAAGGTATTTTAATCATTGTTTATGTTCCAGATTTGCTACAAGTTACCTTAAAATTTAAATTCAGCGACTTGGTCCTAAAACATGCATTTCACTACCTGGAATTTCTAATGTTTGATTACTTGCCAGAAACCGGAAACCGAGATCTGTGCCTATGCAAAATTCAGTGTTAGTCAAGAGGGCATATGTACTTAATAATGAATGAAACCGTTGCAGCTATATTGTGGCTGGAATGGAGTTAAATATATTTGTTTAAATTTTGACCTCCGCATTGCAGCATTAAATAATATTTTCAAAATATTGTTTTCGGCATAGTTCAACAATTTAAGTTAAACATCCGCCTTCTGCTTGTTGAAAGGAACTAATTATTACACACTACACGAAGTACTGTTCTCAGGTGTGCCACAGGGTAGCGTATCAAAAGCACTGTCATAGCGAGTTCCTGTTGTTGATATACTTATATGTTGTTGGCCACTAAAGCGGTATAGCTGATAAAATATCGATACTTATTGCGAGAGAAGGCTTGGCAGAGGCATCCTACAAACTTCGCACGTCACTTACTCAACTTCGCAGCTGGACGGTAAAGACTAACGAAACTAAAGAAAACGTATTAATGTTTATTTTTTAACAAGAAATCGGTTCTCAATTACAGTAAATAAGGTGGAACTGACTTGGAAAATACAGTTTCACAAAGCGTAGACGAGCTTGAACCCCAGATGTTGAAATGTATTGATTCGTAAAAGGAAATGTAGAAAATAAAACTACCCTCAAACCGATATGATCTAATGGAGTGCAACTGCGAATACTACCCGCACGTAGAATATTGAAATTTTACGTTACCCAACGCCATACATATTAGAGCAGCAAGAATTAGGAAGTCGGCAAAAAATACAGAATTTGAATGTTATATTTATCAGTGTAGGAAGCCCAGTTGTACTGACCATACTATCCCTTACTCGTTCTTTCATCCTTTATCCCATAAACCCCTCTTAATAATTCCGAAAATAAGATTCTTCATTCAATTTCTTATTATGCTACATTTTTTTTGTTCATAAAAACATTTTAAGTAAATATAATTTTCAAACTTCCTATTCTACTACCAATTCCCTCCAGAAATTATTAGTTTTCAATAAATATCCCACCCCTTTAATAGAACGATCTGTGTCTATCGTCTTGACTGTTCGTCGTGTGACTGTTTTTATATTGGTCAAACTAAACCTACTTTTAAAAAAAATTAAAGAGCATTCCGTTTGTACCAGAAACAACAATATTACAATTGATCAACCCTTAAATCTGCTTTTGCTAATCACATTTTGCAACCTAACCACAGTTTTGATCCCAATAAAGATTAGAAAACTTTGCATAAATAAAGGTATTTTGTTGAATAAACTTGACATTTTTGAAATTGTGCCCAATAACAATGAATTCAGACTCAAAGAAGTCTCAGATTTTGATACTAATTACATTTTCTTGAATATAAAATGATTTGGTCATTTCCTTACTGATTCCATCCATTACTTGGTCTTTTGCCTTTTATTTTATTGAAATTCTCTGTTAATTTCATTGTCATTGAATCTAGGGACTGTTCAATTTATTGGTTAAGTTACTTATTAAATTTAAATTCATTCTGGGTGCAACCGTCTTCAATGCCTGTCACTCTTTAAAATTTTCAAATTTTCATTTTTATGTATTAACCAGTACTATGACGTTTATAATGTAGTTTGCTGGTTAATTAGATATTTCTCCATGTAGTGTGTTATTTAAGCTTTTATCAATCACGTTTTCAATTGTTACAATTTTAACCTCACTTTTTACCATGTGCTCCGTTTACTAACGACAACAGTAAGTGATTTCCTTTATTATATATATAATTGTTAACAATATACCTCTTAAATGATCAATATGGGCTGATGATGAAACCGGTGCCGCTTCGAAACATGTTGATACACACATTTTTACAATAAATATTCGTGGAGAAGACTATATGGTTTTATTGCTTCATATCAAGGCATCTCCGCTATAAGCATGACGGACCACCTTCTTAGTGTAGGAGAAGATGAAAATAAAATCAGCAGAAATGAGTTGGATATCGTCATGTTTAAGACCTGAAAAACTAACGCACACAAACGGACAAATAAAATAGTTGTCTTCTGAACACTGGTTTATGAACTAGATCAACGAGGCTATTCACAAATATAAACGTACATGCAAATCACATAATGAACTGGAGATACGTGTAGCACAACGGTCCTACCTTAAGGTTTAAGTACTTCCAAACTTCATTCACTCTTTCCCTATAATGCAGATCACAACTTAGCAGAGCAAGAAGTTGACACCTAAAGCAACATACGACACAAACTGCTTATAAGAAATTGTGGAAAGAAGGGCAAATTACAAATTTAATCTAGATAACAACTAAATTGAAACATACGTCGCCACAATTAGCAGAAGGGAAATGCCAAAAACTAATATACTATGTTAATTTCTAACATGTATTGCTTTTTATTTTTATTTTCGTAAGTTTATCATTCTTAAGAGATTTTGTAACAGGAACTTGTTTTTGCTCGCCTAAATGTGTTTGAAGTAGTAACATTTTCATATAAATCCCATTTGCACGTGTATGTTCTTAATTATTTGTAAGTAACTGTTATGTGTAATAAAGTGAGTAAAAGTAAAAGCACGTGTTAATGTGTGTGCGCATTGCGCGCTGCTGTGTACACTCGCACGTGGTTGAAGAGTACGTCAGATCCTGATTTGAGCTAGCAGAGTGAGGATGTGCTTCGGTTTTGAAGATGGGACCCTCTACGTCAGCTAAGAGGGCAAAGTAATATAAAGAGACATCTTAACAGTGTCAAGTTAACCTCACGGAAGATTCCGAAGTCGACATTGCTGTTTATCTATTCAAATGTTCAACTCAACAAAGTAAGCGACTACGCTCTGCAATGACGCAATAGTAAAAATATCGAATATCTGCAAAGACCAGATCTAGGTCGTTACACTGCGAAAGCCGACAATTATCGCTTAAGGTGCGTAATTCATACCATACTCTGTTATTCACGCGCAGCCATCGGAGTCGAAGCTGGAAGACCAGGGTTCGTAACTTTCTATTTTTCAAAGCGCCAGAGCCAGTTTAATGAAATTGCGTAGCAGACTGTCAGCATAATTGCGTCGTAGAAACAGCTACCTGGGTGTGATTAATGTTATAGTCAGTATAAATGCGTAGCAGAACAGCTTTTGCGTGTAGTTGAATAATACTGTTAGCATAAAGGCGTGATAGAAACAGCTGTCCGAACTGTTGTTTAGTATTTAAATCTAGTATGCGCTAGCACTGTTTATTTTGCAAAACAACATATATTGTTGTTGTTGTTAATTTGTTTGTAAGCAAATTGGCATTTTATTTGAGTGCAATTTTGAAGCGATAACATTCGTACCTACACACAAATCCAGGGTAAACTTCTGGCCTTATAGCATCAAGGACTTAATTACAATTAACGAGATCTTATTGCTATTAAGCTAGACGGTAATACAACGGACAAAATTAATTAATATAAACGGGTGGCCGTGAAGGCCGTCCCATTACAATTTGGTGTCCTATAGGTGGGGAACGAATTACTGCATTACGATTTAGTGCCCAATCGGTTGGGCACGAGCCGCACCATTAACAATTTCCTACATTTTGAACATTACTTTATGGCAATTATTTTCAGCTCTTTTAATTAATTATTGACCACTTACTAACCATATCGTTATATGAGAGTATGTGTACAATATGAAACTTGCACAGTTCTGTTAAAGATAGAAGTAAGATAAAAATTGGTTGTATCAAATTTTGCGCGTCTTGGTAGGGTTTAAATTGTTTGCAGTTTTATTTTGGTCATTCATACACAATTGATTTTTATCTTATAGCATTCTAATTTTGTGAATATGTTAGGTTTTTGGGAAATTATTTCGCTTTTGCGTTAAGAACTTATTTATAAATTGTAACGTGTAGTATATCAATACAAAATTTCTATGCCTATGTCCTATTCTTCTTCCAATATTAAAGCAAAAAAAATACATTCACTAAATTTCTCATTACACCTGCGTATATTTACACAGAAGTAGTTTAAACGACCGCACAAATTGAAATTTTAGGTGTGAAACCCCTTACGAATCACATAGGACCATGACAAATAAAGAACTCTTTTAATTTTCTCTAAATTTTCATAAAATAATCAAAGATGCACTTACAAAAATCTATTATTGTTTTTAGTAATATTCCCGCGTAGCCAGAATACATTTGTACATTCGTTCGAACTACTTATCGAGACAGGAAAAGAACTCCGTTTTTGGAAGGTCGTCAACCATCCGCTGAAATTCAGCAACTGCCGCATTTTCGGCTCTTACGACGTATGCTAATTTTAATCTTTGGAAACAAAAGGAAACACTGGAGGCAAGATCTGTACTGTATGAAGAGTGAGTGACCTGGACTCCAGATCAATGTAATACATTTAAATTTTTTAGCTGTATGAGGAGTTGCGTAACAATATGCACGCAAACTAGATATTTCGTGATCCCTTCATAATTTTTCAAAGATTTGAAGAACGAACATTTCTCTATACCAATCAGAAGTTAGTTTTACAATCATCAAGAAGAATTACTATAATTGGACAACTGCGTATGTGAGGATGAAGAAAGTTACAATTATTTTTACAATTATTTTCAAAAACCCAAACACCGGTCCATCTGTCTACAGCTGTTGGTGTAAAAGATAATCTATTGCGGATAATCCAGTACCTAGTTCTTGTTGAATTTTTGTTTAAGTCTACTTTAAGTACATTTTTCGTAACAGTAACGTTTTTAACGTCTGGATGTCGTTCAGGTCTCGGTTCATCTTCTAACGTACACCGTGAACACTTAAATAAGCTTCCACAAGCATTCCACGACACTTCCATAATGCCTAGTGGACGAAAAACAAACAAAAATATGTTTGTCTATACGCTCCAACTCTAACCTCTCAAGGTTAAAACTGGAGACTGTCAAAAAATGAGTTTTCCAATTTATGCAAATGTTTTTGTTTGTATTTTCATCCCGGGTCTGCTACTACCAATCAATAGAACAGTATATGAATATTTTACAGATGAATTAGGACCAGTGTTGATTAAGGCATGCATAATAATTATTTTAAACCAGAAAATATTCATAAAATAAAAATGCGCTCCTGAAAAATACACTGTTTATATATGTCACGTCACCAATTAGTCCCCGAGGAGGAACAGCAAGATAAATATTTGCTATTTTTTTTAATAACTTGTGACAAGTGCCATATCTTTCGAGTCCATCCATTAATTTTACACGGTATTTACATAAACGACTTCAGCTTTTTACTTGTTTACCAACTGTCACGCTCTAACCTCTATTATTAGTTTGAAGTTGGCCATATGTTGCAATTGCACTTCGCTAATGGCGTACACAAAAACAAACCATTCGGTATTTAAGCTAGCAGCTTAGATGATATAAAATCTAATTTTAATAGGACACTACTGGTTATTTGAAAAATTATCAAATTTTGAAAAATATGCCTAAATTAATATTTTAATAAACGAAACTGAAAAGAAATACTTCCATAAAGTCTAAATCGTCTTATTATTACAGCTTTGAAAACCTGGACACGCTAATGAGTTTTTTGACGAGTTTGGCAAGCGAGTTGAAGAGAAAATAACAAATTATTAAACTGGCAGCCTTTCATTGCCCTAGGCATAGTTCCGCATTTCTAGAGCTATCTGAGACATTTATCACCACCCTCTGGATGAGTTCCAGTAGGACACTCCAGATATGTCAATTTTTATTATTATCCCATTGGAAAGCAACCCTGAAGTGAGCTGTAAGATTAATATCGATAACGTAATATAGTGTCCTACGTTGGACTATTTCAAAAGTTTATATTTGGAATCGATATCCATCTATTTAGACTATTCGCAAAGGGGGTAACCCCAATACTACAAAATGGAATAATCTGGTAAAATCGACGGCTTATGGGGGCGCAACATGATATAGAGATCAATTATGCACGAGGAACCAGTCCCAATATTCATGATTTCTCTGGATGCGCATTTTAGACTTTTCCATGTCCGATCTGCATCTAAATTTATCGCTAGTTAGTTGGGGCGAGCGTACTTTGTCAAAGACTCGCAACTATTTCAAATAAAATAATTTCTCATTAAGTCTTTAATTAAGCAGCGCTGTGCAAAATGTTAATCCTTTCAGAGGGACCAAAAATAAGCAGCATGCACCTTCTCATTAAAACGAGCACGCCTCCATAATTCTGCCCCAAAGAAATTTCATAAGTTACGCTAGGCTGATTTTAAGTATCAATCTTTATTGTATCCCGCCCATTTACTCGAAGGGTTGTTTCTATTCCCTTGTAACTTAGTGGAAAATGGGGTGCGCTCATCGGAGAATCTAAATCTTATCCCCTTGCCCATGCATTTTTGATCGAGTATAAGCCGAATGAATTAGTTATTGGCAAGCCAATTGCTCCTCTTTGTACCATCCGTTTACGTGTAGTGTTTCTTAATTTAAAATTTTAAACATTGAAAGAAGTTTTGGCTTTTCTGTAGTTAAGTTTTTTGACGTTCCAATTTGCATAATCAAATTTACGTATTGGCATATGCAATATAAGTGTAAGTTTTGTTATGTGCCATAAGCAAACGTCTATTGTGCAATATTTATCTTCATCAATAAATTCTGGTTCAATGAATTGTTAACATAAAAAGAGAGCTATGCAATCTATCCATTACCGCACTGATGAAGATAATAGATATTAACGATACAAATTTGATTATGAGCATTGTTCAAACTTTTGTTTGACCATGGATTTAGCAAACAAATGTAAAATAAACTGAAATTGTGTAAATACAACAGTGCACGTAATTAGATTACAAGAACTAGTAAATCGTGACAATTAAGTGTTTGTAAACAAAGACTCTGCAGTTTTATCAAATGCACTAGGTCATATTACGAAGTATTACAAGCATTTCGGCAAGGTTTGCATTACGGGAAGTGTAGTAGGTTGAGTTGCGAACAATGTGTACAATTATGCTGTTTTAAGTGCATACGATCGTAATTTTTAATAGTAAGTTAAAAACACGGCTCACATTAATTGTATATAAGCTTTGTATTATAATTTTAAAACCAATGTACAAGGTTATCATAAAGTAAGGGATATATTTTAACTTATTATAACTTTTTAACAAATTAAGTTAATAACAAAAACTAAACGATATTTAATTGTTTAAATAATGGGATTTTGTATGCCCAAGCCCAGTTACCGCAAATGTTCAATATGACCTCCATTTTGATCTTGTAAATCAGCAACCATTCCTCTAAATTGTACACAGCATTTCGTAACATTTCTGGATATCGCATTTGCACTGCTGATTACTAGTTAATTACCTCTGGCTATGTCCTGATTTTCATGAAGAACCTCTGCAACTTGGACATCACTAATCCTTGGTCTTCCTGATCTCAGAAGGTCAATTACCAAACCAGTTCTTTCAAATTTTTGTATCAAATTGCGGTACGCTCTTACTTGACAGGGCCCGGCTCTCAAATCCATTCTCGTGCGAAATCTTCGTAATCCAGCGGTGTAATTTCTGCCACACATGCATAATAACACTGAACTAAACCAATTCTTGTTTGTAGATCCATGCTATTACAGTTTGAGTCGTTAGAACTTTACGTTTACTTGAGTTTTAATTTGAAAATAAACTGCAAATCAAATGATTTTGTTTTGACGCTCGTGTCAACGATTGTCATGACAACGCTTTTGTTTTCCATAGATACAATAAAATCCCATTCCTTAAGCAATTAGATTTCGTTTACTTTTTGTTGTTAGCTTGATTTGTTAAAAAGTTATAATAAGTTAAAGTATATCCCTTACTTTATGATAACCCCATACTTTAAATTAAAGGTGAGCATTAAATGCACAGTCCAGTTTGGCAATATACTTCTTAGACTACAAGTAATTATTAAAATTCTTCAGTTAGGGTAGCTGTGGAACCTGTCACTTTGCCTAACAAAACATTTATAAAATTAAGGTACCCATTTCTACTCGTAGTTTTGCTGTAGTGCTGCAGTTTCAGTTAATTGCCATTACCGATTTCGTCCATTTTCAATTTTGTCAGCGTATTTCAAGAAGGCAGGAGCTCATTTAAACATTATATTAGATTCTCCTCGAAACTCCAGTCAACTTTGCTAATTTAACCAGATGTGTATGTCCAAAAAAATAACGCGGTCTTATTGCCGAAGTAAGAGCGTGAGACAATGAAATGCTTTTTTCTTTCAGCACGTGCATCATTCTTTTTATAATTATTATTTATTTTTATCCTTCCGAACATGTCTTGTCCAACACCATTTCAAACAAGCAATACGGTGTAATACATCTGTCGCTTGGGTTCGTTAACGAACAACGTTTCTTATTTTGTCACTGATACTCTCCAAGCATTGCCCTCTCCATCTGCCCTTAGATAACGATAATATTTGGCACTTTTCTGGTTAGGTAGCGCTGCCATAGTATCTAGCTCATGACCTAATAACGTACGTAACAAAAGTTTTCGAAATCTTTTTGAAGTTAGATTTGAACAATGCAGTATCAAGTCGCAATTGAATACAGAAAATCTATGAATATCAGAATTTATCATAACAGTACAAATACCACCATCTCACTGGTAAAAATGTCTTACAAACTTCAAATCCGAATGAGTATTTATCAGTTGGTTGGACAAATACCTAAGCTCGCTATAGTCAACATCTTCAGAGACCAAAATGTGTTAGTTTCAATAATTCATAGAACTATAAGAGAATGCCAACAAGGTACACCTTATGTAAATTTACCTAAAAGTCAACGCCCCAAAATTTGTCTGCACGAGTGGTCGAAAAAATGGCAAGAAGAGCTAATAACAAGATACAAATATCAGTTCCGGGGTTAGGTCGACGTTTTCATGTTTCACACATGACTGTTCATCGAGAATGCAATTGTAATGGTTTAAACTAACACAAAAAACCTTAGTGCTCAACATACACACGTTGAAAATGAAATAATATGTTTTCCAGACTTAGCTGCTTGCCACTATGCGAGAGCCACTGCAAATTGACTGAATCAGCACAATGTTTCATTTATAGCAAAACATGACAACCCACCCAATGACCCAATATTCTCCAGGCAAAACCTATCGCTAAGCAGAAATGTTGGAATGCACAAAATAAGGAACACACGGCAGAATATTTCAAAAGAGTATTAAATTGACGTAAATCCTGTACGAAAGCTTATGCGACATCCGATGGTTTTTTGAAATAAAATTGAATTTAAATTAAATATACCCACGTACTCAAACTTCTTCCGAGTCGAAAGTCTTTCTTTTTCGACAAACTGTGATGTCCCTTACAGTAGTTCTTAGTTTACCGAAAGCACTCAACCCTGGCATCTTGTGATATGATCTTTCTCTTGCTCAAGATCTTTTCTAGTCCCGCCTGTTGTGTGACGTGATTTAATTAAATTACCATTCGATTAGCCAGG